>CM027124.1:41632310-42380880 GCA_015476505.1 Urochloa ruziziensis
TAGTAGATGGGGAAAGATGGAATTATAGTGGACCTCTCATCCTACCGACGGGAGATCTGAGCAGGAAAGCATCTACGCAGGAATTGCTGGAGGAGGCCGTAGGATATTTAGCACGCCGTAGGAAATCGAAAGCTCGGGAGGGATAGCATGACGGCAGGCATCTGCAGGGAAATTGGCGCGCGCGCAAACGAGGGTTGGGTCACGGAGGGGCGAAGCGCATGCAGCGGCGGCAGAGCGGGGAGGGGAGCGCACGCAGCAGATCCAGTGGAGGACGGGTAAAACGAGGAAAGAAACCAGTAAAGTCGCCCAACGCTATTTCGGTCGTTTCTACAAGCCTCGGTGCGCGAGTAGACTTGGTTTCTCACCTGAGAAACGATTTCCTCCTCTTTTTCAATAAATGCACGGCCACATCACCAACTTGTTGATATGACACCTTCATTATAATTCTATAGAAACTATCCTACTAGGAGGGTTAGGACTGCCCTTATACCATCTACTTTCCTTTTATCCAGACACTAACTTATGGACTATAATAACCTTAGTCATATGGATTCCAGTGCATGCGCGAAGAACAGTCAGTGTCAAAGCATAGTTCTTTTTGTGGAGTGTCAAAGTATAGTTGGGTGGCGCAGATGAAAATGTTCACTTAATTTCAGAATTTAAATATTTGTCAGACTGTACATTCTCTTTTTTTTTTTTGCCCTGTTGAACAGTTGTGTTATGTAGAATTATTGCAGCCAAACATTTTTTGTCCTTTTGAACCTCGAATATGGTTATTTTAATTCTAAATACTTGATGATTTTGTCATGAGTCTGAAACATTTTTCACTTGTAACAATTTCCTCGTGGAGTCGGAATAATTTTGTCGCTAATACGAAGCTGGAACAATTTCTTCTCTCCTCTGATATAGAGAAGAAAAATGTATCTTTCTCGCTCTTGAAAATGGAGACCACCTCAATGGTCTGGCCCTCAGCTCCTCATCCCCACTCCCGGAGCAACATGACCATGGCTATTGCCGTTCATCTTTTGCTGCGAATTAGTCGTCTGTGACTTCTGTTGCTGCTAAATCATTTTCACAATCATCGGGAGGTATTCAAACTAGATGACTCTCGGTTGACTTGAGAAACTTTGTATAGAAAGAGACGTGTCACTACCAGAAAGCGAGAGGCTCCCGTTTTTTTTTTTTTTTTTTTTTTTTTTTTGAGAATAAGCGAGAGGCTCCCGTTGACAGGAGCCCATTCTGCCTAGCGCGTTCCAAAGTCGCACAGCCCAAATTAAAGAACCGATAGGCATGTCGCACCCACCCGCCGTCGCCGCGCAACCGACTACCTCCTACATCAACTCGCCCTCCACTGCTGCCGCCACCGCCATCGCCGTCCCGTCCTCCATCTTGCCCCTCGTTGCTGCCCGTCCTCCTTTGAGATCCAATCGCGCCGCCCACTACGCCGACGTCGGCCAATCGGGAGGGGGATGTGGTGCTGCCTGTGGCCATCCTGACGGAGGAGGACGCACAGAAGGTCCTGCGCGCCTTGCGGTTGGACGCGGCGCTCGCGGATTTGGTCTTCCAATGTGGTGTGATTCTAACTGCCTTATTATCTACTCATTTCATCTCCATCAGCTTAGTGTTCTTGCGGATTGATTTGCAAGTTGGAAGCCACAATTTGACCTTTTTTATTTGTTTAGTAGTTTTCTATAAGCATCACTCCTATTAGATCCTATGATGTTGTCCCTGCAGTAAAATAAAGTATGATCTTTTCTTGACATCCAATGGGAAGACATTGAATTTTGTGTGCACATTAAGGATCTAGTATGTGTAATTCTCTGAAAAATGGTTCTGTTTATTGAAAGGGAATATGAGTTTGTATGGCTTAAGGTGGATGGGCAATTAATTGATTTCATGACTGTTTAGCCTACTTTATGAAGTGAACATACTTAGTACCAATGTGGTCATTGATCTTTTTTTTCCTTGGGATGAAGTGTATTAGTATTGCATGACTGGTAGCTGTGGGCACAAGTGTAAATTAAATTATCTCTGAACTATTTCAGTTTAATTTCAGGGAAGCAAGTGACCACAAGTGTGGTTTGCCATCTCATCACTTGATCAGGTAAAAATACAATATGATTTAACTGGTAGAAATAATCTCGTGTTATTAGTCGTCGTTGTGTGTATATATAAGAATGTCACATGCTAGAGGCTTATGAGGTTAACAGTTTGAGTCTGATTGTTGTTTAATGCTCATAGTTAAGTGTGATTGTCCAGACTGCATTAAAAACATAGGACTTATTTCAGGTTGAGAACTTGCTAGATGTTCAGAGTTAACTGTGAATGCACCTAGTTATTTGAAAAAAAGCACTACTTGTCTGTTGTCTCTACAATTAAATTGTTATCTTAGCGCCGGAGTAACGTGGGTGGCCAGGCGACAGGCCCCATGAATTAGAAAAGCCTCATAATTTGAATTCATACGAAATTGAGTTGTTTATTTCTTGCTGTTATTAGAATAGACGGACACGGCTTCTGTAATGTCATTTCTAATGCGGCAACGAAGTCGACAGCTGACATCAGGCAAAGGGCACGACACGCTAGCACAGAGGAAAGGGACGATGTCGAACGCCTAACATAGGCAGACGGCAGACCCACCATCTCTACAGCACACGGTTTTGATCCACTGACATCATAATCCGGGCTCAAAGTCTTTCCTAATCCGGGAGCAGCAATCCACCCGACACGGCACACGTAGAGCTCACACCTGCCATAGAATTATAACACACGGATGCCTGGCAGATCATGGATTCAAGATAATATATTACTTGATTAACAGTACGTTTGTTGTATAATCAAATGATACGCAGCGCTGTACCGACTCGGAGCACGCGAGCGTGACCTGCCTGCCCGTCAATTTAGTTTGAATTAGTAAAAGATTAATTAAATTGTCCAATTCTTTCCAGTCGGAATCGAGAGACGCAATAAGGCTCAATCCACATCCACCCTAAGCTGCTACTGCGTCCATCCCATCCAAGCACTGCACCCCCCACACACAATCAATCTGCGGGAGCTCTGTGCTACCGCAAGGCGCCATGGCGGACCTTGTAGTGTGCGCAGCGACGGGAGCCTTGAAACCTCTACTGAAGAAGCTTGCTGCTGCGCTGGGCGAGGAGTACAAGAGTTTGAAGGGGTTGCGTGGGGAGGTCGACTCTCTCACCAAAGAGCTGGAAGCCATGCATGCATATCTTCTGAAGATGTCAGAGGTGGAGAACCCTGATGTGCAAGATAAAATCTGCATGAAGGAGGTGCGGGAGCTATCCTACGACATGGAGGATTGCGTCGACGAATTCCTGCTCAGTAGTGGCAACAAAGCTAATATTACTCCAGATGGCCTCATCTCCAAATTGAGAAATATCATCATCACCAAGCCCAGGACTCGGCGTCAGATTGCTAAGGTGATTGGAAAACTCAAGATCCAAGTCAAGGATATGGGGGAAAGGAATGCAAGATACAAGGCACATGAGACCATATCCAAGACAAAGCAATGCACATGTGGATCGGAGAGCTCTTGCTATATTCGACAACGCGTCGAAGCTTGTTGGTTTGGATCAGCCAAAGGAAGAGTTAATTGAGCACTTGACAAAGGCCAATAGGCCAGTTTCATCACATCAACCAAAAGTGATCTCTATTGTTGGACCTGGAGGTTTGGGCAAGACAACTCTTGCAAACCAAGTATATCAAGACCTCAAGGGGGGATTCAAGTGTCATGCCTTTGTGTCAGTGTCGCGAAGTCCTGACTACGTGAATGTTTTGCAGAATATTCTATGTCAACTAAGCAACGAACCTCATCCCAACATACAAGCATGGAACATGCAAGTACTTATCATGAAAATCAATGACGCCCTGAAGGACAAAAGGTACGTGCAGCCCAAATCGTCTTCATTTTAATTTTCTATCAACAGTATATTTTCTACATGTGATCGGATTTAGGTCTCGGACACTTTCTTTTATAGTGGAAGTAGCACGCAGTTACCAAAGTAATAAATACACTAACCGTGGATGTGATTGATGTAGTACCTCTAACATCACATATATAGCTAGCTATAACAGCTCGCTCAAAGCCCGCCTGAGGTAGATATAATAGCAACTTTTATGCCAATGCAACTTGCTTAACACTTTATTGTTAATTGTTTTTTTTAAGAAACTTTGACGCATAGTCTGAGCAAATTTATAGTGTAACAGTCCTGTTTGTTGACCTTCTTTAGGCCAATTCCCTTTCTAAGTGACACATGATTTGACAGCATGTCATTCTTTCAGTGTAGGATGACTTATTTCGCCGCCTGACTTCAGATGATAGCATATTATTTATACAATGTTTTTTAAATCATATGACAGGTACATTGTTGTGATTGATGATATATGGACCAAAGAAGCATGGGAAGTAATTTACTGTGCATTGTACAAAAATGATTTAGAAAGCAAAATTATCACAACAACGCGTTTGTATGATGTAGCTAAAGCATGCTGCTCTTCATGTGGTGATTTTGTTTATGAAATGAAGCCCCTTGGTCCAGCAGACTCAACAATGTTGTTTTTCGAAAGATTATTTGGCTTGAAAGATAGGTGCCCCGCACACCTCACAAGAATATCTAATAAGATACTGGAAAAATGTGATGGTTTACCTTTGGCTATCATTTCCATATCGGGTTTACTTGCCACCAAAGCACCGACAGAGGACGAATGGGGTCGAGTGCAGAATTCCATTGGCCGTGGGCTAGCAAAAAATTCAGATGTCAAAAGCATGGTCCAAATATTATCACTTAGCTACTTGGACCTTCCTCATTATTTGAGGACTTGTTTGTTGTATTTAAGTGTATTTCCAGAGGATTCTATCATTGACAAGAAGCGTTTAGTAAGGAAATGGATTGCAGAGGGATTCATCCAAAAAGAACAAGGGCAAACCTTTTACAAATTAGGAGAGAGGTGTTTCAATGAGCTCATCAATAGAAGCTTGATCCAAGCACGGGACATTGATATGTACGGCGAGGTGACAGCTTGCCAGGTCCATGACACAATTCTTGACTTTCTTGTATCTAAATGTGAAGAAGATAATTCATTAGTGTCTTTGGTGATGGTTATCAAATAATACATGGTCCAGATAGCAAGGTCCGTCGCCTATCTCTCCATGCTAGCAGTAAAGAGAAAGCGTACACGCTGACTCAGCTGAATTTGTCTCGTGTCCGGTCCATTACAGTGTTGGAATATTCTGCGGAACTACCTTTGTGGTCAAGGTTCAGTTTTCTGCGTGTTTTGGACTTGCATGGCTGCAGGCAGGTGGGAGATAATCATCTTACAGATATCGGGAATTTATTTCAGTTGAAGTACCTGAGCCTCAGTAAAACTGAAGTTTGTGAGCTCCCACAACAGATTTGGAAACTTAAGTGTCTGAGACATTGGACCTAAGGAAGTCAAAAGTGACAAAATTACCTGCTGGTATTGCTCAGCTCCAAGGGTTAGTCTATTTGGCTGTTGACAAGGGGGTTAAGCTTCCTGATGGAATAGCAAGAATGACAGCATTGGAGGATTTAGATTGTGTGGATATCTTTAAGCAGTCAATTAACTTTCCACAGGAGTTTAGGCACCTGAAAAATCTTAGGAATGTCCAGTTATTTCTGAGCTCTAGTAATTACAGTGGAGGAAATCACTACAAGGACTATATGAAGGATATATCCTCTTCACTCTGTAAACTCAGCCACCTTCACTCTCTGTCTATTGACGTTGATCCTAAAATTACAGAATTCTTCTCCTTGGATTCTGGCGGTGAAGCTCCAACTGGCCTCCAGAAATTGGAAATCACGAGCCATTTCATCTCCAAGGTTCCAAACTGGGTGCGATCCCTTTTGAACCTCCGATTTTTAACCCTTTATGTTAAGGAATTCGAGGTGGATGACGTCATGGCACTTGGGCGCCTGCCAGCTCTGGTGTTTCTCCGCCTGGTAGCACACAAATGGTTTCACGGAAGAAGAAAGGTTACAATCAGTGGCGCTGATGGGTTTCAGAGCCTGTGTCACTTCGATTACGGTTGTGCAGTACCGGTCACATTCGAGGCTGGAGCAATGCCCATGGTTAAAAAGCTTACCCTCATGCTCAGTATATGCAAACCAACCCTGCTAGTGAGAAATGATGAGTTCCTTTTTC
Source organism: Urochloa ruziziensis (assembly GCA_015476505.1). NCBI lineage: Eukaryota > Viridiplantae > Streptophyta > Magnoliopsida > Poales > Poaceae > Urochloa > Urochloa ruziziensis. Next base: position 41,638,491 of record CM027124.1, read on the forward strand.
CTTTTGGTGTCCAACACCTGGCCAGTCTTGACAGTGTCAACTTTCTCCTTCATTGGCACAGAAAAGAAATTGAAGAGTGGGTCGCTGAGAAGATGGCCGAGATGGCCCACATGAGCTGCGAGCAGCTGATGGCGACTATTTGTGAGGTGGAGGCCATTGAACAAATGTTTGCGTCAGAAAAGCGTATGGAAAACGCAGCTCGTGGCCTTATCAGGTCACCCGAACTTACAATCAGAAGAACTTTGAAATGGAGGATATCGGTCGCCAGTGGGAACCGGCTGACGTCTGCCATACTTCAACCCAATCCGCCGATACACATGTTACGGGGCATCAAGGCGCAAGTTGAAGAACGGATCAGGGATTGCCCACTCAAGGTACTTGCGCCATGTTGCTTATTAATCCATGTATCATTGTATGACTTCCCTTCGTTCTCTCCCTCTTTTTCCCATCCAACATTATTTTCCGCACGCAGGGTAAAGGTCATTGCAAATGTCAAGGGTCTTCGTGAGGAAAAGGGCACAAATGACCACCGTCATTGACTGATCTAGCTAGCTAGCACATATCTTATTCGCTGCCTCGTCGCACTGGCCTCGTATGAGTGCCCGACAACAATTTCGGGAAAAGACTACACTAGTGCAAGGCCCATATGCGCCCAGATGTAAGCCCACCAAATTCTTGTCCTCCATCATTTAGAACTTCAACTAAGAGCAACTCCAACAGCCTAGGTAAATTGATTAGACTCCTGAAAAACGAGATCCAACAGTCTCGCTATCTTCTTTCTTCGGTATCTTCATCGCCATCCCGTCGATCTCGCTGGGCAAATATCCCGAGGTGCTCGTCCTCGCCATCGCCCTCCTCCCGCGCTTCCCACTGCCCGCCTGCGCCTTCCCCTCCTCTTTCCCGCGTGTTGCCGCGCCCTCTCCTCCTTTTTCCCGCGCCCTCGAGCCTGTGCTGCTGCGTGTTCCTCTTCTGCATCCCGCCCTGCACTGCACCCTCGCGCCGCCGCCATTCATCTGCTTCATCCCGTCTGCTCCGCTCCTCCTCTCCCTCACGCTCCCAAGCAATCACGCCCGTGCTGCTCCTCTCCTCCATCGCGTTCTTGTGCCCTGCCACGCCATGAGCAGGCTGCTGTGTCCCCAGTCAACGGAGGCTCGGCAAACAGGCCTATGGAACGGATCCGCCACCGGGAATCCTCCCTTCCTCAGTTTGCATCAGCAACGATAGATCCTGAGGCACATCGGCCGGAGGGAGAGATGGAGCAGTCCAATCTTGGATCAATTCGCCATCAGGTGGTTCCTTCCACAGGGTTCCATGGCCAGATCCCAGATGCCAGAAGATGCGCTCAATGCTGAGCAATTCGACGAGGAGGACGCCTGCACTGGTGAGATGCTGCTTCTTGATGTACTTTTGCCAACCAAAGATATGAATCATTCGATGGAACAAGTATTACCTTCAGTAGTGTTAATTTCTAGGCATATTTGTGTGGCCTTTGCTCATTAGTCGTAAAGGCTTTGCTGTCTGGCAGATCGAGCATGACACTTTGTTCTGTTATTCGAAAACAAAATCCTGGTGCCCTCTGATTTAGGTTGGCTCTATTTGTTAATATGATGGGTAAACCTGTACTGCAGAGTGAACTTGTTTAGGTTTTCTACCCTGGCAATATGCTGACCTACAGCTTTTCTATGGCAAAACAGTAACGTAACCCATGTGTCTGCAATCAATTTTTAAACCTTTTCTAATGTTTGGGTAGCTTTAGATTCGCTTGTGCTGATGCCACATGGAAGTTCTTTATTTCTGTATCTATGGATCATGAGCGATGCTCCGGCGTCGAAGTCATGGCGGCACCATCTAGCGCCCGGAGGTCGATGGCGCAGCTGCAGCGTCCCCACCCTCCAGGTTGCAGCGGCGGCGCAAAACCCCTTCAGGTCGACAGGTGACCAGAAAAAACAAATAGGCCAAAGGCCTCCTGGACGTCACGTGAAGAAAAAAAACAATCGACCAAAGGCTCCAGGATGTCTTGCGTCGGACTTTCAGAGAGAAAAAGATCGGACATTTGATATTTGAATATGGACCGAGTTAAACCGCCGCCATGAAAAAACTGCAGCCCACATGAAGGCCCAAACGAAAGAATGTGCAGCCCACACCTATTTGAATATAGAGAGGGATAAAAATTAGAGAGGTTGTTGGGTTTGATTACTTTTCTCCTAGCTATTTCATTTTACATAATAGCTAAAAGAGGATTTTGGCCAGCCACTTTTACCTAGGCTGCTGGAGTTGCTCTAACTCATCGATCCACAGCTCAAACTACAAAGCAAATGCTTTCCAATTCGACATTCTCTAAAATTTTGAAACACATCATGTCCCTAGGCATCCCTTTCCTCCCCTGCGAGCTTCGCCATCAAGGTTGGCTTCAATTTTCTGTCAGCGTACAAAATGAGCCGAAAACAGAGAGAAAAGAAAGCAAGAACCACATGCGTATTTATTTCAAAAACTTTCTTGTTAGCTCCTTTTGTGAACTCTATGAAACGGATCGCATATAGCCAGTTGATACAAAGAGTTGCTTCTTCAAGGAACCTACAAATAATCAACAATCTATTGTACAATTGCATTTACAGCTTCAGCAATCATGGTACAAATACCAAAAAGAAAAACATTAGTCTACAGATGGAGCGTTCCACCATCAGTTCCGTGATCTGTGTGCGATATCCACAGTTTACGGTCCCAAGACCACGCCAAAACTGCAGCATTTGCAATGCGTTAACTGTCAAGATGTGCAGGCATTTTGCAAAGTTTAAAGGAAAAGAACAGTCAGACACTATCAAGTTAACAAGAGATTCCGTACCATCGAGGGTAAGAAAGGAGCATTAACACAATTCAAGCAGCTTGATGGTCAGGTGAGAGATCTGCCTGCCCATTCACGCTCTCTCCGCTTAAGCTTCGCTTGCATCTTGTTAAATTTTTCTTTTCCTTTCTCCAGAAGAGGATCTACCACTATATAGTCATCCGGATCATCTTTCCTAGCCATTCCATCCTGTGAAGATCAAGTAGCATGTCATTCCCAACCTTAACAACATCTATTATCCAACGTATGTGAGAAAGAGCAAGAAAGGCATGCCAATCAACCTTAGAAGAATCTGATAAGAAAGACAGCCGATTTGTGTGCCACCCTGTGTAGTCCTCTTCAGCTTCCTTTTCCACCTTATCAGTTGCAAGATTCTTTTCTTTGACAGGATCTGTAACAGGATTCTTACTGAGGAAAGAAGCCTTGAACTTCTGTAGCTTTGCGAGAGTCTAACAAGAAAAAAAAAATGTGTGACGGTGTAAGAAATATTGGCCGCCCATTTGTGGGACACAAAACTTAACAGGTCAAATTTACGTGCCAGCTGGCATATCAATATGCATGAACTATCTTGGCTGGCACGAGAAATGTGGAAATTGCCAGAATGAAGAAAAATCATTACCTCATCTTCACGGCCTTGGAGCCTACGTTTTTTCTGCTTTTGCAAATGTCTCTCTTGTTCAGCTGGATTTAGTAGCTGCAAATTAGCATCTGTTTTGGACATCCTCTCGGCACTGGCTTCTGAGCCAATACCTTTTTTCTTCAAGGATAGTTTTTTGGACTTTTGTAGATCATGCTCCTGATCATCATCATCATCATTGTCCCTCCTGCAAACCAGCAATCGGAAATCACATTAGAAAAACTGTTACACTAAATTATTCACAGAATACATGTCTAAGTTCAGATCATTTCAAGCAAGGACACAGAAACTCTTCTTCCATTCTCGTCATGATACGCATATTATAGTCCATGCTAAGATTCGTTATTCAATGTATGGTACCCTGCTTATGAAAAGCATTAAGATTACTGAATACATGATGCGAAGAATAACAAAAATTAAACTATATCTTATTTTAAACAATAAATTATTGCAAGACTCTTGAGTTAAGACTCTTGAGTTAAGGGTCATATAGAAAAGGAATGCTGTAGGGTGTTCACAAGAGGGGTAACCAATAGCTGATATATGGTTACCTAAAAGCTAAAACTATGAAATGAATGTGTTTCGATCATGAAAAACGCTGAGGGGGCAAAAGTACAACCATGATAATTTGGGGGTGAGGTGCATGAGCATATACCTATGTTCAATATTGGACCTGTGTTCTGGTAATTCTTTATCCTTGCGATGTGGCTTATCTGTTCAAGTGAGGGGAAATAATTACTTTCATGAGCACAAAACAATTGCATCTAGTTTTAGGACAACCACAATTTCCAGCAAAAACTTGAACAAAATATGATACCTGCTTTCGAGGTTTCACGAGGGGGAACATCACCAAGCTCTCTACGTTTTTTTAGGATTTGTGAGCGCATCCTATTGTCAAAATCCTCTTCATTCTCGTCTTCGGGATAATCATCAGATTCTGCAGCATGCTCCAACTCTCTTGAGTCAACTTTCTTTGAGATCAAAGCATCCCTAACAGATAAAACAGTGTCCTTTTTCTTCTCCTCTTGCTCCTTGGACTGCAAAGTGGGAAGCACAATGCTAATTAGATTTGGCAGACCATAATAAGTTACGAAAGCAAGTCACACTGCATTTGCAAAACCTGACCACAGAAGAACATACATATTACATCCTAAAGTCCTAAACAAACTCAACATTAGAGGCATCCGATTAGTGATGAGTGTATAACAGCAAAAGAAAAGCCAATAGTAGGCACACTAATGTGGCAGTTACAGAAACGTTCTAGATAGCCTATCTGCCAACTGGACAAGGTATTATCCTGTCATGTTCAACGTGATATGTTGCTAGTTACGCTCATATGTTGAACATTTTCTGATCCCAAGTGCTCAAATTCACCAGGGACAAGAGTAAAATACACAGATCACAGCCTAAACCAACTTAACAATAGAGGTTTTTCAATCAATGAGCAGAGGAAACAGGACTTGAAGTAAAAAAAAAAAGAAGCAAAGACAAGATGATATGCAGAGGAAACAGGACTTAATGTGGCAGACATGGCAGCATTCTAGATATTATACTCCCCCCGTCCCAAAATAAGTGGTCATCACGTTTTTTGAGGAGTCAAACTTTTAATGTGGCAGACATGGCAGCATTCTAGATATTATACTCCCTCCGTCCCAAAAATGTATTACTATTTATGATATATAATAAGTATCATTAGATTGAGTATTGAGTGTACTTTGCTAATAAACTTATTTGGAGATATAAATGTTGATACACTTTTTTATATTTTTAGTCAAACTTAAAAATGGTTTGACTCCTCAAAAAACGTGATGAGTACTTATTTTGAGATGGAGGGAGTAGTTGCCAACTGGGTAGGGTATTGTATTGTTGCTTTCAGTGTGATATGTTCACAAGCAAAAGTTCGGTTAATATGATAGTGAATATTTTTTATCGTAAGTGATAATACTCACCAGCTGTACATCCTCTGGTTCCCCTTTAAGAAAACGGGGATCATCCAACACATCATGTATACTTTTTATTTTGGCCTGAACAGAGGAAGCTGCCTCATTCTCCTCCTCTTCTACTTCATCTCCAAAAGAGAGCACGTTAAGTTGCCTGAAAGATTAACAGTTTGGGTCAAAACTAATCCAACAGGCATCATATTGGTCAACGTAAGAACAATGTGGAGGAGACTACTTACTTAACTGCTTTCTTCTTAGGTTTCACCGCAGCATCAGACTTGGCAACAGACTCTGCCTTCTTAAGTTGCCTTGGAACAATATCCTCAAATGGGTCCCAGAGGACCTACAGGCATAAAAATAAATACATAGTTTCAATTCATCAGTAATAGAAAAAACTTTTAGGTAAGTTATCTATCACCCAAACCAAATACAGTTAAGTACCAGAATATAAATAACAACAAAATATGATAGGAGAGAAAAAAGGCACCTCGACTGAAAGAATTTTCTGCGGGTAAACAGGTCGATCATCCTTATCAGTCTCAACATCAGCCAAGGAAAGAAGGTTGAAAATGGAGTCACCGGTAACCTGCACGCAAACATGTAGCCAGCCATGATGACTCACTCCAAAGGAAAAACACTGTACCCCAAGATATGCACAGCGAGGAGCTCCAGAACTAAACACAGTACCTTCCCAAAGATGGTGTTCTTCTTATCGAGCCAATCGCAACGGTCAAGGGTGATAAAGAACTGGCTTCCATTCGAATGAGGCGTGCCAGCATTGGCGCAGGCCACTAAACCCCTGTGGTTAAACCTCAGCCGCGAGTGGAATTCATCCGCAAACGGTGCCCCGTAGATGCTCTCACCCCCTGCAGGAGTGATGTCATCAGCACGAATTCAATGCACCCATAACGAAAACGCCAGCACCTCATATACCAGAATAATCAGGTATGGTTACTCAAGCCCGATTCATCACATTTGAGGCGTAATTACTTAGTAATTTGGGCAAAATCTATGGATCAATTTGGTAGGCACCAACATCACGATGGTGGAATAAGAAACCAAACCCTAGATTGGATACAGTTCTAGCCTTCGTACGGTCAGAGGGAGGCGGGAGGGTCGTACCGGTGCCGGAGCCGGTGGGGTCGCCGCCCTGGACGAGGAAGTTCTTGATGACGCGGTGGAAGAGGGTGCCGTCGTAGTAGCCCTCGAGGCAGAGCTGCACGAAGTTGCGCGTTGCCTTGGGGGCCTCCTTGGGCCAGAGTTCGATGTCGAGAGGGCCGGCCGTCGTCTGCACCACCACCTTGCCCTTCGTCGGGGGCTCAAGCACGTACACCGACGACATCCCGCCCCTGTCGCCTCCGGCCGCCGCCGCCTCGGCGCTCTACCAGCACGGGTGAGCGGTACGGCGGAGCTGCGGCCAGAGCAGGCAGGTGGAGTATGGCGAGCGGCACGGAGGAGCCGCGGCAAGAGCAGGCGGCGTTGGAGCGAGATGAACGGAGCCGCGCGCGGCCGCGAGGGTGGAGCTGGCGGCGGCGGAAGGCGGCGCGGGGCCGGAGGAGGTCGACCGGAGCGAGATGGGAAGGGGATTTTTTTTAAAAAAATAATTAAGGAACAAACGGAGCCGAAGGGTTCTATTCTATTGAACGGAAGCGACGGAAGTATGGCGATGGGCCGATGGCCCGGCCTTGCTGTGCCTTGGGAGTTGGGCCCCTTGGCATTGGCAGCGGTGCGAAACTGTTCATCATCGTTACATTTTTAGTAAATTGCACACACCATACAACAAGTTGATACGATCACTTTAATCCAAACATTTAAATAGGTACACGAATTTGTCGAATGTGTGCATATACCTTCATACCTACTCCACTTAGAGGTATTTGTGGCACCATGATAGGTTATGGGGACGATTTTTATCCGGTAACTCCCCATCTTTATCCTATATTTTCATCTACTTCTACTCCCTCTGCGTCTAGGAAAGAATGCAATTCTCGCTTCCCAAAAATTTTGAAATCTTTAGTTTGACCAATTATAGATAAAAAATTCAATATTTATAATGCTAAATACATATCATTAGATTCGTTACAAAATATACTTTCATAATAAATTTATTTAGAGCCATAAATATGAACACAATTCTCTAGAAACTTGGTCAAACATGAACTACTTTAACAGGCATGCAACCATTAGGTGCATTCTTTCTTGGACAGAGGGAAGTAAGTCTTAACTATACATATAACTCCTGCCTTTTCCATTTTAACAATGCCCATGATTCTTATTTATTGGACAATAATGAACATATAAATGTTAAAGTTAATAAAATGTGTTGATGCTTTTTCGGGGCCAACACACGAAAACCGCTAGATCGCGCGGGTCACGAAAGACCAAATCGGCTAATTGCTGCCAAGGGCGGTTGGACCGCCCCAGCAACCCGGTTAGACCGGTATTGGGGTTTTGCCTGAGATCGGTCGTTCGAGAGGGTAACTGCCACGCTTATGTGATGGCGGACGGCAAGGTTTACGAGCAAACCAGCAAAGGGATAACCAACGCGCTTACGTGGCGAAGAACGACTAGTTTACGAGCAAACTAGCAAAGGTCGTCGAAGCTCACGCCCGGGAGGGACCCCGTCAGGGCGTGGACGTCGCCGGATGTGCCCTAGGTCGACCAGCAAGCCTTAGGACGTCATCAATGGTCGTGGAGATCACGATGAACAGCAAGAGAGGTTGGAAAAGGTAGATTTAAAGGTAAAAAGTAGATGCATAATGTTTGGTTCGATTGGGATTAGCTCAATCGGCCGTGGCCCTTCATAAATATAGGGTGGGGAGGTCTTACCCCTGTAGGAGTCGAAGATTACATAAATCTCGTGTCAAATTACAACTCCTAACTCGGATTTGGCTGCCAAGTCCGGTCTAACCGCCCTTCCAACCCGGTCTAACCGCCCCTGACAGGTGCAAATCTTCCCGAGGTCATATCTCCTTCATCCGGACTCCAAATTAGGCGATCCACATATGCATTTCGATCAGCTCGACGAGAGGAAGATGATGGTGCAGTCCAATTCCACTTTTGAGAATTTTACTAAGGCCGGTCTAACCGCCCTAGCCTCCCGGTTAGACCGCTATGCCCAGATTGACAGCAAAATCCATCTGATGCCAATTTTGGTTGTCAACATATGCCCCCTGTTTCTTGGTGAAGCTTGCTTTGCCAAGAAATATTAATCTGAACCAAAATTGTACATGAACAATGACTAATAATAGCACATCGACCATGTCTTGCTTTCAAGGACGACAGCATCTATCGGCCATATCGTTTGATTTCTGCCCAATACAATGACTTCAACATGTTGCTGCTATTGCTTTGTGAGAAATAAGCCTGAGCATACATATCCTTGGCTGTAGATCCTTCAAAATGCCAATTTAAAATTATTCTCACACTTGCAAATCATTGTGGATGCATAAAGCGACCAAATTGCTAAAATGTCAATTGGTCTTTGCAAAACTCTTCAAATCAAGAATTAAAGAAGGTAAAAAGATTCAACATTGCATCCACAAGTTATTTTGACCATAAATAAAGAAAAATTGAGTAATCAGCCCAAAAGGTGAATATGACACAATTACCTTTCGAATTGATGATAACTAAATTACTCTTGAACCTCCTGATTGTTTTTACCTTGTCATCAATGTAGCTTCAACCAATGCAGATACTAACCTCGGCCTCATCAAGAATTGAAGTTTCAATGGCCGACATAGCATTTTCAGCAAGAACCTTTGTCAAGTTGATTTTATAAACCCGGTCACACCGGTCTTGGAACTCGGTTTCACCGGTCTATAGAGGACACACCCTTTGAAATTGCTAAACATCGGCTTTTTTCATAAAGTTGTCTCTCTTGACATTATAGCCTGATGTTTATTATGCCAAAGTGATTATCCTCAATTCTCATATCTCCAGCAACGAGTCACCAAAGGTCTTTGCCTTTCAATGCATCTTATATTATGCAAATATCCAATAACAAGATCCTTCTACTAACATTGGCCTCAACAAGTTCAGAAATTCTAATAGCCAAAATAGCAGCCATACCGGTTAAGCCGGCCTCAATAGCGGTTAAACCGCCCTGTCCAGGATCTGCACTCTGCATTACTAACACCGGCCTTTTCTTATGAAAATGTCTTTTAGACACCATAACCTGATGCTCATTGTTCTAGAGTGCTAATTCTGAATTTTGATGTCTAGATATATGATATATAGTAAAGTTGATAGGATCTTCTAGACATCTACCAAGAAAGCATCTAGTGAATTTTAAAATGTAAATTCACGCTGCACCTTCAGCAGTAAATCACCAAATGCATCAGCATAGTTTACAATCATGGATCACAAAAATCATTGGCCTCAATAGAAAACTTTATATTTGGCCTGATCATTAATGTCAAAATATTCCAACCGGCTAAAAAGTCTCAAAATATACCATCTGGTAGAATTAAAACAACACCAATGTTTTTTAATATTTATAAGCCGATTGAATGTATATATGAACTCCATGATAGTAAACTACTCATTTTGCTAATATCTTGCCCCCTGAGCATCAATAAAATGAAAAGTGATTTCTCATCGGGAAGCCACACTTTAGAATGATAGTAAAAAATATTCGTCGGCCATATGTGTTGGCAACGACGATAGCAAATTATCATCCACTATGAATCTATCCATATGAGCATGTATAGCCGAAATAAACTCTAGAAAATAATATATACGAAAGGACTAACAAACACCTCTAGGAATTACATATTTCGGCTTTTTGAAAATTAACAACAATATCTATTGTAATTAATTAATATGCATAACAATTTGGTGAAATCCCTCCATGATGTAAATATCCATATGGTGCCCAAGGATTAAAATTATAGCATGAGGGATAACCAAATATATCAACGGATGAATTCAAAGACATACGCATATATGGGATTTGTAAAACAAATGGATGATGTGATAACCAATAATTTTGATGATTTGGTGCAAACCTCATATTTGAAGATTGTCTCTTGGACCTTCTCTCCTCTTTCAATTATGTTGCACCCTTTACTTGAACATCATCCTTGTCTTGAGCTTGAATACTTCTTTTAGGAACCCATGCCACGCCCTTTTCGTTTAGCTCTTGGGCACTGAGTTTTTGGAGCTTCTTCTTTTGCCAATATGATGATCTTGACAAATGTGTTGGTTGTGCTTGAGTTTTGGACAGCAGCATCCTCCTTCTTGATTTTTGGCTCCTTCAACTTCTTTTGTTCAGATTTGGCATTAAAAACATCAACAACTAAATTTTCCTTCTCTTTGCCATTAATAACCGAAGTCTCTGAGACATTAATCGGCCTTTGTTTAACTGAATTCAGATCTGAACTTTTATCTTTGCGCCGATCTCTTTTGACTCTATAAACTTGCTTGATAACTTTTTTCTTCTCATGAACACTAGACCGACTCTTTGGCTTAAGACGGTCATTCTCAACAGATGGTTGTCTAGCATACATCAGTTTTCTCGAAGCTGCATACTCCATATAATATGGCTGAAAATATGAAGGAGCATGTCTCCATGAATCATCACATCCATATGGTGAGTAAGAATGAACATTAACTTGATGTAAATCATATGTCATTGGCATCGGCGAATTAGAAGGAGGATGTGACGTTGCTGAATAATATTCCTTCTTTTGCCGACTCCAATCTCTAGAATTATGTCTAGGAGGCGTTTTCACTGATTTAACATCATCTGACCGACTAGCACGCTTTGCCTCATTTTCTCTTTGATATTTAGCCAGAAGTTCATTGAATGTGATCTTCGACTTTTGGCCTTTGTGCTTAAGACGGTCTTTGCCTCCATTTATCCCAGGATCTTCAGATTTCAACACTTTTGAATTTTTCAGACCAGGACTGGTTAGACGGGTCGTGACACCGGTCTGACCTGCCTCAGACCCGGTTAAACCGCTATGCGAACCCGGTTTAACCGCCCTCAGCACAGCAGGAGCAATAGGTTCTTGGTCTGACGGGGAAGAAGTTGCATGCCCCCAGTGATTTCTGGGATTTTGATACGTTTGTCGTCCTTATCATTATCCTCAACTTGCAATTTATGGACGACGTCATTATCATCACTTAAAGAGTTAGAAATCTCCTCTTTACCAATACTTTTGTCATCAAGACCGACTGAAATCAACCGGTCATCCTCTTGTGTATGAGCAAATTTCAGTCGTCCGGAATCAACAACCGACTGTATTATTTGGCGAAACATATTGCAATTGCTAGTATTATGATCAAATGAATTATGAAACTTGCAATACTTTCTCTTTTCTAATTGAAGAGGTGAAGAAACGATTTTATGATCAAATGACTTAATAAAATTATGCTCAAGCAAGATATCAAATAGATCATCACATAAAGTCAAATCAAAAGTGTATTTCATTTTCTCTACCCGATGCTTTTGTGGAGAAGGCTTTAAGGCCAAGCAAACGAACGGTTCAGATTTCTCATCAATCCATCCGGCTATAGGTTTCCTTATGCTTCTCATATCCGACACTTTAGAGTTCATCATTATATTAGCGTCGGATTTCATAATGCTTTTCGGTTTTGGTTTTTTGGTTTTAATTCCAGAATGACCACAAGTAAACCATGTAGAGAAAAACTTTGGCAACGATAATTGATTAAGTTTAAATGCCAAAATATTAATGTTGCCAGCCTTTCTTACTTTTACAGTACAATGGCCGACACAATCTGAAGGTATGACATTACTAGCAAGTAAATTATTATCCTCAACCGATCTTTTAGAAATATTAACAATAGCATCACTAGTAGATGAATCAATTGTAAGTATATGATCTGACTGGGAATTATTTGCAAAGCATACCTTGCTGAATATGTTGGAGAGGCGTGGAGCCTTGACGTAGATGGTGTCGAACATTTTCTCTTGATGGCGGCCCACGGCATCTGCTTCCTGTAGAGGCCGGTCACACCGGGATACGAGGCCGGTTACACCGGTATCTCCAGTGCTGCTGGAAATCACCAAGTCACGACATGCTAATGCCTCTTTATTGCTTCCAATGCCCCAATCTTCAACACTTTGATTTACCGAACCTTGTCCCATCGTGAGTTGACATTTATTGATAACACGATAATCACTAGACAAATGCACAACTCCATTTGGAAAATCAAGTATAGCTGTTTTCTTATGATTAACATGATTTTCTATAGCTAAACTTGTTTCTTTTGGTTGAACAGACACAGATCGTTCGGTTGTCGTAATAACCAAATTTTTACTCAAATCTGAATCGTTCTTCTTTTCTGTCATCATCCGGAGCTCTACACCAAAAGCACTCCATTGTACTTGAGCAACCGAAAGCAAATCAAGAATTTGAAGTCTATCTTTAATTTGTGATCTTAATCCTTTAAAGTAGAGACCAGCAAAATCTTTTTCAGAAAGTGGCAAAATACAGCGGTTTCTAGTTTCTTCAAACCTTTTAAAATAATCAGAAACCGATTCATCTCTACATTGTTGAATATTATAAATATCAGTATCACATGATGTTTGAGATATAGCATATGCTGAATTAATGTGTCAAGATGCACACGAACTTGCTGAATTTTCATTAATCCGGCTATAGTTACTAGGAACATTTGGAACCGAATCATGATTATTAGCATTTGTATATGGTGTTGAAAAAGTAGATGCAACCTCCACTCTATTAACATGTTGTGCAGCATATGATGTTTGAGAATAGCTAGCTGGATTGCTAGAATCAGCATAGCCAACTTTCTCATTCACCGGTCTATTTTGTGGCTGAACCACATATTGTAAATCTATAGCCGACGAATTAAAAGATTGAACACCTTGCTGAAAATTATGACAACTACTAGCATATGGTGTCTCATAAAAATTAGCCACCGGCAATTGAACTTGTTCCGCAGCCGATGTGTGAGAATAATGTTGTATGTTGCTAGTGACATTAAAATTCAAAGTATGCATATTATTTGACAACGGCTTTTGCATATAACATTCAGAACCATAATTTGCATAATTAGGAGCATTATCTGAAAATGACTAGCCGACGCGATATGCCTACTATTATCATATCTAGCAACATCAACATGAGGATATACGGTACTTGCAAAATAATCATTAGAAACATAAGATGTATTTGCAACTTGTACCTTGGGTTTGTTGTAGTAATATTGCTGTGGAGAATAAGAATAACCCGCCATAATAGGTCTTGATGCTCCTGATCTTGTGATAAATCCAGATATTCAAGATAATCCAAGCAACCAATGACCAATAAGTGTTTCTCTTGTAATCTTCAATGTAACGCAGCAAGCAAAGAACAATGCAGTCGGCTTGAGCAGCCTGACTCAATGGCAAAACGATATATGCAACGGTCTTGAAGGACCAGATGCAATGATAATGGCGAATCAAAGTGATATATGAAAGTAATGAGCAAGGGTTTGATCGGCCGGTTTTAAATCAACCAGACCTTCAATTCCCCAGCGGAGTCGCCAAAATGTGTTGACGCTTTTTCGGGGCCAACACACGAAACCGCTAGATCGCGCGGGTCGCGAAAGACCAAATCGGCTAATTGCTACCAAGGGCGGTTGGACTGCCCCAGCAACCTGGTTAGACCGGTATTGGGGTTTTGCCTGAGATCAGTCGTTCGAGAGGGTAACTACCACGCTTACGTGATGGCGGACGACAAGGTTTTACGAGCAAACCAGCAAAGGGATAACCAACATGCTTATGTGGCGAAGAACGACTAGTTTACGAGCAAACTAGCAAAGGCCGTCGAAGCTCACGCCCGGGAGGGACCCCGTCAGGGCGTGGACGTCGCCGGATGTGCCCTAGGTCGACCAGCAAGCCTTAGGACGTCATCAATGGTCGTGGAGATCACGATGAACAGCAAGAGAGGTTGGAAAAGCTAGGTTTAGAGGTAAAAAGTAGATTCATAATGTTTGGTTCGATTGGGATTAGCTCAATCGGCCGTGGCCCTTCATAAATATAGGGTGGGGAGGTCTTGCCCCTGTACGAGTCGAAGATTACATAAATCTCGTGTCAAATTACAACTCCTAACTCGGATTTGGCTAATCGCCCTTCCAACCTGGTCTAATCGCCCCTGACAGGTGCAAATCTTCCCGAGGTCATATCTCTTTCATCCGGACTTCAAATTAGGCGATCCACATATGCATTTCGATCAGCTCGACGAGAGGAAGATGATGGTGCAGTCCAGTTCCACTTTTGAGAATTTTACTAAGGCCGGTCTAAATGCCCTAGCCTCCCGGTTAGACCGCTATGCCCATATTGACAGCAAAATCCATCTGATGCCAATTTTGGTTGTCAACAAAAACATTAACGATCCGTGAACACGGTAGCTCCAGAATAATCTACTGTACATTAAGGGTGTCGAATTAGATACTATCGACATTAAAATGGACAAAAAAATAAACACACTATTTAGTATACTAATAAATATGTTTGACCTAACTACAATAATCAACAACCACGTAAATGGAGAGACATCTTGAGAGGTCAAGACTTCGACACCCTTCACACCATTCTCCAGTCATTGTGTGACACTAAATTTTCTTTAGGGATACTGACAATTTGAAAATAGAATAGTAGATTGTTTGTACTTTTCATACCGTTGGAGCACAAAGCATCAGCATCGCATATGATGAACTGATTGAGTTTCCATTGTTACAGGTACTGGCGTGTTACAATATACGAACTAGCCATCTTCAGTTGAATTTTTAAAAGTGACATGGATCTTTTTTTAAAAAAAGTGGTATAATATTATTTTTAATATACGATGGAAACTCAATATTACAGGTACTGGCGTGTTACAAGAATATTTACAGAATAATATTTACTGATTGAGTAAATACGTAGTATTATTTTCAAGAGAACTGCCCCAGTACTCCCTCCCTAAAATTAGCACGAATTATAAAGCACCTTCAATTAATTAGTTGATTTATTTTTTTTAATCCGGACCCAGCCCACCCAATCCATCCATAGGACCACTCCAGTTCATCCCGGCCAGGCTGCTTTCCTTCCGTCGTCATCGTCGGCGCCTGTGAGGAGCTCTTCATCCAAAGACATGGTGCCGTCGTCCTCGTTCCGCACTGCGGCGGAGGCAAGGCAACAGACACAGCTGCTGTCCTGCGTGCGACCTTCTACATGCAACCCGAGATCTCCACCTCCCCTTGATGTCACCATGCAGCAGCTCCCAAGTCCCAACCATGCCGGCCGGCATCATGCTTGGTTTCTTATTTGAGCGATCCATTATGTCGTGCATCTCTAATCTCGATCCAATCATGATAAGTGGGCTAGTGGGATGGGACGGGATTGGATAGGGCCAGGACCGGATGGACCATAATAAAATCAGCTAATTACTTAAAGTTGCTTTAGAATTCGTTTTAATTTTTAGGAAAGGAGTACCGGATCTTTTTTTTTAATTTTGCAGCCATCTTCAGTTCCGTTGGCAATACGAACTAGCCAAATTTCAGTTAATACTTATATGATAATGAGGAATAAAGATAGGGAGTTATGCGCATAAAACCGTCCACGTCATTTGCCAAGGTGGAAAAATACATCTACATGGAGTACACATGACGTATATGCAAATATTTCACAAGTTTATGTATCCGTTTGCACGTTTTGCTACATACTGAACCAAAGTGATACAATCATACAAGTTGTTGTATGGTAGGTGCAATTTACTCTTTTTTTAGCGAATTGGCTTGTAGTCCAATGGTAGGACGGTCCAGTGCGACGCTACCCACTAGGGTTCAAATCACATTTTTTGGGATTTTTCAAGAATTACCGGTGTTATGCATTTAGTGGTAAGCGGCGTCCCGTCGACAACGAGTCCGCCAATGGTGACTTCAGGAATCTTCAGATCTGTCGGGTGCTGCGGTCCTTCGAAGGTGCTTATAAGGGTAGGGTTTGCGTACGTGTATTCATAGGGGTGAGTGTGCGTGCGTGTTGTGAGCGTCTGCGTTGTACTGTGTAATTCTTAAAAATTACATTTAAAAAAAAGCAGATCAATAATAGGCATACGTCCAGGCAATATGACAATATATACATCAAGTTTATAGATAGGTTAGAACTATAAAAAAATTAAAGTTAAAGGTGTGGGTACTTGAAAAATTCTCAAGTGAGTTTCACAAAAAAATTTTGAAAGATTAAGACTTGCATTAATCATTTAATTGGTACTCCGTATCATATAATGGAACAAATTGAACGAAAATTTCCCATTATTTAATGATATAAGAGAAGTATAGTTATCCGGTCTCCGAGAGCTTTAGTTTCATTTGAGTTTGATGCACACAATATGTTTGATGTATTGCACCTCCCAAGCTCTTGCATAAACCATCAGAATTTTGCAGGTTCATGTAAATTGATTCGACCTATATAACCTGTTGACGCAAAAATCAGGCGGAGACAGATGCGCTAACACACGAACGAAGGCGTGGCCTTGAAATCTGGGGCGTGCCAGCAATCTGACCTGTTGATTGACAAGGATAAAATCGGACGTTAAGAAACAGATGAAGAGTCGATTCTCTCGTTAGTGAAACCGAACGGTGAAGGATCGATTCCAATATATAGTGAAACAGCACAAGGAGCCGATTCTGATAATCAAACAGCGGAGAGCCGATTGATAACTAAGCAATAAAAGACGACTGTAAAGTGATCCGATAGAGCTTAGTAAAACAACACTTAGAACAAGACTAATCAGCTATTAGATGAATCTTAAGATTAACACTTCGATAAAGCCGATTAGATAGAATTCTAAGCTGGATAAGTGGTGATAAAAGCTAAAACAACAAAAAAAACTTACAGATCTAGCAAATATCGATAACTGTCGAATAAATCTAAACGAAGCAACAGCGATGCGCCCGAGGCTAAAGCTTAGATATTACTCAGTAAAAGCGGAACTCACGAGCAAGCCTTGGAGATCTGGATCGCCTTGACTAGCTCAGGAGAACTCGTGAAAGAGAAAAGCTTGACGAAGTCACCGACTTGAAAGTAAATTGCGAAAAGTAGATGCAAGTAGTAAAGGTTTGTTGTATTGATGTGTTCGTCAACCCCTCACGATCCTCAGGGCTCATATTTATACCCTGGAATTACAGACTCCTAGTCGATTACGACATAAGCAAACTTGACGCAAAAGAAATAAACTATTTAACTAAGACTCTTTACAATACTAAAAAATCGGCCCATAATGGCCCAATTCAGCCCAATGCCCGCGACGCCTTTGATCAATCTCCTCTGAGTCCGATCCGATTTCTGAAGTTTGGAGTCTGATTCCGATTTCAACCCAAACTCCATCTTTGACTTTGACTCAACCCTCATCAGATTTCCTCAAGCGCCGACTTCAACACATGTCAAAAAACGTCATCAACACATGCCCCCAGTTTCGAGATAAGATATTCATATTATCCCGAAATTCTCGGGCCCCTTCGATCTGTTACCGTTTACACGGAACCCTGATCCTCACTTGGTCATGCGAAATCCCGCATTTACCCCCACAGGCAAGGCTTATAAATACTCCAACCCTTTCTCCTTCCTTCAGTCGCCGTCTCGCCTTCACTTTCGCCCTCATTTCAAGAGCTCTCAAGCGCAAGTTCTAAGGAATCTCGCCGGCGACTGGTGCCCACCATCTTCAACTTCAACAACTACCTTCAAGCGAGCCACAAACTCCACTGCAAGTTGCAATGGCCTCGAGTTCTTCCGCCCTTCAGGTAACAAATCTTATTCCCATCTCCTAGTTCTTCGCTGTTCTTCGTTTTTCCCAAGGCGTTTTCGTATCTTTCATAGATTTAAATTTCTTTTCTTTGCCTTTTTCTCTAGGGATGTGTCAATGAAATCACAATCCCCATACCTGAAACTCCTGGCCTTTTCATCTTAGGTCCGATCAGCAACGAAGACCCAACTGATTTCATCAACTTGGAAACCAATCGCCTCCCCATCAAGAATCTATCGGATCCCTTATCTTCATGGAAGGATGCCTTCCGATCTTGGCCGAAGTTATTGCAGGATGGAAGAACAGGTATCTCCGAATGAGCAGCAAACGTGTCGATTGGGACACATATCAAATCGGTCAATGCCTTACTCTATCTTTATCGGACATCAAGAAAAACGAACCACTCTTGATAGCTGCCTCCCACTTTTGGTCCGATGCTCTGAATGAATTTCTCTTTAGCCATGGTCCGATGTCACCTTCTCTGCTTGATGTAATCATGTTGACAGGCCTAAACATTACTTCATCGACCCGATCTGACAGCTTGGCCAAACCCACTCATAACATAAAAGTGGCAAGGATGGGCTGGAAAGATTATATCTCTTCTTACTCAAAGAATGAGGGACCGATCGATCACAGAGAATACTCAGCCTTCCTTACTATGTGGTTGGAAAAATTCATATTCTATGGAAAATCCTTTGCCCCTTGCATCAAATACCAAAAAATAGCCAAATACCTAGTATCGAGCAACCATTTCCCTCTTGGCAAATATCTTCTCGGATCTGTTTATCAGCTTCTGCATGAAGTATCAGTCCGATTGAGAAAAGGGGAACCGATTTCATGTCTTGAAGGTCCTTGGTGGTTCATAAACTTATGGTTGAACTTGCACATGCACAAAGCTCGCAAAGTCATCCTCTTTGATCAGAAATTTCCATCAGACCAAGCAGAAGGAGCCAAAATTATCTTCCGCAGATGCACATCTTTCGGAGAGGCTGCTGCAACTCTTGAAGGCGACCGATTTTCTCCAGATCGGTTAGCAACCTACTTCAAATGCTTCTACAATGGTCTCAGTAAGTCTGCTCTGGTCTGGTTTGCATATGAGGACCCCAACAACTCCTTTGAAGACCCAACTATCTTCCAGTTGGATTCTATCTTATCGGACGACAGCATGAAATTAATCCTCAAGGAATTAATCCGTCCGACCATTCTCCCTGTGGCCTGCGACGAACATGCCTATGAGTTTTATTACCCTTCTGTGATAGCACGACAATTAGGCTTTGTTTAAGCTCCGATCAAACTGTACTTTGCTGATTTGATCAAATATCGGACCAACACTGAAAACAGCCTTGCCTTCTGCCGCCTCCTAGACCGAGTCCCTGATTTAAATATATCCGATTTGGACACATGGAAATTGGCATGCATTACTTCCATAGTTACACCATCCTTCAAGAGCTGGTGGGTTGAGTGGTCACAGCATCTTTTCTGCGAGTCGGCCTCTTCCTATTGCAGAATATTCGATTCGAATTTTTCGATTAACTCAAAGGTAATTTCGAATTTCATCACGAGTTTTTTTAAACCTTTTGCTGTTTTTTATCACTGAATCTCTTTGAATGTAGGAAAAGAAGATCACTCCTTCAGAAACAAGCAAAAGTGGCCGACCGATCCGATATGCACTTGGAACTGATAATCCCCATATCGGATACAACGCTGCATCAGCCGAAGACATCCTTAAAGGGAAATCGGCTAAATGTAAAATCGGCGTTACTTCAAAGAAAACAACCAAGAAAACCATGGTTGTAGCAACCGACATTCAGCTAGCGACCAATCTACTTATCGGAGCAATTCATGATATAAGTCACCAGCCTCCACAGCCATCAGGTACCGATTTCTTTTGTCACTCAAATTTCCTTCTCTTCACTTTTATAATCGACTCTGATATTCTTCACAGAACAAGTTAATGAAGAGGATGTAGGACCGATACCTCCTCAAGCACCTCATCAAGATTCTCTAGCCTCATCAGCATCGAACCAACCTCTGGCCAATCCGATCGGTAATACTCAAAAACCTATTTCTTCATTTGCTCGATATCGGCGAGTTCTTCTATCTGAATTACTTTTATCAACGATGATCGATCTTCCAGGTGAATCAGTTATTCCTGATCAAATAACTGAAAATCTCCCTCAGCCAGAGATAGAAGCAGCAACTCATCCTCAGACGCAGGTAATTCCATTTCTTCTATCTAACCATCGTACACTTGATCTTAGCATATCAAAATCCTTCCCCTTTTTTGCTTTAGAACGAATCGGCTGGGACTTCTTCCATTGTTGCGGAACAACTTCAATCGGAACCACCTCCGATTTTACCACCAAGGCAACTTACCCAATTTGACGAAATCAACTTGAAGCAGGTTATTCATTATTTCATCATCCGATTTTTATTATTCCTTCTCAATCTTAACATAAACTTTCCTATCCTTCAGGCCCAAGATTCGATTGACAACAGCTTCTTTGATTTCGCAATCAAAGACCTCTTGGACGAAGATGAAGTGCAATCGGCTGATAAAAGGATCTCGTCGACTGTGGTCACCCAACGAACAGACGTCAGTGCTTCATCGCTCCCAGAAGACATCAAAAACAAACTATCGGACCTCCAAGTCCTGTTAGAACAAGATACGTCTGTTTTAGTTCAAGACGTCGGACCGATTCCGATCAATCCTTCATCACCTACGGTCGCATCTCGATCGTAAATCTCAAGCCGCCATCATCCCTGCAGCCTACATTGAAGGTCGTCAAATCGAATTTATTGAGGCTCGACAAAAGATATCCGATCTTCAGAATTGGGAATCTTTGATTAAGGAATCGGAAATAAAGAGGGATCTGACCAATGCTATTAAAGACAAGATCCGATTCCTTGAATCAAGTCGTCCTTCCATAGTGGCGAAGATCGATGAACTGAAGGCTCGCAAAGTAGAGATGGCGAATGAGCTCCGATTGGTCAGTCATCAACTTGAGGAAGAAGAAACAAGACTGCAGCAGCTCCCATCCATCATTGAAGACCCCAACAAGACCCTCAAGGCCCAAGCATCTGATGCCCTCAAGCTCCACAGAAGCGTCTCAGCGCAACAAGGCTCCATCGAAGCTCACCAGCATGTCATTGATGACATAGATCAGATACGCCTGCGAGCGTTAAATGTAGTCCGATCTCTTCTATGATGACTTGTAATCTGATCACTATGCAATTTATGGGCTTGTAATGAATGTTATTCCCTGTAGATTTGACCTTCGTTCTCTATTTTAACTTATGCATGATTCCTCGATCGATTCTCCGGTCTCTGTCATTGATGTCATATCAGATTCGTAGGCTTTTTCAGACTTTCTGCGATCAAAAATTTAATGCCGCCCCATAAATACTCTTGACCAAAAATCTCTATAAGTACCACACCATCACCCTTTCACATATCACACACATCAGTTCTTTGCAGGAAAATGACATCTTTTCAACAGGTGAAAAATTTCTAACTCAACCCATCCTTCAGCATTTTCTCTAATTTTGATCTCTTTTCAAATAACTCAGAGGCTCGACGAGATCATTGCATCGCTTCAAGCTGGTAACCATCTCCGAATATTTCAACAGCATCGGCCTTAACCTCCCTTAATAGTTGTAGACCTTTAAGAACATCCCGATACTCGGCTTGATTGTTAGTAGCAGTTTTCTCAATCGGTATCGCAAAATCGAAACTTGCCCCCCGAGGCGAGATGAGCACCACGCCAATACCAGATCCAACCCCACAAGTCGATCCATCAAAGAAAAGCGACCAAGGAACTGGCTCCACCATAGTCTCATCCGATCCATAATGTTGAGTAACTGAAATCAGCCAATACTTGACCTTTGATAGCTTTAGCAGACTCGTACCTCAAATCAAATTCTGAGAGGGCCAAGATCCACTTACCGATTCTTCCATTTAAAGTCAGCAAAGACAACATATATCGGACCACATCATCCTTGCTAACAACAATGCATTCAGCCGATAACAAATAATGCATCAATTTAGTACAGAGAAATACAAACATAAGCATAACTTTTCAACGGGAGAATATCTTGTCTCGGCATCTAATAACCTTCTACTCACAAAATAAACAACCCGTTCTTGCCCTTCAAACTCTTGAACTAGAGCAGATCCGATCGCAGTTTCACTAGCCGATAAATATAATTTAAACGGCTTACCTTTCTGTGGAGGAATCAAAATCAGAGGAGAGGTCAAATACTCATTGATCTTGTCTAAAGCCTCCTGTTGTTCTTTTCCCCAAACAAACTCCTGGTCGGCCTTTAACTTTAACAATGGACTAAATGGCTTGATCTTACCAGACAAATTGGATATGAATCTTCTGATGAAATTAATTTTACCGATCAACGACTAAAGTTCTTTCTTATTTTCCGGGGCAACAACTTTATTGATTGAACTGATACTCTTCTGGCTAATTTCAATTCCTCTTTCATGAACCATAAACTCCAGAAGTTGCCCTAGCCGATACTCCAAAAGCACACTTGAGTGGATTCATCTTGAGACCATGCCTCCTTGTACATTCTAACGAGCGTCGTAAATCGGATAAATGATCATCATAACTCTCCGATTTAACCACCACATCATCAATGTATATTTCAACAATCTTTCCAATGATCTCATGAAAAATATAATTCGTGGCCCTCTGATAAGTAGCACCAGCATTTTTAAGCCCGAAAGTCATCACAACCCACTCATATAATCTGATGGGAACAGGGCATCGGAACGCAGTCTTGTGAATATCTTCAATTGCCATTAAGATCTGATTATATCCAGTGTTCCCATCTATGAAACTAATGACTTTATGTCCTGCCGCCGCATCAACCTGCACATCGGCGATCAACATCGGATATCCATCCATCGGAGTTGCTTTGTTAAGATCTCTAAAATCAATGCAAACCCGAAGCTTTCCATTTTTCTTATACACAGGAACGATATTTGAAATCCACTCGGCATACCGGCACTGTCTAATAAATTAGCATCTATAAGCCGAGTAATCTCTGCCTTAATATCATCCAAAATTTTATGATCAGAATGACGAGACGGCTGTTGATACGGCTGAAACCCTGGTTTGATCGGTAACCGATGTTCAACAACTAATCGGTCTAATTTAGGCATATCAGAATAATCCCAAGCAAAACAATCTTTATATTCTCGTAACAAAGCTATTAATTTGGTTTTGAATACAGGATCTAACTTGGCACTTACATACGTCGGCCTAGGCTTACTACCATCTCCTAAATCAACTTCCTCTAACTTATCAGCCGATGTAAATCCATAGCCTAATTTTCCATCATCTTCTGTATCCATTAAGACAAATCTTCAGGACCGACTGCTTGGATCGGTTGTAGACCAAAATCGGACATCCTGAGAAAGTCAAGATCAATAGCTTGTCCTGATATGCAAGTCACCTCGTAGCTCCAAGGACATACTTGAACTGTCGCAATATTAAACGAAGCATTGGCTTTTACCACTTCTACCGAATCTTCAACCCATTGAATTACACATTGATGCATCGTAGATGGAATGCAATAATTAGCATGAATCCAATCCCGACCCAGGAGCATATTATAAGAACTCTCGCCATTAATAATAAAGAAGGTAGTAGGCAAAGTCTTACTCCCGATCGTCAAATCAACACAAAGTGCCCCCCGAGCTGGAGAAGTTTTTCCCTAAAAATCCCTGAGCGTCAGGTCGGTCTTCATCAAATTAGACTTGCCTTTACCGAGTTTTCTCAACACGGCATATGGCATGAGATTAACAGTAGTACCACCATCAACCAACATTCTAGTCATCGGAGTCCCATTAATATATCCCATTAAAAACAAAGGCTTTAAATGCTGTCGGTCTTCTTCTTCGGGATTTTCAAAAGTAGCAGTCGCCAGATCGAACGTTAACTGAGCAACTCCTTCTTCAACATCTGATTCTATGACCTCATCAGATGCCATAATTCTCTTGGCAAATAAATGCCATAAGCACATCTGCAGCTGGAGCATCGTCTTGACCATGGTCTTGAGCCTTCACACGCCAAACCCGATTCCGGCTACCTCTGTTATTATCACGACGTTGTTCTTCCAATTCAATTTGTCTCAACCTCTGAACTCGTCTTTTTTGAGATTTAGTCAAACCTTCAAGACACCACTGTGGCTGTGGTTCCTTGAATCGATGGAATGGTTGTCGATCATGAACCGATCCTCTTTCAGGATCCCTTCACATTACTTCATCATCGGGGACACGATCATCAGCCATGTCTTCAATTTCTTGGCTCATATACGGCTTCTTTCCCAATCGGTCTCTTATGTCAACTCTATGGCCAAGCCTCTCATGAACAGGAATGCGCCGATTCGAATCCTCCTGTTGATCCCTGTTATCTGATCGTCGATCTCTGAAGATTGATCAGTCCTGATTTCCTTGATTTCGGTTATCAAACCGATTAGGCCTTTCTTCAACGCACGACCTCTTCTTTGGCCGAGTGTTCCAACCTTGCCCGTTGCACTCCGGACAATTTTCAGGAGTTGGCAATTTAATCCCTTCTTCCCAACAGTAAATGAAGAAAGGACATCTCCAATGATCAGCATTATTTTGTCTTATTTCTTCCTTGAATCGAATCTGTTCATTCTCTCTTTGAAACTTACTGATCAATCCTCGAGAAGTAATCCCACCTTTCCTAACTCTTAGAACTTCTAGCTTCCTCCGATCTTCCTTTTCCCTTTAGATCGGTTATAGAAACCTGAACTTTAGGATCAACAGCCCCTTTTTCCTTAGCCAGCTGCGAAGTAAGAACTTTCTTGGGAACAACTTCTTCTCTAGATATTTCCACCATATTGATGGGAAAAGGGTGTTGATCAATCTTCATCGGCTTTGTAGGTTTCTTAGGCAATTCAAACTTGATTTTCCCTTGTTCAATAGCCGAATGTAATTGTTGACGGAATACCTTGCAATCGTTTGTGTTATGAGAGGTAGCATTATGGAACTTACAGTAGACCATCTTCTTTAATTCTTCTTCTGAAGGAATCCTATGATAAGCAGACAATTTAAGGAACCCCTCTCTTAACAGCAAATCAAAAATCTTATCGGCCTTTGTAATATCAAAGCCGAATTTTTCAGGTTCCTTTTTAGCAAAAGGGATCGAAATCAGTTTTTTATTCTTAACCCACTCAGCAAGACCGATTTCTTCTCCATCATCAGATTCAGAATCGGAACCATAGCTTGCATAATTGACCCTCTTCTGAAAATTTCTCCTCGGCTCATACAGCCGATTTTCATGCCTAGATATCCTCTGCACAATTTGGCTTATACTTTCGAACTCCTGATTAGCAAACTTCTCCTTCAAATATGGCAACAATCCATCGAAAGCTACCTCAGCCAATTGTTTATCGGTCAACATCAAGCTATAAAACATTTATTCCTGACATCTCTGAACCGAGCAATGAATGCGGAAACCGATTCATCGTTCCTTTGCCTCATGTTAGTTAGATCAGAAAGTTTTTTCTTGTGAACTCCAGCAAAGAAGTACTGATGAAATTGTCTTTCCAAATCGGACCATGTGACCACAGAGTTGGGTGGTAATGTCATGAATCAATTGAAAGCTGAGCCAGACAAAGAACTTGAAAATAATCAGACCCTTAATGCATCAACGTTAGCAGCCTCTCCATATTGCATAAGAAATTGGCTAACATGCTCAACAGTTGATACATCATCTTGACCAGTAAATTTTGTAAACTCGGGGATCCGATATCGATGAGGATAGGACATCATGTCATAATGTGCAGGATAGGGAGGACGATACATGACACTCTGAACCCTTGGCTTCAAACCGAATTGATTCTGAATCACATCGGCTATTTGAGATGACCAATCAATCTGTTTTAGAGGAGATTGTTCTGCAGGTTGATCATCCAACTGACAAATCGGCGGCCCCCTTGACTGAAAGTTGGTCGGTGTTGTCAGAGCTGGGGGCGCCATTGGAGCAGGCGGTACATAAGGAGCAGGAGGTACATAAGTTTGAATCGGCTGAGAAGCCGATACACTTGTTTGACCATGTGGTACCATCTGTCCAGACTGCTGACTATCGAATGGAGAAAAATTGGCTGGTACTCGAATTTGCTGTATGGTCCTGTGATTACTATCCACCAGAGAACAAGTTTCTCCATCACTATGCTTAACCCATGCAGCACCTTCTCCTGGTATGACAGTTTCTTCTTATTTCTTCTTCCCAAAATCGGGCGGCATGCCCCAACCTGTCTGTGGATTATACGTACCAGTCCCCAGGCCCTTAGAAGTTGATTGATGTGAATCATGTACTCCTGCCATCTGAGAAACTGATCAGTCCTGACGAATCAAAGGGCATGGTGTTTCCAGCAGTTGATCCAGTCAGCTGGTTGTCCGATTGGTTCTTAGAAGACATAGCACTGGCAGAAGAAGACTCTGGAGCTGCTAATGGAGTAGTTGTAGCTGGAACTGATGCACTGGCATTTATTGATGCATTTGGAACCGATGTAAAAGTCCCTGCTGCAGCACTAGATGCAAACGGAACAGATCCGAATGCTGGAGTAGCGAGAGATCCATAAAAAGGAGGAATACCATAATAAGAATATGGAGCATGATATGCTGGACCTCTGAATCCCGCCAGTGATGGATCTTCACGCAGTTGAGCCAATACGGCATTACGTACCGTATTTGTCAGTACAGGTGATTGGTTAATAAAAGCATGATGAATAGAGCTATCAACCATCTCCTGAAGCTTCCCAGATGATTCAGCAATAGTGATCGTACGCGGAAGAGGAAGTGGAGCTTTCTTAATGGCCTCTCCTCGTTTAGTGGAGCTAAATGATTTGAGACACTCATTACAGTATTCCTGCTGATGAAGATCAAATTCCTTGCTCTGTTCTTCATTTAGATCATCATAAGTAAGTTACGTCAATAATATTCTTAGGATGAAGATCAGAGTTATTGTGATCCTTGGGATCAACTGGTTTCTTCGGAGGCATCGTGAACTTTTTCTTCGGGTCCCACCGGGTGTGCCAAAAGTGTGTTGACACAAAAATCAGGCGGAGACAGATGCGCTAACACACAAACGAAGGCGTGGCCTTGAAATCCGGGGCGTGCCAGTCAATCTGACCTGTTGATTGACAAGGATAAAATCGGACGTTAAGAAACAACTGAAGAGCCGATTCTCTCGTTAGTGAAACCGAACGGTGAAGGACCGATTCCGATATATAGTGAAACAACACAGGGAGCCGATTCTGATAATCAAACAGCGGAGAGCCGATTGATAACTAAGCAATAAAAGACGACCGTAAAGTGATCCGATAGAGCTTTGTAAAACAACACTTAGAACAAGACTAATCAGCTATTAGATGAATCTTAAGATTAACATTTCGACAAAGCCGATTAGATAGAATTCTAAGCTGGATAAGTGGTGATAAAAGCTAAAACAACAAAAAAAACTTGCAGATCTAGCAAATATCGATAACTGTTGAATAAATCTAAACGAAGCAACAGCGATGCGCCCGATGCTAAAGCTTAGATATTACTCAGTAAAAGCGGAACTCACGAGCAAGCCTTGGAGATCTGGATCGTCTTGACTAGCTCAGGAGAACTCGTGAAAGAGAAAAGCTTGACGAAGTCGCCGGCTTGAAAGTAAATTGCGAAAAGTAGATGCAAGTAGTAAAGGTTTGTTGTATTGATGTGTTCGTCAACCCCTCACTATCCTCAGGGCTCTTATTTATACCCTGGAATTACAAACTCCTAGTCAATTACGACATAAGCAAACTTGACGCAAAAGAAAGAAACTATTTAACTAAGACTCTTTACAATACTAAAAAATTGGCACATAATGGTCCAATTCAGCCCAATGCCCGTGACGCCTTTGATCAATCTCCTCTGAGTCCGATCCAATTTCTGAAGTTTGGAGTCTGATTCCGATTTCAACCCAAACTCCATCTTTGACTTTGACTTAACCCTCATCAGATTTCCTCAAGCGCCGGCTTCAACACGTGTCAAAAAATGTCATCAACATAACCATCTGAATATTGCATTGATTACACCGCCCTTCTGAATTTCCTTTGAAGCTCTTGCATTCTAATTTTTATAGGTTCGTACTCTTGCATAAACCATTCTGAATTTTGCAGGTTCATATATAATTGATTTCGCCTCTACAAGTAGGAATATCATTAACCTCCTTGAGCCATTCAGGTAACAAACTTACTCCAACATTACTGAATTTGCTTCGAAGCTCTTGCATAAAGCATTCTCAATTTTGCAGGTTCATATAAATGTTAACCACCATTTTGAATTTTGCAAGTTCAAATAAATTGATTTCGCCTCTATATGTAGGAAGACCATTAGCCTTCTCGAGTATACCTGATCATGGGTCAGGTCGTGTCGGGTTTG
The DNA here is from genome assembly GCA_015476505.1 of Urochloa ruziziensis. Classification (NCBI taxonomy): domain Eukaryota; kingdom Viridiplantae; phylum Streptophyta; class Magnoliopsida; order Poales; family Poaceae; genus Urochloa; species Urochloa ruziziensis. The sequence goes on from CM027124.1 coordinate 41,667,121, forward strand.
GGTTGGGTCATGTCGGGTTGGCGGGTCGAAATTGTTGACCCGCGCCCGACCCGTGGCATGGCCGGGTCGGGTCGGGTTGTGTTGGGTTCGGGTCGGGTTTCGGGTTTCACGTGTAATTTTTCGGGTCGCGTCGGGTTGGGTCGGGTTTTTTGGTGTTTCGGGTTAAAAAATTGACCCGCGCCCGACCCGTCACATGCTCGGGTCGGGTTTTTTTTCGGGCGGGTCGGGTCGGGTTTATCGGGTCGAGCGGTCCATGATCAGGTATATTCTTGAGTCATTCAGGTAACAAACTTACTCCAACTTTATTAGCATTTCTATTTCTGTTAGTTTTGGCGATTAGTTGCTGCGCGAGTAATAACCTAGCTTTTTTATATTGAGAAGGGCTACAACCAGATCTCTATCCCTTATCCTAATAGGTGGGCCCACCTGTCAGTGGTGCAACCCTCTCTTCTCTCCTTCCTCTCCTTCACTCCCACGCATGGGGGCAGGGCCGGCTGGGAGCACCGGGGGCATGGCAGGAGTGGTTGGCGGCCGGGGCAGGGAACGCCAACGTGCGGGTGTGTGGTGGTCAAGGGGCCAGGGAAAGGGCGCCCAACGTATAGGCAGACAGTTGTGTCGGCAGCTCATCGAGCGGCCAGGATTCGTTCGTAGGGGTTGGATTACGCGGCTGTAGATGAAGAGTGGGAAAGGGAGATGGAAACGGAGGAGAGGTGGATTGAAAAAAGAAAAGGGAAGAGGGAGGGAGAACAAAGGGAAAAGGAGATCTGCTCAAGGTGATTTTTCTCCTCCGTTTCTCTATGGGCAAAAAGAGTAAGGAGCAAGGGAATCTGCAAAAGCCAACATCGAGAAAAAAAACTTGTAGATATAAATATTGGAATAGTTTTTTCATAAAGAACAAATAACTTGAAATTTCATTTCAAAAGAAATTTTGACTCATCATACTTCAAATTTAGTAGCTGGAGACCATTGTATACTCCAGCATTTGACTTATCATATCATACTACAAAGGTTTTTCAATTTGCTCGTCCCCGGTGCTTAACCAATCACTGTCATCACAAATAAAGGAGCATTTGCTTAGGATGTTTTCAAGACTAGGGCTGGATGCCGAGCCAGCTCGAGCTGGCTCAGCTCGGCTTGGTCTGGCTCGTTACGATAACGAGCCAGCTCGGGTCGGCTTGTTAACAAAACGAGCAAAAATGTTGGCTCGGCTCGGCTCGGCTCGGCTCGTTAACGGCTCGAGCCAGCTCGTTAGGCTCACGAGCCAAACGTAAATTTGAGATTACCACATTAACATGTATAAAATAAAACATATCAATTATAAATTTCTAAACCTCTAAAATTCACTATCTTTGGAGCATGCACAACACAAGTCACAACTAATGAGCAACTAATGAGTAGTTGATCCATGTAGGTTGCTTGGCTCGGCTTAACTCTTTATATTGGGCGGCTTGCGCCTTTAGCTTTTGGGGTCGTTTAGCTCGCGAGTAGCTCGCGAGCTGGTTGGTTAACGAAACGAGCAAAAACTATAGCTCGACTTGTTAAAAAAAATCAACCGAGCCGAGACGAACTGACCCAAGCTACGTTCAAGTTGAGCCAGCTCACGAGTTTTAAGCTTGGCGTCCAGCCCTATCCAAGACACTCAGCTCAATTTTTTTATTGGAGGATGAAAATGAGAACTAAATAAAACATTAATATTTTGTATTTATCAAAGTTGAGTCCTTATTTGGTTGTTGTTCTCTGTGTAATATCGCATTAGATCGCTACCTACGAACGTTGTTATAACCTTCTTATTCCTATTTTAATAAAAAATGTGCAATTCTCTTGCAATTTTGATAAAAAAATATTTATCGTAGACACCATGTACTCCCCCGCTCCAAATTATACTTCGTTTGACGTTTTTAGCCCCAAATTTAACCGATCATTTTTATTCAAAAAATTGCATAAACAGATTTAAGTCATTCTTAAACATATTTTATTAATAAAGCAATCCACGACAAAAAATATTATATTTTGTATATTTTTTGAATAAGACGAGTAGTCAAACTTGAATTAAAAAAATCAAACGAACTATAATTTAAAATGGATGTAGTATTAAAGAGGTGGTGTCTGCATGTGTATTATTACTCTCTCTCTTCTAGACACCATAACATCATCATAGTACTCTTGGGATATAAGCTTAGGGCCTGTTTGGATCCACTAACTAATTGCTAGGTGGCTAATTTTAGCAGGGGTTGATCTAAACGGGACCAGCTTGTTAGGGACCGAAGAAACGTTCCAGGGCCTTCGTGAGGAGTGAATAGCCTAACTTGTTACTAGAGTTGTAATACGGGTAAAGTAAAGCGAAGCCCTAAGACGGTCTCACGAAGCCCATGTGATCCCAAGGAAGTGCGTGGCGAGTCAAGCGAAGCCCAAAACATTTCAGGACGAGTCGCAAAGCTCACCCGAACCTTGGACGAACGCGGAGAAGCAAGAAAGGAGAACGAAGCTCAAGACCCGAAGCCAAAGGGTCCCGAAGCCCGTAGTAACAAAAGAAGACGTATCAGAAAAGCAACCGAAGGCGCATAGCTCGGGAATGCGCCATAGTTAGTAGGCGTATAGCTTGGGAATATCGCGTCTTGCTACACGCCTACACCCGCTGCGATGTCACGGACGAGTCGCAGGTCGTGGCGGCCGTGGACCTCGTCGTGGCAAGCTCGACGTCATGTTCAACAACGGCACAACGCCGGCATCCCAGGGAACCCCCAGCGGCCGGCGCCCACGGCCGTGGACCTAGGCGACTTCGATCGGGTGATGGCGGCCAATGCCCCGGACCCGGGGCAGTCGCGGCGTGGTTCACTGGGAAGAGCGCCGGCGAGATCCGGCGGATGGACGAGGTGGACTTCAGCCCGGTGGTTGCGGGGACGGAGCTGGAGGCGGAGGACATCGCGAGGGCGGCGTCCGACGAGGCCAAGTACGTCAGCGGCCACAACCTCGTCGCATGGTTTTAAATAGCCGGCTATAGCTTCTAAGAAAGGCAGCCGCTATGCACTTAGCCGGCTATAGCCCGCTATAGCTGTTCTGACAACCCTGTCGCTAAACTCCTTAGCCCGCTATTTAAAACCATACTCGTCGTCGACGGCGGTTTGTCGGTGACCATTAACGCCAAATAAAAATGTCGAATCCGATCGAGGAGTGCTATATTTTCAGAATAAGCTAGTTCTTGACTTCCTGAGCATGAGAGAACAGTCCAGCAGTCAGGTAAGTCAAATAAATAAAAATGTGTGTGGTAAACAGGTCCTACACCTTCGGTCCCAAAACACAAGTACTCCCTCCGTCCCATAATATAAGCATTTGTTGACTTTCAGACATCACGTTTGACCATCCGTCTTATTAAAAAATTATAAAAATATAAAAACAAATAAGTCATACTTGAAGTATACCTAATGATAAAACAAGTCATAATAAAATAAATAATATATTTACAAAATTTTTGAATAAGACGGATGGTCAAACGTGATGCACGAAAGTCAAAGAATGCTTATATTGTGGGACGGAGGGATTATGTTTAGCTTTTAAAAAATCATCTTCTTTAAATTTGACCAATAATATCTTTAGAATATTCTATTTTAAATGAAAAGATTATAATATGTAATAGTTGGTTTCACGATAAATCTACTAACATTATTTTATGGCATTAATCTCTGATTATTATTTTACTTGTAGTTAAAATTGAAAAATATCTAACTTTGAACAAGTCTAAACGTAGTAATATTCTAGAATGGAGGGGGGGGGGGGGGGGGGGGGTCACTAAATGTAGTTATATCCTATAACTGAGGGAGTATGGTCTCGTTGGATTTTGCTGCAATGGCAACACAATAACTAGCAACTCAGACGTGTTAAAATCCAACTAGAGTGTTGCTTAAGAAATTAAGTGCTAAATAGTTTTCTTCATTAAAAAGGTGCTAAATACTTTTCTTTAATAGAGTTGTCAAGAACATAAAAAAGATAGAACATTTTCATAGGAGTTTTGAATACTTTGAAGTTGAGGAAGGACCAATCTCTTGATTTTTTTCCCTTTTGAGTGCAATGCAAATGTGATTCATAAATTTATTCATAAATTTTAAAATTCATAAATTTATTAAAAGTTTTTCATTTAAGTCAAAAAAGAACTGGAATATTTTTATGATAACTTGTCAATTATGAAGTCCCTTCGTGCCTCCATTCCAAAATGTAGATTGTTTTGATTTTTTCAAGATTCAAAGACTTTGTTGTGAACCTAGATATAAATTATTTCTAGATATGTATAGTATTTATTCAGAAAAGTTAAAATGAACTACAATTTAGAATAGACTGAATATATATTTACTCAAATCTTATAGATTTATGACCATGTTAATGTGTTGTACGAAAAAATTTACACATGTTGCGGGGAAGTCGTCTCCTCGCTATCGACGCTGGTGCCAAGACCTTCATGGAGTGCGGTGAGTACGACACCGCGGGGGAGGGCTTGCTCATTGCTTGGAAGCTTCTACCAGCACTCAAGAGAAGACTTCAAGAATCTCCTTCCACTGCACATGCTTTCTATCTTTCATCGCAAGGATCTTGAGCACCATGTGTAAGCCCCTTGACATGCTCAAGGAGGAGGATGAAGAGCACAAGAGGTTCATTTTTAGGGATTATTTTTTTGAACTGATTTTTTTAGGGATTATTCACTCTGCTAATGATGATTGCTAGTTATCGTTGTTAAGTCAAGTGTTTGAGTCCTAATGATATGTTTAAGTTATCATTCTCAAATCAAGTGTCTGAGTCCTAATGTTATGCTTTATCATTGTTAAGTCAAGTGTCTTGAGTTCTACCGTAGAACATTTCTTGTGATTGGCACTCACATCGGCAATGCAATGATCTTTTATGCTTGCTTTGGATAAAATTCAGTATGAATCTTTCTTCTTTTTCCTTAGCATGGCTTTAGAGTTGCTACATTTAGCGTTGGATAATGAGGCATCTCGGCTCGGTTTGCTCCAGCTTGTTATAATGAGCTGGCTCGGCTCGGCTTGGCTAATCTGTTAAGTAAATGAGGAAAACCTATGGCTGGCTCGGCTCATTAAAAGCTCGAGTTGGCTCAAGCAAGCTGGCGAGCCAAGTCACAGACATATATATGCACAGGGAAAAATGTAGTAGAAACAGAGTCAAATCGGATGCTTCTTCACCAAAAAATTGCACAACTCGAAACATGAAAGAGAGCCAAAGAGAGAAACATAGTAGAAAGTTGAAATATAAACTAGATTGAGTAAAATACACGTACGGTCCTCGAACTTGTTACGAGATATCATCTAAGTCCCTAAACTCTAAAAATAAATTTTAGGTATCATTTCATTTGATTCCGTGACGTTGTCTTCGGGGACGCAAATGACATAATAAGATAAGTTCAAGGAGTTGAAAATGTGTTTCAAGAGTCAATAGATCTAGATGACATATCATGATAAGTTTAGAGACCGGCCATGCATTTTACTCAATTAGATTTTCGGGGCAGGAGGTGCCGATCAACTTCTGGCCAAGGAACTTACCTCCGCGGCTGGAGTGGCATTCTCTCCACGGCCTCGCCTGCTAGTCTCAACATCTCGAAGGGTGGCCATTATGTCACGCAAACATCTCGCTCGTTGACTGATAGATGACTCTCGGATCAGGGATTCGCTTCTCTTGTTCCCGGGGACACGTGAAATCCTAAATTTCTACAGCTCCATGACCTTTGGCACAAGACGACACAAAACGGAACGCACGCTAATTGACCCTGTGCTCCAAAAACATCCTTATAAAAAAAGAACCTAGCTCCGTCAGTTTGCTGTCAGCTACTTGTGTCATTGTGTGATTGTTGTATCTGACCAACGAGAACAAGCGAGTGGGCACGATGTTCATCAGAGCCTTGCAAGTGGCTCTCAGGTAGGCTGTCTGAGTTTGGTTTCAATTGATGTCTGGATCGGGATCGGAGAACCACGATGCCAATGGATTTCGTGTCTCGCAGGGAGAAGAGCAGCAAAATCATTGGGCCAGGATCGCCAGGCTTCGTCGTCAACGCGTTCTCCTCGGTTCCGAGCTCGCAGAGTCACCAGAGGTGAGAGGTCCACTCCTCATGCTCAACTGTCGTTTAGCTGCTACTGCTAGCAGTGCTCTGCTCTGCACATCCTTCTTAATTTATTAACTGTCCAATTGTTTTGTGCAGGCTTGCCGGAAAGGTCGCCGTGATCACCGGCGGCGCGAGCGGCATCGGCAAGGCGACGGCCGCCGAGTTCGTCCAGAACGGCGCCAAGGTCATCATCGCCGACGTCCAGGACGACCTCGGCCACGCCGTCGCCGCGGAGCTCGGCCCGGACGCGGCGTGCTACACCCGCTGCGACGTGACCGACGAGGCGCAGGTCGCGGCGGCCGTGGACCTCGCCGTGTCCCGGCACGGCAAGCTCGACGTCATGTTCAACAACGCCGGCATCTCAGGGAACCCCAAGCTTCCGCCGCTGGCCGCCGTGGACCTCGCCGGCGGCTTCGACCGGGTGATAGCCACCAACGCCCGTGGCGTGCTGGCGGGGCTCAAGCACGCCGCGCGCGTCATGGTGCCGCGCGGCAGCGGCAGCATCATCTGCACGGCGAGCGTCGCCGGCGTGGTGGGCGGGCTGGCCGACCCGGCGTACAGCGCGTCGAAGGCGGCGGTGCTCGGCATGGTGCGCGCCGTGGCGGCGGAGTTGGGCCGCTCCGGTGTGCGCGTCAACGCCATCTCCCCCGGCGCCGTCCCGACGCCGCTGCTGATGAGAAGCTTCGCGCTGCGGTTCCCCGGGAAGAGCGCCGGCGAGATCCGGCGGGTGGCCGCGGAGGGGTTTAACCCGATGGTGGCCGGGACGGCGGCGCTGGAGGCGGAGGACATCGCGTGGGCGGCGCTGTACCTGGCGTCCGACGAGGCCAAGTACGTCAACGGCCACAACCTCGTCGTCGACGGCGGCTTGTCGGTGACCATTAACGCCAAATAACAAATGGCGGCGCCATCAAATCGGTGGAGGAGTTATTTTTCAGATGAGTAAATTTCACCGGGGGTCCATTAACTTTACTCATCGTCCCATCTAGGCCCATTAACTAAAAACTGGGTCATCTGGGTCCGCAAACTATTAAACCGTCCCATCTATGTTCAAAACTATTCACTAAGCAGTATAATTTACGAAAGAGCCCCTCGTTTCTTGATTCTTCTCAACTCGACGCCCTTCTCCTCTTCTCTCCTCCATCCCTCCACGGCTCCATGGTCCGGCGGGCAGGGGAGACGGGGATACGAGGCCGCCGCTCGAGCCGGCGGCGAAGGGCATTCCTCCGGCCGCCACGCACCGGGGAGAAGGGGTGCCTGGGGAGGAGGGAGCTCCAGAGATCCGATGAGCCCAGCCATGGCCAACGCCACCGGCCTCGGGGAAGAAGGGAGCAGGGGCCACCCCGAGCCGGCCTCCGCCACCGAAGAGAGCAGGGCCGCATGGAGAAGGGGGCGCGTCGCTGTGGAGGGATCTCTGCCGCGGCCGGCGCGGGCCTCATCTTCTCCGTGCCGCTCCTCTTTCCCAGCTCCGCTCGGTCGCCCCTGCTCGCACCGCCAGGCGACAAGAGCGGCCAGGGTGGGGAGGAGACAGAGCCACGCCTCATCCGCCTCGACCTCCGCCAAGAGACCATGCGCGCCACCGCCAGCGGAGAGCTCAAGGTCGTCGACGCCACACCAGCTCCGGCTCCACGATCTACGTCGCCGCGACCTCGATCTGAGCCTCCTCTACACCGCGAGCTCGATCTGCTGTTGCCCCGCGGTCGGCCTGGCTCCGCCTGGTGCGCAGTTCGGCCCCCTTCGGCCATGGCCGCGCCGCACAAGGAGCTCGCCCGCCGTCGGCCATGGCCCCGCCCGTGTGCAGCTCGCCCCCTCGACGGCCCTGGCCGCCCCGCGCTTGGATCTCGCCCGCTGCCGGCCATAGCCCCGTCCCGCGCGGAGCTCACATCCTCCGGCCATGGAGCTTAACAAACTCGCTCCACCTACGCCGCTGCCCTTCTATCTCACCCGCCGCCGGACCATGGAGCCGGGGAGGGATGGAGGAGAGAGAGAAGGAGGAGGACGTCGAGTTGAGAAGAACCGAGAAATGAGGGGGGTTTTTATAAAATATGCTGCTTAGTGGATAGTTTTGGACCTAGATGAGACGGTTTAATAGTTTGCAGACCTAGATGACCTACTTTTTAGTTAATGGACGTAGATGGGACGTAGGGTAAAGTTAACGGACCCTGAGTGAAATTTACTCTTTTCATGATTAAGCTGCATTCTTGACTTCCTGAGCACGAGAGAACAGTCCAGCCTCATTCAGTGTACTACTGTACTGTTCGCGTTTTCCTGTGATCCACGAAAAAGATAACAACAGCATGGTTGTTTTCCTAATACCTTCCATGGTTCCACGCATAGTCCCAATTAAAAACCACGTGAAAACCAGTACGTCGACGGCTTAGAACTTAACGTTGAGGAGTTTATAGGGCGAAATGAAAATCATGTGTTTACTAATGAAATTGATCAGGGGTGCATGCCAAAATGTCTGAGATGCAAGGGTATGGAATCGGTACATACCCTCGTACAGCATATTAAGGGTCTTTGGTAGAGCCTCAAAACCAGCTCTAAAACCGCTTCGCCTAAATGGCTAAATCCCTGCCGAAGAGATGATTTTTGAAACGGCTCCATGCATGAAGCCGACCATGAAGCTTGAAATGGCTTTCACTGCAGAGGTGAAGCCACAAATTATGGCTCCACCAGCTTAATGGATGGCTTCAATCTCAGTTAAAGTCAGAATTGGAGAAACCGTTGTGACAACTGTTTTTCAAAACAATTTCACCTCCACCAAAGAAGCCACTGCACCAGAGAAGTCATAGCCGAAGTCGTTTTTGAGGACCGGAGCCGTGCCGCAACTAGTACGTGAATGGGCAAGGAGGAAGGTGAGGCAAAAAAAAAAAAAAAAAAAAGGAAAGGCGTGTGATGCTAAAAAAAGGAAAGGTGTGTGTGGTAAAAAGCTATTCCTCCCGTCTCAAACTACAGTACGTATAGATTTTTCAAAATAAAGTCAAATCTTATTTAGTTTGGCCAATGATATCTTTGCTTTATTTATAAATAGAAAATTTATATGACATCTGTTAGCTTGATTTTAAGCTAATCAGCGTCATATATAGAAGAATGGAGAGAGTAGTATTATTTTTATGTTATTAGACTAATTATTTTCTTATTCATAGTTAAAATTGAAAATATTTGACTTAGTTAGACTTGTTGGATTTTGATGCAATGACAACACAATAATTGACAATTGAGGGCTCAAAGGTGTTAAAATCCAACAAGAGTTCTTTAAAAAAAAGAGAGAGAATTTCACTGTAGGTCCTTAAACTATTACTGAGGTCTCATCTAGGTCCAGGAACTAAAAAAGTGACCATTTAGGTCCACGGTCTATTAAAGAGCGGTCATCTAGGTCCAAAAGCATCCACGGAGGCAACTTTTCCTTACGTGGCATTGCTAGCATGGCTACAATTTGCAAAACACCCCCTCATCTCTCTTTTCTTCTCCAATCAACACCCTTCCCCCAGTCTCTCATTTCTTGCTTCGTCTGAGCTCCATGGCTCTCGCCGGCGGACGCGCCGCGAGACGGAAGAAGAGTAGCTCTCCGCCGTCGCAGCCAACCGCTGCCGCTCCCCCGCGCCGCAGCCGGCTGCCGCCGCTCAGAACGGAACGGCGAGGCCGAGCTCAAACGCACCATCCGCCACCCCAAGCCGCTGCAGAGGGAGAAGGGGAGGGGCGGCGCCATGGCGGATCGAGCCGGGCCACCTGCGCGAGCTGCCCCTGCATCGCCTCTGTGCCGCTCTCTCGCCCGCGCCAGCACGAAGGAGGTGAGCCGGCGGTCAGGGCCACACAGCTTGGCCGGAGGAGCCCGTGCGCCCCTCCTCCATTGGGCGGCTGACCGGATTTCGCGGCGGAGCTCCGCTTGCTCCCTGCTGCCATGGCCATGGACGCGACGGAGAGAGAGGGAGATTAGAGGGCACATGGCTTGGCCCTGTCGCTACTGCGGCTGCTCCTGCCCCGCGCCCACGCCGACCTAGGTCGCCACCTGCCCGAGCTCGAGGCCTCCGTCGGGTAGAAGACGGGAGCGCCCGTGCCCCGCCGGGGAAGGAGAGGAGGAGGACGAGCGGGGGATGGAGCAGAGGGCGGGGCCGGCCTGCAAGCTCGCCGCCTCATATTGATGAGAGATGAGGGAGGGGTGTTGAGTGGAGAAGAAAAGAGAGATAAGGGGGTGCTTTACAATTTATCGCCATGCTGGCAGCGCCACGTAAGCAAAAGTTGCCTCCGTGGATGCTTTTGGACCTAGATGACCGCTCTTTAATAGTTCGTGGACCTAGATGATCACTTTTTTAGTTCATGGACCTAGATGAGACCTTAGTAATAGTTTAAGGACCTACAGTGAAATTCTCTCGAAAAAAACTAAGTGCACACAAACATAACGTTTTTATATGAATTTTAGAATATTTTGGAGCTGAGTTGTTTCAGAAAACAGTGAACTGTTCAGCGTTTCCTGTGATCCATAGAAAAAATGGCGGCATGTTTAGTTTCCTAATATCTTCCACGGTTACACACATTCAGTCCATCCATAGTCAAAACTAGAAAACACGTGAAACCTGTACGTCGACGCCTGAGGAGTTTATTGGATGAAATGAAAATCATGTTTTTACTAATGACATTGGGTCAAGGGTGCAAACCAAAATGTCTGAGATATACTGGTATGGAGTCGTACCCTCGTACTGCATATCTCGATCAAGTCCTCAACTACTACGTGGAACGGGCACAACCTCGTGATCGCACCAGATCGACGACCCAAAACGGAACGCAAGCCGGCACGCTAATTGACCCTGTTAACCAGCTACTTCCTTATAAGAAAAGAACCCAGCTCGGTCAGTTTGCTGCCAGCTGCTTGTGTCATTGTAGTGTGATTGTTTATTATTTGTATCTGGCCAACGAGAACAAGCGAGTGGGCACGATGTTCATCAGAGCCTTGCAATTGGCTCTCAGGTAGGCGTGATTCTTAGTTTGGTTTATTTTCAATTGATGTCTGGGATCGAGGAACCACGATGCCAATGGATTTCGTGTCCCGCAGGGAGAAGAGCAGCAGGATCATTGGGCCAGGATCGCCAAGCTTCGTCGTCAATGCCTTCGATCTCTTCGGCTCCGAGCTCGCAGAGTCAGCAGAGGTCCCACTCCTCATGCTCAACTCTCGTTTACCTGCTACTGCTAGTGATGTGCTGCACATCTTCTTTGAGAATGTTTAGTTCCTAAAGATTTTGAAATATTTTTTTATTTATAAAGTATTAAACATATACAGTACTAATTACAGAACTCACATGTAAATCGCGAGACGAACCTAACGAGAATAATTAATTCGTCATTAGCACATGTTTATCGTGTCATTACCGTAGAAATTTATTGTCTAATCACGGCCTAATTAGGCTCATTAGATTCGTCTCGTGATTTACGGACCACATGTGTAATGCGATTTTTTTAACTATATTTAATATGTCATACATGTGTCGAAACATTTATTTTAAATTTTAGATCTAAACACCCTCTTAATTTATTAACTGTCCAATTGTTTTGTGCAGACCGGCCGAAAAGGTCGCCGTCATCACTGGAGGCGCGAGCGGCATCGGTAAGGCGACCGCTGCCGAGTTCATCAGGAATGGTGCCAAGGTAATCATCGCCGACGTCCAGGACGACCTCGGCCACGCCGTCGCCGCGGAGCTCGGCCCGGGCGCGGCGTGCTACACCCGCTGCGACGTGACCGACGAGGCGCAGGTCGCGGCGGCTGTGGACCTCGCGGTGTCCCGGTACGGCCAACTCGACGTCATGTTCAACAATGCCGGCATCATCGCGGGGAGCCGGCAGCCAGGGGCGGAGCCAGGATTTGAGATTAGAGGGGCAATGAACAAAGTAAAGTCGAATCGATAGGCATATCACATTGTTTTAATCACATATGATAGTAGTATGTTTCATAAGTCTTAACTAAAAGAAAATTTTACATATCTATCGACTCACATTTAGCTCTACGGCTAGCAACAAGATCATAGGTTGTGATAATATCATCAATACTAATTGATACAACCAATTCCTTCTCAATATAAATTACCAAACAAAATAGCATTAGATGTATACATCAACTATATAATATAAGGCAATCAACTATATAATATGGATGGATTAGTAGAGCATTGGGGGGTGCCTGGCCCCCCCTCCCTCCGCCACTGCCGGCAGCGGCCGCCGCTCGCTGCCGTGGACTTGGCCGACTTCGACCGGGTGATGGCGGCCAACGCCCGAGGCGTCCTGGCCGGGCTCAAGCACGCCGCGCGCGCCATGGTCCCACGCCGTCGCAGCAGCATCATATGCACGGCGAGCATCGCCGGCATGGTGGGCACCGCCGCCGCCGACCCGGAGTACAGCGCCTCCAAGGCGGCGGTGCTGGGCCTAGTGCGCGCCGTGGCGGCGGTGCTGGGCCGCTCCGGGGTGCGCGTCAACGCCATCTCCCCCGGCGCCGTTCGGACGCCACTGCTGATGAAATCCTTGGCGGCGTGGTTCCCCGAGAAGAGCGCCGAGGAGATCCAGCAGATGGCCACGGAGGACTCGCCGATGGTCGCGGGGACGGCGCTGGAGGCGGAGGACATCGCAAGGGCGGTGTACCTGGCGTCCGACGAGGCCAAGTATGTCAACGGCCACAACATTGTCGTCGACGGCGGCTTGTCGGTGACCATGAGAGCCAAATAATAATAACAATGATGATGCGCCGCCGCACCACCACGCCGATCGATCGAGGACTGATGTTTTTCAAAATAAGCTGGGTTCTTGACTTCTTGAGCACGAGAGAGAACAGTCTAAGCCTCGTTCAGTGTACTGTTCAGCGTTTCATGCTATCCACGGAAAAAAAATAGCGGCATATTTGTTTTACTAGTATTTTCCACGGTTCCACGCATTCAGTCCTTCCATAGTCAAAATTTAAAAGCACGTGAAACCAGTAGGACGACGGCTGATAAGTTGGTTCCACAATAAATCTACTAGCAATATTTTTATGTTATCAGTCTCTATCATTAATTTCTTGTTCATAGTTAGAATTCAAAATGTTTGACTTTAAACAAGTCTAAATATAGTTATATCATCATCAAAGAATGGAGGGTTTGAATGTAGTTTTATCCTAGAACGGAGGGAGTATGGTCTTGTTGGATTTTTGCTGCAATGGCAACACAGTAATTGACAATTAGGACTCAAAGGTGTTAAAATCCAACAAGAGTTCTTTAAGAAATTAAGTGTGTAACGGTTTCTTTTATCGAGAGTTGTCAAGAGCCTATGAAAGAACATCTTTATAGGAAGTTTGAATATTTTGGAGCTGGCTTGTTTCCCTTTTGACTGCAATGCACATATGATTCTTTACACTAGTAGTAGAGTGTCATTTAGGCCTATAAACATTAAAATATTCATAATTTATTAAAAAAATTCGTTTATGTCAAAAATATCTTGAAAATATTTTTATGACAACTTGCCAATTAGGAAGTACTCCTTCTGTTATAAATTGTAGGTTGTTTTGGTTTTCTAGATTCCTAGACTTCGCTATGCACCTAAATATGTGTTACATCTAAATATATATATAGTTCAAATAGAGTACTATGTATCCATAAAAATCAAAATGATCTATAATTTGAGACACAAAAATTTTATATATTTGTGATCATGTTAATGTTGTACGAGAATCGTCAAAAAACTGTTGAACGAGAAATTACACATGCGACTACAATGTTGAATTAAATATTCATAGTTATAAAACGTCCAAATTACTCCCTAAAGTATAGTCAAAGTCTGAATAACACCCTAAACTATAACTTGGTTCAATTTACCCCCTAAACTATATCATTTTGGTTCAATTTACCCCTTAATACATTTTTTTTGTTCTCTACGCACAAGTTAAATTTAATTTCAAATTTTGCAAGGTCATAGTGGGCATCACAACGCATGTAAAAAATCATCTTTGTTTTTCGTATAATTTTGCAGCCCAAGAATCAATTTATTATTAAATATTCTAACCTATCAAAATAATAAAAAAATATGATATATTTTTCTAATGTATTATGATGTAAACTATTATCATGCAAAATTTCAACTTAAAACTCCACCTATATTGTATAGATGGAGAAATAAAAAAACGAATTGTATTAAGGGTAAATTGATCAATAGCCGACAGATGTGAAAATATGGTGCTACCCACTTTAATTGGGGGAGACTTCAACCTAACCAGAGGTGAAGAAGATAAAAATTCTGGAGGGGGAGACACAAGACTAAGATCAGAGTTCAACAAATTCATGGAGAAATATCAATTAAGAGAAATATACAGAGGGGGAGGGGGGCTTCACTTGGACCAATAAACAGGCAACCCCAATCATGAGTAATCTAGACAGAGTGATTGTGACAACTGAATGGGAAGACAAATCCCCACTAGCTACTTTGAGAAGCTTAACTAGAATAGGCTCTGACCACAGTCCATTATTACTAGACACTGGGGGTGACACTGTTCAGAATACTGCACAGTTTTACTTTGAAAGACAATGGTGCAAGAATGAGGGTTTCCTTGAAATGGTTTCAACAAAATGGCAGGACCTGAAAAACAGATGGCCTGAAGCAGCATATTCTTTGGATAAATGGCATGGGGGGTCTGTGGTCTAAGACAACACCTTAGAGGATGGGGGAAGAACATAAGAGGACAATACAAAAAAGACAAAGAAAGAATTCTGAGAGAGATAAAGAGAATTGATAGTTTGTATTCTGAGGGGGTGGTGGAAGAGGGGGTGCTGCAACAAAGATACACGTTGGAATCAGAATTAGAAAGGCTAATGGAGGCAGAGGAGATTTACTGGCAACAAAGAGGGGGGGGGGGGGGAACGGTGGGTTCTTGGAGGAGACTCAAATACAAATTTCTTCCATCTGGTAGCCAATGGGAGAAGGAGGAAGAAGTTGATAACTAGGATTGAGCATGAGGGGGTGGACATATCAGAACAACCACAAATACAGCAGGTGATTGTAAACTACTACAAGCAATTATTTGGAAAGCAGGATGTGAGGAAGGTGGGATTGGGGGGGGGGGGGGGGGGGGGGGGGGGTGGGGTGGGGGGGGGATGCATGGAAAGACAAGGGAATGCTAGATGATGGAGACAATGTGAAACTAACTAGACCATTTACTGAAGACGAAGTCAAGGCTGCAGTCTTTGATATGAAGGAAAACTCGGCCCCTGGGCCGGATGGGTTTGGGGTCACATTTTACAAACAATGCTGGGGGACCGTCAAGGGAGAACTCATGGACATGATTAATGATTATTACTTACAGAACCTTGACATTAGCAGACTCAATTACGGGGTGATTACCCTGATCCCGAAAGTACAAGATGCAGTGGGGGTTAAACAATTTAGACCGATATGCTTATTGAATGTGAGTTTCAAAATTTTTACTAAGCTCATAGCAGATAGGATGATCTACATGGCTCAGAAGATTGTGGACCCATGTCGGACTGCATTCATCAAAAACAGATACATAGTCGATGGGGGTTGTTATGCTACATGAGGTTGTGCATGAGCTAAGGGTCAAGAAGCTGAAAGGGGTAGTATTAAAGATAGACTTTGAAAAAGCGTACGACAGCGTGAGGTGGGACTTTGTAGAAGAAGTAATGGATAGGAAAGGGTTCTGTGGCAAGTTGAAAAAGTGGATAATGAGCACAATAACAGGGGGAAAGTGTGCATTAATGTGAATGGGGAAAACAGTCCATATTTCAGAACTCATAGGGGACTGAGGCAGGGCGATCCGCTATCACCACTAATGTTCAACCTGGTAGCAGATGCTCTAGCTCACTTACTGAATAAAGCAAAGGAGCAAGGATATATCAAAGGGGTGGTTTCACACTTAGTAGAGAGGGGGTTAACTCACTTGCAATACACAGACGACACAGTGATCATGGTCGAAGGAGATGCACAGTCAGTGAAGAATGTGAAATTTCTTTTATATTGCTTTGAGTGGATGTCGGGTCTAAAGATTAACTATCATAAGAGCGAAATGGTCACCTTTGGGTATGATGAGGTTCAAGAGCAAGCGATAGCTGCTGCCCTGAACTGCAAGGTGGCAAAGTTACCGATGAAATATCTGGGATTTTCGATCAGTGACAAAAGGCTGGGGATAAAAGCTTTTAGGGGGGGGGGGGGGGGGGGGGGGGGTCTCAGATAAAATGAAAGGGAAACTACAACCATGGAAAGGGAAAAACCTATCCTTGGGAGGGAGAATGATCCTGACAAATACCTCCCTCAGCAGTATGCCAATTTATTTGATGGGGGTGTTTCTATTACATGAAGGGGTGCACCAACAGTTTGATACAATTCGCTCGCAATTCTTCTGGAGGGGGGATAGTAGCCAGTCCAAGTATCATATGGTTAAATGGGATGATGTATGCCTTCCAAAGGACTTTGGGGGGCTAGGAATTTTGAACACAAGGCGACTAAATGAGGCCTTATTAACAAAATGGGTCTGGAGGATACAAAGTCATAGACCAGAAGACATTTGCTGTAACCTACTACGGGCAAAATACATGAAAAAGAAATCAATTATGCAGTGCAGTGGGGGAAATGGGTCTCAATTCTGGAATGGTATAAATAAAGTAAAGAAGAATTTTAGATGGGGGGCGAAATATAAAGTGGGAAATGGAAAAGATACTCTTTTCTGGGAAGATGTCTGGGTAGGCGAGGTACCTCTAAGACTAGTCTTCCCCAAGCTGTATGAGTATAGCAGGAAGAAAGACTGTAGGGTCAGTGACTGCTGGAAGAATGATGAGTGGGTGATTAGTTTTAGAAGAGCCTTGAGTCGGGTAGAAGCAGAACAATGGGATAATCTCATGAGCATGCTGCAACACAAGAAACTCACAGGGGGGAATGATGTGGTGGAATGGGCCCTAGAGAAATCAAGGCAGTACTCCACAAGATCTATGTACAGGATGCTTGCACATAGGGGGGTAGTAAACTGCAAGATGAGAAAAGTCTGGGAGAGCAAATTGCCTATGAAACTGAAGGTTTTTCTTTGGCTGGCTCTCCAGGATAGATTACAAACGGGTGTTAACCTGAAAAGGAGAAATTGGAAAGGAAACTATAAATGTGTCATTTGTGGTGCACCTGAAACTACTGAGCACATTTTCTTCGAGTGCCTCACAGCCAAGTTTACTTGGACTTGTATCAAAGAGGCTCTAAACTGGGGGGTGACCCGGGGAGCATGCAAGACTTTGTGGAAAAGTGGGTTCTTAGGGAAAACAAACAAAATAACGCATCACTTTTCTGCTTAGCGATTGTCCTTTGGTCGCTATGGACAACCCGCAATAAGTGGGCGATAGAGGGAAGGTTTCCAATACAACCAACTGAAATCTTGTTCAAAATTGATGCATTGATGCAGAGATGGGGAGAGCCTAAGCAAAGTGGAGCGAGGATGCGAGGAGACAAGAAGGTGGACGAG
The DNA here is from genome assembly GCA_015476505.1 of Urochloa ruziziensis. Taxonomy (NCBI): domain Eukaryota; kingdom Viridiplantae; phylum Streptophyta; class Magnoliopsida; order Poales; family Poaceae; genus Urochloa; species Urochloa ruziziensis. The sequence goes on from CM027124.1 coordinate 41,684,688, forward strand.
GGACTTCATGAAGCAAATCACAGAGCGCCGGGAGGACGACTTCATCATATAGTAGAAAAATAGGGCCTCCTTGGACGTTTATTTGAAGTTTTTTCTCTTTTCTTTGGTGCAGACAAGTAAGCTGGTAACCCCAGCATTGATGTAACAAACAATATATTTGCTTTCTGTAAAAGCAGGAAAAATCCTTTATAAAAAAGGGTAAATTGATCAAATAACACAATTTGGGGGGCCAACTGAACCAAAAATAGTTTAGGGGTTGAGTAATTTGTATTACTCATTGTTTTAAACGTTTAAGTAGACAATGTATAATCATTATATATACCGATTTTGAAGTCTATTGTTTTGTTGAATGAAACGCGCTCCAAAAACCCTCATTAAACCCCACAAGACGAACCATGGGGACAAGGAGTGAGTAGCTCCCAAGTCCCAAATGTCTCGCCTCCTCCCGCGCCGCCGCCATCTCTCCTCCTCCGCCTCCGCGGCCTCCCTCAGCGAGCTTGCCTCCCTCATCGCCGCCGGCCGCTTCCACCGCGCCGTCGACCTCGCCAAGTCCCTCCTCCTCTCCTCCCACCCCCCCGCCGCCAGCGTCCCCGACCTCTACCACGCTCTCGCCGCCACACCCGCCGCCGCCGACGACGACGACTGCCGTGGCGACCTTCCCCCTCACTCCTTCCTCTGCGACGCCGCCTCCGCCCTCGTCGTCGCCTCCGCGCGTCTTCGCCAACCCGACGGCGCGCTCCGCCTGCTCTCCCTCCTCGCCACCAGCGTGGGCGGCGGCGCCGACGCCGACGCCGGAGCCGGCACCGGCGCGGTGCGCGCGCCGCTTCCGTCACTCTCATCCTGCAACCTCCTCCTCGAGTCCCTCCTCTCCCTCGGCCGCCACGAAGACGCGCGCACCGCGTTCGACGTACTCGTGGCCGCCGGGGTACGCCCGGACACCTTCGCGTGGAACAAGGCCATCCAGGCCTGCGTCGCTGCGGGGGACCTCGATGAGGCCGTCGGCATGCTGCGGCGGATGGGCCGCGACGAAGGGGCTCCTCCGCCCGACGCGTTCTCATACAATGTGGTCATCGCGGGGCTGTGGAGGGCGGGGAAGGGCGGCGACGCCCTCAAGATGTTCGATGAAATGGGCGAGAGGAGAGTCGCGCCGACTAGGATCACGTACAACACGATGATCGACGGGCACGTCAAGAGCGGGGACCTGCAGGCTGGTTTCAAGCTGCGGGATCGAATGCTTCGTGATGGCCCAAAGCCGAATGTGGTCACTTACAATGTGCTGCTGTCAGGGCTGTGCCGCGCTGGCAGGATGGATGATACGAGAGCCTTGTTGAATGAGATGGCATTGCATAAGTTGGTGCCGGACGGTTTCACTTACAGCATTTTGTTTGATGGTCTCACGAGAACTAGAGATTCATGGACCATGCTTTCTTTGTTTGGAGAGTCTTTGAAGAAAGGTATCATGATTGGGGCTTATACTTGCAGTATCTTGCTGAATGGTCTGTGCAAAGATGGAAAGGTTGCAAAGGCAGAACAGGTGTTTGAGATGTTGGTGCACACAGGACTGATCCCAACACGAGTGATCTACAACACTCTAATCAATGGTTATTGTCAGATTCGGGATCTTCAAGGGGCCTTCTCTCTCTTTGAGCAGATGAAATCACGTCATATTAGGCCAGATCAAATCACTTACAATGCACTAATAAATGGTTTGTGCAAGTCAGAGATGGTGTCCAAAGCAGAGGATTTGGTGATGGAGATGGAGAAGAGTGGAGTGGATCCGAGTGTGGAGACTTTCAATACACTGATTGACGCTTATGGGAGGACTGGGCAACTCGAGAAATGTCTCATTGTCCTATCTGATATGCAAGAGAAGGGGGTAAAGTCAAATGTTGTCTCTTTTGGTTCAGTTGTCAATGCTTTGTGCAAGAATGGAAAAATCCTGGAAGCTGTAGCAATCTTGGATGATATGATACACAAAGATGTTTTACCAAATGCACAGGTCTACAACTCAATCATCGATGCTTATATAGAGTGTGGTGCCACTGAGCAGGCTTTTGTTCTTGTTGAGAGCATGAAGAGTAGTGGAGTATCCGCAAGTATAGTTACCTACAATTTGTTGTTAAAAGGCCTTTGCAAAAATTCACAAATAGACGAAGCTGAACAATTGATCTACAACTTAGGAAATCATGGGCTGAGGCCTGATGTTGTCAGCTACAATACTATAATATCAGCACGCTGTAACAAGGGTGATACTGATATAGCATTGGAGCTTCACCAAGAAATGCACAAGTATGGTATCAAACCCACACTGAGAACTTACCATATACTTCTAAGTGCATTGGGTTGTACAGGGAGAGTACAAGATATGGAAAGTCTGTATCGGCAAATGTTGCATAAGAATGTGGAGCCTAGCAGTAGCATATATAGCATCATGGTTGATACCTATGCGAGATGTGGCAATGAATCAAAGATGGAATCTCTGAAGAAGGAAATGTCAGAGAAAGGAGTCACCATTGATGACACTGAAAAAACTGACTGTGAGCTAGATAGGAATATAGGAAGTCCAATTTGATTGCATTGTTTTGAAATGATGAACAGGATGGAGGGCTGCCTATTGTGTTAATAGAGAAAAAAAAAAGAGTTTCAGAGTTGAGCTCAATTGTACAGAAACAAAAAGAAATAGCATTATGCAGGATGCTAACTGCTAGGTACATTTGCACTGAAATTTTTGCTCCTGCTATGACATTTCATTTTTAATCTTCTCTAGCAGCGTGGTTGGATCAAATTTTGTTATTCCTCTATTTTCGAAAACTCGGGCACCATGCTCCTGCTCCTTCATTACTCCTTAGGTTGCAAGGATGACATAGGATGCTGTTGCACCTCAAAGACAGAATGGTATAGTTGTGGTTCTCTAAATTTACTATATAATTTTTATATGGAATTCATGGCACTGAAGTTTTCACCTGCGTACTTATCTGTGACATATTTTATTTGCCATACTTCAAATGGAAAATGATGTTTCCTTTACCAATGAAGCATATAAGCACTTATTGGATTGACTACTAGTTGATATTGTATTTGATCTGAGTAAAGGTGTTGTGAAACTGAATAGGCGTGACAAGAAAATAACTTGCTAACAATTTCTGCCACTTTTGATTTGTGACTTTCATTGTGGTTTAGTTTATCTATGACTTCTATCGTAGGTTGAAAGTAATGACTGAATGGTTCAAAAGTGCAAACTGTGAAAACTGATGCTACTTTAAGGTTGCTTGTTTAATTTCTCCATTGATGTTTCACATGTCTCTAAACATTTATGTTCATAGATTTTCTTTTTTACTAATACTCAATGGTTGAAACTATCCTTTGGTGGTATGCTACTTGCTTATTGCACAACTTATCGGTTTAGATAGCTGCAATGTATCGTGAAAATTAGGAATAGCAACTTTGGATGAGGGTTGCTATATCATAGCTAGGTTCCTCTATGCAGTGATTTGTTAATGTGTGTGTGGCTATATGCTGTTCACTACAATTGAATCCCACTTTTCCTTTTTCATCTCTGTACATGCATCTATGTTCTTGTTGTCTACAGTAAACTCATATATTTTTTGTTCTGAAATCTGATAAATTTTGTATTCATTTCACTTTTTTGCAGTTCTGAATTCTGATATTCATTCAGGACAGAAATTTGCTGTCCCATAGAAGAAAAGATGCAGTACATCTCCAAGTAAGATCAACTTACCCACTCACTTTTGATTTGTACTCTTGAAATGGTTCCTGTGAAGATTTGACCTAAAAGTTTGTCGTTTGACAGATTAGTTACACATTGCCATGCTCGAAGTCTATATATACGGCTACAGCATCTGTCAATGGTCGAGGCTAACTATTCATGTTAGTGTTCACAGTAGTAACTTGCTCATATCAATTTTGTACCTGCAGCACTTTTCCGTTAAATGCTAAATATTTTCTGCCAGCTTAGCCAATTAGTCATTCTAGATCTGTATTACATGCTGTACATTACCATTTCCAGGTCCACTTATGTACATTGCTGCGCAGTCTGCGTTGGGCTTATCTCTTGGTTTCAGTTTGTCACTGACAGCAATGAGAAAGTTACTGATAAATTACACGGTTGTGGATAGTAATTCCTGAAACAAAAGTTGCTACGAGAGGAATTGGCAGAATCCCTCAAGAATTATTCAACATGCTATGCTACTATGGATCAATGAGCAGTCATCATCATACTTATTTATCATAGGACAACTTCCAGCAGGAGTGAACTCAACAGTGTGGCTGCCTTCTGATTTAATAGTGGCTGCAAAAGGTATTCTCTTCTGGATTGGAGGTCAGGCATAAGTTAGGGAAAAAAGTATCTGACATGGCAAAAAATCTGCAAACAGTAGAGTATGGAGGCCTCAGCATTCTGTATCTAAAGCTAGCTAGTTGTGATTTGCCGCTGAGATGGATGTGGTTGCAAAAGGTACATTATGGGCACAACTGTAAATCCTTCCAAATTGATTTTGAGCTTATGTCCCAGCCATGTTTGATATCCTGTCAAGGGTCCACGTTGATGATGGAAGAAATGCTCCTACTTATTTTGGGGAATTGGTTAGTACCATAGAAGGCACCACAATGAAGCGCCTGACGTAAGAGGGATTAGTAACTACTACTACTAAAACAAAGATGCTACTGATGGTCAAACAAGCTCTTCACCAGAAACACTGGATCAAGGGTATTATCAGCCTGTGTTCAGTGCAAGCTTTATCAGCAGAGTAAATCTTCATGAAAATGCAAGCAACACAGTGCAGCAGCGATAAACAAGTTCAGGGTCAGGACAGTGCTAAATCATCATTCAAGATAATTTTTTTCAAGGATCCATACTAATTTCTAACCTCTTGTGCGATAGCACTTCGAGAATGTTGGATACAACTTATAATCTGAATTTTGTATGCTGGCTCTTCAGACTTTGGACAGCAGAGCGTATGGAAATACATGGGATATCTATGCAATGTCTCATGACCAAGAACCTGAAACAGGAGGCCACCTTGTCAAATGTCAATTGTCTTCATTCAGCAAATGTTGAATTGCGGTAACCTTCGAGGTGAATCTTCAGGATTGGTGGGTTACTTTCTTAAGATGATTGGTGCAGAAACTCACTTGTCTCAGGCTCTCAGCCTCGTGAACAGACCAGGCAGCAAGCTCGTGACTGCAAGGCTGGACTAGGGATGGTGTTAGGCACCTTTGGTAACTTAAGGTTGCAACCATAGTACGCCTATCATTTTTCACTTCAGGTGTTTGTCAGAGTTGTTTACCTTACTACCTAAGTACTTTTGTTCGATCTTATGTCAATGCGTGAGTACATGCATCTGATGAATTTCGTTACTTGTTGATATTTAATACTTTGGGTGTCAAATAACTCTCTGAATGGCTCAACAAGCTATTGTTCTTCACTGAACCAATGCCAGAGGGCAAAATAAAAAGAACCGAATATTCTTTGTCTTTCATAGAGTGAATATTCTGGAACGTAAGAGTTTTATTGGCAAAACTCTTTTTTTTTTTTTTTTTTTTTTGCCCTCCGGCTCACTGGCCGTTTGTTCCTCCCTCTTCACAAGGGTACAGCTGCAGGCTGCAGCATAATATCTTTTTCAACATTCCAGTTGTGCATGGGCTAAGATGTACCGTGGCATTTTCTCTGAATTTCTGTGCTTATTAAACGGTAGGGCAGCTCGGGGTGGGACGATGCATTCCACGAGGGCACCAGTGGAGAATTAGCATTACTTTTTTGAACTAAAGTCAGGTAACAACGGGCAATCTAGCTTGCTGACAGTGCTTAACCGTGACAGTTATAAATATGGGAGAAATGCGACAGAGAATAAACAAAGAAATACAAGTAAATTATCAAAGCCTCCACGTTTGAGAAAGCGCATAAAGTAAAAACAGAATTGTGTACTTAAAAAAAACAGAATTGAGTACTAAAAAAATGTGCACCAGCCGGGAATCGAACCCGGGTCTGTACCGTGGCAGGGTACTATTCTACCACTAGACCACTGGTGCTAGTGTTCAGATATGTAATATTGAAACTAATAAAGTTTATCTTCAAAATATCTACCTTTTGACTTCCAGGAGTACTCGTCTTTTCAGGTTTCAATTTTTCAGATACGATAAGCCAAAGCAGATCTCTCGTCCTAAAGATTCTAAAGGAGTAACGTTGTTATGTAGGGAAATAAAACTGTACATCTTTTAGCAACACTAGTAGGTTGGCACGTACCACAGGCACGTGTTATAAAAATAACATAAATTTAAAAAATCTTAATTTTTAAAAAAATAAGTATCTAAAATAATGTATACTTTTGTTAGATCGCATATTAAAATTATTCAATAGCATCTCATATTAAAAATTATATATTCATACATCGAAAGCTTGGGCCTCCGGCGGAAACAGAAGGAAATTTTTGTATAATTAAATCTTAAACAATCAGCAACATATATAAAAGAAATTATTCACGATACATGTACCCATGAGCAACTAGGCACCGCAGCCAGCTTTTTGATAATGGGGAGGCCGAGAAGGTTGCTCTCCTCGTCGCCGGTGTCGTGGAGCAACGACGCCACGCACTCGACGGCACCGGACATCGTCACAACGCGGAGCACGTTCCGCTTCTACCTGGCGAGCTTGGACACGACGAGCGTCGTGGCCACCCTTGCGCCGCGCTCGACGCCGACGCCCTTGCAAAGAAATATGAACTCTGAATAGATGATGAGAATGAAGGGAGAGATTGTGTGCTTTGAGAATAAGGAGGGGCGCCTTATATAGGGGGCAGGAGGGCTAAGGAGATGAACCTGGACGCCCACGACTATGGTAAGTAATCGATTCCCTGATTGACTCTCACAACTATGGTAAGTAATCAAGTTTTAAAAGGAAGGAGACACCCGATTGCGTAGATGTCATTCATTTTTTTAAGGAAAAAGTGTGTTTTTCATCCTCCAAGTATCGCAAAAGTGTAAGTTTGGTCCCTTATGTTTTAAACGGTGAAAATCAACCCCTCAACTATCTAAACCGGTGCACTAACCATCCCCTTAACCACTGCTTATTCACGTCATACTGACTAATCATTGATATCATACGGTCATCAATTTAAATCTTAGCACGAGTGCTTGTGAAGGTGGCGGCGGTAGTGTATTTCTAGAGGCGATCCCACTGGTGGAAGACAATATGAAGAAAATAGGTTCACTAGGCCTGCAACTCTTTAGATAAGGTCTTTTCTTTGCATCTCGTTTTTTATTTGTTTTGGGTTCATCCTCTATTTTTTCAACATGGCGTGACTATCTAGGACACATTTTTCTATAGGGTAGAGATGATGGTCTTGTGAGCAGTGGTAGCAATATGTCAGTAACGTCGGCAGGGCTGAGGACTTGGTATATATTGAGCACAAGAAGATGTCGCTAATAGAGATTAGAGGTCATTTTAGGGACGTGTCCGGTGTTATGTGGTAGATTAATCAAGGTGGGGATGATTAGTGCACCGGTTTAGATAGTTGAGGGATTGATTTGCACCCTTTAAAATATAAAGGATGAAACTTACACTTTTGCGATACTTGGAGGATGAGAAACACACTTTTTCCTTTTTTGAAAGGAAACCTTGACTGGTACACAACACATATATGGACGCTAGCCATCTACAAAAGGAAAGAAGGGAATTCAAATTCCTTGATGCACACGGCCATATAAAGAAAGGAAAGCGGCGAATTTCAAAAGGAAGGTGTATGCGCCCTGATTGCATAGGAAGGTGGAGGAAAGGAAAATGGTGTTCTTTTTGGAAGGAAACCAGCGTATCTTTTTCATACGAATACAACGAATAGAAATGAAAGGAAAGCGACGCCTTGATTGCACTACCATACAAAGAATGTGATCAAAAGGAAAGTAAGCCAGGCGAATTTACAAAGGAAGGTGGAGGAAAGGAAAGGGGCGTTTTTTTGGAAGGAAACCAGCGTATCTTTTTGCATACGAATACAACGAATAGAAAGGAAAGGAAAGGAAAGCGGCGCCTTGATTGCATTACCATACAAAGAACGCGATCAAAAGGAATGGAAGGCAGGCGAATTTCCAAAGGAAGGTGGAGGAAAGGAAAGTGACGTTTTTTTGAAGGAAACCAGCGTATCTTTTTTCATACGAATACAACGAACAGAAAGGAAAGAAAAGCGGCGCCTTGATTGCATTACCATACAAAGAACGCGGTCAAAAGGAAAGGAAGGCAGCGGGTATACAAAAATGCCAAGGTGAGAAAGAATAGGGGGGGCGGGACGGCGCCGAGGCGCAAAGAACGGGGGTGACGACCAAACGCGTCTACCCCCCCCCCCCCCCGGTCGTTCGGGGCCATCTTTTGGCCCTGATTTGTGGGTCCTTTGTGAGGGGTAGGGAGGTAGACTTTTGGGTGAGAAACCGTTTCAATTGTGACACTCTTTATAATATAGATGCACAACGACCGAGAACTACGGAGGGAAATGAGATTAAAAGAATCTATATAACTTATATAGGAGATCCCCACTAAGAATTTCTCTCAACCCTCATAAAGCCACATCATCACCTCCTACTAAGATGCATTAATATCCAACTAAAATGTATTAATTGCTATTTCTCACTTATGTGGTGCACATCATCTTGAATTCTGGATTATTCTAATTGTCTAACCAACTTTGTGCGCATTTTCTATTCATTAGATGTATATCTTATTTTCTTTCTTATCTATTCAAAAGTAACATAAAAGTTTATGATTTTTTTTATCAAAAGATAACTCATATGGCTCTTCGGATAACTCTACAAGTACCTTATTTTTACGAGCAACTAATCAACCATAATAATTTATAGTTTATTTAAAAAAGCTGTTTCAAATCCCACACCAACGTGGGGAATCACCTAGTAAAATATATAAGGAAGTAATCTTATCGAAGGCAGTGATTCCAGTGAATAATGGAGCAGACGTCAAATGGGGAAAAATAAATTAAAACGAAGGGAAAACAAGGCGTCAATATTGTGAAAAAAAAAATGCACCAGCCGGGAATCGAACCCGGGTCTGTACCGTGGCAGGGTACTATTCTACCACTAGACCACTGGTGCGACTATGATTGGCTCTAAACTAGAACCCTTCATAATTCTTAAACTAACAATAACATAAACCTTTGGTAGACATTTGTTAGGATTTGGTGCTTTTATAACTGTTTTTTTAACAACCTTTTCCCGGCTTTGCACCCAATCAACGTTCAATTTTAGCAAAAAAAAAACTATTTCTTGCCCTGTTTTCTCGTACCAACCATGCCTTTGTGCACGCCATTATTAGCGGCCTCTTTGGGCGCCAATCAAGCCAGGAAACTTCATCAGAAAAAAGCAGGAAAAGAGAATCGATCCTTCAGCTGATCATTGGTGATGGCCAAGAGCTCTCCGATGGCGACGGCTACATGCCCTACGGAACTGACATCCTCTCAAGTCCTGATCAGTCGTTTCCACTGGCCGGCAGGCCGGCGATGCTTCAAAATCCAAAAGAGTGGCTCTATTTTCATGCTTAAGGATCGTAGCTTCTGAAGAAGAAAAAAGAAAGCTTTTGCTAGCGATGGTTCCTATTACCCAGAATGCCTGACGCATCCCGATCGATCCAAACGATGATGCGCTGCAGTAAACATGAGTACATGACCAATTAACAATGGCCACATGTTCAAACCGATTTAGTGATGCGCAATCGGCCACACACATCAAAACCACGCGAAAAAAATGCATATAGGCAGTCCTTAATTTCTGATTACCAGCCTTATTTATTTTGGGTGCATTTTTTCACACATTAGGCACTTTATAATAAGAGTCTTTTTATAAAGGCATAACAATTTTGGTTTATTAGAGGATCTTGATAAATCAACTAATATGGCTAGAAATATATGTTCTAGACCAAATCGTACATCTGAAGGGTTGTAGTCTTCTAGACAAATAAAGGCACTCTGCAAACATGACAATGAGTTGTGCCAATAATTGTAAGGTATATGTTCCGTTTAGGGTAGAAGGTCACTGTTTCCCAGCTCAGTCGCACACTCTACAGTGTCTACACACCGCCTCATCACCAAAGTTCTCATATTCCATCCTTTCCGGCACAGTCAGCAACACATGCAAAGGCCGATACTACAGTCCCTTAAAGCTCTCCTCATGCTTGCCTGACCTAATTGCCCAAATCATACATGTGCATTAACACAAATAAAAGAGAAATTAAATTCAAAGTTACCCACATGTATACCTTGTAACATCATGTTTAAAAGTTAGGAAAATCGTGTGATGATCAATTATCATGCAGCAGGTGTTGTACTATTTCCTGAAAAATTACTGCAACAGTCCTTTTGCGAACTCTGTTCCAAGGCTTTGTTAACTTCCTCGAACAAAATTTCTTCTAGCGATCCGAAATTGACTAAATGTGCATGCTGTACCGACGTAAGATCTGATACCCTTCAGCTGAAAAGGATCTTCCAACGGTTTTGTGCTCTGCTGCCTCTGACTGGTAGTACGATTCAGTCTAATGGTGAAAATCTTTTAACTGAGAAGAATCTCTTACTGAGGTTGAGAGCGTCATGGTGTGTGCAACTTTAGCTCACTCGCCAAGCACACACTTTTCACGTGAAAGAGAGTGCTTTTTGGAAAGAAAAAGAAAAGGCATCCCTAGACAATGCCTATACAATCAAACTAAATACGTTTAGGGCCCGTTTGTTTGGTCGGAATTTAAAGGAATTGGAATACAGTGATAAATTATACTATGTGGCTTGGAATTTGACATTCGACAACTTCCCTAAGCTCACAAATAAACCAATCCCAATTCATAGGGTGTGAGATGGAAATAAATTCTATACGGTGAGAGATAAAAAGATAGGTTTGTTTATCGGGTGGACGATAAAAAGATAGGATAACTCTATTATATTCATAGAGTGGAAGATAAAAAGATAGACTTATTCATAGGGTGAGAGATAATATGATAGTATGAATTCAATTCCTTCAAATTCCGACCAAACAAACGGGCCCTTAGAAAAATCACCTCCTTTTATAGAAAAGGGTCATGCTCACAGTGATCTTCCGAACCTTGAAATGTCTAGCACATTTTGGTTTTAAAAAAATGCAAGTAGTCAGCTGCATAATTTGGACCTTTTTGTAATAAACCAATGGATCAATTTTTTTATTCTTTTCTTTTGCAGTTTTTGTTACAAAGGAGGAGAACCACTGTCAAAACTCAGAGACTTCGTTGCTCAGCTGGTCAGTCACATCTCCCCATTCTCTACTTTGCAGGCACACCCATGAGGTCTGCTCTTGTAGTTTTAGGACTTGTCTAAGCTAAAATTAAATCTGAAGGTCTTAGTCAGAGGTACATGCTGTGATTCTTTTTCTGTGTACTATCCTAAAAAAAATAGCGCTACAATAAATGTGTGACAATTTCGTTCATGTTCTTTAGATGATAATTCCCTTTTCCTTTTAACCGTTTTAGTTTTTGAAGAAATTATTGCAGATGGCTTCCTGCAGGTTACTGAGAGAAAAGTTCGTCCTTCTAGTCAATAGCGCTCTTCTGTGCCATTCTCAGGCTACTCCCACTGAGGTGTTTCATGGAGTTTCATGCACATTAATTAGCATGCCACATAAGATTTTTTGATGACATGACATCCAATTTAATAAGAGAGAGATGAAATCAGTTTCATCTAGATGAAACACTATCTATACGGATACCAACTCTCTTTGAGTCATGAAATTAAATGTTATTTGAAGCCTATGAAACCAGACCATGAAATTTTGCATTGGGAGAAGTAGTTTCAAACCCAATTTCATTTTCTTGTTGCTTATGTGGCTATCTTGGAAACATCACTATAAAATCCTCCATTGGGACTAGCTTCAGTGCAAGTTTTATTCTCATTAAATGGCATGCCACATAGGCAAAAAGTGATGACATGTCATGCAATTTACGAGGAAAGAGAATGATTGAGTTTCATGGGGATGAAACTTGGTGGGTACAGTTACCAAGAGCCATGAAACTCCATTGAGAGAATTTGAGTTTCATCTACACACATTCACCAACTCTCATTGGCCACTTGGATGAAACATTTAAATGATATGCTAGCATATGAAACCGTAAAATGAAACCTTGCATTGAGAGACACAGTTTCATCCCATTGAAAAGCTGGCGTGGCTGTCTATGAAACTGTGCCCAAAAAAGTAAACTAGCACATCTCTTGCCAGATCATTTACCAGAAGAACAGAAGTCAAATACGTTACTGAAAACCAAGCCGCGAAGAATGTAGGCTGATGCGCCGCCTTTGGACAGATTAGCACTGAATAAGTATACGCGATAGAGTAGCATCCTTTATTAAAATGGTCGGTCATATATGACTTTATTTGGGAGATTAGGGATCCATCTCTCGTTTCGAAAGCAAAAAAGTCATAGCATATTACAGCAGTCTTGTCTGATTTTGTGAGATCGAGTGCTGTAGCAGCAGCCAAGGTAGGAAGAATGGCGCATCTTGGCATCTCGATGGAAAGCTATCTTCCGTCTCATAGGCAGGCACCAGGCAGCATTGGTTGGTTACATAAACCTGAGCCTTGGGCCTTGGCACACTCCATTATTAGCAGCAAGCTAGTCATATACTACCAGCCCAAGTGAATTGAGCAACCCTTTCTTCATGCATGGTCCTTACCCATTTCAGAGATCTGCCAGCTGGCCATTTCAAGGAAGAAGAACGATTAGTGCAAGTGATTATTAGCTAGAGAGCTGTAGCGGCAGCGATCGAGTTCGACGTTGCAATGGGAGGCGTGGTGTCCGCGCTGGCGGCAGCCAGCAGGAAGAGGCAGAGCAGGAAGAGGAAGCAGTTCAACACGGTGGAGCTGAAGGTGAGGATGGACTGTGATGGCTGCGAGCTCAAGGTCAGGAACACCCTTGCCAGGATGAGAGGTATGCGTTTTGGTTTGGATCTGCCTGAATTATATTGTTCTTTTTAATTTGTGACCAATAAGTAGGATTTTATATGATAAAGGCAACGTATTGTATGAGAACCGACCTCATGTGCAAAGCCTAAATTAAATCAATAATAACTTAGAAATAGTACTCCCTCCTAAAATAATCGGATCCAGTAAATTAATGGTACGATAAATCACAACAATCTTCCCATGTTGTTTAACTATGTCCCCTCTAGATCTAATTCACTGTATATGAATTGTGGTAATCGTCGCCAACTATATCCATAAGTTGTCTTTGATTCCAGGCTTAGTGAACTTTTTTTTTCGAACGAACCGGCACGAGTATGTGCCAATTTCATTGACAAGAAAATAAGGCTTAGTGAACTTTGATTCATATAACCATGTATTGATTATCAACTTAGTGAACTTAAGACTCTTCTAAATTAACCATACACACGCACTGCGCTCACAGCTTTGGTTCCTTGAAGAACCTTACTGGAAATTAAAGTCGATCGATGCACGGAGGTATGTAACGGACCCGATGCCTGCTGGTGTGGCGTGGTACACGGTTGATGATGGGAGTCAAAACTCGTATCTTAAATACATGGTGTCTCAAGTTACACGTCGCTGGGTTATCGATCAATATTCAAACGCTCCCTGCTTCAAAATCTCCTCGTTTTTATTGCTATATGAGTTCATGATGCATTTTGATCTGGATGGACGACGATGATGCAGGCGTGGAGTCTGTGGAGATCAACCGGAAGCAGCAGAAGGTGACGGTGAAGGGCTTCGTGGAGCCGCAGCGGGTGCTGCGTCGCGCCCAGTCGACGAAGAAGCGCGTGGAGCTGTGGCCCTACGTGCCCTACACCAACCCCTACGTGGCGCCGCCGGTGTACGACAAGAGGGCGCCGGCGGGCCACGTCCGCAGGGTCGACGCCCTCATCGCCCCCGCCGCCGGCCGCGAGGAGGACCTCTCCACCATCTTCAGCGACGACAACCCCAACGGATGCTCCGTTATGTGATGATACTGATACGTATAGCTCATCATGTATTCGACTGTGATTATTGTACGCGGTTAGCCGGTTACCGTGAGCACAAGATCTACGTGATGTCTTCTGGTTTCTTGGATGAGCAAACAGAGTTTCTAGGCAAGAAGAGAGTACAATCATGAATCATCTCATCAGTGGACGGACCTAAGATCAGCATCGAAAAATAGTGAACGGGATTAATTGAGGCCCATGTTCTTCTTTTCAATCGTTGGATTACGATCTACACGAGCTGTCCAGACTGTACTGAGTTGCTGACCAAATTAAAGGCCTACAAATCTCAAAAGAAAAAGGTCCTTCAGACCCCCTCAGCTATTCCGAGTTCGGTTTCCCCCGCATCTTCAAAACCGGGTGTTTGAGCCCTAAACTTTTGAACACGTTTATTTTACACCCCTCGATAGTTTCGAGGGTGGTTTATTATGGTGGGGCCCATAGTAGCAGGTCCACTTGTCATCTCTATCCTCTCATTTCTCACCTCACTCTACCCTCCCTTGTTTCTCCTTGGATGGCCGTCACCGCGTCCCAGCGGCCGGGCCCTCCACCCACGTGTGTCGATTCGACGCACCTCGTCCCTCATGTGCCGAGGCCGTCGCGCGCCGCCTCCATCCTCCCAACCAGCCCCTGCGCTGGCACACTGCCTGGAGGAGGTGCGCAGCCGACGAGTGGAACAAGGGGCGGGGGCATGGCAGGGTGGGGTGGAGGGGGTCGTGTCCAACAAGGAGAAGAAGGGGGCGACGTCTGGAGAAGTGAGGAGCGGGGAGGGGCGGTGGCGGCCTTGTCCTTGGCCGGTGGGAAGGATAGAGATGATGATTGGTGAGGCCCGTGACCACCCGTGGGCCCGCCGTCAGGTATGCGTAAACCGCTCCCAAAACCGCTTTGGGGTAAAACACATGGATTCAATAGTTTGGAGGACTTAAATACCTGGTTTTCAAGATGAGTAGTGAAAATCGGACTCGGGCAATAGTTGAGGGTGGTTAGAAGGACTTTTTCCATCTCAATAAAATAAATGTCCCCCCGCTGAAGGCTACGGCCCAAATAAATGCAACATATTTTTTTTCTCATGCATGTGCATAGAAAACAACATAATTGCTGAACATCTGCAAAGCAACACAATTTGAAACTTAACAAAGTTGTAATTTGCAAATTGTGCATCGAAATTGAACTCGAGGGAGTCAAAGGCCATCTCCCGAAAGTAATGTAGAAAAAAGGGCCTTCAATTATTTATCTCTAACAAAGGTGTTTTATAGCCAAAAAAAAAAGAAGGCTAGCGTAGCACATTACCTATCATGTATTTAATAAGCAATAAGTTTATGTAGTCGTTTGCGCTTTAATATTGTATAAACATAACCCATAGCATACTCTAACCTTGCATTTTTCTATCTATAAGAAACTTTTTTAGAGAACATTTTTCTATGAGAAGCTGATGGGAAGAAGCATAACTGTGCAAAGCACCAACCAGCATGACTACAGTATGTACTTTTATATATCCTGTTTATTACAATTCAAAATATCCTGGATATTATCTTACGATGTTGCATATACTGGATATTGTGTGTTGGCAAAATTAACTGAACTTTTGCACGTATCTTCTAGGGACAAGTCCGTACCCTGTCTGAAGCTGCCTCACTCTTTTCAAGCTGTTCTGATTTTCGTTTAACTAGCAAGGTGGCCCGCGCAATTTGTACAAGAAGCTAGCTTTTTATGCTAATATTTGGGTACTTCATTTTAAATAAATTAAAGCAAATAGTTGTATTTATTCGTGTTACTGTAATATTCTAAGTTATTGTCTATGCATTTTTTGGTGTTATATTACACGGCGTATCTTTATAGAAGATGAATTCAGTAGAAAAGAAATGTACAAACATATTTCTGTATTTTCCAAATCAATATAAAAGTATATTTTTTAGCTAGAATATTATTTTTTAGAGTTTTAGTTTATTTTGCACATTTTGTTTGTGAGTTATTATTATGATGATAAATTAACCTTGGACTTTTAGTAGAATATGTAGCTTCTTCATGTACAATTCTCGATTTTTTGAATGTTTTGCTTGTGCACTTGTTCTTTGTATGCTGATATCCGGCTACGCTAGCTTCTTCACGGTCATTATCATCTTCTTAGAATTTAACCATGTTGGCCTTTTCTTACTTTGATCATAGTTGTTCCATGCTTCCTCATGGCCAGCCATCTCAACTCTTCTCTTTGTGGTCGTTGTTATGCTTTCTAGATTGTTCACTTTCTCATTGTGTGTAGTTATTGCATTGCAGCTCCGTGATAGCCCTGCCAAACTGTTGTTGCAACTCAACTGACTTCTTTTCTCGTGTTAATGTGAAGTAGTGTATCTAACTTTATTTCATTAGTTTGTCCTTTGATTTAAGGGAAGATAATATTATTATGAGAATACACACGCATTTTTTAATTTATTTACCATTGCTAGAGCGCACCACTATAAATTGTTACTTTGATTGTTGCATATAAAGAAAGAGGCTGAAGGGTAAGAGCACATATTTCTATCGACTGGTCTGGCTTTGGGCTAGTGATAGTAACTCTCTCTAAACTAAATCTCTCGCAAATGGATGAAAGTAAACCTTGAGGGCAGTGAAAGGGCCTCTAGCCTAGTGGTTAGAGTACCTGAGTAGCATCCAGCAGGCTCAGGTTCGACTCCCCGTAGAAGCAAATTAAATGAGTTTGGAATAAACATATTATACAAAAAAAATAGGTAGGGGATTCTCCTACCGACTTCGGTAAAAAAAACCATGAGGGCAGTGCTACTATTGTGCTGGTCAAGGTGTTCCATGTTATGAATGTGTGCCAATAGAGAGTTGTCTCTGCTGATGATGGTTCTCATGATTAGAATTGCGTGAGGCCAGATGCGTTGACCACATCCATCCTGTTTGTTTCTCATGGATGTGGTCATGATTAGAATACTATTGATCGACCATACTATTTTTTCTTTCAATAGATTCATGATTCTTTATTTGGCTTTTTGGTAAAAGAGTTGTAATTCAATATGTACTGTCATGCTATATAAATTCTGAGCTTGACATCTTTTGGAAACGAAGTCAAAGCCATATAGGAAAAACTGGTCAATTTGTTTTCGTTTGAAGACATTGAATCCGGACCAGATAGTAAAAATCAATATGATTATTTGTTAATTTTTAATTGCTGTGTTTATGTTATTATTTATATATTAGATGTGGAAACATATTTTTAGTAGACCCGTAGAAACATATATTATGAAATCAAATTATTAACCTTTTTTTGTCCGTTGGGACACAAAAGTCAGTCCGATTGTACAAACTTATGTTATTATTTATATATTAGATGTGGAAACATATTTTTAGTAGACCCTGGAAACATAAATTAGGAAATTTTATTAACTTTTTTTTTGTCCGTTGAGACACAAAAGTCAGTCCGATTGTACAAAACCAAGCACAAGCAATCTAATAGGCACAATTATTTATTGACTTTTAATTCTGAATTTACATTACTGGACTCTTTGCGGTAATATAGATCATCAGATCTTTATAAAATCCGGCGGTCAATATTCTTCTCTTTTTTAGATTAACGTGGGATTTTCTAGGCCCTCACGGCGAATCTGGTGGCTCCTTTGCTTCTGTTTTAATAAGATAATAGATTGCTTCCATGGGTTGTGATAGTAGTATTTGCTTACATGGGACTAGCAGAAGGGCACGTGCCACAGGCACGTGTTTTAAAAAATATAGTAAACGAAAAATAGTATTAATATAAATTTAAATTAATAAATATTAATTTTTATATTTATAGCAAAGATGTAGCATTTTTAAAGAAAATTATAGCTGCATGTGCTACGCACATTTGTATTTGAAAAGAATTAGATCAACAATTTAGAATTCTATAGATTAAGAAAGTCACATATAACAATTATCCCCGTCAACCTTTGGCCTGCCGGCGGATTACATGAATTTTGGATAGAATGGAAATTTGTTTTCATGAATTAGATTCAATTTCCGTTCTAGGTTGAATTGAATTGGTTGGAAAGCGATTCAAATCCATTTTTTTGTTTGGGGCTAAGCATGGAACTCTCTCTCTCTCTCTCTCTCTCTCTCTCTCTCTCTCTCAATCTCAATCTCTCTCTTGATCTCTCTCAAATAATTGGTTGATTAACATCCAAACCTTTGCTTCTGGGCTTGGTTCATAAATGTATGAAACATACATGTTGTCAACATCCAAACCTTTCACCTCTGTAAAATAAAAGAAAAATGAGTTAACTAAAAGTCCCAAACAGCCGGGAATGACATGGACATACTGGCCTGTGAAAAGGGAGAAAACTATGGCAGCAATATTATACATTCAGCAAATTCCATACGAACCTGGCTGATTTCACAGGCTAGCGACCCTGCCCATTTGAGTTGCCAGACTTTGGTTGAGCAGTGCCTCCGGAAGGAAACATCCTAGTTGTGAGCCTGGACTCTTGTGTTCGGACCAATTTAAAGTGATTCAGCAAGAGAAACATTAAAAATATCATAAATATCAGAGGCACTATATGATTTCAAGTAATCAGTGAATTTAGTATTTTAGTATGCCTATGCATATGTGGGAAAGCTCCAAAAAGGATTTCAAGCCTACATTAACAAATTGATAGGATAGCCTATGTCTTGAACTTCTAATATTATCAAAGGCTATTTCACCTAAAATAAGTCTGAAGCATATTTCATAATGACTGACAAAATTGTTAAGGTGACAACACCAAAAAAAAGTGAATATCAACAAACATTTTTGCGAGGGAACTATAAGCTGTTTCAAATAGAAGCCAGTAGAGAGTATCAAGACCGGAATCACATCTAGCCATGATGCTGTAGCACACTTCTATTTAGTAATTGTGTAACCATACCAAGATGATTACAGAAACTGAATGCAAATAATATTTATAATTCTACTTATGTCAACTCATATTACGCAATAGATCATGCAGATAAATTGTACACTATGATTGCCTGCCTGTTAGCATCATGGTGAGTGAATTATCCATCCCGTGATCAGTAGAGTAATGATCTGGACCTATGCAGCACATGTATCAGAATGCATCTTAATCTAATCTACACCTGCAGAAAATATATAGAAATCAAAGAAAATGCAGCAAGCAGGACTCACCGGTGACGGCAACCGTTCCAGCACTTGCTATCAGCCTATCACCTTTGTACAAAACCTTGGTTGTCTTGACTCAGAAATTATGGTTCTCTTGACTGAGAAAGTAGGTATCAGAAAAAGAAACCAGAAATTACTTTCTGTAGTCCTGGACCATGAGGCTTGTTGTAAATTCCTCAAGTACAGACATAAAAAAGCTATTACATTAAAGATGTCCATACATTTATTTACCAACTAAAGCTAATATTGCCTCAAGATATGCAGTTTTTAGCATGTCTCTGTCATACTGTTTGTAATGCTAAATACTCACAAAAAAGATTGTGCAAATATAAACACTAATGCAAACAAATACCATGTCATTCAAACTCAAATATTTTTAACATTATTCCTTGAATTATTGCACATTTTCAATTTTCGTTTATAGAATAAAACAATAAAAAAATGTGAGGACACAATCACTAATAAAAAATGGCAGGTGAAACTACAATTCCCATATGTGTTCCCAGCTATGAAACGAACCCATGATAACCTTTTCATTCTTGTTACAAATGAACCATGTCATTTGCTTCATTACATATTTAGGAAGCTATATATCACGCAAAGTAACAATAAAAAATCAGATAAGCATCGATTATCCACACACGAGCCAGCTACAAAGAATCTAGCACCTACCCCACACTGACAAAACAATAAAATTAACTAAGAAGCAATCTTTCTCTCTTCAAATAAGGGATAAGGAAGACAACTAAAAGAAGATCATATCGACAAAGAACAGGATGGTCACCTACCTTCAATGATGCAGAGATGTGCACGACAGGGGGCATGTCAGCATGCAGATCTTGTTCCATGGCCAACCGTTACCCTCGTTTAATCTTCAAGTAGCAGCCCTTTCATATAAACATGCAAGAGAAAACAAGGATTGATGAACATGCAGATCCATGGGGACGACGATATGTCTGAACGGAAATCAGACAGAAGATTCAAGACCGCACCTCGTCCAGATGTCGATGGCATCGAGGGAACAAGCGTCATCGTGTTCCTCCTCGCACCCACGTAGATGCTGGCGGCCAGCCGCACGGCCATCCACCCTCCATGCCGCCCAGACGTCGAGTGCCCGGCTGCGTCCTCCTCGCCCCCGCCCAGATGCCGTCGGCCGGTCTCCTGCTGGCTCGCGTGAACTCCGATGATCCGAGCAAAGGTATACCAAATCAGAAAACTCACCTGGCCATCAGGGACAATGTCGATGGAAGGCACACAATCACAAGCGCATCTGCGTGGGGAGGGGTGATGGCCTGGTCAGCTGGCGGGTGAGACCTTGGTTAACGTTGATTTTTGCGTGGCTCTGCTCTACCTCGCTCTACCAGGTAGAACCATGACAAGTGGGTCCACCTATGAGGGGTACAGGGAGTTTTTTGTAGGTGAAAAGTGTTTTCAATTATTTAGGGTCCTTATATAGATAGATAGATAATCTCTAGAGAGAAGGGTACAAATTAAAATTGCTGCAACTTCCCCAGGCAAAACAGAACCCCTGATTCCTAAAATTGTCTCATCAACTACACGCTAACAAAAACTGCTCCATCTATCAATGCCAAGCAGAGGCACAACACTGAACATTTTTGACCAATTCCTATCGAGACAAGCAGCTGAAACTGACGAAGCCGCCGGGGCTTCACCTGCTGACCATGGACGACAGCCTACCTAGTAACTAACTGTACTACGTATCGTGTAAAACGGCTGGAAGGAAGGTTTAGTTCCCCCACAAGTGCATCTGCCTGTCTTCCAGGTCACTGAGGCAATGCAGCTGCTCGATGGGCTCCTGTCCGCCGACGTCACGCCGCGGCTGCTGCCACTCCGACGCGTACCAGCCAGCATCCGTCAGCTCGCCGCCGTAGCTCACAGCGAGGGGCTGGGCCGGCGTCGCGTAGGTGAAGTTGCCGCCGGCGCCACCCGTTGTATCGGCGAGGGGGGCTATTGGTGCTGGTGGCGCATTGATGAAGTTGCCGCTGCCGACGCCGCCAATGTCGTTGCCCGCGGCGAGGGAGAGCTCCGGCTGGCGAGTAGACGAAGTTGCCGCTGGTGGCGCCCGCTGTGGCAAAGGACATGCCGCTGCCGTTGCCGTGCTTGCAGGGAAGCGCTTGCTGCCGCCGGCGTGTCCACCATGTAGTTGTAGTAGCTAAGACCGGTGTTGGTGGAGGTGCACTCGGCTGGCACCATGTCGTCGTCGGCGGCGGCGGCGCTCCACATGGGCGACAGGTTCGGATTGGGATGGGGGGCATGCCGCAGCACCTGGTGGTACGGGTAGGCGTCCGCGACGACGTGGCTGCTGCTGCTGCTGTCGCCGTACATTGCCGGCGGCGCCATCTGCAGGTTGTAGTAGTAGCCGTCCATACCCGCGCCGCCGCTGGTGTCGCATTGCTCCTGGAACTGGAAGCCGTAGCCGCCTGGCCGCATGATTTCGGCGGTGGCGCCGCACGTGAACGGCTGGAAGCCGTCATCGCCGCCCCAGATGGCATGCTCGCCGGCGCCGCCGTGGTGCGGCAGGTAGTCGTAGTCGCCGCCATCGATGGCGCCCGGCACAGAGCGGAGCGGCGCGACCCCCTCGAGCACGACCCCGTTGCCGGCGCCGTCCTCGCCGCCGTCGGCCGGCATCCCGAGCGCGGCCCGCCTGGCGTCCGCGGCCCGGATCGCGGCGTCGATTACGTCGAGCAGCTGCCGGGCGTCCTCCGCGGTGGCGGCGGCGCCGTCGAGCAGCATGCCCAGCGCCGCGTCGACCCGGAGGCCGACGGGCCCGGCCTGGCGCACGCGGGCGAGCGTGGCCTCCTCCTTACCCAGCTTGGCCTCGAGGTACGCCCGGTGCGTGTGCCGCGCGCGCGCCTCGGGCGCCAGCGCGCGGTACCGGGCCATGACGCCCTCCCTTGACTCCCAAGCGGCCGGGACGCCGGCGGCGGCGGCGACGACGAGCGCGACGTCGACGCCGCAGAGCTCGGAGAGCTCCCACGCCATCTTCTGGAGACTCTTCTTCCGCCTGTCGAACGCGTCCCCACGCGCCATTGCGTTGCTCCTTCCCCCGCACGCTAGCTTGGCTGCTGCCTTGCTCCGTGTGCTACTAGTAAATTGGTTGCAGGTCGCGAGGCTGGCGAGGAAGGCAGGCAGGGCGGCGTATTTATAGGAGGCGCGGGACGCGGGTCTAACGCGACACGGCGGCGGGGTTGAGATCGAACACGCGCAGCTATGGCTAGGTGCTAGGGGGCCTAGGCCTCGTAGGCTTCCAAACTGCAGGTTGTTCTCGCGATCTTGCAATGGCATTAATGGGAGTAGATACGGCTGGATTACACGCGTGAGGAACCTTCCAAATGCAGCGGTGTAAACATCAAGAAGTAATAATTCTAGGACCTTGCTTTAGCTTAAGATGAGGCCCCCTCCCTCCGCGTCGCCGCCTCCCCTCCTCACCCCCGCACACCGTCGCCGCCCCCCTCCTCTTCTTTCTCCGGCGCCGCCGCGCCCTCCCCCGGCTTCGGCGGCTCCCGTCGCCTCCACCGCTGCCCACCTCCGCTGCCGAAACCCTAATCTCTCCGGCGAGCCTCCCTCGCCGACGACCACCCCCCTCCTCGGCCCTCCCATGCCTCCCCGCCGCCAGCCGACGCAGCCCTAACCCTAACCCCTCCACCTCCTCTCGCCCGCGGCACCCACCTCCCCCGGCTTCGGCGGCCGGACACTACGGGAGAAACGACTTTCGGTCCCTCTCCCTTGGTACCGGCTGGGCGGAGCCGGTACTAAAGGTCCCCTTTAGTACCGGCTCCAGGCAACAGTGCCAAAAATGCCAAGTTAGTGCATCACTGTCCCCACCCACCAACGTGCAGATGACACGTTAGTACCGGCTGGTGTTACCAGCCGGTACTAACTTGACCGTGCCAAGTTAGTACCGGCTAGTAACACCAGCCGGTACTAACTGTCAAAGTTTAGTACCGGCTGGTGTTACCAGCCAGTACTAACTTGGCACGGCTATATCAGCCCCTCTTCTTCCTCCCCGAGCTCAGACCGAGCTCGAGCTTCTTCCTCTCTCCATGGCATGCTAGGAGGGGAGTTTTGCCCATTTTTTTCAAAATATCTAAGGATTTCACTCATCTAAGTGCGTCAAAGGTTGGCAACTTCATCCTCTCTTCTTTCACGGTGTTTATTTTTCGTTTTATGGTTTCTACGTAGAGAAATTAGTGATTTTACGATGTGAGAGAATGTGCATATTTTTTTTATTTGTAGATATGTACAATCGATTCGTTGAGTTTTAGAGAACGTTTAGCAGATACTATCTATATGACATGTTTAGAGTAATTTTTTAAAGTTATTTTATAGTGACCTTTGTACATATTATTAATCTAATTTTTTTAAATACGTCATGTCTTTTTTATTTGTACATATTATTTGTATATTAATTTAAGATATGTGGAATTGACTATTTCAATTTAGAGAAAGTGTTTACTAGATAGTTTGCATATGACACGTTTAGAGTTACTTTTTTCGAATTATTTTGCTTTGACATGTTATTATTCTGGTTTTTTAATTTTAATTAGAAATGTTATGTAATCTTTACTTCTAAGTTAATTTGTCATGGTAATACATTTTGAAGAAAATGTTATTCTTTTGTTGAGAAATAAAAGGCTCGTGGGCATATCAATATGGCTTCCGTCGAAGGTAGTGGTACCAGTGATGGTGATCGTCGTTCGTCTCACGAGAAGGGTAAAACTCCAGTAGTACATAAAGAGAAATCGAAAATACTAGGACCTTGGGTGAAAGCACAACTTTCTTTCTTACAAAAGAAACACGAAGAATGTGTTGCAAGGGGTGAGGAACCTGGTTTCAATCTTGAAAATCTGTTGCGACGCTACGCTCCATCACCACCAAACCAAGTTCCACCATCTGACGCGTCAGGAAAAAATATATCAGAGCATCCTAAGGATGGTTGAAGATCTAGGCCGTGTTGCATGTTGGAAGTGAAGAAATTTATGTTGCTTTTAATAAATTATGTTTGTAATGTTTTATTTTTGAACCTTGATCGTGTTGCATGTTGGAAGTGGAGAAATTTATGTTGCTTTGAATAAATTATGTTTGTAATGTTTTATTTTTGAACCTTGATCGTGTTGCATGTTGGAGTTTTGGAAATATATGTTTATGTTCAATAAATTGTGCAGATGGACCGGCAATGGATGTACGGCGGCCGAGCCACATCAGCGTGGATTAACGGCCTAGAATCTTTTCTCAATGCAGCAGAGGCCAACAGATCACCAAAGGGTTTAATGTTCTGTCCGTGCACTGTTTGCCAAAATATGAAGGAATACAAGAAAAGGGATACTCTATGGTCCCATATTTATGATAGAGGTTTCATGAGAAGCTACAACATTTGGACCAAACATGGTGAACATGGA
This sequence comes from Urochloa ruziziensis, assembly GCA_015476505.1. Lineage (NCBI taxonomy): Eukaryota > Viridiplantae > Streptophyta > Magnoliopsida > Poales > Poaceae > Urochloa > Urochloa ruziziensis. The sequence continues at coordinate 41,709,233 of CM027124.1, forward strand.
GTTATGATGGAAGATAATGAAGAAGATGATGATAACAATGACATTCCAGACTGGGCATTTCTTCATGAAGTTGGTGGCTTTCACGATGAACCAATGGACGAGCGTGAAGCAAATGTTGCAGAAGAGGAGCCACCAGACGAGTTAGGTCAGGTGTTGCTTGATGTACATAAAGACAGTGAAACTGCGAAGGAGCAGAAGAAGTTTGAGAACATGTTGGAGGATCACCGAAAGCTATTGTACCCTGGTTGCAAACCTGAGCAGAAGAAGTTGGGTGCAGCGCTGGAGATGCTGAAATGGAAGGCAACTAATGGTGTCACCGATAAGGGATTCAATGAGCTATTAACCATTGTAAAGAACATACTTCCTGAGGGTAACGAGCTCCCGTCGACAACATACGAAGCTAAAAAGATTGTTTGCCCACTTGGATTGGAGATACAGAAGATCCACACATGTCTTGATGATTGTATCCTGTATCGCGGCAAGGAATACGAGAACTTGCAATCTTGTCCAGTTTGCAAAGCAATGCGGTATAAGATCAGGCGAGACGATCCAGGTGATGTTGACGGGCAGCCAGTCAAGAAGAGAGTTCCTGCAAAGTTGTTGTGGTACTTCCCTATAATATCACGTCTGAAACGCTTGTTCAAGAACAAAGATAACGCTAAGTTGATGCGGTGGCACAAATAAGATCGTAAGGAAGACGGTATGATGAGACACCCCGCATATGTGGCCCAGTGGAGAAACCTTGACCGAGAGTACTGATGGGATGAATCTGTTCGGTGAGTTTGGCTGCAGTCATAGTACATGGCCAGTGCTGCTATGTATCTACAACCTTCCTCCTTGGTTGTGCATGAATCGAAAGTTCATCATGATGTCGTTGCTTATAGAAGGGCCAAAAGAACCTGGCAATGACATTGATGTGTTCCTGCAACCCTTGATTGATGATCTCTTACTGCTATGGAAGGAAGAAGACATACAAGTTTGGGATGAGTATAAACAGGAATCTTTCGACCTTCGAGCTTTGCTTTTCGTAACCATCAATGATTGGCTTGCACTTGCAAAACTGTTGGGACAATCGAACATGGGATACTGCGCCTGCGCCCACTGTCTAGAAGAAACAGATAGCGTTTACTTGAAACATTCTAAGAAATGCATATACATGGGCCATCGCCGATTCCTTCCTGTCGATCATCCCCTAAGAAAAGAAGGGAAACATTTTCAAGGACAGTCCGAAACTCGACCTAAGCCTTTGTTTCGTAATGGAAAGCGTGTGTTTTCAATGATCAAGGATGTGAAGATGGTATTTGGAAAGGTTCACGGTAGCCAACCTGTTCCTAAGGATGACCATGGACATGCTCCAATGTGGAAGAAAAAGTCTATATTGTGGAACCTACCTTATTGGCAAGTCTTACAGGTTCGCAACGCAATTGATGTGATGCATCTGTCGAAGAATCTTTGCGTGAACATACTAGGCTTCCTAGGAGTGCATGGTAAGAAGTCTAAAGACACAATGGAAGCAAGACGCGACATGTATGAGCTGACACAACGACAAGGCTTGGAACCCGAAAAGAGAGACAAAGGACATCACTATTTGAATCCTGCCAGCTACAATCTCAGCAAAGAGAAGAAGGAAAGTATGTTTGCTTGCTTGAACAGTATCAAGGTCCCGACAGGATACTCCTCAAATATACAAGGCATAATAAACGTGCAGGAGAAGAAAATCCTAAACTTGAAGTCTCATGACTGCCACGTCTTGATGACACAATTACTTCCTGTTGTACTGAGGGGTGTTCTACCGGAGAATGTAAGGTTGGCAATCGTAAAGCTTTGTGCGTTCATGAATGAAATTTCACAGAAGGCCATAAATCCAAAGAATCTGATAGAGCTACAGAAAGACATTGTCGAATGCCTTGTAAGCTTCGAAATGATCTTCCCACCTTCCTTCTTCAACATAATGACACACCTGCTGGTTCATATTGTCAATGAAATTACTATCTTGGGTCCTGTTTTTCTACACAATATGTTTCCTTTTGAGAGGTTCATGGGAGTCTTGAAGAAGTACGTTCGCAACCGTTCATGGCCAGAAGGATGCATTGCCAAGGGCTACGTAACAGAGGAGGTCATTGACTTTTGCGTTGACTTTATTCCTGACCTCGATCTGATTGGGCTCCCGGTTTCACACCATGAGGGGCGACTAAAGGGAAATGGCACACTGGGAAAGAAATCTTTTATGGACATCCCGTATAGTGAAATCAGCAAAGGAAACTTCACGGTTCTTATGAATTCATCCAAGGTGGCTCCGTATATTGACGAGCACATGAATATTTTACGGTCCGCGAATCTGGAGAAAAATCTTGGTTGGATTACACGGCAGCATATAAAAACTTTTGAAGACTGGTTCAGGAGAAAATTATTGGAGAACGACACAGTTGATCAAGAAGTTCAGTGGCTGGCTAGAAGACCATCGAACACAGTCCATCGATACCAAGGGTATGAAATCAATTGGTATACATTTTACACAACAGCTCAAGACAAAAAAGTACCAACCAAAATAGTGGTGTCCGTATGTGTGTAGGAAAAAGTATTGAGAAAAAGGATAACTACTATGGTGTCATAGAGGAGATATAGGAGCTTGAATATGGACCCATAGTCGTGCCTGTGTTTCGTTGCCAATGGGTGGCTGGAGGAGCCGTAATCAAGGACCGGGATGGGATGACCACAGTGGACCTTCTGAAAACTGTATATAAAGATGATCCATTCGTTCTAGCCAAAGATGTGACACAAGTGTTCTATGTGAAGGACATGTCAAGCAAACCGAAGAAAAAAACCACTGATAAGTCACAAAACAAGCCTGAAAATAAGTCAGAAGATAAGCTGAAACGACACATAGTTCTTCCAGGTAAAAGAAAAGTTGTTGGAGTTGAGGATATTTCAGACAAGTCAGAAGATTATGACCAGATCGATGATGGTCCTCCATTTTCAGTTGATGTTGACCCCAGCATCCTCTTATCTAAAGAGTACTTACGTCGCGATCACGTCCAAGGAACTTTCGTCAAAAGAAAGATTATCCACAATGTAATAGATAATGATGAGTAGTTTTAAGTTATGTAATAATGTAAGAACTCTGCCATATTTGTCTCAATTCTTGAATACTGTTCGTGCAATTGTGACACAATATCATCAAAATACAATACTATATTTTTGCATGGTAGAAATATTTTTTACTTCCATTAATTTCGAATTACTAGGATCGTTGAAACAGTAAATTAGAAACAACTAACAAAGTTTTCTTTAAATTGATGAAATCATTGTATAGAATATTACTGATAATAGTGTTGTGTATTTTGCATGGTTGAAAATGAGATGTTTTCGATTTATTACAAATAACACAAATATAACCACGTATATACCTATTAGTTAGACATAATTGCTACTAATTGCTAAAGTACTTATTGTGCTAATTAATATTTTTGTTGTGTGCCTATAATTAACAGTATGCTAACGAATTTAATTCTCTAATTTCTACTTTATTGTGCTAATTATGTAGCATAAAATAAGTATAAACATAATTTTATAAAAAGAAAAATGAAAAAGAAGAGAAAATGGGCGAGACAAGTTAGTACCGGCTAGTCCCCCAGCCGGTACTAACCTGCCACGTAGCGAGGGGAGGCAGGTTAGTACCGGCTGGGGGGACTAGCCGGTACTAACTTGTGCAGATTAGTACCGGCTGGCCTCCCCAGCCGGTACTAACCTGCCCCCGTGCCAAGCTAGTACCGGCTGGGGAGGCCAGCCGGTACTAACCTGCCTCCCCGTATAAAACCCCCTTCTTCCCCGGCCAACACTTAGTGAAATTTTCGCCTCTCCCCGCGCCGATCCTTGTCCCCGCCGCCGGCCGTCCACCCCCGCGCCGTCCGCCACCCTGCCACCGGCCGTCGTCCCCGCCGTCGGCCGTCCGCTCCCCTCGGTACATCCACGCGCGGAGTACCTTCCGCCCGGCCCCTGCCCCATCGATCCCGGCCGCGCCGCCCGACCCAGACTCCAAGCTTCAATTCCAGTCCCCGCGCCGTCCCCGCGCCGGCGCAGCTCGAACAGCCGCGCGCCCCCTCACGCCGCCGTACGTCGACCCGGCGCTCCCCCGACCCCAACCTCACCCTCCCCGCGCCGGCCACTCACGCCGTCGTCCCCTCATCGCCGGCCAACGCCGCGCCGCCCTAGACCTCGGCGCCGGCGCCGCTAGGTCGGCCGCGCCCCGGCCCGTCACGCTGCCGTCGACCCGAACCTCAGGCCCCCATCGACCTCCTCGTCCCCGCCGTCGCCGCCCGGCCGCCGCCAGCACCGCGGCGCCGCCCCTCCCATGGTCTCCGCCCGGCCCCGCCGCCGCACCGGCCCGCGCGCTGATCGATCTGTACATGTAGTGCTGACGTCAGCACTACACAGTGCTGACGTCAGCACTTTTTTTTCTTTTCATGTAATTATAATTAGTATAAAAAATAGAAATTAGTGAAAAATACTAGAAAATTGTAGAAAATAGAACAAAATATTAGAAAATTAGGGAAAAATGCTAGCTAGAAAATAGTAGGAAATGCTAGAAAATTAGTAGAAAATACTAGAAAATGTTTGGATCTGTAACGTGCCCAGCGCTGACGTCAGCACTTCATAGTGCTGACGTCAGCGCTTTTTTTCATTTTTTAATGTAATTAATATAAAAATATTAGAAAATAGTAGGAAATGCTTGAAAATTAGTGGACGATACTAGATAATGTTTGGACATGTAACATGCCCAGCGCTGATGTCAGCACTTCACAGTGCTGACGTCAGCGCTTTTTTTCATTTTTTATGTAATTAATATAAAAATATTAGAAAATGGTAGAAAATGCTAGAAAATAGTAGGAAATGCTAGAAAATTAGTGGAAGATACTAGATAATGTTTGGACACGTAATGTGACCAGCGCTGAAGTTAGCACTTCACAGTGCTGACGTCAACGTTTTTTTTCTTTTTTATGTAATTAATATAAAAATATTAGAAAATAGTAGAAAATGCTAGAAAATAGTAGGAAATGCTAGAAAATAGTAGGAAATGCTAGAAAATTAGTGGAAGATACTAGATAATGTTTGGACATGTAACGTGCCTAGCGCTGACGTCAGCACTTCATGGTGCTGACGTCAGCGCTTTTTTTCATGTTTTAGGTAATTAAGATAAAAATATTAGAAAATAGTATAAAATGTTAGAAAATAGTACGAAATGCTAGAAAATTAGTATGAAATGCTAGAAAATTAGTGGAAAATACTAGACAATATTTGAGACTTAATATTTTTTTATTGTCAGTGAAAATGGATCCTTTCAATAACAACGAAGACTATATGCATGATATCATTCGAGGTGGCGGTGGCTCGTATGTACCTCCCGTTGAGAATGAAGAAGGACATGAGGACGATGGCAGGCAGTATTTGAACTTGAATTTTTATGTGGAGGGAGATAGTAATCATGAGCAAGGTAGTGATGAGGAGGAAAATCAAGAAAATGCTGAGGAAGCCGTGGTAAGACAAATTTGATTCTTTCTATGTACATACATTAAATATAATTTTTACATGTATTAATTAGTTGATATATATTTTTGCAGACAGCAGAATCGATGAAGAAAAAAATGAAAACATGGATCTAAGAGGAAGATGGAAGGTCATACGACCATCACGGCAGTGGCTGATAACGGCGAGCCGACACACCCTCCTGGCGTCAAGACAACGTTTGTAAATCAAGTGGGCGCTCTTGTGAGGGAAAACATGCCCATAAAGTACAGGCTATGGAAGAGAACGAAATCAAGTGACAATGAAGAAGATATTGTTCCACTTTCGGAGAAAGCTATGTTATAGAAAGAGATAAAGGATCATTTCTTCTTTCGGGAGGGAAAAGAAGATAAAGTGATGAAATGGGCTTTTCAGAAGATGGCTATTCAATTCCAGACCTTCAAGAAGAAGTTGGTTCGAGAGTTTGTCAAAAAGGATCTTACTCCAGATTTCGAGAAACATTACAAGAAGCAACGACTTTGGTGGAATGAATTCGTGCAGAATAAGACGTCGGCAGACAGCGAGGCACGATCACAACAAGCCAAAGAAAATTCAAGCAAAAGGACAAGCAGCCATAATCTAGGGCCTGGCGGTTATGCGGTTGCTATTCCGAAATGGGAAAGGATGGAGGCAGGTCTAATTGAAAAGGGGATCGTACCACAGACCTTGTGTTGGCCAAACCGAGCAAGATATTACTTCTATGCTCATGGAGGCACACTAGACCCGGATACTGGGTTGTTTGTGACTAGCGATGCACTACGAGAGGCTACCCAAAGACTCCAAGAGGCAATGAGGCGTGTGGAAGATGGAACTTTCCGGCCAAACAGAGAGAAAGACGAGCTGACTTACGCTCTTGGAAATCCAGAACACACTGGACGGACCCGAGGCATGGGCGTAGTTCCATGGAAACATGGCTTTGCTGAAGATCTTGAATCGTACCGAAGCAGATGCAGAAGCAAGGCAGCGGCGGCAGAGAATTTTCGTGCTCTAGAAGAGCGGATAGCTTCTCTTGAGGCAGTAGTAAGCCAACGCTCGGTACAACCAGCTCCCAACTTGGGCATCTGTCCCGCCTCCCAGCGTCGTAGCAGTGTCAGTGACGCAGAGCAACCACGTCTGTACCCCGTTGATTCCATCACTGTGAGTACCAAATATGAGCTTCTGTATCCTGTTGGGAAAAAGCTCAAAGTTTGTGCTGAGGGTTTAGCGCAACTACCTGTACAAGGGGAGATATTGCATTGCCGGCCGATTCCTGAAGGATACGCCAAAGTCCAGATTGATCGATTGAAAGATGGCATGGATGATGTGGAGCTCCCAATCCCTTTAGGTCCAGAAGAAACAGAGCTACAACATGCCATAAGCACATGGGTTGCTTGGCCAAAACGTGATATAAGATTGGTGCAAGGCGCCACAGGTTCCCCTCAGAGCTCCAGACAAAGATCACCAACGCCAGCTGACAGGAATCAAAGCGGTGGTCCACCTTCTCCACCGGCTGCACGGGACACCAGCATGGATCCGCCGTCACCAGCAGCACACAACGACCCAGCCCCGCCATCACCAGCAGCACACAGCGACTCAGCCCCGCCATCAGCAGCAGCGCACAGCGAGCCAACCCCGCCATCACAAGCCGCGGAACAGCGAGAGAGGAAGGCACACACGATACCTTCGGGCCAGCCACCTTCTAAGCGGCAGAGCAAGAAGAAAGAGAAGGTTGTGGACGTGGAAGAGGAAGTTCACCCAGTTCGAGCCTTCTTCGATGCACAGAAGGAGAAGAGGATGGCTTTGAAAAAGAAGTTAGAAATAGATCCAGTTGGAAAAGCATACTTCATGAAAGAGACGACCACGCCAAGGGAGAAACAGAAAGAATCGGATTATGATCGGCAGATCAGAAAGTTCCACGCCAACCCCAAGAACCTAAAAAGAAATGCAAAGCCGATTCCCCAGCTCGGAGAACAATCACAACAATCGATCGCTCCGTTGGTAGTGCGGAACGAGGAACGTTCAAATGAATCAACAGATCCGATAACCATGGTTGAGATGATAACTCTAACGGATTTGACAAAGGCTCAATTGTTAGGGAATGTCGTACTAGAAAAAAGGTCGAAAGAAATTTGTACTAGGAGAGCCTCTCATATGGACAGAGTTATTACCGTATCTACAAACGAGAATGGCTGCGTTGCACAAGTGGTATATGGTCCATTCTAAAAATGGAATGACGATGTTCCCAGCTCGGATAAGAGACGATCATTTTTGGCGGGGAAATGGCCAGGTATGGGTCGAGTTGGAGGCACTTTATGATTTGTACAATCAAGATGCTCTTCACAAGTGCCTCATGAGTGTATGGCGCATGTAAGTGTTTCTGCTCGTCTTATTATTTTATTTTTAATCGTTCCTTGTTTGTTGACTAATCCTTAATTGATTTTGTGGTTTTATTTTTCCGTAGGCAAAAAATTAAAATTGCCCGCCAAAGAAACTTCCATAACATCGGTTTCCTGGACCCCGATGTTATACACGGGGAAACCGTCGCATCACGTTCTTGTCAAGTGGTCGACATTATATATAGAGGCCTGCGTAAGCAAATCATGTGTCCATTCATTATGTTGCCATACAATCATTAGTGAGTCTTTCGTTACTTTTTCAATACCATCAGAATAATGCTAATCAATAACTATTATAATCAACATTAATTGGTTGGTTTTGTGAATGTATATGAACAGCTTTCACTGGATACTCTTTGCTATTGAGATGGAAACCCACACGGTCTGGATCTATGACTCGTTGAGGCAAGATAGATCCATGTACTAAAACCTCATCAACCTGATCAACAAGGCGTGGGCTCGCTTCTTCGAAAAACACTTAAAAATGAACTCGACCCTCTTCGATTTAGGAGTGACCAAACGGTATAAATATATTCTTACCTCTTTTATCATTTGAAATAAACATTTAATTATTCTATGCCATAACTCATTTCCCTATACTGCATGAGACAGGAAAATGGTAACAACTTGTGTGGTTACTACGTATGCGAGTGGATCGATAACTTCGTAAGTGAAAAGGGACAAATGTCGGCAGAAGCATTCGCGGTACATGAGCACAATCAATTCTGCTAATTAATTTTAATTTATTATTGTTTTATTCTCACGTTTAAATCTGAAAATGTTTAGAGTAATTTATTATTGTTTCATTCTAATATGTAATTTTTTAAATTTTTTTTAAAAATGTTACAGAAATGGTCCATGAAAGAAGATCTCATCGAAGTCGCTCGGGTCAGGGCAATTCAAGAATCTATGTGCGGATTATGAAATCATCGATAAAAACGGAGAATTCTATGGCGATCCCTACGAAAGCGTCGCAGCAGCTGATGTCGAGGCTGGCATACAAGTGTAGTTTGTAATATCTAGAATAAAACATGTATTTTGTTGGATCTTTCAAGTATTAGTAGTAAACTTTATAGATGTATGTATTTATATATATGTATATAATATTAATGCGATATCGACGTAATATAAATACGTGCAATGCAGTAGTACAGTAGTACAGGTGCGTATAGTCGGATTCGGTATAAATACGCATGCAAATACGCATAAAACCAATAAGAATAGAAAAGAAAATAAATAAACGAAAAAAGAGGTTAGTACCGGCTACTAAACCGCCCGCCAGGCCCCGTGCGGGATGTGGCGGGTTAGTACCGGCTGGTGAAACCAGCCGGTACTAACAGGCGCACGTTAGTACCGGCTAGCTGCGACCGGTACTAACGTGCGCCACGTTAGTACCGGACCTTTAGTACCGGCCACAGCGACTGGTACTAACCCGTCCTGTGACCGGTACTAAAGGTCAATTTTCCTGTAGTGGGGGCCGCCTCCGCCGCCGCCCGCACCCACCGCCGCCCCGAATCCGGCGACGAGATCCACCTCCCCTGACGCCAAGGAGCTCCTCCGCCGCCGCATCTTCGCCGGCGTGACGCCCCCGCCCCTCCCTGGTCCCAACCGCCTGCCTCCACCCCCCGCGGCCGGCGGCACTCCGCCGCCTCGCCGCCCCGCCCACCAACCACCGGCCACCGCCGGACCGGCCTTCCTCCCCCAACTCCCTCTATCTCCGATGAAGATGGATCTCCCCCAAACCCCAACCCCGAACCCTAACCCTAACCCTGAACCCTAACCCTAACGGCGGCGGCGGCGGCGCGGCGAGGAAGAAGGGGGAGGAAGGTAGACGACGAGGACCTCTGTTTCGGGCAAAACAGAGGCCGTCCTCTGTTTATATTTTGTGATAATTCTATTAAAAACAAAACATCAAGAAGTAATAATTAAGGAAAGTGGGGACCGGATCCTTAAATTAAATCTGACACGCACGGATGGAGGAGCTCCTCCGTTCCTGACCAAAAAAAAAAAAAAAAACCGGGCGCGGCGCACCGGCCCGAATGTTGATCGGTTCCCCCTCTGCATGCAAGTATACGCAACACGGCTGCTTGTATGCAAATGCAACCAGAAGGCAAGGGAAAGAAAATGAGCAAGCAAAATGACCGAGAAGAAAACTATGGACGCTGCGTTCGGTTGCCGTCACTGGTTAAGTGCTCATCGTCAGCAAAGGGCTGCTTGGATTGGAAATGTAATGGCGCTGCTGCTGATTGCAATTGCAGAGAGACCCATATAAATTCATGAACGTTGTACCTCGTGGTGGTGGTTTCACTTCCTTCGACAACGACGGCCATCATCTCCTCGATTCGATCAGTACCCACCCACGGACGCCATTATATTGCCATCCCCATGTCATCACCTGCTTGTCAAGTAACTGGCCTTTTTTTCCCCGAAAATACAAGCTAACAGGCTAGTTATTTATGCATCAAGTGGACAGGGACAACTGCATAAGGCAAAATAAGCATCAAATATCCATGTGTTTGAGCTTAACTGGATGCAAGCTTATAAACTACCTCAAGGGAGACGAAGCATCAATTCTATGTCTGTGGATATATAGCTAAACTAGGCAGTGGCTTCATTTCGCATGTCAATTCTTCCTCTTGATCAATTAATCCTTGCATGTTGTAGCATCCACACTTTTCCCTCTTTGGCAGACAAGTCATTCGCTTGGATGCATGTAATACTCGTCTGATTCGTCTGTCACATCGTCACTCCAAGTATATTCCTTTGCCGCATGGATACTTTCGAGTGTCATCTCCACTTGTCTCATTGTCGGCCGATCCGTGCTTACAAACTTCACACACATTGCTGGTAATAAAGCAATGTCAACAACCTCCCCACCTCCCTCCTTGACAACTTGTGAATCTAGTATTTGAGCTAAGTTACCTTCTGATAATAGAGTCACAAAATGATATACAAGTCCATGACCATGGGGAGATCTATATGAGACAGGTTGCTTCCTAGTAAGCAACTCTATCAGAGTAACACCAAAACTATAAACATCACTCTTCTCGGTAAGGTGCCCGGTGCTATGGTACATAGGGTCCAAGTATCCAAATGTTCCTTGCACAGTTGTGTCCAACCCAGTTTCATCAACCGGAACGTATCTTGAAGCTCCAAAGTCTGACAACTTCACAGTTAAACTATCATCAAGAAGTATATTGGGAGACTTCACATCCCTATGGATTATTGGCATTGAAACATGTGAGTGAAGATACGCAAGTGCCCTAGCAATTTCAACTGCAATTCTTAATCTATCTCTCCATGATAGCGATACTAAAGCTCGTGCATGAAGATGATTGTGGAGTGTGCCATTGGAAATAAACTCATAAACAAGTAATGGAACTTCTGTCTCAAGACAACACCCAAGAAGCTTCACAATATTTTTATGGTTTATCTGAGAAAGGATAGCAACCTCATTTATGAACTCGTTAATTTCTTTTTGTATCACTATCTTTGACTTCTTAATTGCCACAACGTGTAGGCTTGATAAAATTCCCTTGTATACTGTTCCATGCCCTCCGCCACCAAGCTCACGAGCTTTGTCAAAGTTGTTGGTGGCTTTTTCAAGCTCTTCTAAAGTAACAATCATCCTTTCAGCTATGTCTGTCTTTTGGCATACCAATTGTTGCAGCAATTGCCCACGATTTTGCTTAAAGAATCTTTGTCTCACCTTTTTGTTCCTTTGTGACTTGATTTTACGGACTACAAATGTGTTGCCTAGAATTAGAAACGGAAGCATTGCACCACTTCCAACTCCTATGCCAATGATTAACCCTGAGAGTGGCACACAAAATTGCCAATTTTTTAAACATAGAGGCGAAGAAAACAATGCAATCTTGTATTTAGTGGATCTTAGTAACAAAAAGTTTTGTGTCACCAAGATCATCCATTATTCATCTATATCTAGTCTGGATGATGTATTTGAGAATTTCTCTATGCAACAAATTAAACATATTTTGACAAGGGCAAAATATAATATTCTTGCAAAAGGATAAAATAAAAATATATATGATTCAAAGCATTAATTTCCACAAAGGCCATTCAAAAGCATAATTCCATTTAATTAGGATACCCCTGTACCCCCTCCAAAAAAACATGCTGTAAATACAGGAGTGTGGAAGGAATTTGAACAAATGTTTTCGTTGGTCATCCGTCCGGTAATATTAAATCTATGTGTGCGTGCAGTTATGAAAAATCTACAACAAAATTAGTTGGTTTTACAGTTTTATAGTTATAAAGCTCTTACCTGTATTTGGATTATCCTGCGTTTTTGTGCAGCCATCTGGAGTGTAGGGGTATCCGGTGGTTCCCTTTGGACATTGGCATAAATACGTGCCAGGTAAATTTGTGCAATCACCATGACATTTATCCTCAAGGGCGCACTCGTCGATATCTGATAAGCACGCACACAGGTTAGTACATGCATACATAATCCTTTTTTATAAAATATATTTTTAAGTCAAACTATGCTAATTTTGACCAAGTCTATAACACCGATTTCATAGGTATGCTACCGAATACATTTTTATGGTGAATAATTTAGTGGCACACACATATTATTATTATTATTATGACGACGACAACGATATGATGATGATAAGGTTAATTTACCTTGGCATCCATCAGTGAGATAAGGGTTGCCTAGATAACCAGGATCACACTTGCACACGTATCCGGTGGTGCGGTTGTAGCGGTGGCGCGACCCGGCGGTGGGCTTGCAGGTGCTGTGGGTGCTGTGGCACGCCGCGCTGCCCAGATCACGCGGGCACGTCGCGTTCCCAGCGCGCGTTCCGTTAGGTCCTAGGCCTCGCAGCGCGGTCGACCCCACCCTCCCAGTGCAGCGTCAGCTCGTCGGAGAACAAGTGGCAGCCGGGGCGCTGGTGGTGGTGGCCGTGGTGGGTGCCGTTCTTTGTCCCATGAAGCGAGAGGAGCAGCCGCGGCGGCGTGTGGGCCGTGTCGCAGGTGAGGTTGAACCCGAGCCACAAGCTCGGGCTCGATGCCGAGCAGGTTGCAGCAGCCACAAGCTCGCGCTCGCGCATGCCTTGCTCAAACACTGCGGCTGCTGTTGCTGATGATGATAGCTTGCCATATGTGCCGCCTCTGGTCTGGACGATGGTGCTCGGCAATTGTATATATAGCTCCAGGCATGCAGATCCAACAACTGTATATATGGTTCCAGACATGCAGATCCAACAATTGTATATGGTCTCGTTCACTGCACAGATCCAACTGACGGCCAAACCCATGCAGGAGCAAATCCCAAGGACTTGCGCCGAGGACGAGGACCCAACATTGCTTTCCAAAATCCTCAACTGCAGGGTCCTCGGCGACAGCGCCGCGAATCTACTACTTGGTTATTGGTACAAAGAAACAAGTCACCCGCCGCTGTCACGGGGATTGAAAATAATTTGAACCATTGTACACCCGCTAGCTTCAGCTTTCACATAACGGAATAATACAACGATCACCCTAACATCTGCGTGATCACATCTAAGTAGCATTTGGAACAGAAGACACGCTAGAAAATTTTCAAATGCTGTCAAACCAATAACATTGGTTTTGGCAGAGTCCAAAGTGTTGTTTTCGCATTCCTGTTACACAGCTACAGGTGTTCAGACTCCTGATATCCAGCCCCTCCTTGGATGTCTCTTCAAAATTAAGATCCTCCACCCAACCGAATCAAAACTGCCACGAGACTTATGGCTTCGCATACATGCTCCGATCCAATTGCCACATCATCCAGGTTTCAGGTAGGGGCTTCATACCAGAATATAACAATAATCACAATACCAAGGCCCAATGACAGGCTACACATCATCATATTGCCTGGCAAAATCAGGCACCATCCCACGCAATGCTTAGTCGCAGTATAGTCTAATCACAGAGTCAGCACCAGCAGTGAACAACCAAGGCTGTTTCGGATGGAACTTGCAGTCCAACACCCCTGCAAACCAAGAAAAGTGGTTATTGGTATCAAAGTGACCTAACTAAATATTTTTATTTAAACAAGGCAACTTATTTGTTTGTCATGCGGTCATGCCCATGAATACCATCTCCACTCAGGTCACAGCAATGCATCTCCAAGAAAAACCAAGATCACTATATCCAATCAACATGGTCTACTTTCTTTGGTAACATATCAACTATTTTAATTTACCAGGAGGTACAATAATTCTAATTATATGAAAGTTTCCCAACACAACATAACTGATACGAAATGCTATAGCCTCATGGTTGGGTTTAAGACTATCTTAACTGCATGGATGAAGACAATTAAAAATCTATGCAAGTAAAATAAAAACCTGGAAGAAAAGAGTGAAGATTATTGAATCAATGACAAGCATACCTCTTCCATCTGAACTAGAATGCCCACGAAGAATCTCCAATGGTACAATAAGTGGGTTCTGGTTCAGATCAGAATAGACCATTCCATGACATACATAGGCAGTACAATCCTCTGAGGATGAGGCAAAAAGAGGGTACTTTCGGTGGAAGGTAACATTGGTAATATCCTTTGAGTGGACCCTGAAATTTGGCAAATAAGTAATTGGTATTTCGAAATGAAAAAAAAAAGCAACAGGATTAAAGGCAAGAGTGGGCGAGTGGCAGACATTACTGTAGAAGAAAAATATCAAAAGAGATTACTTTGGCCTTCATGATGCAGTGGACAATAAAAAAAAAGATGTTGATGACAATTGTAAAAGTGCAAGCAGTAACCACACCGACCAGGGAGCAAAACAGATGTCCCATGTTTTACAAACATGGCAACACATTTATAAAAATATTATGTTGGCAAGAGTAGAAAAAAAGTTGCAGTAAGGAATTATAATCATGGCACACTAGAGAGTGAGCAGTCTTAAACTTATTTAAATGAAGTGGAACACAAGAAAATCAGCTTTCAAAATGTTCACTATTAGTTTCCATTAGTTCTCGAGGGAAGCAAAAACTTCCAGCATCTATACTAGATTACTAGTAGTATGGTTCATATACAAATGCCATGCAGAAATTTAACCTTCGCAAAGCATATAGATATCTTGAAAAATATCGTGTCTTTTTATTTTCTAAGGGGATCGAAATAAGAGAAGAATCATACTTTAGAGTCTTGTACGGTCTCGTAGATAGATCAGTATCAAACCAGCATAGTTTGCCATCTTTGCTTCCCACAATAACATTATCACCTACAGAAAAGAAATTTAAATAATCACAATACTTGTAGAGCAAGTATTGATATTATCCTACCAGCATGTACAATCAATCAAAGAAACTCCTTAGAAGATCTCAAATTTCATAAAATTACAACCATGGTGACTTTGTGAGTCTGTGACCTACCACCAGGATGGATCGAGATGGAGGAAATCTCACGGAGACCTGACTCCAGCTTCTTTACCAACTGTGCCTTTTGGAGATCATAAACCTGAACAAACTTTTTTGTAGCAACAAAGAACATCTTCTGACTTGGATGGAATGTTGCCGCCACAGGAAGGCCTGGCAGTTTACGGAAAGGATGGTGCGAGTGCTTTTTTGTGAGCTGATGCAACAGTACAGCTCTTGTATCACGTACACAGGAGTTAAGGTGCACAGGGGAAATTCGTGTTATGGTATGATTGACCCATAATATTGAATGTATGCATGTGAACACAACTAAAAGTGGAGGGGGCACATTTAAGAAGGAAAGAAAACCAGAACAGATGGAAATACAACAAAATCAGTAAGAAATGATTCATAAAGGATATCACTTGGCACAACTGTGGTGAAGTAATCTCCCTTAAAATGCCAGTCCACAGTTGACACAGCCTAAACAAGAACTAAATTGGTAAGGAAGCAAAACAAGTTATTTTCAAAGGGGGGAAATTAAGTTAAAATCTGGGTATTATACCTTGTGATGTATCAATGTGATTCCATCAAGCTTTTCGTGCTTCATCCACCTCACAGCTGGTTTCTTGCCATCTGTGATATAATAATGGTATTTCAGAAGAGTGAAGAAATACAGTAATACAATTGGAAAATTTACTGGCTATCAATTAAACAAACCAGTATCATCTTGAGCCATTTCACCAATCTCGAGGAGCTCTTTTGCCCTCATTTGCACTTCTTCACTACCCACCTCGGCATTAATAAGTAGCAGGTCATGTCCACTGCACCCAAAAGGCAAAAAATGAATGACAATAATACATAAAGATTACGGACAAAAAATATGCTGGAATAGCAGAAAGGCTTACACAATAGCAGCAAGAATAGGCCTGTCAGGTGAAGGATTCCAGGAAATATGACGGACATCACCACCGACATTCCAAACTTTAAGACAGCGACCAGTTTCAACCTCCCAAACACGAATTGTACCATCACAAGAACCTTCAGGAAAAAAAAGGGGCAATAGTAACTTAACATTGAAATGCTCGATTTTATGAAATGATCATCATGTCAGTTAACCTTATATGCCACAGATTTTGCTTAGTACTTAGATTGTGAGACATTTCAACTCACTTCCCATGTGAATTCAGTAAGACACTGAATATTTCAACTCTTTTATATGCAAGGAAAACTAAGCTCCATATTTCCCTACAATTCCAAGCTAACCAAAACCCCAAACTTTCTTCAAAGAAACAACTATTAACTTTTGCAAAACAAATTCCAAGATATATTTAGTGCTACTACTTTAAGCAATAAATTACAATGTATGAAAAAAAGACTATGCAAGTACAATATCAAAGTTCTCTTTGCATTAGTTCACATCAGCCCATTTGAGTATCAAAACAGTATGTGCGTGTATATTCAGATAAATAGAGAAAATAGTATCATTAGCACATACCTGATGCAAGCCACTGCCCTGTTGTTTCAACTGAAATGGATTTCACAGGACTCGTATGACCCTTGAACTCAAGGTAACAAGTTTTCGGGTATGGCCTCAAATCCTTTTTACTTGGTAACTTGGGCTTGAGTGACTCGGGATCAATATTTATCTGCGGTATTGTCAAATGTTTGGCACAAATTAGAGACACTTATTATCTTTCAAAGAGTTAAATGGTATGAAAATAATATAGGGGCTCAACTTACACGCTTTTTGCGGGCTCTAGGGCATAGATAAAGATCCAGACACCGATCGAAACCTTCCCTTAGTGCCTTCTCATATGCAGGTACACTTCGAAGGGACTCAAATCTGGTCAAGTGCACAACTCAAAAGTCAAAATGCTTTCAACATACAAGACAATGGACAATAAAAAGGAAGAATGATAAACATAGTACCGTTTCGGAATGAACTTCGGACGATCCTCCTCATACATAAGCTGGTATGAATCAATTTCCTCTTGTGTGGGAACATATTCAACTGAAGGATTATACGACTCTTCATGACCTGAATACATCATGAAGAATCAATAGAAATATACAGCGCATATGAACACTAAGCAAAATATGTTTCAACAATTTCTAAAAGGTTATTATGGAAGTGACTAATGCTGATTGCTGAACAAGGAACGACAACATACCTGGTAAATTGGGTTTAGGAGCAGGAATGTAGCTCAAGCCATGCCGCTTATTGTCTGCTGTATCATTTTCATCTCCCCATAATAGATATAAGTTAGATTCCTCCTTTGGCTTGTCAAACTTTATCCATCCATTACGAATGGCCCTCACAAGTTTAACAACCTGCCACCAGAATGCATAAGATCATAGTTACATTCAGCAGACAGAGCAATTTAAGAGAGAAGATTCAAAACAGGCCCTGTGATTATTTGACACTATTATGCATGCAGGATACATAACATGAATGTTTTCTTCTTTTTTTTTCATTTTTGATCTCTGCAACAGAATAGCAGTAACTTATGTAAGTTCACTAGTATGATACTTCATAAATAAGTGGTATGATGAGAGCCAGAGGCCCAAAGTGGGCTGGTGCATGTGTCTTGGGCAGAGTACTGTGTCATAATGTAGCAACATGCACAAAACAAATCAAGCTTTAACTCAAAATAAATTACTCCCTCCGTTTCAAATTTTAGGTCGTTTTAGCTTTACTAGGTACATAGCTTTTGCTATCCACTTAGATATAAGTTATGTCCAGATACATAGGGAAAATTATATATCTAGAAGCCAAAAGGACCTACAATTTGGAATGGAGGGAGTACTTAGGACCATTACGATTAGAATAAGCTTGCAATTAAGTAAACAACAAAACAATGTAGTTCCACCCTCCCCTGCCGTCTATTGTATGCATCGTCTCTAATCCATAGTATATTCTCTCAGCCCTAGCAGAAACCAAAGCCCCTTTTGGTGGTGTTTATTCCATTATGATCCAACGATAAATAGAGGCTGCCACCTACTAGCAAGCAGCCTAGGTGACCAAAGATCTTCCAGGTGAAGGGAGTGATGGCATGTGCGACTACATTCTTTCAAATGTTCTTTCCATGTAATTCTATGCTATCAATAAGACTTGGACAGCCTATTGACTACCAAGAAACACGAATTACCCTATAATTAGTGTGGCGGGACAGGACACCAAGTGCTACCCACTGCTAACATGCCATTTATTTTATCATCTAGGCACTAAATTTTTGAAACACTACAATTATAACATGAAATGATGTGCTATAGGTGAAATTAGAAAAAAAAAATCAGAGATAGCCAATCATAATAAAAAATGAATGTTTAACTCGCGACTATTCATTAGATCATTGCATGACATGTCAATGGAATAAATTATTATTTAAATGAAGCAATATACAGATCCAAGAAGCCAGGCCTCTTGAACAAAAACTGAAAACAAATGAAGCAAATGGTCTAAGATAACAGGAGAGATGAAACGGACAGATATACCTTCTTCTGCTCCCACTTTGAAGGCACAAATCGTCTCTTAGGCTCAGGGGCACTAGAAAGTGGATGTCCTTTATCCTCATATTCAAACCAATCAACATAATCCTAGAAAATAAGTTAATCAGTATGCAGCATCTGTGCACTATAAAAATATCGAGACCAAAACGAAATCATATAACGCTAAAAGAGCAATCCATTAGCATTAATCTGGATAGCATTCTTTGGCACCATGCACAACAAGTTCAAAACTATAAAAATACATATATAGTACAGGTTATTATCAGTGAAACTAAGTCATAAACAGGCCATATATCAGCATGGAATAAGCATGTATACACATTGTAACTTGAACTAGCAACATAATAAACTCTCAGATAAAAGTTTTAATAAAACAACACATGCACCATGTCCAGGGATCTAGTCATCCACAAAGACAATGCTAGGCTGTTGGATGATCATTTACTTGACATCTAAACTTGGCACCTTGAGTAAATATGTAACAGATAAGGATTGTAGTACATACTGGATATGGATCAACATTGGCATGAGGTGTCTTTCCCTTTAATAATCTACTAATTATCTTAGCCTCTTCCTTTGTAATCTGAACCTCCTCGTCATTATACTCATCATAAATCTTTCTCCTACATTCGGTGACGAAGAAAGAAATTGTAAGATTAAATTAAATGAGCAAGAAAAATTATACGAAATGCAAACAACCAAATGGTACAAGCTGTAAAGATAAAGAAATGGCACAAGGTAGACAATCAGATGCATCTGTTAATTAGCTTGCGATCCAAATTTTCCAAATTTCAATAAGCATGATTGTCAGAGGTTCAAGCATTATTCTGAAAGAAACCTAGATGTCTGTAGTCCAGACCACTGAATCAAAATGATTGTCAACGTTTGCTGCATGTCCCTAGAAAAACTATCAATGAACAGAAATGCCATGCAGATTGCAGATAGATTGAACCAAAATTATTTTCAAGAACTTTCCCACTCCATGTCCTGTTGTAAGATTTAGAGATGTACAGAAATGTCAGGTGACTAAGCCTTCTTCACAGAAATTCAAAGCTCAATTTTTCATATCAAGACAAAGTTAAGAATTTAAGGTAACATTCTTGGTCGTAATAACCAAAAATATGATCAAATACAACCAAAATATCAGAATTCAGAAGAACGGTGTATGACACCCTAGGATCTAATAAAATGTTAAGGCCCAATCCACAAGCAGGATGGACCTACAATTCTACAAAGATGTAGCAACTCTTTTGACTTTCATCTTCACTTCACTCAAAATGATCAACCTATGCTATGTTTTGACTGTCAAGTATTTGCTTGCGACTACCGTACACGTCACAAGCCAGATCTAATCCCAGTATCCCACCATTACAAGATTTAGACAAACAAACCACCGTAATAGGTGGGGTGTACACAAGGATTACTGCTGAAAACATCATAGAGGCCCATTGTAGGGTAGGGTGATAATTCAAGAACAGAATCTATGACAGATGTCAACATATCAACCAAGCTGCCTTAAACAAATATCAACCAAGCCCAGATGAAACTAGTACAAGTTATTATCCCAAAAATTACAATTGATTTGCCGAAATCGGCTGTTGTTAGATTAAAATCTTTAATCGGAAATCTCATGTATCCATGGGCAGAGCCGTATCAGTGATTAGCTCATTCAGCTCAGCATAGAGATATTTTAACCCTGCAGTCTCCAAAAACACGAGTTTGGCTACAATTCTTAACTCCAACATGCTAAAGATACAAGGGAGAAATTAGCTCAGCAACACTCCAAAGATGTGTAAATTGGAAAATAGCTTCCAAAGTGAACTTAAAAAATTCCAGGGCAATTTATTTGTGCTATGCTGATGTTATTTTTCAGCTTACAAAATGTATATTCAACCACCAAGCAAATCATCCCAAATAACAAATTACAAATATATGGCATCATAAGCATGTGTCATTGCCATGGAACCATTCTCAAAGTTATTTTAAGCCATTCAATAGTGATCAAAATTGATTACAGCTGATTGAGTGACTGCAACAGAGCAAGTTCAAGCCTTACCAATTCTTGGCATCATCTGCATTTTTGAGGTAGGCTTCAATGCGCCCCTCCCTATCGCGCTTCTTGATTTTCCTTCCGTCAATGTCATACCCAATGTGTTCCTCGTCCTTGTACCACTCAAGAGGCACATCCCCCACGGTGTTCCTCGGCGCCACCTGCAAGTAACAGTAACGGCACTCAAAATTCTTGTACTCAGACGAGCAATACAGAGAAACAAAACAGCGTTCGAATCAGCAGCTTAAGCAAATCAAACATTAAGAACGCGAATGCTTCACCTCATCCTCCGAAGAGTCGCTCTCTTCCGCCGCCGCCTCGTCGGAGTCGGCGTCGGAGCCAGAGCCAGAGCCCTCGCCGCTGTCCTCAAACGACAGCGAATCCTGCATCCCAAGCAAAATGCCCCAAAATATGCTCAATAATAGAACAGCGCATAAAAAAATCGGGAGCAAAGGCAAACAAATCTCTCCCACCTCGTCGTCGTCCTCGGACCAGACCCCGTCGCTCCAGGAAGAGTCGTCGGCGGAGAGGTCGTCTCCCTCAATCTCGTGCTCGCCGTCGCTGTGGCCCATTTTTTGGCGCCGGAAGGCTTGGCGTGCTGTGGCAGCTGGGCGAGGGGAGCGAGCGGCGGAGGTGGAGGCGGGGTCTAGGGTTTTAGGACGGCAGGAGGGGATTCGCGGCGCGCTGGTAACAGGAGGAGCGGGGAGCCGGCGGGTGGATGGGCCGGGCCACTTGCAAAAGCAAACAGTTTCTCAGCCCCTGGTAATGGGCCTCCAACGCTGAGAGTCAGTTTGAAATTTTGAAGGAAACGTCCTTTTTACCTCCGCTGTCTTGAAATGCATATGGCATTATTTGTCTGTGCGGCATATTTACTTTACCAACACTTGGATACATATTTTACCTTTTGAGCAATTTCGATAGACCAGTTGACAACCACCTGGTCTGCCACTGACCCACTGTAATAATTGGTAAATGCGACACCTATGACGAGTTGAAGCTTCAGTTGGAATTAGTCTCATGTATGACGGCCATCCTCCAAAGTTGGGATCTTGGGATTGGTGTTTTCCCAACAAACAAAAATGTTTGAATTGGTGTTTTTCAGCGTTGGGAGGATCCCGGCTATAAAGTCCTTTTTACCTCCCTGGACATTAGGGAGAGTCCGTGTTCCCTCCCTAGACTCGAAAACCGTCCATCCAAATCCCTCAACTCACAAAACCGGTTATGTTTCCTCCTCCACCCGAATCCACAATGGTTTTTGTCCCAGCTGGTGCCACATCAGCCCTGTCAGAGTCCTCTTCAACATCAACCCGCCGCCGCCGCCGAAATCTCTCCTCGCCTGCCTCTCCTACGGCTCCGCCGCCCTCAATCCCCGCTCCCGCTGCTTCCCTCGGCGCCTCCCCACCAACCGCTTCCCCGTCACCTCCCCTTCTCCACCCAAACCATAGCCCTGGCCCCTCCGCCGCCGCCGCGGCACCGGCGGCGGCCGTGCCCACGGGGCTTGCGCTCCTAGAGGCCGCGGAGCTCCACGAGTCCAATGGCGAGTAGCGAATGGTCCTTGACCTTTCCCTCATTGTCGTCGGGTGGTTGCTCCCCGTCATGCGCGTGCTTCGCCTCGCCGGTGCCGCTGCATCTCGCGTCGGCCTCACCTAGTCTTTAGGCGCCGCCTCGGTCCCCGACGCTCGGCGCGGGGACAGGCCGAGGTAGCTTCGGCGGGCGCCGCCGTGCACAAGCACGACCGTGGGGCGGCGGTGGGACGCTGCGGCAGGCTACGGTTTGATAGAGCGCACGTCGGTGGGCCGCCGTACTGCCGCTCCCAAAGCCGCCTCGTGCCACTGTCGACGCCGCCGCACCCCGGCTCCACGCCGCCGCGCGAGGCGGCCACGGCCGGGGCCCCGCCTCGGCCTTCCCTGCGCTGGCTCAACGGCATGGAGGACGGCCGACCACCGCCAGTGGAAGTGAGACAGGGAGAATTGGCGATGGTGAGAGAGGAAGGAGATAGAGGGCAGAGAGAGTGGATGACGTGGCGCCAGCAGGGACAGAAAAACCATAGTGGTTTCGGGTGGAGGAGGAAACATAACCGGTTTTGTGAGTTGAGGGATTTGGATGGACGGTTTTCGAGTCTAGGGAGGGAACACGGACTCTCCCTAATGTCCAGGGAGGTAAAAAGGACTTTATAGCCGGGATCCTCCCAACGCTGAAAAACACCAATTCAAACATTTTTGTTTGTTGGGAAAACACCAATCCCAAGATCCCAACTTTGGAGGATGGCCGTCATACATGAGACTAATTCCAACTGAAGCTTCAACTCGTCATAGGTGTCGCATTTACCAATTATTACAGTGGGTCAGTGGCAGACCAGGTGGTTGTCAACTGGTCTATCGAAATTGCTCAAAAGGTAAAATATGTATCCAAGTGTTGGTAAAGTAAATATGCCGCACAGACAAATAATGCCATATGCATTTCAAGACAGCGGAGCTCCTTACTACATTTATAAATGCCTATCACTAATTTACCCTTCTTGTCATGATGTTTGACCATTTATCTTATTATAAAATTTTAGCGCAAATATTCAAAAAAAAATAGCCATGGCTAAAATAGCTTTAATGATAAAAATGAGTAACAACAAAAAGGCATATATATGATATTTTTTTATAAAAATATTCATCTTTCTATGAGTTCGTCTCTAATCAAGTGTCACTTTTGAATTTTCCAATGGAGACAAATACTCGCAACGCTATGTCCTCCAAGTCACTAAGGCCCCATTTGGTTCGGTTGTAAACAAAACGCTGTTTTCAGTTGGCTTGGGCAGCATCTTGGTCTCAAACTTGTAACGATCCTTACTCCACGGGTGGCACACCAGCGAGATCGGACGAAGGAGACGCGGCCGGCGACGGCGGCAGCGCGGGGAGGAAGACGAGCAGAGGAGGAAGGAAAGCTGTTTGTGTTTGTTTACGTAATTCAAATAATACGTTTTCCACGTTCAGTTCGCGTACAAAAGGCGCATCGGCCGAAGAGAGAGGTACATGGGCTTGTAGCCGGACTCGGCACGCATGCCGGCTTGCTAAATGGGCCGTTGGCCCAGTCTTTTATTCATCCCTTGGGTTGGGTCGTTACATGCCCGCCCCCTTAAGCAACAACTTGTCCTCATCCTGAAACTCTTGGGGGCCTGCTATTTTGCGCTCGCCCGCATGGGGGACGGCGTGCGCTCGCACTAGGCGACAAAACCGGCACCCTTGGCGCACGGCTCCCGCACAGCACCGTGTGTCCGTCAGGCACCCCCCCCTGCCCGCAACGCACGGCCTCCCGCGCCCCACTCCACGTGCGTCGACCCCGCATAGCTCCCGCGCCCAACTGCAAGCGCCCGTGCTCAACATTTTTGCGAGAAAGTTGACACAAAAATTATTTTAAAAAATTTTGCAACAAATTTTTAACATGTGAAAAAAAATTGCAGAAAAGTTTGACAACAACACAAGTTTTCCAGGAAAAGATTCTCAAAAAGTTTTTCAAAAAAGTTTTTGCAAAAAATTTCAAAAAAGCTTTTTAGAAAAGTTTTGCAAAAAAAGATGATAAAAGATTTTCAAAAAAGTTTTTTAGAAAAGTTTTGCAAAAAAAGATGATAAAAGATTTTCAAACAAGTTTTGCAGAAAAAGTTTTTATAAAAGATTTTGCAAAAAAAAAGTGAAAGAAAAAATTTACCTGCCATCTGCGGCGGTCGTGCCTCGCGCCTGGCCAGCGCCGCCGCGCCTTACGCCCATCCCGGCCGCCGCCGGCGCTTGGCTCGCCGGGGAGGTTCGGCCAGCGGCGGCGCTGCTCCCGCCGCGCTCGTGCCGGCGCAGAGGCGCGGAGGCACGCGGGACGAGCGCTTGGAGATGGGGGCACGACGGCAGTAGCACGCAGCGACAGCAGCATCAAATCGGGCGGAGCGTCTTGGAAGGCAGCACGGAGTGAGAGCGAGAGCGGCGGCAGCATCAATCGGTACGGAACGGAGGGAGGAAGAAAACTGGATCTGGACACCGCCCACGTGCAACGTCGAGCGCACGGAGCGAGTGCTACCCCGACGACGAGCGAGCAGGCGCGGGGCTGGGCGGGGAGCGCGCCGCGCCCGTTGCTCAACTCGCCGGCGAGCCCACCGCTGCCCCACACTCGGGTCCTCTCCTGCCGGCTCGCATGCCGTCGCTGGTGGGAACAGAAGAAGGAAAGGGAATGGAGTTGGTCTGCAATGTGATAAGGTTACAGCGCATGGCCCCCACGTGGAAAGAGGGAAAAGCGGTGGGGTCGGATCGACCGAGCGTGAGCGTGAGGGAGAGAAGTTACGGTCGAGAGTAAAGTTGGGATCGCGAAACTCTTGCTTGATGTAGTGGAAATTCTTCCAGGTTTGCCAATCACTTGGTAAAGCATTCCACAAAACCAGCACATATGGAATAGTTTTGCTCCCTACTTTACGGTAAACTGGAGCCGACATGCTAACTGGGACTAAACAGTGATTAGAAGAAATACAGTTAAGATCTGCATCAGATGTTACCTGGATGTTGGGAGGTAAACCTTTTTAAGCTGGGACACATGAATAACTGGGTGAATCTGACTGTTTGATGGTAACTCGAGCTTATATGCCACTGCTCCAACCCTCTGAACAATCAAACAAGGTCTAAAGAACTTGTAACTTAGCTTCTGGTTTGATCGACGTGCTACTGACAGTTGAGTATATGGTTGAAGCTTGAGATAAACCCAATCACCCACTTGAAACTCTCTTTCAACTCTCTTTTTATCAGCTTGTTGTTTCATTCTGGCCCGAGCTCTCAACAAATTCTGACGAATGATGTTGGTCATATCTGCTCTTTCTGAGACCCATTGTTTCAGATCAGAAGAGTTGCAAATATCCCGATTTGTGATGCCAAATGCTTTGGTGGATACCCATATAAGGCCTCAAATGGTGTTTTTACATGTGCAGAATGGTAATTAGTGTTATACCAGAACTCTGTCAGGGATAACCAACTAGACCACTTACTTGGAATTGCATGTGTCATACACCTAAGATATGTCTCCAGGCACTGATTAAGACGTTCTGTTTGCCCATCGGTTTGTGAACTCATATTCAGGGTAGCTTCAGCTAGTTTGAACAACTCTTGCCAAAAGTTGCTAGTGAAGACTCTATCTCTATCTGATATGATAATTGTAGGGAGACCATGCAATTTATACACTTCATCAAAGAATGACTGAGCCACTGAATGTGCTGTGAATGGGTGTGACAGTGGAATGAAATGAACATATTTAGTAAACTTATCTATGACAACTAAAATGGTGTCATATCTCTTTGACTTGGGTAATCCTTCTATGAAATCCATACTAATGGTATGCCAGGCTTGCTGGGGAACATGCAGTGGTTGTAGTAACCCTGGTAAACTACTAGTCTCATGTTTAGCTTGGTGGCATACCTGACATGCAGACACATAGGCATTGACATCATTCTTCATTCCTGGCTAGGCAAACATGGATTTCACCTTGTTATATGTGGCAGTGATTCCACTATGTCCCCCAGTCCACTAGAGTGTAGTGCTTGCAAGACAGCTTTGTGAGCGTCCTCATGAGTGCCTAACCAGATTCTATCTTTATATCTGATTACTCCCTCCTACAGTGAGAATCCTTTTTCATTGTTGCATGTTACACTCAATTCTGCTAGCAAGGCTTTGGATTGAGGGTCTTTATGATAACCCTCGACTACAATCTCTAACCACTTAGGAACTGATGTAGAAATTGCCATAACTTGAACATCCTGCTCATCATGTGATTGACTGGACAAAGCATCAGCTGCTCCATTGTCTTTCCCCTTTCTGTATACAATTTTGTACTGAAGGCCTAACAGCTCACAAAGGCTTTCTGTTGCAGACCCTGCTACAATTTCTGCTCAGATAAATGAGTGAGGCTCTTATGGTCAGTGATTATGGTAAACTCTTGATGTTGAAGGTATGACTTCCACTTGTCTACTGCCATCAACAATGCTAAACACTCTTTCTCATATACTGACAGGGCTTGAGTTTTGGGGCCTAGTGCCTTGCCGAGATAGGCAATTGGGTGTCCCTCTTGCATAAGCACATCACCCACTCCTTTGTCAGAGGCATCAATTTCTAATGTAAATGATTTCTTAAAG
Source organism: Urochloa ruziziensis (assembly GCA_015476505.1). Taxonomy (NCBI): domain Eukaryota; kingdom Viridiplantae; phylum Streptophyta; class Magnoliopsida; order Poales; family Poaceae; genus Urochloa; species Urochloa ruziziensis. The sequence continues at coordinate 41,736,228 of CM027124.1, forward strand.
TTGGGTAGGGCTAAAACTGGTGCTGAGATCAGTGCTTGTTTGAGAGTATCAAAGCTAGCCTATAAGTCAGGTGTCGAGATGAAATGCACATTCTTCTTTAGCAGATCTGTCAATGGCCTGCTGATAAGACCATAGTGCCTGATAAATATCCTGATAGTCCCAGAAAGCCTCTTAACTGCTTCAAATTTGTTGGTATAGGCCAATCTTTCACAGCTTGGATCTTCTCAGGGTCAGTAGCCACTCCAGAGGCTCCAATGATGTGGCCTAGGTATTCTAGCTTTGACTGACAGAAAGAGCACTTGGACTTTTTGACAAACTGTTGGTGCTTCCTCAAAATGGAAAATACTGTATTGAGGTGGTTGATGTGTTCTTCCTCAGAACTGCTGTATACCAGAATGTCATCCATAAAGACCAAGACATATTTTCTTAGCTGCTCAGCAAAAATTGCATTCATGACTGCTTGAAAGGTAGCTGGGGCATTAGTGAGCCCAAATGGCATCACCTTGAATTGTCAGTGTCCATTGTGTGTCTTGAATGCTGTTTTGATTTCATATCCTGGCACAACTCTGATCTGATGATATCCAGACCTGAGATCAAGTTTGGTGAAACATGTTGTAACTCATCCACCACTGGCAGGGGGTATTTGTTTTTGATAGTGATGGCATTAAGATGTCTATAGTCCACACAAAATCTCCATGTGCCATCCTTTTTCTTCACAAGCAGTACTAGAGAAGCAAAGGGACTGGAGCTTGGTTGTATGATGCCATGGGCCAACATGTCTTTTAGTTGCCTCTCAATCTCATCTTTCTGTGCTGGGAATATCTATATGGTTTGATGTTTACTGGTTTTACTCCTGGTAGTAACTGAATTGCATGATCCATACTCCTTTCAGGTGGAAGCTAAGTAGGTTCCTTGAATATGTCATCATTGTCAGCTAACATCTTCTTTATTTTATCTTGCATCTTGGGTCTTTGTTTATCCCCTGTCTTTGCTGATAGTTGAATGACATAAGATACTACTCCCTTCCTGAGTAGACCCTTGAGTTTCTTTGCTCTAATCTGTTTGCAATGAGCAATGTTATCTTTGACCCCCTTGAGCATTACAGTCTTTCCATGCAACTTGAATCTAAGTCTTTTTCTCTGCCAATGTACCCACATGGGACTATGGTTTTCTAGCCAGTCTATGCCAAGAATTATATCATATGGTCCCAACTGCAGCACTATGGCAGGAGTGGTGAATGTCACCCCCTGTGTCCACCATTTTAAATCCTGGACTATCTTGTCTGATATCAACTGTTTCCCTCCAGCTACAGTTACATTGACAACCTTTGCCTCTTGTGCTGGTAACTTGAGAAGTTCTACTAGTTGCTCATTGACAAAGGTGCTTGTGCTTCCAGAGTCCACTAAGATCAGTACCTCTTGGTTCTGAATTAGCCCTTTTAACCTGATGGTCTTTTTGCCCTGAGTACCAGCAGCTGCACACTCAGACAAGGAGAACACTTCTTCATCACTGTCATGACTAGATCCTTCACTTTGCTTATCACTAATATCATCTGGGTGTTGTAGAAGCTCCATCAACTCTTCCACTACTTGCAAATTCACTTGTTGTGGGCGTTTATGTTGAGGGTTGTAAGCTTCACCACACTTCATACATTGACCATTATCTCTTCTTCTTGCTCTGAGAGAGTCCCACTTGTTCTCCCATCTAGGCTTGATTTGGTTCTTCTCTGGAACTGGTTTATTAGCATCTGGTGCTACTCCCAAAAGACTAGAAACAAGTGGTGTAGTAGTTGATTGCTTGACAGCATTCTTGCTGTAATCTCGAGATCTTCCACTGAACCTTCTACCAGATGCTTCAAGAAGTTGTTCCTGCATAAGAGCCAATGACAAGACGCCATCAACTGTTCTAGGTTTGTGTAAAACAATAGCATTGCTAATATTGTACTTCAGTCCATCTATGAATTTCTGCACAAAGAAAACTTCTCCCATATCCTTGCTGTGCACTAACACTCTATGCTTGGCAGTTTCAAATCTACCAGCATATTCCAAAACATCAGTGGTTTGTCTAATGGATAGCAAATATCTCATATGATTTTGGTAGAGGTCCTTGCCAAACTTTTGTTCAACTGCTACACATAAATCTGGCCAGCACTCTATGCTATGTTGTGCTTCATATGACTGTAGCCACAACTCTGCATTGCCTTTGAAGTTAATGGTAGCAAAACAAACCCATAAATGGACAGGAACATTGTACATGGAAAAATACTTCTCACACTTCTCTCGCCACACTCTAGGATTGTCACCAGTGAACTTGGGGAAGTCCAATTTGGGTAACTTGGGCTCTCTAGGGTGAAACTGGTTGGGGTAACTATCATTCCTCCTACGGCTGGACTCAGGTGTATCAACATTGAACATAAATTTGTTGTGCAGATGATTCTCACCCTTGACCAGGGTGGGATGAGGGAGTTGGTTCCCATCATCGGCACCCTGGGGATCATTGTCAATGCCGTGGCCACTGGCTCGTCCCTCTTCCTCGCTCATCGGGACCTTTGGCGGAGCTGTAGCGAGAGCTTCCAACGCCATCATGCGCGACTTGAGATCCTCAATGTCTTTACTGAGGCCGGAGGAGAACTTCTCCGCATCGATGCTGCACGTGTTGAGGCCTTCGACCTTGGTGTGGACGACCTCCATCTTCTCGGCGGCCTTGATTTGCCCCAACTGAAGCGCCTTGACCTCCTTGAGGATGAGATCAATCTTCTCTTCTACGGATCCCATCCTGAAAGTGAGTGTTGGCTTGCGAGGTTTGGGCGGCTTGAGGATCTTCTTCCCTCTGGGTAGAGGTTCACGGGTTGGTGGAGGCGGCAGCGGTGGTGGTGGACTTGGGCTCGGACTCGAGGTGGCGGCGACGGAGGTGGTGGGCGGCGAGTTCGGCGGCGATTTGTGGGGGTAAGTATCTAGGGGAGGCGCCAGAACGATGGCTCTGATACCATATGTAACGATCCTTACTCCACCGATGGCACACCAGCGAGCTCGGATGGAGGAGAAGCGGCCGGCGACGGCGGCGGCGTGGGGGAGGAAGACGAGCAGAGGAGGAAGGAAAGTTGTTTGTGTTTGTTTACATAATTCGAATAATACGTTTTCCACGTTTAGTTCACGTACAAAAGGCGCATCGGCCGGAGACAGAGGTACATGGGCTTGTAGCCCGGACTCGGCATGCAGGCCGGCTTGCTAAATCTGCCGCTGGCCCAGTCTTTTATTCATCCCTTGGGTTGGGTCGTTACAAAACTCTCTCAAGATACTTGTCTGTACCTTTGAGTCGAAGTAGCGAGAGAAGATAGCGTGTAGATCTTCTCCTAGACCTGACTTAGGCCCCATTTATATTATTTGGACTAAAAATTAGTCTAATGTTTGCATGCCAATTTGGAGTAATATAAATATAAATAAACTAATATAATTGCATATGTCATGGCTAACTGGTGAGTAGAACATAATTACTAGAGATACCTTCATTTGTGCCGGCGCGACAATCTTATTCGTACCGGTGATCGGACCGGTACCACAAAGCCGATACGAATGAGGTGGTCGTTCGTGTCGGTGTCGAATCCGGCACGAATAAATGGTGATTCTAACCGGTGGGGTGTACTATACTGGTGCAAATAGTCAAAATAGGATTCAGGAAATAAAAAATATCAAAGGTATTTTTTCTAGATTTAAAGGCCACCCGAGCTACGCTTATGATGGTCGTAAGTCACAAGTCATGCATAATTCATTTGAAATACGTGCGCACGGGCCGAGGTACCCAGCCTCCGAACTCAAGACCTCCTGCCTCACATGACCCTTCTTTACCATTTCACCTACACGTCGTTCCTGCACACATGACTGAGTTCTATTGTTGTTGATCCTTTGTTGACGCAAAAATCAGGCAGAGACAGATGCACAAACACACGAACAAAAGTGTAGCCTTGGAAACCGGGGCGTGCCGGTCAATCTGGCCTGTTAATTGACAAGGATAAAAATCGGATGTTAAGAAACAGCTAAAAAGCCGATTCTTTCGTTAGTTGGACCGAGTAGTGGATGACCGATTCTGATTAGTGGGGAAATAGCTAGGAAAATCGATTTCGATAGTCTAAAAAGCTAGAAGCCGATTGAGACTAAGCAATAAAAAGATAACTATAAAGGGGATCTTAATGGAGCTTAGTAAAACAACACTTAGAATATATTTAATCAGCTATTGAGATATCTTTGAAATTAAAGCTTTAGTAAGAGCCGATTATAACTTATTCTAAGCTGGATAGATGGTGATAAAAGCTAAAAACAATAAGAAAATACTTGTAGAATCTAGCAAATTTCGATAACTGTCGAATAAATCTAAACGAAGCAACAACGATGCGCCCCGATGCTAAAGTTTAGAAATTACTCAATATAAGAGGAAGTCACGAGCAGGCCTTGGAGATCAAGATCGCCTCGACTTGCCTAGAAGAACTCGTGAAAGAAAAAACTTTGACGAAGTCGCTGACTTGAAAGTAAATTGCGAGTAGTAAAAGCGAATATGAAAGATTTTGTTTGTATTGATGTGTATGAAACCTTCTCACGACTTTCAGGGCTTATATTTATTCCCTGGAATTACAAACTCTCCTAGTCGATTACGACATGACAAAACTTGACGCAAAAGAAAAAACTCCCTAAAACTGCTACTCGTAACAAACTATTAGACGACTACTACTACTAAAAGATACAAGAGACAGCCCAACTGCCGGCCCAATTCAAACCGTCTTAATCTCCCGAATCGGACATCTTTCGACCTCTCTTGATCCGATTCCGGTTCAAAGCCTCGACGTCCGATTCCGATTTGATCCTTTCCTTCTTGACGCCGGTCCTACGTGTCAAAAAATGGCATCAACACCCTTGTTACCTAAAATTTATATCAATTATTTGGGCATCTAAATAATTTCAAATAAAAGCTATCAATTACAAAGTTGTTGATCTTGTCGAATCGTACAAGTTTCATAGGAAGTTTATTTCCATGCGAGACCGTTTGCAAAGTTACAAATTTTCGAATACAACCTGAAATTGAAATTATACGAGCGGAAAACAAGGACGATAAATAGAGTTGACGGTGAACAATTTGAAACTGAAAAACTTTACAACTACAAAGTTGAAGGCTTCACATTACAAAATTATGAATTTTGAAATAAAACACGAACTTCAAACTATATGGACAAAAGACACTAAATTTGCAGCTTTTGATATCTAAATAATTTAAAATTAAAAAAGTTTCAACTATAAATTTTTAGACCTAGTCGAAACGTATAATTTTCATATAAAGTTTGTCTCCATCCGAGTTGATATGTAAAAGTTATGAATTTCCCGATTTCTAAGTTCGCACATGAGACGACGCGAATAATACTAAGGACTATTCATGCCGACAAAATTTAGAGCTTGTGCGAATGAGATGTTATTTATGCCGGCTCAATTTAGAGCAAGTGCAAATGAAGTGTGTTACTCGTGCCAGCTCAATTTTGAGACATGAAACTTCGAGGCAACTAGGGTCACTAAAATTTTATTATGATCATGTATTCGTGAGATAATTATCTCTTTGTTTAGGATAAGTTGCATTGTTAATCCATATAAGGTAGACATCCGCTTAACACCACAATAATCTTTTTACATTTCCAGCAGCCATATGAAAAGTAGCATTTGCAGTTAAGAAAAATAAATAAATAAGTACGGAATTTCACATCACACAAGTGTATATAGTACAATACTATAACTCAATGGTTGAATAGCAAAAGGCTACAGCTAAATTTATACATGAATAAATCGATATTCAAATTAACCAAATACAAAAGACCTTGAACGTTAAGTAACTCCCCTGGCGTTTGTTCAATGGGTGGTTACAAGAGTAAAAAAGAGACTAAAGTATAAAATTCTTGTTGGCGCATCTTCCTTATGTTGGGCAATTTGGTTAAGTAGAAATGACATAAATTTTAATAACACTCGAGCTGTTACTCCCATGCAGGTAATCTACGGAGGGACACATTTGATCCGGTTCTAGAGTTTGCTGCTAAAGAAGGAGGAACGACCCCAAATCACTGGGGGTGCTGTGTGCTTGAAACAAGTCATGGAGATTTTTGCTTCCAATGGATGGACTTTTAGCAATAGAATTGGCTGTTAACTTTTTGCCTTTTTGTGGTTCGGTGGGTGTCACTATGCTACACTTTCCTGTCCACGTGTGGCTTTTGCGTGTAATAATGAACAGCTTTATGCATTGGTTGATGCAGCGACTGAGATATTTAAATATATTCTCTATTCTAAAAAATAATTAAGTAACTCCCAGTTAACTCTCGTCCTTGATGCTTTAGTTACTAGCTCGATCAAAAAATAAAGATCTAACCCCGAAGGAAACCACCGGACACGCTCGTTGACACACAATGTGACTCCGGCCGGATGCTCTCTTTTCTTTTTCGTATCTTTTTGCGTTGTACTATGGACGAAGGAAACCAAAATCTCTCCAGGAAGAAACTGAATGGCCGTCAGAAAGACTTGGAGCGAGTCTTTACTTTGCCAAGGATTGATGAAAGATCCTGCATCGTCGTCGCGCGTGTCGTGCTTGTACAAGCCAACTGTGAAACAGCGTATTGGGTTTGCATCTGTACGTTGAACACGCCATGCAACTGTTGAAACAGCGCCTTTTTTATTGTTAACGATGTATATCTAAAAGGGAAAACGATTGTTGAAACAAATTAGTATACTGCATGCATATATATTTCGAAAGACTTTTCGCGTCACGCGTAGTGTGTTCGACGGCAATGCCGTACATGGTGCTCGTAATAAGTTGCAGCGAAAATCACTTCCCGATATATATTGCTCGACGAGTAATCGTTACTCTCTGTTTACCAACAGATGACATCGTAGATAAGATGCGGTACGGTCAGATCATAAAGAAAACACTATGAATTGCATTGTATGTTTGCTATTTATATACTATATGCATAAAAAATCATGTGTTTTGATTGCTGTAAAAAATACATTCATAATCTTGTAACTTAGGAGTGTTGCGTTTCATAAACATATATTGTTCTAGAATACTTTTCAGAGCAAAAGCTACTTGCACATGATTAGTTCGACACTTTAGTTGACATGCATACTCCCTCTAGTCTCCAAATAGCTGTCATTTCGATTAATATACATTAGTAAACACATTTTAGTTTTGATCATCAGTATTTCTTTGAACATTTCAAATTAGCTTCTGAAAATGGTATAACTTGATTCATCCATAAGACTTTTCTATATTTTTGAATGCGCTTAGTACTCACCAAATTAAGTATATGCTTGTGACTGTGTTGTTGCTGTCAAATGGTAATCATTATTGAAAGACCGGAGCGAGTATTTATACGTTACTAATGCCTTTTACATAACTGATTGGACTAGTTGTCACGGCAATCTGCAAGTAAGACGCGTATGGAAATTGTCCATGAACTTCCGATATTAGAACAGACACGCCTTTACCAAGTTACCAAGTAAGCAAAAGCATATTGCAGTGTCACTGAAAGTCTGAAACGACGACGCTTCCAGAAGTTTTCGGGGGCAGAACAGTTGAATCTTCAAATTCCGGGCGTCTGGATGATGATCGTATGTGTGGCCGGAACTGGTCGGTACTGTGTGGCGGTGTTAAGCAACGCCCTTGCACTACTGACCTCGTCAAGTCCACTCGAATAACGACGTACCACCATACAAATGCATCTTTCATGCTAAGGCGGCGCTGTCTGTTAATTACGTACAACTCCTAGATGGCATCAATGATCATGAGGGTAAACTGAATTAGTCCGCTGCACCTTGCACTGTAAGGAAAAACACGCATGCATGGAAGTTGCAGACAAATTTCTCCAACACGTCTTGACCGAAGAACCTCATAACCAACTAACCATCACAGACGGGTATCCGCGCGCACAAAACGCTTATAAATAGAAGGCCCGCTGTACCTCCTTTGCACAAATTACAGCGTCTTTTAACCAACTTTTGTGAAGCTTTGTTTTTTCTTTGGCGCCTCCTTTTGCATCAGCATCAGGTAATTTATTTTTTGAATAATATTTTTAGGTCTCTTTCCGTTTGAGGAATCATTAGGTTAATTAGTTCATTTGCTAGGTATTACTAATTCTCGGCTTAGATTATTTTGCACGCACGAATTGCATGCGCACAATAATGGCACATATAAACACACCATCCATTCAAATATGCCATTTTGAGATGTTTATAGTCGAAATATTTCAGTTTTGATCATCAATATAACACATCATTGAATAATTGACATTAACTTTTTGGTAAACGGTATGGCTAATTAGTCTTCAATATTACTTCCGAAATATCTATAACACATTTGCATTAGTTTGATTGTTTTAGTACTTATTACTACTACTAGAAAATTAAAGTTATAGTGAAATTAGCGTCGTCTTGGTGACCATTATCACCGTTTGAAATACACCCATTTAGTGACTAGAGGGAGCATGCATCTCAACTATGCTGATCATATGCAGGGCACTGTGATCTACTCCATAACCGAGCATAAGCTAGCTAGGATGGACAAGAAGTACGAGGATCTGCCACTGGAGGTCCCCCACCCAACCGACCCGGCGCACAAGCTCAAACTGGTGCGGACCACCGGGGCGTTCGTTTGCGATGGCTGCAACGAGCCCGGCGACGGGCCCAGGTACACGTCCGGTGAGGACGTCGACGACTGTGGGAGCCGCAGCAGCATCCGTCTCCACACAAGCTGCGCCCGCGCCGACGCAGCCACCCCGCTGCAGCACCACCTGTTCCCCGGCAGGGCGTTCGTGTTCCTCCCGAATCCCCCGCCGCCCGTCGACGAGACGGTGTGCGACGCCTGCGGCGATCCCGCGCTCGGCTTCGTCTACCACTGCTTCGAGGACGACCTCGACCTCCACCCGTGTTGCACGAGCCTGCCGCCGACCGTCACCGCCACCGTCCAGGGCGAGCATGTAGCCTTGGAGCTCTGCAACAAGGCCTCGCGCCGCCACTGCGCCTTCTGCGGCGAGAAGGGGCGCCGGAGGAGGTTCTGGGCGTACCGCTGGTACAACGCTAACGACGGCAGGCACGTCTACGTGCACGTCGCCTGCATGAGGAAGGCGGCCGGCCGGGCCTGGGACGAGGACTACCACGAACGTGTTGGCGGCGGCGGCGGCATCGTCCGGGCGAGCATGCCGGCGATCGAGGCCGCCGTTCAGAAGAGCTTGGCCAGGAACGCGCGGAGCAGCAGAGGCGGCTTCGCCCGCGTCATGAAGATAGTCACCACCGTCGCGCAGATTGTCATCGCGGCAATATTTGGCAACCCCTTGGGCATGATCAGCGCCCTAGTCGGGCCCGGTGGCTTTTTTCTTCAGGGTTAAATAACGGTGGTTGATTCAGCCTGATGCAATGACGTGCTATACTACACTAAGTCTACAAGAGATGAAAAGAGTGCATACACTATATGTTTTTTTCCCTAATGTTCTCATTTTTTATGAGTCACCTGTGGTTCAAAAAAAATATGTATTTTATTTGAAGATTGATTATTTATTCAAGTATACATGTAGCCTTTGTTATGCAATCATTGTGTTTATACAGCATATATAACTACAAGCTGCTCTCTGTTGTGAATTATGCGACATGGTTCAAACAAATTAGTCTATTTAGAAGTAACTAGCAAAATATGCCATCGTGTTGCGACAGGTTCATATTGGAGAGTTATTTAGCGACCGCATCATCCATTTTGATTTCTTTTAGAATCAAACTCTGTAATGTGCCTAGACATGATATGCTCTTGCGGACATATGCAGTAAATATGTTTTTAGCAATGCAAGGTCAACATATTTTAAACTATTACATTTTTATCGATATTTTGCTTGCATGATGCTCAAGGTCATTGAGGTCATGATCGATCATGCGAAAGAACGGTTGTGCTTGCGACACAATTAGGTAGGAGGCAGAGGTTTGATGCCTAAATTTAAATCAGATTAGTACAATTAGGTAGGAGGCGGAGGTTTGATGCCTAAATTTAAATCAGATTAGTACACATAACGATAGAGCTGATAATTGTCGCTTCGATTTCGAGTAGACGTAAACTTCAATTTAGACGGGGAACCCAAACTCGTCTAGCTTAACGGGGATCGCCGAGGCCACGGCCGTGACAGAATAAATTAAATCCAACAAGAACTAAATGAAACAAAACAAAAATTGTATCGATTAAGTAATTCATCAAAACTAATGCTATATTACATGAGTTCGATCAAGGATGGATGGGAGCCGCAGATGATGCATTAGCTCCACAAAACAACTAAACGATCGAGATCTCAAACAGTCAAACTAAATGCTCGCGGTGCGCCTGACAGTGGCGGAGCCACGTTGAAGACTGTGGGTGTGGCCGCACCCACACAAAAAATACATAGCCACTAACACATCTAATTTTTCACCCTATTGCGATTGAATATATGTAGATACTATGAGGTGCCACACCCCCCTCTATTTTGGTCTAGCTCCGCCACTGGCGCCTGAGCATGGGCTGCGGCGGCCGTGCATCACCAGGCCGCTGTGACGGTAGCGGCGCCGATCTCCCCCTCGTGTCTCTCCCTCCCGGACGGCAAGGCTCGGCGGCGGTTGCGCTCGTGACGATGCCGTCGACGAGGCCTCTGGGCTCATGCAGCAGGACGAGGACGGCATCGGCGAGCCGCACAGGCGTTCCAGCAGCCGTAGCGCCCCAGCAGATCTGTCGTAGGTCGTCGACGGGGCCCTGAGCCGCAGCACCCGCGAGAGGGCGCCGGCAATGAGTCCCCAGACGCGTGCCACCTGGTCTCGCACGAACTGCGACCGGGAGCCGCCTGCATACCAGCGCCATCGGACGACGCTGCTGGGGCACGACAGGCGGCACGGGTGGATGGCGGCGTCTAGATCGTCCAAGATGGCGTGCAATATGCACGAGAGGCTACTCGTCGTCAGATGCGGAGGCGACTCGCCGTCTCCAGCCTCTGGCCGGCAGCGCGCAACGCGAATTTGGTAAAGCCGGTGCTACCTAGCACCCATTTTTTCGCCGCAGCCCTAAGCCTCCGCCGTCGGCTCCTCCCCCGGCTCTGGCGGCCTCTGCCGCTTCCGCCCGTCCGCCGCCCACTCCAACGCTAACGTCGCGATTCCTCTCCCCCGCCACCGGCGCCGGCCCATCCGCCATCCTCCACCCCCGGCTGGCGGCGCCCTTGTCGCCCAGCCCGGCCGCCCGCCACCTCCGCCGCGCTGCCCTCAAACCTACTTCTAGAGCCGGGAGCTCGAGCCCACCCCAACCCAGAAACCCTAAGGCGACGGTAATGGTGCCAGCAACCCCACCTGTCATGGGCGTGGCGGATCAAGGGTGCTAACTAGCACCGGTTTTACCGTAACATTTAGGCGGCGGCGTCCGGGCCCTCTGCCGCCGCAGGAGACGCCTGCTCCCACTCGTGCTCCATGAAGCGATGCCGCGCTGTGCGACAGGTAGGCCAGCTTATGGACGCGCACGGTCACCCAAACAGGAATGGTGATCGTCAGCGGCGCCAGCCATGCATGGCCATGGATTGGTCGAACGGATTGCGGCCTTGTACACCAGGTATGGTAGCTTGCTACCCGACCCGGCCGGACTACGGGCAAGTGCGACGGCTGCAAGAAGCCCGGCTTGGGGCCCAGGTACACGTACGTACGACTACGGGCACAACAGCCTCGACCTCCACGCTTGCTGCGCCGTCGCGGAGGACACGCTGGAGCATCCTCTGTTCGCCAACCGTACCTTCAAGTTCCTCACGGAGCCGACTCCCTCCGTACGTCTACGATACGGTCTGCGACGCCTGCGGCGAGCCAGCGCGTGGGTTCCTGTACAACTGCTCCGAGAAGGGCATCGACCTGCACCCCATGCTGCGCGAGCCTGCCGGAGGGGAGCACCCAGGACGGCCGCATCTTCGAGCTCGACGTCGGCGAATAAACGATGAAAGTGAACGATCAAAGCAGTAAAAGGGACACGAGATTTAACGTGGAAACCCTCTCGATGTGAGAAGGAAAAACCACGGGCGCCAGCCAACAAGCACTTCACTATGTCGGGGTTCGAGTACAACGCCAACGGCAACGGCTTACAAGAATGAATGAATCAAGTCTCCAATGGAAAACCCTAAACGGGATATATCATGACGCTCCGCTCCGGCCCAAGCCTCCCGGCGACGGGCCTCCGCTACACTCCGTCAGAAGTTGGCCTTTACATATGGACTGAATTTGGATCATTTTCAACGAACTCGATCCACCTTGAGACAAATTCCATCTCGTAGCATAAATCAACACCTTCGTCCTGAACAAATCAAACAGGAACAAACAATACTTCTGGCGCCAAATAGCATCTCGGGCTATGCAATTATACCAACTAAGCTGGAGCAAAGCTCAAACTTAGCAACAGGAACAAGCTTTGTGAACATATCAACATGATTATCAAGAGTACTGATCTTGCGTACCTTTAGCTTACCCTTTTCGATCTCATCACGAACATAATGGTCCTTGACTTCAATGTGCTTTGTCCTCTCATGGAACACCTGATCTTTGTCGAGACATATAGCACTTTGACTGTCACAAAACAAGTTAATGCAAGAATCAACTCCACAAAGCTCAGCAAACAATCCCTTTAACCAAATCAACTCTTTAGTAGCTTCAGCAATAGCCATATACTCCGCCTCAGTGGTAGATAAAGCAACAACATGCTGCAATACAGCCTTCCAACTCACAGCACAACTGCCAACAGTGAATACATAACCTGTGAGAGACCTTCGCTTATCCAATCATCAGCATAACCTGAGTCCACATAACCAATAAGCCATTTTTCAGTTCTGCCAAACTTCAATCCATAATCTGCCGTCCCTCTGAGATACCTGAAAATCCACTGAACTGCCCATCGATGTTCTTTACCAGAATTAGACATATATCTGCTAACCAAACTCATAGCATAAGATAAATCCGGACGTGAGCAAACCATAGCATACATCAAAGAACCAACAACACTGGAATAAGGAACCTTAGACTTTGACTAAAACCTTTTGCCACTAACCTTCCCTTAAACTTTGGAGGCTCACTAGGAGATAAACCCTCCTTTCTCTTGTAGATCCATTTGCAGCAAACAGGCTTCTTCCCTTTAGGCAAGGGCACAACATCCCAAGTGCAGTTCTTCTGAGAGACTGCATCTCATCCTACATAGCGGCAATCCAGTTCTCACGGTCATCACAAGCAATGGCTTCAGTATATGTTGCAGGCTCATAGCTGCTCTCCACCTGTTCAGCACAACTCAAAGCATAATAAATCATATTACATTCTTCAATAAGGCAGGGTCTAGGACCACAACCCGGGACCCCCTAGTTTGCGCTCGCCCGCAGGGGGGCGCCGCGCGCTCGCACAAAGCGACAAAAACAGGCGGCCCCCTGCATGGCTGTATTCTCGCACGGGAAGGTGCGCGCCTGGCAAAAAAAAAAGACAGCGGCTGGCCCTAAACATTACGTAAAAAAGTTGTACAATGGAAAAAAACTGTCAAAAGAAAAAGTTTTACGAAGAAATATTTTTGCACCAAAAAATCTTTGTTTGCGACAAAATTTTTCGGCGCCAAATTTTTCAGAAAAGTTTTGTTTAAAATTTTTTGACAAACTTTTGATTGCTTGTTTGCGACAAAATTTTTCGGCGTCAAAATTTTTGCAACAAACTTTTGCTTGCGATAAACTTCTTGAGTGCCAAAATTTTCGCAACAAAATTTTTCAGCGTCAAAATTTTTGCGAAACTTTTTGAGAATAGGAGCGAGCACACGGCGGAGCCCCTGTCCGTGTGGGTCCCAACGTGGGGTCCCCATGTGCGGTGGGGGCGTGTTGGCCGAGCGTGGCTGGTGGGGGGCGCGCAGCGCACAGCAGAGCGCAACTTTGCGTCCGCGCGCGCGGACGCAAAGTTGGGATTCCGACCACAACCCCTCTTTGTTCTGCGATGAGCAATAGGAATATCCTCCTCTGGCTGCAAAACAGGAGGTAAGTGCTGAACATCATCATGAGCCTTATTATCAACAACTTTATTTTCCTGACCATCCACTGGTGGCTCCACCTGCACGCCACCATCATCATGCACCTGCAGCTCCTCCTGCACATCATCCATATGCTCCACCTGCACACTAACATGCTGCAGTTCTTTATCAAAATTATCTGGAACACAATCTAAGGACAAGCTGTCATTAAACATCACAGATTCATTGAAAACAACACTCCTACTCATGAAAGTCTTTCCTGTTTCGGGATTCCACAACTTGTATCCTTTAACTCCCGAACCATAACCAAGAAAAAGACATTTAATAGCTCTAGGCTCTAATTTTCCATTATCAACATGAGCATAAGCAGTGCAACCAAAAACTTTCAATTGTGAATACTCAGCAGGTGTACCAGACCATACCTCAACTAGAGTTTTCTTATTAAGTGGGATAGAAGGCGACCTGTTTATCAAGTAGCATGCAGTATTAGCAGTCTCAGCCCAAAAACGCTTGCCCATACGAGCATTGGACAACATGCAACGAGCCTTGGAGATGATGGTTCTGTTCATGCGCTCAGCCACACCGTTTTGCTGTGGTGTATACGGTATGGTGTGATGACTAACAATGCCTTCTTTCCTGCAATAGTCATCAAAAACATGCGAACAGAACTCTCCACCATTATCAGTACGAAGCACTTTTACCTTCTTCTCAGTTTGCCTTTCTATCATCACTTTCGAATCTTTAAAATCAGCAAAAGCATCATCTTTATTTTTAGAAAACAAGGCCATACTTTTCTAGAGTAATCATGAATAATAGTAAGCATGTAACGAGCACCACCAAGAGAAGGCTTACGAGAAGGACCCCATAAATCAGCATGTACATAATCAAGAGTACCTTTGGTTGTATGAACAGAGGTATTGAATTTTACCCTCTTATGCTTCCTGAAGATACAATGCTCACAAAACTTCTTGCTACTCAAAGTGCAGCCATCCAGTAGGTTTCTCTTCATCAATTCTGCCATCCCAAGTTCACTCATATGTCCAAGACGCATATGCCAAAGGTTAGTCTTACTAGGTTCAGCATTAGTAACAATAGCAGCAGCGAAAACAGAACCATGTAAAGTACTTCCTCTAAGAACATATAGATTTGTAGAATTCAGATCACCTACCAACCAAACAAGAGAACCTTTTGCTATCTTTAGAACTCCACCTGAACCGGAGTATTTGAAACCTTCTGCATCAAGAGTACTGATCGAGATGAGATTTCTACTCATCGTGGGTATAAACCTCACATTCTCCAGCGTGCGTGTCATGCCATCATGTGCCTTGATCTGGACAGAACCGATGCCCACAATCTCACGTGGGTTATCATCTCCCATACGCACGACACCTCCCTTATGCACAGGTTTAAAAGAACTAAACCAATCTATGTTAATGCAGATATGAAAGGAACATACAGAATCAAGTATCCATTGATCATGGTCAGAAATACAAGCAGCAACAGCTAGACAATCTCCTGAATCAGAACCAGTACCAGCAGCAACAGAGGCCTTACCATCGGAACCTTTTCTTCCCTCCTTAGCCTTAAGCTTAAGACAGTCCTCAATAAAATGATTTTCTTCTTACAATACTTAGAGAACTTTTTCGGTGGTCTGGACTTTGAACGACCTCTGCTTTCTTTGCTTTTGTAACGATCATAGCTTTCATTGGAGGATCTCTGCTCAGTTCTACCCCTTACACTTAGGGAATCGCCTTTGGAGGACGACCCCTCACCGTGCACCATGCCTTTCATCTTCTCCCTGGATTGGAGTGCCTCATAAACATTCGAAACGGTTAGGTCATCATGGCTCAAAAGTATAGTGTCACGAAGACCAGCAAAGGAACTGGGCAAAGAGCATAACAACAAGAGGCCTAAATCCTCATCATCATACTCCACCTCCATCGACAATAAGTCGGCAACGATCTCCTTGGAAACAGATATGTGATTCAACACTGAACCACCATCTTCCATCTTAAGCGTGAATAACTTCATCTTCATATGCATCTTACTGGTAAGATCTTTCGACATGCAGATCGACTCAAGTTTGAGCCACAGTGCTATAGCAGTCTTTTCCTGCAGCACCTCTTGCAGAATATCATTAGATAGATGAAGTTGAATTAGGGACAGGGCCTTACGATCCTTGCGCTTTTGATCTTCATCGAGCACTTCAGCGCTTTTGATCTTCATCGAGCACTTCATCATCCTTCTTCCTGAACCTTTCCAGCGCCTCATCTAGGTCTCGAGTTTGCGCCAGAACAGCCCGCATCTTGACTTGCCACAGCGAGAACCTCGTCTTGTAATCCAACAGTGGTAGATCATACTTCATCGACGTCGACATGAGTGGAACGAATCTGAAACAGGCTCTGGTACCACTTGTTATACGCGTCGGCGAATAAACGATGAAAGTAAATGATCAAAGCAGTAAAGGGACACGAGATTTAACGTGGAAACCCTCTCGATGTGAGAAGGAAAAACCACGGGCGCCAGCCAACAAGCACTTTACTATGTCGGGGTTCGAGTACAACGCCAACGGTGGCGGCTTACAAGAATGAATGAATCAAGTCTCCAATGGAAAACCCTAAACGGGATATATCATGACGCTCTGCTCCGGCCCAAGCCTCCCGGCAACGGGCCTCCGCTACACTCCGTCAGAAGTTGGCCTTTAGATATGGAGTGAATTTGGATCATCTTCAACAGCAAGTGCAGTGAGAAATACCGGCGCCGCCGCGATTTGTGGGCGTACCGCACCTACTTGGACGACGAGGCCGTGGACCAGCACGTCGCGTGCATGAACGAAATGGCTCGCCTAACCTGGAAGGCGGCGTACGAGAACCGGCTGGGTTGGTGGCGCCCAGATAGTTCGACCCAGCGAGGCCAGCATCGAGAGCATGGTACGACACTAACGACGGCAGGCATGTCTATGTCCACGTCGCCTGCATGAGGAAGGCGGCCGGCCGGACCAGGGACGAGGACTACCACGCACGTGTTGGCGGCGGCGGCGGCATCGTCCGGGCGAGCATGCCGGCAATCGAGGCCGCCGTTCAGAAGAGTTTGGCAAGGAACAGGCGGAGCAGCAGAGGCGGCTTCGCCCGCGTCATGAAGATAGTCACCACCGTCGCGCAAATTATCATCGCGGCAATGTTTGGCGATCCCTTCGCCATGATCCGCGCCCTATTCGGGCCCAGTGGATTTCTTCTGGATTAGCGCGACGCACGGTTGATCCACCACACCTAGTAACCTGCAACTGCAATGATGTGCTATTACAAGAGATGAAACCAGTGCATATATATAGGTTTTTGCTTTGTCTATGAAGTATATATAATTTTCTCTTTTTTTTTATGAGTGGCCTGGTCTCAAAGAATCTGCATTTGATTTGATGCATGATTGGTTTGTTCAAGTATACTTACTGTAGCCATTAATTTATTATGCAACCATTGTCTTTACACAGCATTATTAATTACGGGCTAGTCTCTATTCTGAATTATATATATGACATTTAGGTCCAATTAATTAGTTTGTTTTGAACTAACTTACACTCCTGAGTATCAGTCCTACTGTCAACTGGGCATCGATGTAAATGGGTTTCCAATATAAATATATTATGCATCCTAACACCTAAACAGTTTCATATTAGAAATTTATGATAATTGTTTTATTGTTTATATCATATTCTATAAATATAAATATATTATGTTGTACATCACCGGCCCACGGCGCCCCCCGCCCCAACATACAAAATCAGCCCATTCTCGCACCAACCTCGTCTCCTATCTCTGTGCCGCCGACCATGTCTTCCTCCACGCCGGCTTCCTCCGTCTCCGCCTCCTCCACCACCGGCCCGGCCGGCGGCTGCCACGTTGCCGTGCCGCCCGCTCACCCCGCCCTTCCTAACCTGGCAAAGCATCTCACCCCCGCCGGCAGTCACCTGCCCGCGGGGGTCTGGCCCTGCCCGGCCGGCGGCGCTACCGCGCCGCGGCGTCCTCCGCCGCTGAGGCGCTGACCAACCCGCCTCCTCCGTCGGACCTCCACCGCCCTGAAGCCCTTCATCTACAGTCCGAGCTCGTCGGAGATCTCTCCGGTGCCCCCGGTAAGCCCGAACCCTAAAGCTCCGTCGTCTCGACCGGCACCTGCGGCCAGCAGCGGCCTCGCTGGCCGTTGCCGCCCACCTTCCACTCCCGTTGCCCTCTGGAGACGCTGAACGCTAACCCTAACGACGGCGACGTCGGTGGCATGCGACAGCGAGTAGATGGCTGGAGGTGGAAGAAAGGTGCTGCTGGGCCGATTTGTCCTATGGGTCGAAATGATGCACAGGGATAAACGTTTGTTGGGCCTTGGGCGACGTTTTGTTAACTGTCACCGAAGCGACAGATAACATCGAGCGCCCTCGCCGCTGTCCTCAAACGACAGCGAATCCGGCATTCCAAGCAAAATCCCCCAAAACTTGCTCAATAATAGAACAGCGCAAACAAAAATCGGAAGCAAAGGCATACAAATCTCTCCCACCCCGTCGTCGTCCTCAGACCACACATGCAAAGATTATTAATACTCGTTGTCGCCTATGGCGTTGTACGTCGTATCAAAGATCGGCATGGGCTAATTGTGAAGCGGGAAAAAAATCGTTTGATGTATACACATATTTGTAAAAAACGTGTTTTAAATGTGTATATTTCATTTCATTTTATTATGCCAAAGGGAAGTCTCATCACGGAACATGTTGGTGCATGCTTGGCGTCGTCCCGCCCGAGTCTCGCAGGGTAGAAAAGTAGAAGCTCACAACTTTTTTTTAACAAATGGGCATGAGATTGTGCCTATTTCATTGATAGAGAAAGAGTTTTACATCCGGCTAACCGGTAAAAAAACAAATGAACAAGGGATTATTCTCGCGCTAGAAGTAAGCTAAGTCTTTGGCACCTACCACTGTCCAAGTGCTTGCTTCGTGCTTGATTTTCGCAAATAGCGCAAGTGTAGACGATTCAACCCGGTTGAAAATTCTTGAGTTTCTCTCCTTCCAAATCTCCCACGCGATCAGGAGAGTTAGTGAGCATGCTGCTTTTCTTGGCACTTGTGTTTTTGTGGTCATGTTTCTCCACCACTCTGAAGTGTTGTTACTCTGTCTCCACTCCGATGGGTTTAAGATTGGCTGTTGCGTCCAGTTTGCCGTGAACTCCCAAATCTTCCTGGTGAACCTGCACTCGTCCAGGAGGTGGTGCGCCGTTTCCATGGTTTGTCAGCACAGGGGGCAGGAGGCATTGTGCGGCCAGCCTCTGGTCGCCAGACGGTCTGCAGTCCATACTCGATTTTGAAGAATGAGCCACGCAAAGAATTTACATTTTGGCGGCGCCCACGATTTCCATAGCGAACTTGCCATTGCTTCTTTGGTGGAGCCAAGGAACTGGGCTTTGTATGCGGAGGCGGCTGAATAGTTGCCGTCATTTGTGAGCTTCCACACAATGTGATCCTCTTGCTGTGGTTGTAACTGGACTTGGCAGATTAAATTCCACAACATTGAAAATTCTCTTAAATGCATTACTGTTATGCCGTTGCGTAGGTTCAAGTCTCTAATCCAATTGTTATCATGAAGCGCTTCCGCCACATTCCTTCTTTGTTTTTGGAGATTGAAAATATATTTGGTGCTATGTCCTTTGTTCTGCAGCCTCGTAACCAACCGGATTGCCAAAAACTCGTTTTGCGACCGTTTCCTAGGGTGATGATTGTGCATGCCGCGAACAGGAGCCTGTCAATATCATGGTGTCCCCGTTCCTACCCAAACCTTGTCCAGGGACGTCCTCTCGTACCACAACCAGCGAATTCTTAAAGATCTTGCGAACTTTTGTAGGTTTAAAATACCCTGGCCTCCGTTTTCTTTAGGTAAGCAGCTTCGGATCCAATTGACTTTACATTTTTCCCCGTCAGTTCCTCGTCGCCCGCCCAGAGGAATCGCTTCCGTAGTTTGTCTAGCTCTTCTAAGATTTTGTTGGAGGTCTTTATAGCTGTTAGTAGGTAGATCGGCTGGGAGGAAAGCACTGTTTTGGTGAGGCATGTGCGGCCAGCTTGGTTAAGGTTGCGTCCATGCTAGCTGGCCAACTTCCCTGCTGCCTTGTCAGTTATAGGTTGGAACTCTATTTTCCGGAGTCGTCTGACGCGAGGGGAAGACCAATTAAGTTAACGCATCGGAAATCCGGTTATGTTGACTGGCAGTCTGTCCAAGACTGTGTCGACATCGATGTTACCGCATCTGATGGCTGCCACGCTAGTTTTTTGCAAATTTGTTTTGAGTCCGGTGACCTCTCCGAAGTGTTTTAAAATCTGAGCGATGTTGTTTACATCCTTGACAGTTGGCTTGATGAAGACCACAGCATCATCCGCATACATTGAGATCTGGCAGCGTGCGACTCTTCCACCAAGCTTGCTTAGTAGTCCCAAGTCGGTGGCTTTGTTTAGTATTTGATAGAGTGGATCAATTGCAAGGACAAAAAGCAGGGGAGATAGCGGATCTCCTTGGCGTAAGCCCCGGCCGTGTTGGATGGGATCCGACGATATACCGTTGAGGAGGACCTTTGACGACGATGTTGCTAGTAAGGCCGCTATCCAATCTCACCATCGTGGGGGGAAACCTTGGCGTTGCAGTAGTGTGAGGAGGTAGTCCCATCGTACCGAATCAAAAGCTTTTGAGATGTCTAGCTTCATTAGGAGGGATGGAGTTTTGTTTTGATGAAATCTTCGGGCGATGTTCTGGACGTATAGGAAGTTATCATGTATGCTTATTCTCTTGATGAAGGCACTTTGACACGGAGAGGTCAAAGAATTCATATATGGTGCCAACCTGAGCGATAGAATTTTGCTGATTATTTTAGCAATAGCATGGATAAGGCTGATTGGCCTAAAGTCTCGGACAGTCTCCGCGCCCTCTTTTTTTGGAATGAGCACTATGTTCGCTTTATTAATAAGGTTGAAGTCTTGGCAGCGGATGCTGTGAAAGGATGATATCGCCGCAATCACGTCATGTTTGATGATATGCCAACAAGTCTTGAAAAAAAGTTCGGAGAAGCCGTCTGGGCCTGGGGCTTTGTTCTTTGGCAACTGACATATTGCTTGGAGTATCTCATCTTCAGGAATCGGGCCATCCAACTCATTGAGGTCAACTCTCGGGAGGTTGAGGTCTTCCCATTTGAAGTCCTTTGTTCTCATCTGTGGAGGACCCGTCATTTCGGCGAAGTGGTCTTGTATAATTGTCATCTTTTCCTGGTGAGAGACTGCCTAGCCCGTGCCCCTCTTTAGGCATTGTATGAAGTTTTTTCTCCGCCTCGCGTTAGCCTTCAGATGGAAATATTTAGTGTTGGCGTCCCCTTCTCGCAGATAAATAATTCGTGAACACTGCTTCTTCCTTGCTTTCTCAATCGCCGCCCAACCGAGGAGCCGTTTTTTGAGTTTGGCCCTTAGGGAGAACTCTGCCTCAGAGAGTTGTCTACTTTCTTGAGCTATGTCAAGTCGTAGTATCACTTCCTGGGCCACGTGTAGCTTGAGTCTAGCATCCAAGATGATAGATTTGCTCCATTTCCGAAGAGCATGCGCCGTTGTATGGAGTTTGTGTCCAAGCCGGTGGAAAGCTTCTGTATGATGTGTTGGCTGGCACCATGCTTGTTGTACAACTTCTATGAAGCCTGGCAATCGTGTCCAGAAGTTCTCAAATTTAAATGGCGTCGGCTGGCGTGGTCCGGACTGTTGTGCTAAGAGCAGAGGGCAGTGATCAGAGTGCGAGGATGAGAGCGCATGTAATGTGTGCCCTTCAAAAGTTAGGTCCCAGCCGGTGTTGCAAAACACTCTATCAAGGCGCGACAGCGTGGGCCTTCGCCGCTCATTGCTCCAAGTGAACCTTCTATTTTGCAGGTGTATTTCTTTTAATTCGCAAAAGTTGATGGTTGCACGAAAACGGCTCATGAGGCGCCTATTCAGGTCGCAATTATTTTTATCACGGGCTCTGTAGATCAAGTTGAAATCTCCTAGGATTAGCCAATTTATGTTGCATCGTGGCATGTAAGGCAGAGGTAGGATCAATTTAAATTATTGCAATAATGAAAAAATTTATGAAAAGACAGGTGCGCGCATCGCCGCAGGCGTCGCAGACCGGCCCTGCCGCTGCCCTTTAGCCCGCGGCGCCGGGGGGCTCGAGGAGGAGCACGAGCGTCGTGGCATCGCCGAACATGCGGTGCGTCAGGCCAGGGTGGCTCCGCGCCGTCGCAACACGTGTCACGTGCAGTGTGGAGGTCGAAGCCGCAGCGCTCGTGCAGCCGTCGCACGTGAACGGTGAACACTGAATGGCCGATCGTGCCGGTGTGGGTGACGACGATCAGTGACGCGTGTTTGGCCGGCTTGCTCCGACTCTAAGGTTCAGACAAGCTAAGCTAGAGGATCCATGAAGCTATTTAGCCTGTTTCAGTAATGTACGTATACTCCCTCCGGTTTAGTACTCCGATTTAGTAAAGGGAGTCGTTTTGGACAAGATTTGAGTCAAATATTGGTTCATCCTTATTACCTCCATGCAATGTACAGCACTTTCCAGTAAACTCACAACACTACGGGAGAAACGACCTTCCATCCCTCTCTTTTAGTACCGGCTGGCCAGAGCTGGTACTAAAGGGGGCCTTTAGTACCGGCTCCAGGTAACAGTACCCGCAAAGCCAGGTTAGTACCGGTCGAGGGCACCAGCCGGTACTAACGTGCGTCGTTTAGTACCGGCTGGTGTTATTGACCGGTACTAAATGGACGCGCCACTTTAGTACCTGTCAAAAACACCAGCCGGTACTAAACGACGCATGTTAGCACCGGCTGGTGCCCTCGACCAGTACTAACGTGTCCTCCAAAAAAAATCCACCACACGCCTAAGTCATTATCTCCCTGCTCGGCCCGTCCTTTCTCTTCACCTCTCTTTCTTTCTCTTCTCTCCTTTACTCTCCTCTCCTCTCTCTCCACCTTATCTCCTCTGAGATCCCGCCGGCGAGCGAGCGGGCTGCGGGGTGAGCGGCGCCGGCCTGGGGGGTGAGCGGCGCTAGCCTGCGGAGAGGAGCGGCGCCGGCCGGCGAGGCGCGGCGGCGCTGGCCAGGGGCGTGCGGCCGTCCCGGCGTGGGGGCGCTCGGCCCTCCGGCGCAGGGCCGCCGGTGAGCAGGAGGACGGGCCTCCCCACACCGCGAGCGCGGGGGCACGCCCGCCGGCGAGCGGCGGCCGCCTCCCGACGCAGGCGTGGGAGCACGGATCCCGGCGGCGCCATGGCGGGCCTCCCCACGCGCGGCTGCGAGGGAGCACGGGCGCCAGCGAGTGGCGGCGCAAGGGCGCTCCTCCCGGCACGGGCGCCGGGCATGCACGAGAAAAGTTAAAAAAATTTACGTTTTGGGTAAGGACGTTAGTACCGGTCGATATGCTTGACCGGTACTAAATTTCATCCATTTAGTACCGATTGGCTGTGACCGGTACTACCGGACCTTTATTACCGGCCACAGCGACCGGTACTAACCCGTCCTGTCACCGGTACTGAACGTCAATTTTCTAGTAGTGCAAGTTGATCGATCTCGGTACCCGCTAGCTGTAGTGACCCGACAGACAACAAACGGAACAACTTTTTCCTGGACTGAGAATAAGCTAGCTTTCCGATATCGTCTTCTCAGTTGGCAATGGTCGGCCGAGAGCCTAGCCAGCCGGCCGCACCGGAAGTCGTACGTGAAAGTGATGCTTAATAATGTACTTACGTAGCTGCAAGGCGCGTTGTGACCCATCGAGTAGGTCAAGGTTTTGCAGGTAGCTAGGTTGTCTTCTAGACTAATAACCACCGCCTCCGATGAAACGCACACACCTACGGCACACCACAACTTCTACGAAATTGCGTACTGTGGATATCCACAAGTTGCGTTTCGTCGTTCCACGGAACTGCCGCGTTTGTCGTCGTAGTAATGACATTCTAGAAATCGAGCTCAGTTTACTTTACATGCATGATGATTTAATTTGGCAGTTCGTTACGCCTTAGGCCAGTCTCAATGAAAGTTTGATGGCCATACGGTGTATAACTAGACACGCAGGCCATACGGCCGGGATCTACCCATCATCTAGATGCACATCGAGTTCACAAGACATGCATGTACAGGCGCACGTCTTGATCTAGGCCATACGGAATACATGCAAACACACACTTATTAGCTAAGCAAAGCGCGTGTATAAATGGAAGGCGTACGTACCCGAAAGGCCAACCAACGTGTGGTGTACTTGGCGGCAATCTCAACTTTTCACACGAGCGCACCAAGCGCACCGCGCGCTCTACCCACGTGGTGGGACTCATACGCCCGACCACCTTATCCTTTCCTCCTATCGCAACCGGCACCTTATCCTCTCGTCATCGCACAACTCACACGTAACCACCCACTTCTCTCGATCTCTCTTTCCTTTGCACACTAACGTCGTCCACGGAGCCCCCAGCTGCTGGAGCTGCTTCCGCGCCGCGCCGTCGCCCCTGGTCCCTGTCCCGCGCGCTCATCGTCGTCGGGCTACGCTGCCGCTCTGCCCCGCCGCCGAGCTGCGGTCCTCGTCGGCGAGGACAACAGCGGGGCTGCGGGCGCGGCGGCTCGGCGAGCCCCGGCGGCCGTCCGTCCGCGAGGGTGACGGCGGGCACGGCGGCGAGGGCGACAAGCGCGGCGGTCTTGACGGGCGTCGGCACTGCCCCAGCGGGCAGCGGCGGCCTGGCAAGCCCCGGCGCGGTGGTGGCGGCTCTGGCGGGGATGACAACGCCGGCCACACGATACTTTTTTTCTCTTTTTTTTGAGAAAAGTTTGAGACAAAAATTTGTTGCAATGATTTTCTAAAAAAGTTTTCCACCTTTGTTTTCCATTTTTTGGACAAAACTTATCTGGGAACATTATACACAATTTTTTATGTAAAAAGTTTGCTCAAAACTTTGATGCACACATTTTTCACCTTTGTTTTCCTTTTTCTAGACAAATTTTGTAGCAAAAGTTTCTGAAAAATTTGTTGCAAAGTTTTGCTCAAAATTTTGTTGAAAATATTTTTCGCAAATTTTTTCTTGACAAATTTTTGAAGGAAAAGTTTTTCACAGCTTATTTGTTTAAAACTTTTCTTCAAATAATTTGCTCATTTTTTTCAAAAATTAGTATGTTGTAATTTTTTTCTCAAAATTTTGTTTGTTGCAAAATTTTTCCAACATTTTTTTCCGAGCGCGTGGGGCTGCTGGAGCTGTGCATGCGAGGAGTGGGGCGTGGGAGCCGTGCGGTGCGCAGCGCATGTATGCGGGGTGGGGTGGGGCCTGCTAGGGTGGGGCCTGCTGGTTTGGACTGTAGCCTGACCGCACGGACGGCTCCTTTCGCGCGAGCGTAAATTAGCTCCGCCCGTACTTCGCCGAAGGAACTTATAATTCTCTTTTACAACAAGTGAGGAGGAGAAATCTAGCAACCGAAAGGAGCTGACCTAGCTACAACTGAGACTGAAGAGCGATCGAGAACCCTAACGAGTTCATCACCAATCATGACGAGGACACACAAGGATCTGCCGCCCGAGATCTCCCACCCTGTCCACCCGGAGCACAAGCTGGAGCTGGTGGACACCGCCGGCGCGCCGTTCGTGTGCGACGGCTGCAAGGAGCCCGGCGACGGGCCCCGGTACATGTGCGGCTGTGCGGACGGCAGCTTCGACCTCCACCCGTGCTGCGCCCTCACCGTGGACCAAGGTTCACAATTTTGGCCGGAATTTTCTGGAATTCTCGGAATTCCGTCTTTACCGGTGACCACCGGAACGGAAAGAAAATACCGGTATGTCATTCTATTATTTATTTTAGTACAAATTTAATTAAAATTTTTAAAAATAAATGCTACAGTAGCCACCGGAATTTCCGGAATTCCCGGCCGCGGCCTCGACCTCCACCCGTCCTGCGCCGCCCTGCGGGCGGGCTTCACCCACGGCGGCCACGCCTTCGAGCTCCGCGACAAGAAGGCCGGCGGCGGCCGCTGCATCTTCTGCCGCGAGAACGCCGGGCGCCGCCGCGGCTTCTGGGCGTACCGCTCGCGCTACTACGGCAGGTCCGTCTACCTGCACGTGGCGTGCATGAAGGAGATGGCTCGCCGGAGGTGGGACGACGAGGCCTACAGCAGCCGCCTCGGCGGAGGCTGCATCGTCCAGGCGAGCGTGCCCACGGTGGAGGGCCCTGCTGCAGAGCATGCCCAGCAGGAACGCGCAAAGGCCATGTTTAGATGTTTCGTGAAATTTTTTTCGAGTATGTTCCCTCACATGCATGACATATTAAATGTAGTCGAAAAAAATAACCCACTATATGGATGGAGTGTACTTCGCGAGACGAATCTAATGAGCCTAATTAGGTCGTGATTTGACAATAAATTGCTACAGTAAACATGTGCTAATGACAGATTAATTAGACTCATTAGGTTCGTCTTGCGATTTACTGACAGAATCTGTAACTAGTTTTGTAATTAGTCTATATTTAATACTTCAAATGTGTGCCCGACATACTCGGAAAAAATTTCGTGAAACATCGCTAAAGCCGCGGCAGCGGGTTCGACCGGTTCGCCAAGATGGTTGGCACCGTAGTGAGCGTCATCATCGCTGTGATATTCGGCAACCCCTTCGCCATGATCGCCGCCGTGGCAGGGCCCAATGGCTTCCTGCGGGATTGATTAGTGATGGAACGGCTCGCAACGGGCGGATTGCTGTCGTCTCTTTTGGAATTTTTAAAATTGTTTGGTTTTGCTTTAATTTCCTGTATATTTTTCATTTGAGGGACATATGTTTGTTCATGTACACACGCGCGCTTTGTAGCCTTCTTACACATAGTATATTCTTAGCACGAATGTGGACGATCTTGCATTGTGCATAACTGTTGTAACACGGCGAGTGCAAAGGTAATGTGGGAACATGGCTTTGGGATTCATACACGTGTACACGTAGAAATCGACTACTCCCTCTGTTACGACGTATAAGTCATTTCAACTTTTTTGGCTATTTTATCTTTGACTAAAATTATAGAGATGACTTGAAAGATTTATGATACCAAATAGCTATACTATGAAAATATAAAGAATGTAATGGTACTTATTTGATATCATAAATGTTAGTACTATATTATATAAATTTAGTCAAAGTTGAGAAAGTTGGAATGACTCTAGTGGCCTTTACCCAGCTGCCATGGAACTCACTAACTGGTCTCTTAATGCGATCCCAGCGAATTTTCAATTGGTTACGATTCCTCCTACGCTTACTTGGTGTGGTGCTATTGTAGGTATCAGTAACATCTGCCCAATACTTATCAGCCTTTTTATCATTTCCATCAACTGGAAGTGAATTATGCAACCAAGCACTAGCCTAGAACAAACAAAATGGGACAGAGGACAGACATGTTAGAAAAAAAAATCAACAAAATAAGGTCAAGGTTGATATCCATATACTCCCTCTGTCCTGCTTTGAGTGTCGTTCTGAAGAATGTGCAGATGCACGCAAGATTCAATGAATAGAAAAAAAAACTCTGTCCAGGTGCATGCAAGGAGTTAGGAACCTGGACACCGGTCCGTACCTTAGTCACCAAGTTCCAGGGTCGACTGGGTCGAGGACGGGGACGAGGAACGCAGTACGCTGATTTTTAATAACATGGAACGAGAGGGGTATACATCTTCAGCATGTTTATTTTAGACATGGATCACGATCCATGTTAATTTGGGACGACGTCCCCGGAACGACGGCAAGGAACGAGGGACTGTGCTCAGGTAATGAAGCGTTGCAGTCTTGTATCCTTGAGCCCTGAGCCGTTGTCTTGCCCTCCACTCGTGAAAGAGGCTTAATGGTGATTAATCGGTGCAGGAGGCTCACGCTTGGCCTTCCCGATGGATTCATTAGTGGTGATATTAGTTGGGGGTTGGGTCGTTGTGGCCGGGCTCAGCGACTCCTCGAATTTAGGTGCGGCGGACGGTACGCGTTCCGCTTTCCTCCGAGACAATGATCCCAAGACGCGTTCCTCCCGCGTACCAGGCTACGTCCCCGCGCGTCCCCGTCCCACGAACTGGAACGAAGTTCTCAGGACGCGGAACGCTGGCTCGTTCCGCGTTCCCGGTGACTATGGTCCGTACTGCTAAAACGACCATTAAAAGGGGATGGAGGGAGTAGGCAACAAATTAGCTAGGACAGCAAACTTACCAATCTAACATCTACCTCATGTGACCAATTTAATCGCTTGTCCGTTCTAACAGGCTCTAGGGTGTCATCGGCTTCAATATCAATTGTTTCCTGCACATTTGTACCATCATTTGGTGATGGAGTCACTCTACTACTCGGACCACCAACAAAATGGGAGTTCTCTAGAAGCTGACTAGCATTGGAATAGGTAGCACACGGATATGGCATCTGTAAAGAGTTCACAAATCCACCCGGTGGATACAGCCTGACAAGGGAGGAACTATTAATTTAGAAGACAACTGAAGGCACATATGACATTCAGCTTGCAATTTGTGTCTCCGTAACATAAACACCACTAGTACCAGCAAAATAAGAAGAAAACTAGTAGAAGTTTCGGTATGACAGAGCCGGCAATTCACTCTGATATCAGCAACCTAGTAAAACAATATCACAGTGCATGGTTCTTCCAATTTTATTTAAAAACAGGAATGCATGTCACATCGTGCATAGTTCTTCCAATTTCTTTTTCCTTTTGGTATTCCATCGCATCACAGGAAAAAATAAGGTAAATAAAATCACAAAAATCATACCATTCAAAGCTGCTAGCAGATGAGCCACCAAGAGACATCCCTGCCCAAAATACAGATGGATCTGGTTGGCTGCTGGTTCCACGAGTTGCAGCACCTGGACCGCCAGCAGTAGCCACAGGAGTAGCGCTTGGAGCTGCAGCCCCTGGACCGCCAGCAGAAGGCACGGGAGTAGCGCTCAAAGAACTGGGAGAAGCCACGACAGGAGCACCACCGACGGATCTCCTGGGAATCGGAAATGGCTTCCTTGGTTTCTTTGGCTGCGAACCTCGGTTCTCTGATGCATCCATCTTGACCTCGAATTGGATGTCCTGGAGATCGATTGGAGAATTATTTGGGCGCTAGGGTATGGAGCTGGCACTATGAGATGGGGGAAGACAGATGTATTCGCGACCGATTGGGAAGGTAACTGATTTGAGCGGGATATTGGAGGGCCAATTTTGCTTTGCGCGCGCGAATTGCAGGTGGAGGCAGAGGCAGCCATGGCGCAAAATTTGCAGGAGCGGGAGGGGAGTTGGCGTGCGCGGGAACGAGGGGGGAGGGGGAGATGGCGCGCGCGGGAGCGACGAAGGAGATGGCGCGCGTGGGAGAAAGGGGTCACGCCGATGCTAGCGCGCGCGGGTGGGTCGGGGTCTCCCGGCAGCGGAGGGAGCACCGGATCTGAGGAGGAGGGAGGAAAACGAGGATGGAAACGATGGCGTCGGTCCAACGCGAATTTTGTGGCGTCTATGCGCCTTGGAGCAGGAGCCGACTCGATTTCTCTCCTGAGAAACGACGTCTTCCCTTTTTCTCTTCTCTCTTCATTTACTTTCATGCCACCTCAGTTTTTTCCCTACGTGGCACCCTATTTAATGCTATGGAAACTATCCCTGCTGGAGGGTTGGGACTGCCCTTAATAAACAGTCACTGGGCCTGTTTAATTCTCGTGGATTGATGAAAAGTGATGAAAACTTTTTACATTGGGTCGTGTCGCGTGCACATAAAGAAGAAATGAACTGACACAGTTTTCTAAATGAAAACTTTTTGCAAATTGGAGAAATTGAACACCCCACTAGCTGCAATAATTAATAATCTGATAATTTTAACGTCTTTACTGCCGGTTTATTTCATACGAAAACATCTTCGATAACTTATCATAGACGGCTCAGCTTTGTACAGCATCAATGACAATTTTTTTCTAGGATCAACCATCGGTGACAAATAATTATTATAGGGTGCAACGTTCATAACAGTCACTCGCCTCTTCTGCGCATAGAACAAAAAGCCGGACCGGTGATCAAACCGGCGAGGCTGCTGGTTCACTGGTTCAGTGGTTGGACCAGTGGTTCAAATAGACCATGTATTCCCTTAAATCACAACAGAAATCATGGCAAGTTGGTTAGCAGATGCAACTCTCACCGTGTAGATCAGGGTTCGAACCCCTCTCCCCCCTTCTTTTCTTCGTATTTTCAGCAGTTTTAACACTTTGGGCCTCGATTTGGTTCATTGGGCCGGCTGGATGTTGGATCTCAGCCCAAAATTGCAAAGAATATTCTCTTTTGATCCGGTTTTTTAGCCAACTGGTCTTTTACCCGAACCGAACCAGTAGGATCACTGGTTCACGGTTTTTCCGGTCGGACCAGTGGTCCGGTCCGGTTGTTTCATCTAGGCTTCTGCGGTAGAAAAGCCAACTGATTTTGATTTTGGTTGATTCAACAGTGTTCTGTGAGGGAAATAATCCAGAATAAACAAGCAGAGCGGGGTGAAGATTACTAGCGGTTTAACACATGAAACAGTTAGGAAACACATTAAAATATGACTACTAGAGCCTCTCTTTTTTCTGGATAAAAGCCATAAGTGGCAGTAAATTTTCGCAACTAATAGTTTAACTATAAATATTTCCACCTAACAGACTTCCATTGAAAAGATTTTTGGTATTAGTATTTTGTTGAAAACTAAACAGGTCCGTACTTACTTGGACTTGAATATAGGTACACAATGCAAGGATCAGGTGTTGACTGAGCAAGCAGGATTAAGACAGTTTGTCAGTTGGAGCCTTGGAGGTCGTCAGTCAAGCAGCGGTGGCCGGCACGTCTCTGCATATGTCAACCAGACAACCACGGAGACCCTGGTCTGGCCGGCCGGTCGCCTCGGAAGTCGTCGCTCGTGGAAGCAGGCTATGGCGATGTTTCGCGAAATTTTTTTCGAGTAAGTTTCTTCACATGCATGACATATTAAATGTAGTCGAAAAAAATAACCCATTATATGGATGGAGTGTACTTCGCGAGACGAATCTAATGAGCCTAGTTAGGTCGTGATTAGACAATAAATTGCTACAGTAAACATGTACTAATGACGGATAAATTAGACTCATTAGGTTCGTCTTGCGATTTACCGACAGAATCTGTAATTAGTTTTGTAATTAGTCTATATTTAATACTTTAAATGTGTGTCCGACATACTCGAAAAATTTTCGCATTTCATCTAAACAGGGCCATTAGCAACTGTATATCTGGTACAACCGTTAGCGAGTAAGGCCGTGTTTAGTTCCGCGGTGAAAAGATTTTGGAAGGGAAACTTTTCACATTTGAAGTATTAAACATAGACTAATTAAAAAACTAATTGCAGATTACGTTTGGAATTCGCGAGACGAACCTAATGAACCTAATTAATCTGTCATTAGCACATGTTTACTGTAGCATTACTGTAGCAATTTAGTGTCTAATCACGTCCTAATTAGACTCATTGGATTCGTCTCGCAAATTTCAGTCCATCTATATAATGCGATTTGTTTTTTACATACATTTAGTACGCTATACATGTGTCTAAACATTTATTTTGGATTTTAGATTTTGGAACTAAACAAGGCCTAAGTGCAAGATATATTCTGGTTAATTAATCTGTCCGTGTCTACCTGACCATATTCTTATTAGGGGACATTCATCCAGTGCTAGCTATAGCTAGTACCCCATCTTTGGCCTACGCGTCCGTGATTGTGTGTTGTTACTCCCTACGTTTCAACTAGACATACATTACAGATGCATAACAAATATCATTAACTAAAACACCAAAACAACGTATATTTTGAAATGGAGGGTACTCATTTTGTTGCTTACGTCATCGGTAGAGCTCTTGTGTTTAGTTCAGTAGTAGCCATGTTCTAATAGTGAATTACTTTTTAAGACTGTTAAGACTGTGTGGTACTTTTTATGAATCCTTTTGCTAGCCGTTGATCTGAGGGAGATAAATAAAAGATAAAATTGAATTGAAAGTTTGATATTTGGTCCCACTGCTTTTTGTATTTGCTATTCCCACCTATTTGATACATGTTGATAGTTTTCTCGATATAGGTACCTCTGGGTACTTCTATATCTTTTCACGGCACAACGACTTTTTTGGTCATTATAAAATTTCTCTATATTTATATGATAGGTACGATTTAGACCAGTAACTAGGGGATGCTTGGTTTTCTTTTATTTACTGTTCCTTTTCTTTTTACGAGACCAAGGTACTTTTTTTTTTGGGTGAGGTTACCTAGCGTGTTCCGACATCCAAGCGGTTTCCATTGTTTGAGTATTGATCTGCCACTGCTGCAGAAACCATCAAGCTAAACGGCGTGAAAACCTCATCTGAAGCGGTTGTTTCACCATTTCCCTTTTTCTTCAATTACCACTTCGTTTGACAAGTTATTCTAACCGGCTTACACTACTAGAAAAATAATCATCCGCCCCCTCATATGCCTCGACCATATATGGCTTTAGCAGTGGATCCAAAATTCACGAGTCCCAAGGGACCCTTTAGTATCAGGTGGTAACACCAACCGGTGCTAAAAGTCACCTTTAGCACCGGGTGGTAACACCAACCGGTGCTAACAGTCACCTTTAGGCTCTAGCACCGGTTGGTGTTACCACCTGGTGCTAAAGCTCTCCGAACCTTTAGCACCGGATTGTAACACCAACCGGTGCTAAAAGGTGACCTTTTAGCACCCGGTGCTAATTAAAGGGCCCTCCACGGGTTACTTTAAAAAGAATGCATCTCTTACCTAGTCATATGTGATGTGTAGGTGGGATGGTAAGGAGGGTACGCACGAGCTAAGAGATCCTGAGTTCGAATCCCAGTAACACGCAAAGTTTTTAGCGCATGGCCACCATTAGCACTGGTTATTTGACCTGGTGCTAAAGGTGGGCACCCTTTAGCACCGGAAGATTTGCACCGCTTGGAAACACGGTGCTAAAGGGGGTTCCCAACCGGTGCAAAAGGGCCTCTGTCTACTAGTGTTACTGCGCACTAGTTAGAATGACTAAAAACAGCATTAACAAGTCACAAGTATTTCACACGAAATGCGCGCGTGCGCGGTGCCCAGCCTTCGAACTCATGACCTCCTGCCACGCACGAGCCTTCCTTACCATCTCGCCTAGACGTCATTCGAGCACACATGAGAGAGTTATATTCCTTTTGATCCTTGTTACCTTAAGTTTAGTTCTATTATTTGAGCATCTAAATGGTTTTAAATTGAAAAACTTTTAAGTACAAAGTTGTAGATCTCGTCGAAACGTACAAATTTCATATAAAACTTATCTCCACCTGAGACCGTATGTAAAAGTTACGAAATTCGGAATGCAGCGGGAATAAGGGTGAGAAACAGAATATCGAAGTTTTGGACACCTAAATGACCTCAAATAAAAAAATTTCAAGTACAAAGTTGTAGATCTGCTCGAAACGAACAAAATTGTTGATTTAAGGGAGATAAATAAAAGATAAAATTAAATTGATAGTTTTATACTGGTCTCACTGCTTTTGGTATTTGTTGGTCCCACCTATTTGATACATCTTGATATACTTTTTTTTTGGCGAGGTTGTCCAGAATGTTTCGACATCCAAGCGGTTTCCATTGTTTGAGTACTGATCTGCGCCAATGCTACAGAAACCATCAATCTAAGCGGCACAAAAACCTCATTCGAAGCAATTATTTCACCGTTTCCCTTTTTCCGATTAGAATAAGGGGGTCATCAGAAACGGTTATTTTCGAACCACTTCATTTGACAAGTTATTCTAACCGGCTTAATGCGTGCAGGTTAGAATGACTAAAAACAGGAATTTACAAATAAAAATAACAAAAATATTTTTTTAGCCCAGGAGGCCAACCCCGAGCTATGGTCACAAGTCAGAAGTATTTCACACGAAATATGCGCGCGTGCGGTGCCCAACCTTAGAACTCACGACCTCCTGCCTCGCGCGAGCCATCCTTACCATCTTACCTAGACATCGTCCCTGCACGCATGTGAGAGTTATATTCATTTTGACCCTTATTAGCTTAGGCTTAGTTCTATAATTAAGCATCTAAACGGCTCAAATCGAAAAACTTTCAACTATAAAGTTGTAGATATCGTTGAAACATACAAATTTCATATAAAGTTTATCTCCATCTGAGACCGTATGTAAAGTTACGAAATTCGAAATGCAAGCTAAAATTCAAATTACAAGAGCGGAAATAAGAGTGGGAAATATAACATTGAAGTTTTGGACATTTAAATGACATCAAATAAAAAACTTTCAACTACAAGTTAGTTATAGATCTCCTTGAAACGTGTAAATTTGTTGATCTGAGGGAGAGAAATAAAAGATAAAGTTAAATTGATAGTTTGATACTCGTCCCACTGCTTTTGGTATTTGTTTGTCCCACCTATTTGATACATTTTTATACTTTTCTCTATCTTTTCCATGACACAACGATTTTGATGGATGGTTCTCATTGTTTTCGATCATTATAAAATTATCTATATTTATATGATAGGTACGATTTAGACTCGTAACTAGGGGATGCATGATTTTTTGTTATTTACTGTTCTTTTCTTTTTACGAGACCAAGGTACCGTTTTTTTTGGCGAGGTTACCCAGGGTGTTCCCACATCCAATCGGTTTCCATTGTTTGAGTACTGATATGTCACTGTTGCAGAAACCATCAAACTAAGCGGCACGGAAACGTCATCCGAAGCGGTTATTTCATAGGATCATGCGTTATATCTAAACTTTTCTTCTTGATACAAAGATACACAGTTCTCCTACGTATTCGTTAAAACATTCTTAGCAAGCAATTATTGTGCATGGGTTTATGAGCGTTTTGTGTCATCTGAACGGTGTTCCAATAAAAAAAATGAATGGATGAACGAAGCAGTTCAGTGGCAGTGAAGCAAACAGGTCGTCCAGCAGAGGTGAATGTCTACGGGAGCAAGATAGTGTACCGCTGACCACGGCATCCAAGCAAACCCAAAACGCTGTTTCAGTTAACTAGCAGGATGGCACGTGCCACAGGCACGTGATAAAAAATAAAATAAAATAAAATAAAAAATTTGAATTTAAAAAATAAATAAATTTAAAACCATTACATTCGATTCAAATTCTCACAAATAATATCACACATTAAAATTATTAGTAGCATCACAAATTAAAAATTATATATTGACACATCAAAAGTTTTGGGCCTCCTCCGACGGAAAAAAAGGGAAATTTGTAGTATCAAATCTTAAACAATGAGTAACATATACAGAAGAAAATTTCCACAATATAGATATCCGTGAGCACCTCTTGATGATGAGGAGGCCGAGACGGTTGCTCTCCTCGTCGTCGACGGCATGGAGCAACGACGTCATGCACTCGACGGCGTCGGGCACCGCCACAACGCGAAGAACGCTCTGCTTCTACCCGACGAGTTTGGACACTACGAGTGCCGCGATCACCCTTGCGCCGCACTCGGCGCCGGCGCCCTCACAAAGAAATATGAATGAAGGGAGAGATGTTGTGTTTTGAGGAGGAGAAGGGGGCGCCTTACATAGGGGGCAGGAGGGCTAAGGAGATGAACCTGTACGCCCACGACTATGGTAAGTAATCAATTCCTTGATTGACTCCCACAGCTATGGTAAGCAATCAAATCCTTAATTGGCATCCACAACTATGGTAAGAAATTAAGTTTTAAAAGGAAGGAGATACCCGATTGCGTAGATGTCATTCTTTTTTTCTGAAAGGAAACATTGACCTTGATTGACAGACTTTATGGTAAGCAATCAAGTGTTAAAAGGAAGGAGACACCTGATTGCATAGATGTCATTCCTTTTTTTTGAAAGGAAACCTTAATCCTTGATTGACGGACGTTATGTAAGCAATCGGGTGCGACTTTATGGTAAGTAATCGGGTGTGGGTACGATTGGTGGGTAAGAAAATGCGCGGTGAGAAAAAAAGAGGTGGGAGGAGGCACCGGGGACAAAAACAACGGGGGAGGATGACAAATCCGTGTCCCCCCCTGTCGTCCAGGTCCACTTTTTACTCCTGATTCGTGGGTCCTTTGTGAGGGGTATAGGATTAATTCTTTGGGTGAAAAACGGTTTCAATTTGCTCATCCTTTATAGTATAGATTAGCTTATGCACGCATGACACACGCGACGACAATGCATATGGTCTATCATCATTCATCAATTCGTGGCAAGTGTAAGTCTTCTGACGACCATTCACTACTAGAAAAGGGGGCTTCGGTACCGGTTGGGAAGCCGCGTTTAGTACCTGTTTCCCAACCGGTACTAAATATTCGAGACTAAAATGACGCATTTCGTACCGGTTTCACAACCGATACTAAATGCGTCATTTTAGTACCGGTGCACAACACAAACCGGTACTAAACAAATTTTGGACAATAAAAAAAAAGCATGCTTCATCCCGTTCTCTCTCCTCAGTTTTTCTTTCCCTCTCTCTTCTCAGTTCTTCTACTCTGTTCTTAAGAAGGTTCTTCTCTGTTCTTAAGAAGAGAGAAAAATGACAAGTTGGAGATGGTAAAAAAATCAAGAGGGGAAAGAAGGGATGAGAAACCAGACAAGCTAGCTCATATAGATTCAATCTAAGATTACAAATATTCACAGAGATTCAATACGAGATTACAAACATTCACGTAAAAAATTCAATCCGAGAAACATTCACAACAAAAGTTCAATCCAGGAGGCGCCGGCTACCACGCGCGCTTCCACCGCCGTGTTGTAATTTTTTAAAAAATATTTCATGAATTTTCGAGGATTTGCATGTGCCAGAGTACCTCAATCAGATCCCAAGTTCTCGATTAGTAACACCTAGAGGTGTTAAGGGGCTTAATAATTTAGCATATTAATTTTATATCGGCCATTCTAAAACACTGCATATTTATTTTATCATTGGACTCAACATATCGGCCATTCTAAAATACTGCATATTTATTTTATCCAAAAATAATTAGGACCGAGTCAAATTATGAAGGCACAAGAGCTATGATACATTACCACCCTATTCCAAAAGAGCAATATATAGGTCCTGCAATTATATATTGTCAATATGCAAATAAAAAATTCATGTCCAACTCGAACCGAGGTGGAATTAAAATGGTTTAGTGCTTTATGCCGCATAGTATCTAGGAAGTACTTCAAAATAGCAACGAACTCAACAGCTAGCCTGTTTCCAAGCACGACTTCGATGGTCAGCAGCTCAGGTACGGTCTCCGCGCGCGAATGATAACTACCGCAGATAGTGACTTGTGCAAAAGTCTGGAGGAGATTATTCGTAACATTAATAGTACCAGCTAGATTTTAGACCGGCACTAACGTGTGACATTAATACCGGGCCTAACGCACAGTGTCGAGAAAGCTGTTAGTACCAAATCGGGGCTTCTTCAACGGGTGCATCTAGTACTGGTCGCGGTCGGACTACGGTTACTTGCGGCCGGGCTGGGTTAGCTTGGCGACGATCCCGTGACCATGACTTGGACGAAGTAAGCAAGCAATCACTGCCAGGGGTGCGACGTGTTTACAGAAGTTTCCGGGGCGGGGGCAGGCCTCGCTCGACATCCTGTCACCGTGAGTTGGACGAAGTAAGCAAGCAGGCTGCCAGGTGCGACGACGTGTTTACACAAGTTTCCGGGCCGGGGCAGACCAGGCTTTTTGAGTCTTTCAGCTTCCGGGAGTCCGCTGATCGTGGAACAGGTAGCGGCAATGGTAAACGCGCATGCACTTGCAATAGTATTGACCTCGTCATTGTTACTATGACGCATGAGCCCCCAACTATTGGCTTGGTTTCGACAAATGGGACTCCTAATTAGCAACGTACCGGTATCTTAGGGTCGCTCATGGATGCCTCCTATTTTAGTAGTGACGACATAAATACGTCGTCGCACGAGTGCATGATGTTTATTTTTTGTTGTTGTTGGGGGGGGGGGGGGGGGGGGTAAGCACTTATTTCATCACGAAACAAAGAGCACCTTACATAACGTGAGGGAAACAATACTAGCTAGTAGTGGATGGAATGCTTGTATTTTTTTGAACGTTAGGGAAACCATTACCATGAGGAAAGTGTGTGGTTAGATTATGTCATTCTCAGATTAGGGGGTGAAATGCTTGTATCTTTTTTGGTAGTCTTTAGAATTTGTTTTCCTTTTTAAAACTTTTTATAAACACAGTACGTATGCAGACTTTTTTTAGATTGACAGAATCAGCGCTGGTGCCTCGCCGTCGGCGGGAACGTCGCCTACCACCGCAATACCCGGTTAATTTCTGAAATAAATTCATGAAAATGCGAGCACTAGTGCTGAGTCGAGGACTCGAACTCTAGTGTGGCCAGTGTTTCACCACAAGAGACCTTACCATATTTTTTATTTGTATTTTCACTATGCGGGGGGGGGGGGGGGGTCATTTTATCATATTAATAAGAGTTAAATACATTGTTAGTACACAAACATGGTGAGTGAGTTCATTTAGGTACATTATCTCTCCAATTGCCCATTTAGGAACAACAACTTGTCATGTGGGTGCAAATAGATCACTTTGATGACACATGGGCAAAAGAGCGCCACATAGGCAGCATATGTGTCCATTTGGCGCTTGGGTTAAGTGCAAAACTATTACAAATAGCCCCTCACTTATCTATTTTGATGTAAGTTCTTGTGCCAATCAATTTTTCCATGTAGCATATGTGCTGTGGATAGACAGAGAACAGAGAGAGGAGTGGAGCCGATTTCCATCTCAAGCGTGAGGAGGGGAGCGGCTAATGGTGATTTTTTTTTCTTTTTGAAATATTATCTCTGTCACTCTGACTTTGTATATTGTTTTTTTATTATTTTCAGACTTTGTATATTTTCATAAATATGCTATTTTTAAATATTTTACCATATTCTCTGCCTACGAGATCCTACAACCTAAGAACGGATGTTACAACTCGCTAAATTGCATAATGAGTAAGGACTTCTCCGAAAAATATTGAGTAACGCATCTGCTGCCTACGTGGCGTTATTTTGCCCACATGTCGTCTCGGTGACCTATTTGCACCCACCTGTCAAGTTGTTGCTTCTAAATGAGCAATTTATAAAGATACTATATCTAAACGCATCCACTCGTCAAGTTTGTTTACCAATGATGCATTTAACTCTATTAATAAATAGATGTATGCTTATATATATTTGTAGCCAAAGTAAAACATACTTTGCCCTGTTCTAAAATGAGAAGAGTTGGGTAATGATGTTCTTTGTTTTCAATCAATATGAAATTTAGGTATTGATTAAGGGTTAAAAATGGTATTAGAACAATGATTACATTTGTTTGATATTTCTTGAACCCCTTTTTATTTCCAAATGTCCAAACCGTGCAAAACTTCTTCTCATTTTCCTCAAATGGCAGAGGGTTCTTAATTTAGTCTAAAATTTGTACATTCCTCATGGATGAAAACAAATTAGCAACAAATTAAAGTATACCTAACTAACATGTGCTAACCTAGAAAATCATCAACCACCACTATTTAGTAACTCTCCGCAATCCCTACATTGTGCTATTTAAGTAAATTCTAATAAGACTAATTGTCGTAGGCAATTTGCAAAACACTCCACAGATCTTATAAATTCTTGCAGTGTTCTAGATAGACTCCTGTTTGTGATTGGAATGGATGACCCTGATTTTAATTGTGACGAGATATGTAAATGTTTTCTGTGTTCACGGTGTTGAGCACTTATTTTCAACAGGAACTGGGCAAAAGCCAATATATATGCTTGTCATTAGGGAAATGGAATTAGTCAATCTACTGTGCACCGAGTAACACTTCAAGGAAGAAACTACCCGCACGCCGGGAAGATTCAAACCAACTTGTCAACCTAATAGCACCGAGTACACACATACACGCGTCTTGACCGAAGAACGCTTGATAGAAGAAGCATACGTCTACGTGTTTATATATAAATAGAGAGTCGGCTCCTTATTAGCTATAAGCATATAACCGACCTGGCTATTCTTCTCAAGCAATTTTTTTTAAGTAAGTTCTTCTCAAGCCACAGGGTCAGGTACGAGAGTTATTTTGTACTCCCTCCGTTTCTAAATACAAGTCATTCTAACTTTCTTGAAGAGTCAAACTTTCTCAACTTTGACCAAATTTATACGATAAAGTACTAATATTTATGAAATCAAATAAGTACCATTAGATTCTTCATTAGATATATTTTCACGGTATAGCTATTCGGTATCATAAATCTTTGAAGTTATGTTTATAATTTTGGTCAAATATAAAATAGTTTGACTATCTAAAAAGTTGGAATGACTTATATTTTGGAACGAGTGAGTAATTCATTCGTTTGTTCGATTACTTGCTATGATCCAGTTCTCTAGCTATATATTGTGACTTTGCACGTATGAGTTACGACTTTGCACGTATGAGTTTGACCCACAGTGAGATTAGTTCATTTTAAAACTAATTTGTTTGCCCCAGGCGATATATGTACATGCATCTCGTAGTATTCCCTAGATCGTCGTCTAATTCTCAATTTTGCATTGCGTACTACTGATTTAAAAGTTAATAACTTACTTACTCGA
The DNA here is from genome assembly GCA_015476505.1 of Urochloa ruziziensis. NCBI lineage: Eukaryota > Viridiplantae > Streptophyta > Magnoliopsida > Poales > Poaceae > Urochloa > Urochloa ruziziensis. The sequence goes on from CM027124.1 coordinate 41,776,906, forward strand.
TCTCTGCAGGGCCCAGCGACAATCTGCAACTGAGTACGTGTTGTCAGTCAGGCTAGCTAGAGTGATGGCGCAGCCCGCGGGTACCCCGCTGGAGATCTCCCACTCGGTGTCGGGGCGCAACCTCGTGCTGGTCACAACCGACGCGCTCTTCGAGTGCAAGGGCTGCAAGGAGCCCGGCTACGGACCCAGGTACACGGACAACGACGACCGGAGCCGGAGCCAGAGCCAGAGCCAGAGCCAGAGCTTGGACCTGCACACATGCTGCGCCCTCGCGAAGGGCACGCTGACCCATCCTCTGCTCCGCAACCGCACCTTCGAGTTCCTCACCGAGCCCCCGCCCCCCGTCGCGGACACGATCTGCGACGCTTGCGGCGAGCCCGCGCACGGGTTCGTCTACCACTGCTCCGACAAGAAAGAGGAACTGGACCTCCACCCGTGCTGCGCGCTCCTGCCACCGGACCTCCTCGACCGGCGGGACGGCCGCGTCTTCAAGCTCGTGAGGTGGACGTCGCGGCGGTGCGGCATGTGCGGCGAGAAATACAGCCGCCGCTGCGACTTCTGGGCGTACCGCACCTACTTGGACGGCGAGGCCGTGGACGTGCACATGGCGTGCATGAAGGAAATGGCTCGCCTGAGCTGGAAGGCGGCGCATGAGAACCGGGTCGGCGGCGCCCAGATCGTTCTGCCGATCGAGATCAGCGTCGAGACCATGCTCAAGAGCATGCCCGGGACCAGTGACGACGGGTTCGACAAGTTCGTCGGGATAACTGGCGCCGTCATGAGCACCGCCATCGCGGTGATCTCCGGGAACCCGACGGGCGTGGTCACCGCCGTTACAGATGCCCTGCGACATATACGGTAATGTCAATGCAAGCTGTTGTTAAGGCTAGCTCGAGGTGTGCGTGTTCACGTCGAAGCCCCCAGTAGGCCAGTAGTAGTAGTGCCAAACCCCCCAAAAAAAAAGAAGGTAGTAGTAGTGTCCGCCTCGCGCCTCCGCAGAGCACGTCGTGGCGCGTGCGCGCAATGCGGTCTTCACGGCTGCATACCATTACCATGTATCGTTCCATATATACGGAGAATAAAGAGACGAGAAAAAAAAAACGAAAAGCTGCAACGTTGTACGCAGGCCAAAACACCCATCTTTTGTGTCTCTGTTTGTTTCGTTGTCTTGAATCTTGCTGTCACTTGCTGCAAATTCGGTTTAAACTCGGGTAATGATGGCATGGATGAATTCACCTGCAGCCTGCAGGACCAAACCATCCAACCTAGGTTGAGCTCGGCCGGGTCAATAATGAGTCAACTGTAAAGGCTCTCACCTCTTTTTCTCATGTGATTTTGCTAGGGCAGTTTGGTTTGCAGGAGCTCCCTCCATCAGAACAGACCTCCTTCCAACAGGACCTCAAGGAGTGCAGACTGAGGTAATTAGCTCGCTCATCACCCCTTCTATCTCTCCGCAGGAAGTTCAGAGGCTGCTCACCACTCTGTGGTTCCTCTGGAAGGCCCGGAATGATCATAGATTCAACAAAAAGGAATGGAAAGTCTCCAATGTCCTTCATGCTGTCAAAGCAGACATCCACATCACTCACACTGTCACACAGGAACTGCACACACAACCTCACGCACACAACCAGCAACACAATACAAATGCTCCATCCGTCCACAATCTACAGCCACCACACAACCACATGCTTGCACTTTTTCTAGGAACAAGATGCTATGTGGATGCAGCAATCACAACAGATGCACAGAGATCCAATCCAAGACAAGCTGGCCTTGGAATTCTAATCCAAGAAGCGCTTGATTCAGGCCTCAAGAATGTATTCATCCAGGCGGTTACTGAAACAACGTTGAACCCTCTACATGCTGAGGCACATGCCCTCACATTGGCTTCAGCAATCACCAAGACCCTGCAGATCAACCAAGTGAATTACTTCACTGATTCAAAGCTTCTGGCAACAAATCTTCAGCAACAAGACCCTGTCACTCAAGCCATCGACTGGAGAACAAGACAACTCATTGCAAATTTCATCTGTAACTCTCAACAAAGCAAATTTCAGAGTCATCAAGATCCCAAGACAAAGGAACTCTACAGCCCACTCACTAGCAGCTCAAGCTAGATCACAAACTGTTCTCCCAGCTTGCCTTTATGCATGTAACAATCCTTCCCATTTGACAAATTGTGAGATCCTTTTAGCTCTACAAAACATTCACTAGGGTGTCTACGGCCTCATTTCTGTAACTTGCATTTGATGAAGCAATAAAGTCCTTAAGTATCAAAAAAAAAACCGCAGCAGTACTTTCGTATGCGTGTGCGCACTGGACGCTGGGCAACGAAGGGAAAACCCTTGTGTGCGACGATGGAGGCGACGATCGCACGTTAAAATTGCTGTGTTGCGTAGCGAAAACGGACCATATGCATATAGTATGTATACGTAGTAGTCGTGAACATATTACACCTGCTTGACCAACCCATGAGCTACCATACTACACACTCTACTACACATCAATTTGGCATGTTCCGCTGGTAGATAAATTCGCTGGGTATGGCTGATTTTGGCTGTTTCACGTGAGGGAGAAAAAGATAGAATAAGCCGGAACAGGCTCACTACAAACAAACAGAATAAGAATCATGGCAATCGACGACCTCTACTCACCTTCCATTGACCATAAACGTACAAGGTACTGTTGGATTGATCTCCATCGGGCCACTCCAACGACTAGACCGGGCCTTAGACTCGTGCCTTTCTGATTTGGAGGCGTCCAACCCTACATGGTTGGTGGGCCCGTCGTGCAGCGTTATAGAAAAGAGGTGGGGGCCGATGCGCACGACACGAGGTTAAACGAGCCGCTAGTCATCCCACCTATAGAAACCCTAGCTCCACCGATCGGAGAAGCGTTGAAGCGGCGGGAAGCTCCGCCCCGCCCTTGCGTCCTCTACACCGCTGTCATTGTTGATGCGCAGATCGTAATCAATGAACCAGCGATGGTCAACGGATCGATCTCCTCTACAGGAGCCCCCTCTCACTCTCTCTCCCTCTCTCTCTCTCTCTACATTCACCTAAAGTCAGTGAAAGTTTTTCCCACTAGATGTTATTGCTAGGTTACAATAGAGTTAACAACGGTATCAGACGCCTACCTAGCGTGTAGATCTAGAGTTTTTGGGTACAAATAAAGAAGAAGAAAGGTCGAATTCGACCACGAATTGAAAGAAAAATAAGAGAGAATAAATAAAAGAAAACCTAACCCAAACCCTAGAGTTGCATGGACAACAAGCCGGGAAAGAAGAGGCCGAGCTGCCGCTCAACGACCGGTCGTCGGCGCGCGGGCTCGGCCTCAGACGAATCGAGCCGCTGCATGGCAATCCACCAGCGCGTGGGCTTAGGGCACCATTGCTGGATCACTCGACGGCGGTGCACTCACCCTCGGGCAAGCTCGCGCGGCAGCGAAGAACCCCGTTTGTACTACTATGAAAAAATAATGGAAAGTTAACCCCACAATTACCATCTAAATTATCATCAGTTTTGTTATTAACATAAACCAAGAGTTACCACAAATTACCTACATTTATCATTATTAATATAAAATATCCACAAAGCACTTTTAAATTTCTTCTAAAATATCCAATTCAGCCATTGTTATACAAACAACCAACTAAAAGGTATGCATGCACTATACATAGGTGTATGCGGGAAACAATGATCATATATATTCTTATATGTCAAACACAATGATCAAGCTATTTTTTTATACACACGAAATAAACATGGAGTTGTGATGCAAAAGGAAAAGACTATGAAAAAGCATGAAAATATATATATATAAAATTTATCGGAAACTAAAGTATATCATAACCACATAAAGTATCTATGAGTATTGTGTTTGAATTTGAAAACAATAAGATAGAGTAATGTTAAACAATTTTATGGGTCTGGAAATTATTAATAAATGTCTAACACTTATGATCTTTTAATACTACTAACCCATGTAGGAGCACAGGTTGATGTGTAAATCTACAATGGGAAAGGACAATATGATGGGATCCCAAGCTACTCTTCCTCCCCATGCATAACCCGATCATCTCTTGTCTGATGTAGATAATGGCCACTGCGCTAGGGCCCAGGCCAACATCACACACAACTCTCACGGTATATTGTGGCTCACGATCCAAAGCCACCTAGCTTCCTCCTCGACAAGGCCAAATGCTACAAAGCGCCCAAAACCAAACCTTTCGAACCAGCAGTATCCAAGGCAAACCCGGTTACACAAAAAAAGAGCAGAGCAACTGAATCCACACACTACAAGGCATGCACTATGCCCCAAGAGTGTAACACTGTCGGCCACAATACGCAAACTGTCGGGTTTATAATTCTCTGATAGCTAGCTGTCAGGAATTTCCTGTTGCGGCTGCTCTGTCGGAGAAGGAGATTCATATCCGACATCCATCTTGAGGTTGAACTCCCCCGACTGTGTAGGCTCTGTTGGAGACCCTGTGTGTCAGGCGCCATGCAAACAAACACGTGTTCCACTATGAACCGATAAGACTGTTGCTAATAGCATTTACTTTATTTTAAAAAAATAATAGCATTTACATCCGCTGTCCATATCCCCAATAATTTTTTAATAACCGCTTACATTTTTTATTCCACTACATCCGTACTATAGTTTGTTCTAGCATCAATGTTAATAGCTCTACAAGCGTCCAAAAGATGTAAAGAGCATGTCAGACCACAAACAACTTTATTTCACAAGCAATAAATTTTTCTTTGACAACACAAAGGTGTTATGTGCTCTTTCGAATACAAATATTTCTTCCTAACACTATACAGTATGCTAGTAAAACAATACTTCTACACATTTCGACCATTAGAGCATTTGTCAAATCACAAAGTAAAGCAATACACGATGCTTGCAATCTTCATCCTACTACAGTACACTTCTCTAAAAAAAAGAAAATTCTGTTGTACTGAATTGAGTAGCCGGAACAGACGGATAAGGGTATACTCCATGACAACAATCTGCATGCTCTGAATCGGTGATCATGCATATCTGACAAGAATTGAACGCCAGTGAGATAAATTATGCACTAATGCATTGACAGATCTAGTAGCATGATATAGAAGGGTAAAGTTTGTAGGTCTATAAATCATCAAGATATATAATTCAAATAAAGAATTGAAACCTTAGTAGCGGTGCCTTCAAGGACATGATGAACACGGTTGCCTTCGCGGTGCCGATGGTGAACACGGCTGTGGATCCTCCGTCCTCCGGCAGCGGACAGAGTCGTCTCCATGGGGCACCTCGTTGACTTACAGCAACAGCACCAAATTAATCATGGCCTGCCCAGAGAGCGCATGCCCTACCTATATAGCTCCGTCGGCCGTCGCGTCGCGATTCCGAGCTCCTGGACTCCGGCGCTGCGATCTGCTAGATGCAGCAGAGGAGAGAGAAGTGAAAAGCCAGGCTCGAGTAAGGAAGATGCGGTGCAATACATGGCTAAATAATGCTCGTGTGGAGGCAGTTGGTTTTCAACGTGACGGGCTCAAGTTCCAACAAGATAACTGTCGGCCATCCCCTGTTTAATATTAGAAAATCAATTAATTACATCGAGAAATATTGGTAAAACAGAAAACCGACAGCCATCTCGTAGCATATTACTATTTGACGCGACAGTACTCTCGCCTACGTGTTCACCGAGAGGACACTCGTCCACCATTTTTTATTATACGTCAGTCCTGTTGAAAATTAACACGGCTGTTGGGCAAAATCGCATCCGGTGTAGTGACATAAAGATCGCACATGAAGTGAAACTGTGACACCCTCAAATTTAAATAGAATTAATTTAGGATTTATTAGGTTAATCCCTAGATTTATTAGATTAATTCTAGACCTAAAAGAAATAAATATGAATAATAAACTATAGATAAATAATGGGGAAAATAAAGGGATGTTTTATAATTTGAATGCTAAACTAAGTCCCTAAACCTTAGAAGAAAACTAGAAAAAGGTTGGCTCTGAAAACCTACTCAAATAAATAGAAAAGGCATTCAAACGTTGGCGGGCCAAAAACCTCACTTCCGGCCCAGTTCACACCATCTCCCCTTCTGCTGAAGTCCATCAACGCCCCCTGAACTTCCTCCAGGCCGCTTCCTCCCCCTCCCTCGTCCAGCGCGGCCCAACTCCCGCGCGCCGCACCTCCCTCCCTCACTCGGCCCAGCAGGCCGCCAGCCGCGACCCCCACGACCCACGCGGTCCGCCTCGCCTCGGCCTCCCGCGCGCACGCGGCCCACGCCCGCCGGGGCGACGTCACGTATGACGTCACCGCTTTCGCCCTACGTCATCCTCCTCCTCCCCCTCCGAGCGCCGCCGGGAGGCACCGTCGCCGCTCGATCTCCGACCGCCGGCCAGGATGAGCTCGGGGGGGGGGGGGGGGTGCGACGCGTGTCACCACCCCCGGCTCCCACCACGCCCGAATGATGGCGCCGACCACCCCAAACCTCACCTGGCCAAGGTTCCCCGCCGCCGGCGCTCAACCCCTCCACGGCCGCTGCGCGTCCTGCTCCGCCGGCCGCCCCTATCTCCTCCGCGCTACGTGGCCTCACCCCACGCTCCCGTTCCGCCTATAAAAGGCACCCCAGGCCTCTCCTCTGGGATCACCAAGCTCAAACCGAGCTTCCTTCCGCCCCCTACCATAACCACGCCGCTCCGCTCCTCCTCCGCCCGCCCACACGCCGCCAATATACTCGCCGTGCTTCCCTCGTCCGCCTGGACCAAACCGCACGGCCGGCGGCGAGCCGTAGCGCCGTTCCGGCATTGCTCCGGCAACCTTTGCGGCGGCGCACGGGGCGCGCACGGCGGCGCCGCCCGGCTACGGCGAAGCGGTACGACCCCGTCGGCCGCCGTCGATGCGCCGTCTCGGCTCTCTGTCTGGGTGTAACCCGACGAGTGGGCCCGGGCGCTAACGCCGTCACCCCACCCCGTCGCACCCTCGCCCCGTCCGTCGCGTGCGCTCGGTCCGCATGGACCCAAGACCCTGCAGCCGCCTCGGTTCACGGCCGGTCCATGGCGCGGCAGCCACGCCCGTGGAGTGGACGCGGTCCACTGGGCCGTCGGCCCAGCGGCCGCGGTCCACCACGCCCACGGCGCCGGCGCACAGAACAGTGCGTCAGCCCCTAGCAAATTGCTAGGTACACCCTGGTAAGTGCACACACAAGTCTATTTAGAGCCCTTCCACACTTCCAAAATTCCCCAAAAATACCCAAAAATCCTAGGAATATGTCTAAGTCTATTAGTGCCATCCAATCCTTTTTCGCACATCATTAGAGCCTAAATCCAATTAGGCTAAGTTCTAAGCCAATAAGGGGCCGCCATCAGTGTACCCAGAAAATTCTCCTTTCCATATCTTAACCCCATAAAATCCCCAGGAATTTCCACAGATACTAGGGATTATTCTAAGCATTTTCATATGCTTATTACCCTGGTATTCACCCCCTGACTCCAAAACCCAGTCGCACACCTCTAGTGCCCCGCCGAAACCCCGTCTAAGCTCCACGGACGTCATTTCGCCGTCCGATCAAAACCCGGAGTTTTGGTAGGACCCTAGCCGTTGTGCTATCCAAACCCATTCCATGCCATTAATTATTTAGAAACTTATTTCTAAATAATTAATATAATCATCCATTAATTATTCTGGGATTATTGCTTAGCTGTCCAATAATTCCCCAAATCCGCTACTTCAAAGCCTTTCTCAAAAGCCACCGTCATCCGGGAGTTAACCCTTAGAAATCCATATAACTCCCCATTCGCTCGATCATCTCCGAGGAAATTACTTATTAATTTCCTGGAAATTCCATTCCTTTGAATCCATTAATTATTTACCGTAATTAATGGATTATCCCTTAATATCTCTTCTTATTCTTTATTTTTATTCTATAGGAATTGATTGATGTATTGTTATCCTGATTGTTATTTTATGTGTTTTATCGATAGCATGGCCGGGCCCGACGAGACGTCGAAGCTCCAGAAGACACGAAGCCCAGCCCGGTCAACATATGGTATACGCCCGCGTAAGAACCGCCTAAGGACGACAATGAAGGCAAGTCTCACCAATAATATCACTTTAATCACTAAAGTTTACCTTTCTTGCAGCATAACCTATAAGGAGGCATCACGTGGGTGAATGCCTGGCCCCGCTGTAGGCATAGGATGCTGATTGGGAGTGGATGGAAGATCCCAAGGAAGGGGATTCTGTCCTAAGAGCCACTCTGATCCCAGCTAAGGACCGGTTCACGGGAGAGTCTTTCTAGTGCCCAGTACAACCTCGCTTGCCAAAAAGGCATAGCCTTCGGGAATGCCTATTTATGTGAGGCCTTGATTCACACCCCACCAGCTGAACCTAGTAATCCATCCCAAGGAGCCGTATGATTGGCGCAGAGTGCTGACCGACGAACTGGGGAGCGCCTGGTGTCGGGTCGAGCACGCGCCAAGTCGGGAAACGGGTATACTGGAGACAGCCCCAGACAGAGGGCTAGGACTGGGCGGCACGGGTTGACTAGGATACAGGGTCAGAGACCCTGAGGGCCAAAGGCCCGATGAGCTCATCAAAAACCCGGGTCGATATCCGCGAGGCGGATGATTAGTAGCCCCTGTTTAGCCCCCAGTATACACGTGGCTGGACCTAGGGAATGCTGACTAGCGATGGTCACTGGTGGGTACGAGTCTCGTAGGTCGGTACCGCCGAGGTACACGGTACGGGCCGACCGAATGCGAGGTAGATAAGTACGACCTCTGCAGAGTGTAGAATCTATCTGGATAGCCGCGACTCCGGCAAGAGTCCACTTAGTCAAAGCCACCGATGATTAGTCTTTACTGTTTCTGTACGGGGAACCTGAGACGGCGAAGGTACCGTTGGTCAGGTTCGGAACAACATATCGGGACTGGCAGGGAGGAAGTGCCCCTCCAGGACCGACCATTACATTAATTTAATATATTATATTATTGAATTTGTGGGATTTGCTGGGTATTCTTTTCAGAATACTCACCATTGCTTTCATTGTCTTACAGGTTTAGGCCATCAGGGCGAGAAGGTGCTGCAGCCCATTCCGGTGGAGGAATGAAGTGCCTGCCCGCTCCCCGCTAGCTAAAAACGGTGTTAAATCTATTTAAAATATACGTTATTTACCTCTTCTGATACTAATTTGTGATAAGATCTGTATCAGCGGCCGATCCAGGACCTGATATAGGTATTTAGGGAACCTTTGGATAAGGGGTCCCCACAGGGTGGTATCAGAGCCGTAAAGAAATTCTTAACACCATAAGACAGCCCACACGCATTAGGAAGCCTTCAACCTTCTGTTCTTTTCATATTTTCCGAAATTTGTCGAAAAACCCTCATTTTGTGCCTCAAATTTCCCTTATCTTATGCTTAACTCCAAATGTTACTCTGACAGGTATGGATCATGAGAATGAAGTCCGAAAGATGATCCGGAATATGGAAATTATGAGATGAAGGTTTGCCGAAAAGCAAATGCTGCCGGACTAACTAGAGAATCTAGTTGTAGAATGTTCTGTTGGAAAATAAGCCTATGATTTCATAGTAACGTACTTTTGATTATATAATGTTTGATTAAGCCCCGGATAATAGTTTTCCCCTTTCCATATAATAGATATGGATTTGATTGGTAGTTGATTGTAGAAATGCGTGGATAGAACCACTCTTCCCTCAAAACCTAAGGATTACCTGTAGGTCTAGTCCCTCTAACGTCCTCAGTTCAAGTAGAGGTTCAGAAATGAAGAAAATTTCTGGAAAATAATTGTACATGTCTGGAACGGAATACAGGATCTAATCCTCTTAAGTGGGGTAGATTCCGAAGTTACCAAGACATTATACTCGGAAAACTGCAGGAAGTCAGAACTCACAAACCACAGATGCCAGGGAAATACAGAATAATCACAGGAATAGTATAAACCAAGGTTATACTACGAATGTGACAAGAATTGAATTCCTGAGTAAAATCTTGGAGTAGAAACCTGTGAAAGCCGAGGAAACCAATATGAAGATATAAGGATCTCCGTTAGAAACCCTAGGCCATAGGTTCCACAACCCGTGAACCCTCAGCCAAGAAATAAACATCCACCCCTATCCGCCCCAAGGTCAACTCCATCCACCATAAGTATTTCTGGATTGACTGACATCCTTTCTTGAATCGGGACTGACAATAGCCATATTCCCAAAATCTTTGTCATTCCTGGCACCCCTCTCTTGATTCCCCCCCCTCCCCCCAGCTTTCAGAAAATCTTGTTCATCACCACTATCTCAACACCACCTCCATCAAGTCAACTCCCGTGAAAATTCCCACAGAAATAACAAAATCTCCACCTATTCATCAAGATAATCGAATTCTTGATGAAACCAGGCCCTTTTAGCCCCCACTCACTTCTACTAAGTCCTCAATAATCTTCTTTAGAAATCCAACCTCCTCTCTCCCGAAAACTAACTAAACCCACTCCCTCGCCAATGTCGACGCATCAAATACGTCGACAAATCCTTTCCAATCAAACTACGTCATATAACTCCCGAGAAACCGGAAAACTCCGGCCATTCCTCATCACCCCATTACTAGAGAAAGCGATACGTCAACATTCCTCTCTCTAGTAAATATTTCCCTTCCAATCCATCATCCCTAAAATACCATCATCCTCCAGCAGAAATCTACAAAAGTCAACCACTAATGATCCTTAACCCGGTCCATTCTCCCAAAAACCTAAAAGAAACCTCGTATATTCATCACCCCGACCTTCCACCCCACTCCCTGTACTCGCTTCTAAAATACTCCGAGAAACCTGCCCCCGTATACTCATAACCCAAACCGATACTCTACCAAAATACCCTGGCCACTGCAAGAACCCACAATCTTTTCCTACCAGGGAATCATCTTGCTTCCTGGCAGATCATTGAAGCATGCAAGCTTCTCTAAGCCTGCCCCTCTTCCGTCATCCACCCACGAAAACGTCAAGACCATCCTGGGAACACTACCCATCACAACTCGATAGCCATAGCCATTCTTCCATCCATTCTCCGCCACTAAGAATAAACCACCCATATATCCCAAATCTCTGAGGCTTCTTTAAGAAACACGTTCCTCAGTTATATCTTTTTCCCTCCATAACCAAGAACTCCCTAACCACCCCTGAGAATTATCCCATCAATTGCCACCATCCAACCATCCCCTCTTAGCCACCATAACTACCTGAAGTCATGACCGAATAAACCTTCGCCCCATAAGATTAGCCATGACCATCATCTCTCTCCAAGAGACAAATCTTCGAACACCCAGTAGAACCATCCCGTCACACCCTATCTAAGGAATGGTTAAACCAGGCTCGTCCCCTGAAACAACCATTCTAAGCAAATATCCCAGCCATAAACCGCCCAGCCTTAGCTACACCCCTAGGAAAATTTAAGACAACCCGCTTCCGATAGAAGAAATATAAGGAAGGAATCTTAGTGGAATAACTGGGTGATTTGGGAGAAGAATCACCACACAAAGATTTGGAAACCAAATTCCACTAAGAATGATTAGCAAACCCACCAACCCGAGATCCAAAACTACCTACTCATTCCAAGAGGAGACGCTTCTCAACCCAGAAGAATCACCATACCAAATCTCCGGATGAGAAGTAGTCACCCAAGTTTCTTACCCTAGATTTCCTTTTCCCCGTCTGGTAACCCCGAACCAACTACTAGATTCTTTGTAACCGTCACTATAGCCTTCCCTGAACCTAACCAACCCAGATGCAACAGGATTACCAAGAAGAGAGCCACGACAAAGACAGTGGAATGATCAAGAATAGGACATTGAAGGAGTAGTAAAACCAAACATAGACATATCCAAGTAAAGGAAACTTGGATAGAAAATTTGGACGAAAACCCTAAAGAAGATATGGAAATCCGAGGTTTTCATTTCAAAATAAATTTGAGAAATCCATTCGGAAAAGAATCTCGGATTAAAATCAAAGGAAATCCTGAGTTAATCCTTTCAAGTGGGGTAGTAACCCAAACAAAAGAAAAGGTACTTGACCTCAAGAACTTGAGGATTAACACAACTCAGGAAAAGTATTTCATCAAGTCGCCCCAGGTGCGGCAGTGATTAGTAGGATACATTCGGGACTAAAGGAAACAAACGTCAACAACAATACTCCCACACACGGAAATAAGAGACAGGTATATCGCAAAGAGAAGAATTCCTAAGAATTTAAAAGGAAGAAGAGATTCCTTTTAATAAATATCGGAAATCCTTATCGTTACTGTAAATTAGAAGAATACTAGGAGAAAACCCTAGACCTTCTTTCTAGCCGAAAAATCTCGGGACGAGATTTCTTTAAGTGCGGTAGATCTGTGACACCCTCAAATTTAAATAGAATTAATTTAGGATTTATTAGGTTAATCCCTAGATTTATTAGATTAATTCTAGACCTAAAAGAAATAAATATGAATAATAAACTATAGATAACTAATCGGGAAAATAAAGGGATGTTTTATAATTTGAATGCTAAACTAAGTCCCTAAACCTTAGAAGAAAACTAGAAAAAGGTTGGCTTTGAAAACCTACTCAAATAAATAGAAAAGGCATTCAAACGTTGGCGGGCAAAAACCTCACTTCCGGCCCAGTTCACACCATCGCCCCTTCTGCTGAAGTCCATCAACGCCCCCTGAACTTCCTCCAGGCCGCTTCCTCCCCCTCCCTCGTCCAGCGCGGCCCAACTCCCGCGCGCCGCACCTCCCTCCCTCACTCGGCCCAGCAGGCCGCCAGCCGCGACCCCCACGGCCCACGCAGTCCGCCTCGCGTCGGCCTCCCGCGCGCACGCGGCCCACGCCCGCCGGGGCGACGTCACGTATGACGTCACCGCTTTCCCCCTACGTCATCCTCCTCCTCCCCCTCCGAGCGCCGCCGGGAGGCACCGTCGCCGCTCGATCTCCGACCGTCGGCCAGGATGAGCTCGGGAGGGGGGGCGTGTGCGACGCGTGTCACCACCCCCGGCTCCCACCGCGCTCGAATGACGGCGCCGACCACCCCAAACCTCACCTGGCCAAGGTCCCCCGCCGCCGGCGCTCAACCCCTCCACGGCCGCCGCGCGTCCTGCTCCGCCGGCCGCCCCTATCTCCTCCGCGCTACGTGGCCTCACCCCACGCTCCCGTTCCGCCCATAAAAGGCAACCCAGGCCTCTCCTCTGGGATCACCAAGCTCAAACCGAGCTTCCTTCCGCCCCCTTCCGCCCCCTACCATAACCACGCCGCTCCGCTCCTCGTCCGCCCGCCCACACGCCGCCAATATACTCGCCGTGCTTCCCTCGTCCGCCTGGGCCAAACCGCACGGCCGGCGGCGGGCCGTAGCACCATTCCGGCATTGCTCCGGCAACCTTTGCGGCGGCGCACGGGGCGCGCACGGCGGCGCCGCCCGGCTTCGGCGAAGCGGTACGACCCCGTCGGCCGCCGTCGATGCGCCGTCTCGGCTCTCTGTCTGGGTGTAACCCGACGAGTGGGCCCGGGCACTAACGACGTCACCCCACACCGTCGCACCCTCGCCCCGTCCGTCGCGTGCGCTCGGTCCGCATGGACCCAAGATCCTGCGGCCGCCTCGGTTCACGGCCGGTCCACGGCGCGGCAGCCACCTCCGTGGAGTGGACGCGGTCACTGGGCCGTCGGCCCAGCGGCCGCGGTCCACCACGCCCACGGCGCCGGCGCACAGAACAGTGCGCGCCGTGGGTCCCACCGGCCCACGTCGGCCGGCCCACCCTGCTGCGTCAGCCCCTAGCAAATTGCTAGGTACACCCCGGTAAGTGCACACACAAGTCTATTTAGAGCCCTTCCACACTTCCAAAAATTCCACAAAAATACCCAAAAATCCTAGGAATATTTCTAAGCCTATTAGTGCCATCCAATCCTTTTTCGCACATCATTAGAGCCTAAATCCAATTAGGCTAAGTTCTAAGCCAATAAGGGGCCGCCATCAGTGTACCCAGAAAATTCTCCTTTCCATATCTTAACCCCATAAAATTCCTAGGAATTTCCACAAATATTAGGGATTATTCTAAGCATTTTCATATGCTTATTACCCTGGTATTCACCCCCTGACTCCAAAACCCATTCGCACACCTCTAGTGCCCCGCCGAAACCCCGTCTAAGCTCCACGGATGTCATTTCGCCGTCCGATCAAAACCCGGAGTTTTGGTAAGACCCTAGCCGTTGTGCTATCCAAACCCATTCCATGCCATTAATTATTTAGAAACTTATTTCTAAATAATTAATATAATCATCCATTAATTATTCTGGGATTTTTGCTTAGCTGTCCAATAATTCCCCAAGTCCGCTACTTCAAAGCCTTTCTCAAAAGCCACCGTCATCCGGGAGTTAACCCTTAGAAATCCATATAACTCCCCAATCGCTCGATCATCTCCGAGGAAATTACTTATTAATTTCCTGGAAATTCCATTCCTTTGAATCCATTAATTATTTACCGTAATTAATGGATTATCCCTTAATATCTCTTCTTATTCTTTATTTTTATTCTATAGGAATTGATTGATGTATTGTTATCCTGATTGTTATTTTATGTGTTTTATCGATAGCATGGCCGGGCCTGACGAGACGTCGAAGCTCCAGAAGACCTGAAGCCCAGCCCGGTCAACATATGGTATACGCCCGCGTAAGAACCGCCTAAGGACAACAATGAAGGCAAGTCTCACCAATAATATCACTTTAATCACTAAAGTTTACCTTTCTTGCAGCATAAGCTATAAGGAGGCATCACGTGGGTGAATGCCTGGCCCCGGTGTAGGCATAGGATGCTGATTGGGAGTGGATGGAAGATCCCAAGGAAGGGGATTCTGTCCTGAGAGCCACTCTGATCCCAGCTAAGGACCGGTTCACGGGAGAGTCTTTCTAGTGCCCAGTACAACCTCGCATGCCAAAAGGGCATAGCCTTCGGGAATGCCTATTTATGTGAGGCCTTGATTCACACCCCACCAGCTGAACCTAGTAATCCATCCCAAGGAGCCGTATGATTGGCGCAGAGTGCTGACCGGCGAACTGGGGAGCGCCTGGTGCCGGGTCGAGCACGCGCCAAGTCTGGAAACGGGTATACTGGAGACAGCCCCAGACAGAGGGCTGGGACTGGGCGGCACGGGTTGACTAGGATACAGGGTTAGAGACCCTGAGGGCCAATGGCCCGATGAGCTCATCAAAAACCCGAGTCGATATCCGCGAGGCGGATGATTAGTAGCCCCTGTTTAGCCCCCAGTATACACGTGGCTGGACCTAGGGAATGCTGACCAGCGATGGTCACTGGTGGGTACGAGTCTCGTAGGTCGGTACCGCCGAGGTACACGGTACGGGCCGACCGAATGCGAGGTAGATAAGTACGACCTCTGCAGAGTGTAGAATCTATCTGGATAGCCGCGACTCCGGCGAGAGCACACTTAGTCAAAGCCCCCGATGATTAGTCTTTACTGTTTCTGTACGGGGAACCTGAGACGGCGAAGGTACCGTTGGTCAGGTTCGGAACAACATATCGGGACTGGCAGGGAGGAAGTGCCCCTCCAGGACCGACCATTACATTAATTTAATATATTATATTATTGAATTTGTGAGATTTGCTGGGTATTCTTTTCAGAATACTCACTCTTGCTTTCATTGTCTTACAGGTTTAGGCCATCAGGGCGAGAAGGTGCTGCAGCCCATTCCGGTGGAGGAATGAAGTGCCTGCCCGCTCCTCGCTAGCTAAAAACGGTGTTAAATCTATTTAAAATATACGTTATTTACCTCTTCTGATACTAATCTGTGATAAGATCTGTATCAGCGGCCGATCCAGGACCTGATACAGGTATTTAGGGAACCTTTGGATAAGGGGTCCCCACAGAAACTGTCTTGAAGTCGTGTGCATCGTAGAAAACGGGCAAGAAGTGCTACAAAACCTAGGAAACCTCGCAAGAACTAGTTTCAGGCCCCAAACGCACTAGTGCAGCAAAGAAATACCACAAAGGAAAAAAAACTTGTTCCAGAATGACTTATGCAGTCACACAACCAGGAAATCGTATAAGAAGTCCTCAAATCAAAGCAACCGCCCAAGAATTAGATCCGTGACGCCCTTGTGCACTAGCACAGCCGAAAAAATGATGCAGGAATGACGACTCGCGAACAAAAAAATGGCACTCCAATCATTGCCCAGAAGAAGAAACCATCGAAAGCAAGGGCTGGGGGACACCTGCAAATAACCTTGCCACCCTCCACGGATCTTCAAGCCGCGCTGGATTCCTAGCCTTCAATGAGTCAGGAAGCCGGGAGGGATGTGTCGCGGCCCCAGGGGCGAGAGGGCGAAGAGGAGGAGAAGGGGACGTGGGGGCAGCTCTCCTCTCTTGAGAGCGAGAAGGTGTATTAAAAAGGAGCTGGCAAGCGGCTAGCGTCGGGGCTAGCGGGACCGATGAAAAGGGCGTAGCCCAGATGAGTCGGTTCCTACCGGCACGACCCAACCAACTTCTTTCTTCCTCTGAGTCCGGACGTCTGGTCTTGTCCAGTCCGAGCCGAGCCGGCCCGCTTCTCTGAAATCCAAACAATACCGTTAAATGACACTATTACAACTTACAAGCATAGATATGGTTGGAACACGAGACCAATACATACAGGAATGCAACATCTAGAAACAATTACTACCTCTTTTCCAAGTTCTAAATTATAGTTCGTTTGACTTTTTTGAACCCAAGTTTGACCTATCGTCTTATTAAAAAAATTGCACAAGTCAATCACAGCCCACATCAGTGCTCCTACTACCTTATGCTGAACGGAGAACAAAAGAAAAAAAACTCCAATTCATATTGCATATTGTTGTTCATCCTTTATATGGCCCTACTAGTAGGCTGCCATTACTAGTTTACTACATTCCTCCTCCAGCAAGGAAATCAAGCACCTCTCTAAGGCACATTTTCCACTCTCCACTGCCTTTCTGGATGCCTTTCAACTATCTCTCCATTGACAAACACTTAGGCTGCGCGTCATAATTTTTTTTAGAAAATGGAAATGTTTCCTGCCTCTGCAACAGCAAACAACTAAGGTTTTACATCATTCTCAGCACATCAGCTGATTACACATATAATGGAAACAAGTGCACAAAATGAGAGGAATAGCTATAAGCAAATTCTATTGTTGCTTCTCCATCCGTTACTTGCGAAGATATCCAAAGCAACTACTTCCAATGCTTTTGCTAGCCAAACAGATGGTCTTCTTTTTTTCCTCACGCTGTAGCAAGGACCAGAATCGCAGACAATATGCTCCCTTGAAAACAACCTCTGTACGATAAGTGTTTGACCTTTCAAGTACTTAGTTTGCATTTGAATCTCTCCTCGATTACACTCCAATCTGTATTGCGGAGTTTACGATGGTGCATTGCACCATAATGAAATTGCACATCAGTCAGTACCCCATCTCAAACATTGTCATCAGCAATCAAGCCTTTGTCCACGATAGACTGAAAATGCACCTTGATATTAGCAGGACACAATAATGTTGCCGAATAAAGGATCATGACTTGGCAGAATACATAGATTACAGCTGCTCCAGAAAATTTCACAAATGCATGCAACTATTAAAGCGTTTCAATGCCAAGATGATGGGCATAATCTAAAGAGATGGTTCAATAAGTAGCGCTCCCATCCATAGCTCCGTGGCTGCTCGCTCGCCGCGTGGTTTCAGCCGGTCGATCGCACCGTCCGCACATGTATGTTGTCGTTGTTTTGTTGCGTTCAATTGACGCGGTGTGAAATCTTGGTCCTTCAAGTCTTTGACTTAGGCCAGCCGACCGCTCGCTGTGTCCGTGACGCGTGAGGGCTGCTCATGCATGGCTGATGGCAGCGCTGGGACAGCCGGGAAAGGCAGCTGCGTCCTCAGTGTACGCTCGTGGTTTTCCTATTCTCTCATTAATCACCGTCGTTCCTCTCTGTCTTTCCTTTCCCTCGGCAGCTTCGTCGCCTTCTCTTCCCCCTCATCACGTCATCTCCGTCGACCGTCCTCCTCTTCGACGTGGACCTGGTGATGAACCGAATCGGTGACAGGTGCATACTCCTGCCTGTGTTAATTGGTGATGCTGCTCTTTCAATCCAGTGGCCAATAAGGCAAGCACTATTGAACTAACCAATTTGGACAGTTAAATTTGTCCCGGTCTCTCTTTTTCTCCCCTATCATTTGACTATCCATTGCCCACAAAACTGCATGGGGACCCGTGGGGCTTGAGGTCCATGCTCCCGCGATCTCCTCCATTGCTGTCGTTGAGAGAAGCTTCTGGTTCTCGGGCTGGTCTAGTGGTTTGTTTCGTATGATTCTGATGGGCCCCATGTCACAATTGTGCACTGCAGGGTCAGGTGAGACTTCACGGCCTCTATCTTCCTGACTTCCTCGGACAAGAAAACTCCATCCCCCTCACCAAGGACAAGTAGGAGGTCGCCACTTATCTCATTAGCTACTACATACGCACGCAGTTTCTACTTCTACACAGCAAGGTCTTCTTCTACAGGTATGCACTACTACCAAAAAACATTAACGGAGACGGTCTTTTTGCATTTACGGATGCGGTTTTGGCAACCGTCTCTAAGCTGAGGTCTCTGTTAATCATCGATTAACAGAGACGGTTTTGTTACAAAAACCGTCTCTGTTAATGCCTATTAACAGAGACGGTTTTGTTAAAAAACCGCCTCTGTTAATAATTTTACAAATTAAAAAAAATAGATTTTGAATTTAAATCCAGTGGAAGCATGGTTTCTCGCTGAATTTTGAATTTAAATCCTCTGGTAATACATATAGTCATCTAACAGTAGTACTTCTAATACAGTGGAAGCATGGTTTGTCGTTGGATTTTGAATTTAAATCCTCTAGTAATACATATAGTCGTCTAACAGTAGTACATCTAACAGTAGTACTTCTAATCTTCAGAGCTTACTGCAATAGAATGGGAGAAGAAGCAACTGAAAAAAATGGGGAATTAGATTACAATTATATTAGTAAACTTGAGGGGAAAAAATGCAGAGATAAATGCATATGTAGGGAAATTGGCAATGCTTAATACCTGCAAGCAATGACTCCTTTCCTCTCAGCTCAGGTGCTCCCAGGTTACCCCATCATCTTGATGCGACAGCTCATATGTTCATTGGTCCTTCCTGGGAGCCACCAACCTAAAGCCGAAAAGAATAAATCAACACTAACTGACAGAAAATGCAGAGAAGTTCATCAACACCTGCTCTACCACTGAATATATATTGCGTTAACTAGTAGTTCATCTAACGGTCGTAGTGATATAGCTCCTAGTTCACACTTCACACTTCAGATCAATAGCAGAAATTAAATAACCTGTACATGAAAACCAGAGGCTGACTTGAGCTCCTATGCGACAGAAAAAAAAGATAGGCTATAGTTTACAATGCACAAATGTCATTCAAGAAATCAAATTGATCATACAAATAGAGAATGTTTATATGCAGTGAGTAAAGTTATCAATTTTGACAAGCCAATTTATGTTGATGTCTAAAAAAGTACATGTATCTAAACTAATGTTTATAAGTCATGTATGTGAGAAGGATCTTAGTAACTTGACTGCCAACCCATACCATTGCCATTAGTTTAACAAACCTGATTCAGTAGATTTTGGTATTACAATATAAGATTGAAAGAACAAATCCATTGTGTCACTATATGGACAGGTTAACTTTTGGTCGACTCCTTCCCATCCTTTCCTGAATCTGCACAGGGGAAATGGGGAAATGGGGGAGATAAAATCAGGCCTATGAAGAAATGAATTGACAAAGCAAAGTTTGTATGTGTCACAAACATCATACCAGTGGAACTTCCTAGTGACTGCTTAGTTCCTTCAACATTATCTGCACCGAGCTAACAATGAAACACAGCCCGGTTAGTTTCCAAATGACATCACTCAAAAGGCCCCTGCAGTATGTTTGGGCCCATGGCATCATTCCAAAGCTACAGGACACTATTCATAACACAAAATGTGGCTTGAAGTTACCTTGGTAAATAAAGAAGCTAAGTGACTCTACATGGGTCATACTACAAAAGTAATTTTCACAGTTAGTGTCAATGGCATTTTCACAATATGAGCACAACTGCAATTACAGAGCCTTACTGTAATTAGTGTCAACCCTATTCTCTAATAGATTCTGACAATGTTAGTCATGTTAAATATACCGGAATAGGAACCAAAGTATTGACATATTTCAGCATACAAGGTAAAAGCTAACAGTTCAGTATGAGAATGTTAAGAAAAAACTTACAGAAACCAACCCATGCCAAGGCCACAACATGGAAGACGCCGCATCTAATTCAGGTCAACAGCCCCAGTTTATTTTATTTTTCTTATATTGCATAGGAAAATCAATTATTCTGCATCTAATTGTTTGTTCCAGCATATCAAAGTTTCTGCTCATTTACTTCCAACATTCCAGAACAGACAACCTTAATCTGCTTACAAGAATAAACTAGTGCACTTTCACTGAACTACTACTGCAGTACTAGTGCATCTTAATCTGCTTACAAGAATACACACATGCCCAATAATAGAGGTTTATTTGGGATCAAATTATTGGGCATTCCAGTACCTATCTGCAGTTACATGTCACTACATCGCAAGGCATGATTTGACCTATTCCAAAATTGGAGAAGGCATCTGGAATTTTGCTCAGCACAGATCGAGAGGGAGGGAGGAGAGAGGGAAGGAGGCATACCAGAGATCTTGCTGCGCCGTTCCTTCGCGGCCGTCGGGCTGCAGTGCCGCTCCCCTGCCGCTACTCCCATGCTGGCTCCCCCGCCGCCGCTGCTCCCGTGCTTGCCATCACCGCGCCTCGCCCTGCCGGCCACCGCAGCTCTGCCCGCGCCGCATCTCTAGCCCTCTGCGCTTGCTGCCGCCGCACCTTGCCCTGCCGCCGCTCCTCTCTACTGCCGCCCCTCCACCCGTGCCGCCAGCCACCGCAGATCCGGCTGCTGCTGCTCCGCGACCTCGGGCAGCCATGAGAGAGGAGGGTTCGGGGAGATAGAGGAGAGGGGAGTGGCGGAGCGGCGCGCTGTGAGAGGAGGGTTCGGGAGATGGAGGAGAGGGGAGTGGCGGAGCGGCGCGCTGTGGAGGGGGGAGGGGAGGGGCGTCACGCGGGGAGGAGAATCTGGGGCCGGCGCGGGGACGTGGAGAGGGTAGGGTTTCGAGTGAGGTGGACTACGCCTGTGATTTCCAGAAAATTGAAGGGCTCTTCTGCAAAAGTGACAGGATACGGCGCGCTGCGTCTGGATGTTTTTCCGAGACGGACATTTTACACCGCCTCCGTTAATGGAACGCCACCGTCTCCGAAAATGATGGACATTAACAGAGACGCACGTATTTTGCAAGTGTCTCGGAAAATGTTTTGGCAGTGTCTTCTAAAATGTTTTTTTGTAGTAGTGACGTCTTTTCTGATGTGGTAGTTCGTTTTGTATTTTTCCTGCACTCAATTTTGTTATATTTGTAAAGAAGCTATCATATCATTGTACAATGAATATAGATTCCAGGTTAGATGTGTCATATGAAGATTCAGTGGATATATTTTGATTTTAAAAAATACAAACTTACAAAGTGATGTAAACATTTTTTTGATTTTCTATTTCGCTTCTACCCACGCATGACATGATTGTCAATCTGTCATAGGTATATGATTGGTCTACCAGAAACCAATCAGCAAACTTGAGTATGTGAAGCTACTCTGAATTCCGGCCAGGCTATGCGATTAGGAGCATATGAGAATGGTGTATCATTATTGGAACATTTAAAGAATGCACAAAGCAGTACTTGAGTTGATCTTATTTATTTTACAAGTTCCAACACGGTCATATGAATGTGTTTTCATCTCCGCTACTATGTGACAAACTACAACTCTGGCCTCCTAAAATAGCTTATATGAAATGTGTATGCAAATCGCCGGTGTAATAAGTACGAAGTATTTTTACACATTTATTTAGAAGAAAAATATATGCCACTTGTCCGTTTCTTTTAATCCTTTCATGTGTTGTCTCTGCGCGCGCAGCGAAGCGCGCGAACCTTCCTAGTTACAACTATCAAGCAACAGTACAAGACTACTGATACATTTATTTTCCACGTCTTTATAGGTACGGCGGTATTGTACTGTACTAGCGGCTGTTTGTGCGTTGGTACGGAATATTTCATAAAAAACTCATTCATGTTCTAAAACACTCAGCATAAGCTACAGTTGTCCTTTCATGTTGCGTAATTGAATCACGGTAACATCACTTTGTAGTCATCTATTAACTTAGATATAAGATATGTGCAAAGAAGACAGGAACAGGTTCAGGTACAGCTGCTAGATACACATGGTTTCAATTTGGAACTGAAACTAAAAGTTAAAATTCAGCAGTCCATTATGATATATCCATTTGAGGAACAACACGTCTATATCTAGTTTATGCTTATGATTGTTATATATATAACCGATGTGAGACTGAAACCCGATATAATGGAAATCCAGTAGTCCACTAGAATATATCCATTCGAGGAACAACACACGCATCTTGAGAGGGATATGATAGATTTGAACAGCTGATGACAGTGCTTTTGCAACGAGAATCTGTGCGGATCGGAAGCTGATCGGAAACTAGCAAGTCGTTTGCTCTGTTTAATACAAGTGCAAGATTAGGCCACAAAATGCATGCAAGTGCACCGTGCAACAAGCACGCCGAGATGGCCCACGTGTAGGAACAACCCCCGAGGTGGACTAGACTGGACCTTACGGGCTTACGGGCTACGGCCCATGTACTCGTGTGTTAACACGGTCCAAACTAGTTCGGGTTCAATGGCTACTACCCCTTTGCTTTGAGCCAGCATACTACTCTCAAAAAAAAAAAAAACAACTTTAAGCCATGTGAGAGGCACAGAGGCGACCAGAGAACAGGGACCGATCGATCGATCGATCCACGCGGCGTCCCTGAAGTCGGCTATGGTTCGGCCATGGGGCACCCCTGGCCTCATGCATGGATGTGAAGCAGCTATTGCACCATGGATGATGCAGGGGAGGGCTATATATGCAGCTTTGCATTGCAATTATTACCACTAAACAGCAACGTGTGGCAGGCATGCAGCGCCGAATTTAATACGACGAACGAACTCAAGGCAAAGGCAGCCAAAGCCCTGCATGCATGCATGCTGCCAATGTGCCATTCTTTTCTTTAACTGCGAGCTGAGCTGAGGTTGCAGAATTGAATTCCTGCCGCTGCTGCTGCTGCTGCGCAATTCGGTTTAAACTCGGGGCAGAATGATGGCATGGATGGATGCATCTGCAGGACGGAACCACCCCAACCTAGGGTCAATTTAACTCCAGGCCGGATCCACCGGCCGTCGATCCAACGAGGAGGAATTCAAATGTACGGACCACGTGCGGCTATTCAAGAGCACTTGCTTGCGGCGTCGAGAATTAATTTTTTCGTGTGGCTGGAACTGGAAGGGTCTGTATATACGATGGGGTTTTTGGAGATTCAGACTTTCAGAGAGATGCACGAGAGGAGACAGACCGAGGTAGCGAGGTGGCAATATGCAGCCAAAATGAGCCATCAAATAATTAATCCCATCTAACTAAACTATCTTATCCTCGTAGAATTGGAGCTTGGACACTAAAAAATAGAATGAACTAGGCCTATGTGTATAGGCTAAAATGGCAACAAATATGGCTGACTTAAACACCTCTATAAGACTATAACACACAAAGGCATGCATGTAGGCGCATACCTTGCCGTGGTGCGGTCAGGCGAGTGCTCCTGACTGAGAAAAGGCAGGTGGTAGGGTTAAGCTTAAGCTTAAGCGCGTGATGATGTCAGTGGGGTGCCGGGGCCAGCCCACCACCACGCACTGCACGCGCTCCGAGGTTGGCTGGCCACGCACACGCACCTCCCTGCGATCGATCGACGATCGTGCCCGCCCTGCCCCGGCCTGCATGCATGCAGCGCAACTAGAACCAGTAGTGTGGATCGATGCACATCGAGCGGTGGGCCCCGGGAGAGGGGCGGGGTCCACGTCACCATATGCGTGCCCCTGTGGACCATCGAGCGGCGTGCGGCCGTGCAGTGCAGGGGGGCCCGATCAAATCTCCGTGACTTGCGTGCATCGTCATATCATATGCTCAAGCATGTGGGCCAGTACCATGGTGGTGCGTACGTCGTCCTCTGCGCGATCGATGACACGTCCCTGTTCCCTGATCGCCAGGGTAACGCAAATGCATTATTCGTGAACCGTGCCCTTACCTTTACCTGTGTCACGACTCACAATACATATATAACATGCACACGTACTACACAACATCCACTTGATCGATCGATCCCATATTTCCCATGAGTAAAATTGTTGAGTGCCATGAAATTTTCGGTCACTTTTTTTCGGTGTCATAAAATTTCGTAAATTCCCTTAGTACCATAAAAGTTCTAACTTATACCTTAAGTGTCATTCTGTTACAATTTTCGTCAGTTTGTTGTTAACTGAGGTGAGAAAACACACTTTTACACATGGCCCTACATGTCATTGCCCAATGCCTCCTAATTTAATTTCCTCCAACTCTCTTTCCTCTCGTGTCAATATGGCAGAGCATGGCGCGCCGGAGCGGGACCGCTTAGCGCGGCAGGGACGGCCGACAGTCGAGCGGCAATGCAGGATATGCTGAGGCCAAGACGCGGGGCCGGTGTTCCTCACTGCGTGGCCGCAGACGGGCCAAGGCGCGCCGCAGCTGGCCGGCCCTCAGGCGGTAACTTGGCGACCTGGTCCCATTGCCCAGCGCCGGGTAGTCCTCCCCACATTGAGCGTCAGCCTGTCACAGAAGGTAGGAGCAAGCAGCGGCCACGAGATCCGTGATTTCCGCCAAGGGAGGTTCAGCTGTGTACAATAGCTTGAACGTGGATGCAACTGAGGAGGCTGTGGTGCCGTCGATGAGAGAAATCGTCCGGAGGTAGGGTGTGGCTGGCAAATTTCGGCCGAAGAAGTTGCGTGCTCGGCTTAGTTTGGTTTCTGTCCATAGGAAGAAGAAAGGGAGGGAGATTGAGATGAGGTCGGGCTGCTCCAGAGGACTGGAAGAGGATAAGGCTGGAAAAGCAACGACCTATGGGGATCGTCGGAGGGGAGCGGCAGTTGGGACAAGCTCTAGGGCTGAGCCGAGGAGGGGGTGGCTGGGAGTTTGAAATTGGAATGGGGCGGGAGAGCAAGCAGACCACCTGTGAAGTGAGAAGAACAGAGGAAGGAGACGAGAAGGAAGAAAAAGGAAGAGAGGCACTTACATGTGGGGCCATGGGTAAATCCATTTTTTCACACATTAGTTATCAACAAATGGATGAAAAATGAGATGGAAGGACATGCAAGGTATAAGTTAGAACTTTTAAGATGGAGAAAAGTTTAGAAATTTTTATGACACTGAGAAATTATTCTTATTTTTATGGCACCGAAGGAATTCTCTCATTTCGCATCTATGATATACTCCGTATCTATCGGTGCATGTAGACTCTGCTGCAGTGATCGAGAAGGTTAAAATCGGGCAACGATGTACTGCCGACATTTGTCATCTCTGTGCTGCGTACGGGAGCCATATGCCCGTGCACAGTAGCACCTCATGGAGTATACAGTATACTGTGCGTGCGTACGAATTGAACCTCTCATGCCCCCAGACTAGTACGCAGTACTGCTTGGCCAGTATCCACCAAAGATCGTGTAATTTTGTACCCAAGGTACAGCAGCATCAAATGTTATTCACCGCAGCTCCACGACAAAGAAAGCCTCTGCGAGACCCTTTTTTTTTATGTCATTGCATTGAGAAATGTTAGCTGGAGGCTCTGGAGCAAATCATGGTGAAGACTGAAGAACATGTAGGCCAGGTTTTGTTGTGGCTGGGCAGAGAAAAATGTTGGGAGGAAAACCCTGGCCAGCCTTTTTCCAGTCCTTGGCTGTCCGGCCTGCGCCGCCCAAGATTCTGTGTTTTGTTCGCGTCTGGATCGGAAGCTAGCGCGTCAGCATGTGTGTGCCTTCGATCTGCTCAACACACTGGGACGACTGAGACACGCACGACACGAGAAGGAAAGGAAAAGAGGGAGACCAAGATCTGATCGATTTCCTAATCCACGCCCTTTATTTATTTCCAGAGAAAAGAAGAGCACTGCACGTAGTGCGTGACTGAGCCGGCAGGGAAAATGACATACGTTTGCCGTCGGTCATGTCTGTATCACGTACTCGTCTAAAATCTCGTGCACAGGTGTGTGGGCGTGTTTAGTTCGAAGAGAGAGAGTGAAAAATACTGTTTCTATGATGTACAGGGATAGAAATAAACTGACACGGTTTTTTAAAATGGAAAACTTTTGATGGAAAGGGAGAACTAAACAGGCGATACTTTCTTGCCTGAGCCTGAGCCACTACACGAGAGACTTCGAGAAGTGTGTACCAGCTGGAGATCCTGCTCGTTTGGTTCGTGAAAACACACATCTGCTATGATACAAGGATCTATTACGAGATAACTAATTCCATTACTTTGCTTTAAGGTGGTGATATATACCAACTTACCAAGTAACCAAATCCTGTCTATCCCCGAACATTAACAGGGGCAAAAAACCGTCTGATGCGAGAAGTTGATGGATCACTCTGTTGCTCGAATCAAGCACCGTCCAAGCCCTGCACCGATCTACAGTGGCATCATGGCAAAAACTGCAGTTGAGCAGCGCTGCGGCGGATGGAGACTTGAGAGGATCAGGCGATTGGCCAATTGGGTCCAAGATGGCAAGCACACAGCACCAGTGCCTGCCCAAGTTTCAGACCACAGTCTCCTAGTACACACTCTCTTTACCACTTTGAACCTTGCTCACCAAATTTCTAGAAATATCTGAAAAAAATAGCAGCAACTCATTCATATAGACTGACAAACAAAAAGGCAGATCATCACGTACCAGTTCATACGACCAAACTAGCTACGTACGTACAAAAGTATAAAGGGCAATGCCATGGTTCTTCTGGAAGGCGACTGTACATACGACAGAGTAGCTCGGCGCTTGCAAAGCTGTGTGCACTATAGAAATAGTAACGCTTTTGTTGGATCCGTTGCCTTTCATGGGCTATCTTTTCTCTTTGGATCAGGCTTTTAGCTGGGGGCTTTTGGTAGCACTCGATGGCTCGTTGATTTGAAGCAGCAGCACCTTTTCAGGCTGTGGTTGGAAAAAGAAACCATTTGGTAGGAAAAAGATAATATATATAGTAAAAGTGCCATGCGCCGGGACCAGCCATTTCCAACCTTTTCCTGGAGTCCCATATATACACGCTGCATGTACCTGGCACTTGATGTGTTACGTTGAAAGGTGAAGCCAATCGATTGATCCGTTCAGCTATGATTATTCCAGCTTTTCTTCTAATTAATAAAGGTAATGATTCAACAGTTTGTGTCTTCGTGCTTGGAGGCCGAAGCTTGGCGGTTTTAATTTCATCAAATATATATGTATATTACGTACCACACCAAACAATTAGGTCCATGTTGCCAAATTATCTAGTAGTGAGTACATATGCATTTCAAATGGGCCCTACTACGTACGTATTTACTAGAGAGGCCGTACCGTACCACGAGTCCACGACTACAAACCTCGGAACGTGCAGTGTTGTGTGTGCTTGTACGCGCGCAGGCCTTGAAGTCTAGGAGCCCGTGTGCTGTACGTATGCATGTCCTTGTTGGACCTGTAGGGCGTAGCCGACGATCGACGGGATCCGCGGTGAACCGTAGAGTGGTCACAAAACACACTGCCGCGCGCGCGCGCCCACAAGCTAGCAAAGGCAGCTTGCAGTTGCAGCAGGTCCAGTCAGATGGAAAGAAATCTAGGCACACAGTTGCCAATGAATGCGCTGCCGGGAACGACGAGAAACTCCCGCCATTAATAATCCCTCGCGTCGCGCTGGTGGTGGCGAGGGAGCGAACGAACGAGCGAGGCCACAACCACAGGGGCGCCCAGGCCTGGCCTCTGAGTCTGCTAGCGACGACTGCGCGCGCGCCTGCACCTCCACACGGATCCGGATCCACCACGCATGCACACCACCTCGACTGCGAGCACGTTAATAATGGCGACCTTGACCTTGCGACGAGCACACCGGCCGGCCGGTGCACCTGCACCATCGTCGTCGTACACGCTCCGAGAGCACGCACGGCAACTGCTTGCTTGGGGGGAGGATGCTTGTAAGCAGTGTATCCCATTACGAAGCTGCATGCAGGGAGAAAGCTAAGCATGCAGGAACTGTGCATAGGTACTGAAGAAGCGCTGTGCTCCTCCGCAGTGCAGGCTCACTTAAATTGCCACGTACTGCAACTCGCGCGTGGTGAGGCCGTCGTGGTCAAGGCAGTGCCGGGATTCTGAAAGCCCTCTGCCGAACTCGTCACGACTACCCCTCTAAAGTGCAGACACCATATAAAATCTTATAATATGTGTATATATACACGTCATTTTTTCTTGCAAAGTGAAAACGAATACTCCGTATATCGATACCTTTCTAATTTAACATGTTTGACAATTATCAGGGAACAGTGTAGACAAAAACAATAGTATATTTGTACTTCTAGAATTAATTTGATTACATGCTTTTCTAGCACCTAAATTATAAGAAAAGCACGATCACATGATTACTACAAAATTACAAATAAAATTAAATTGGTCGGTGCTAAATCCGAACGGCTGAACCGCCTAACTCTAATATGAGTTTAGAGATTCGCTGGAGCCTGGTGTCATAGAGAGTGGAGACTGATCGACGATGGTCGATGGAGGCGAGCGTCCTGGTCCGGCGGCGAGCGTGGCGCTATCTGCTCCACCTTCTGTGATCGTGCGATGCCGCGATGACCTAGACCGAACTGATTACGAGTCAGCCGGGAGCGGTCTGCCTTCCGTCGTTCCACGGCCTCCTTCCTAAGGATAAGTTCTATTTTTTTCTGTGACATAGGCCAACCATGTCTCACATTCTCTCCCTTAATGATACATATACACACATAGGCATACATACATGATACATGGGCTTGGGCCCTTCCCCTGCTTGGGCCCTCGGCCGTCGCACCCGATGCCCTGGGTCACGGGAGGTTGCTGGTCAGGACGTACTGCGCTTCAGCCTCTTATTTTTTTAGTTTTGCAATCCTTTTGTGTGTTCGATCGTCTTGCCGTTTAGTTCCGGGGGTGAAATTTTTTTGCGGTGTTACATTTTAGAGAATCTTACCATTTGGAATTATTAAACATATATTAATAATAACACTAATTACAGAACTCGTCTGTAAACCACGAGATGAAACCAATTAAGGTATAATAAATCAATGATTAACAGTTGTTTACTGTAATATCATTGTTGCAAATCATGAATTAAATAAACTCATTAGATTGTCTTGAGAATTACACTCTATCTATATAATTAGTTATTTTTTCGTCTATATGGAGTACTCCATGCATGTATTCCAAACATCCTATATGATTGGTATTTTTTATTTTGCAATAGTAACTAAACACCCGATTTTATCTCTGCACATATGCATACATACTAGCCTGTTTTTATCCAATGTTTAGCAGTGTATTCTATATATACGTACGTGCACTCTCCCATTCGGTGCCCAATACATACCTAAATTTGTGACCCGTTGTCAGTTTGTCAGCTCGACCTCTAGCTAGCGCCGAGCAGTAGCTACAGCCATGTTTAGTTCTCCCACAATTTTTTTTCATCCATCACATCAAAGGGATTATTACATGCATAGAGTACTAATTGTAGACGAAAAAAGAATCCATTACATCAATGGAGTGTATTTTGCAAGATGAATCTAATGAGCATACTTATTAATCCATTATTTGCAACAGTGATGCTATAGTAATCATCCGCTAATTATGATTTAATTACCCTCTAATTACCCTTATTAGATTCGTCTCGCGATCTACAAGCCAGATCTGTAATTAATTTTATTATTAGTCCACACTTACTAGCTCGAGCTAGTAAATGATATTTTTTAATTCATAAAATTTTTGCAAAATGGGTAGATCGGTACCTCAAGCGAGTCGATCGGTAGCAGCGAGAGTACACACGCGTGACACGTACTATTCGGGCATACGTACTCGCGGTGTGCTAGTAGATGGCTAGATCTGATGGTCTGACCACGTACTTGAGGAGCTGAGAGAAGCTAAATAATAAGCAACGTACACTGTGTAGCTGGCTTCGTGTCGATCCGGCTTGTGATCCCACGTACTCCGTAGTATATATATATATCCGGTGTTTTAATTCAAAAAAAATATATATCCGGTGCATGGGTGAATCTTCAAAGTTCCGGACGGCCGGCATGCATGCAGAGTTGCAGACGCCGGGGTACTGCGCAGAGAGCGAGCGATTGGTGAAGAGAGGCACACGAGACATGACCATGCATATGCATGCATGTGCACGCGCGCGAACGGACCGGGCTATTAATTCGGACCTACACGTACGGAATCGAGTGTGCTTACGTCCTAGAAACAGGAGCTTCTTTGTACTCTAAAATGGTTTCAAAAAAAAGGAAAAAAAAACACTAGCACCAGTAAGGATGGAAATGTGAAAATGGAATCCGAATTATCCGATATCCGTATCCGCTAAAACGTAAATATGGATATCCGTATTCGTATTCGAATTCAAATGTGGTAATAAAATGGATACATCCGAATTCGTTTTCGTTGAATTTCTCTATCCGATTCCACATTCGTATTCGGCAATATCCGGCAGTATCCGTATTCGACCATATGAAACTGTTAGTTATTTCTATAACTAATGACAAATGATGTCCATTTAAATATTAATAATGGTAGTGTATAATTAAAAAAAGTTATCTCCATTACTAATGCTTATGATATTGATTTTAATATAAAAAATATTGCATCCACCAATAAAATATGTATTTATTAATAGTTTTATTATTTATTATATGATTAATTATTAAAATAATTATGAATGAATGTGATATTATTAATGAGTGATCTTTGTTTAGACTTGTTATGTACTCATACTTTAGTCTTTACTTTTATATAATAATTTTATAATATAAACTATTAATAAAGAAAATAAGTAAATATTGTTTTCCAGCTGGTGTAAATATCCGATGCGTATTCGAATTCGAGACATCCGTTTTGTATTCGTATTCGAGAACATTCGAATCCGTATTCGTATTCGAGTTAAAATGTGGTAAAAGGTGATATCCGAATCCGATTCCATGCGAATCCGATCCGTTTCCATCCATAAGCACCAGCGCTCGTTGATCATCGCTTGGTCAAATAAAATCAAAGCGGGCGTAATGGATCGACACGACACGTACGGTACTGTACACATGAACGGAACCAATAGCAGCTCATGTCGGCCGGCCAGAATCGGAATTCGAGGTACCTATACTGATGAAACCTACTGTAGTATATTAAAATGAAAATATGCATGTGAAAAATAAAGGCATTCCATTTCATATTTACGGCTCTCTCGCTGTCCATGTTTCCCAACTCCAACCCTAGAGAAAGGAATTCCTTTTGGCCTCTATCAAATTATTAATATCCTACCTCTGGCATGGGCACGCCTAAATTGCGGTCGGCCGCACGGGGGCTCCGTGCGCTCGATCGCCCCTAGGCGCGCCAACCCCGTCAGCTCCTGTGCGCGCGCCCGACAAAAACAACGGGCGGGCCTCCATCCTCACCACAGCGCTACGCGTACCTTGCATGTGTATGCTATCTGTAAAAAAAAAGTTGTATAAAATTTTTTAGAAATTTTTGTGGCAAAGTTTTGTCAACAAACTTTTGTTTGCTTGCGACAAAATTCTTCGGCGAAAAATTTTTTGCAACAAAATTTTGTCAACAAACTTTTGCATGTTTGTTTGCTTGCGACAAAATTCTCCAGCGCCAAAATTTTTGCAAAAAAATTTTGTCAACAAACTTTTACTTGTGACAAAATTCTTCAACGACAAAATTTTTACAACAAACTTTTGCTTACTTGCGACAAAATTCTTCAGCGTCAAAATTTTTGCAGCAAAATTTTGTCCACCACACGGCGCTCATGAGTAGCGGTGGTGGCCCCGTCCGTGTGTGTCCCCACACATGGGGTCCACCATGTGCAGTTGTGCGGTGGGACCCCCGCAGGAAACGGACGCGCGAGCGTGAGCGTGGGCGTGCGCCCGTGCGCTCGCGCTCTGGCATAGAATTAACGGAGTTGCTGGCGCTCGGACGTCCGATGGAATTTTTTCCATCGGACGGTCGTTGCAACATCGAAAATACATAGTTGCAACATTGAGAATACATGTTTGAAACATTAGAAATTACGTACTGAAACACAGTGAAACATCTGGGTGCGGGAGTAAAAATCCCGCCGCAACATCGTGCAATGTTGCATGCGACATCGTTAATTCATCGTTCGATTTTTGCAACATTGAAACAAACCTATTGCAACATCAAAAAACAGTTTCTGAAACATGGAAAGCCATCGTTTGCAACACTGAAAACAACGTGCTCCCAACTCTAAGCCACGCACGGCCATAGTCAAAACCTCTCGATGAAAATGCAACATCTGGATAAAACACTTGCAACATGCGTGTGAAACATATGCGACATTCGCAATATCTAGATCTACTTTTTGCAACATCCGCATAAAATAGTCGCAACATTCTTCTGAAACATATGAAACACGCAAAACATACGAATGCAACATGCAGCAAACCCTAGCGAAAAAAGAGGAGCCATTGCACAGACAGGTGCAAGGAGAAGGAGGATGGCGAGTAGGGAGCTCACCGTCATAGAAACCGCAAGGGGAGCTCGCTGTCGAGGAGTCACCGGAGCAGCTCGCTCGCGAGGGGCTCACACCGCCGAGGAGCCACCGGAGCAGCTCACTCGCGGGTATCGCGCGGCGCCGCCGGCCCTGAGCTCACCGTTGCCCCGCCGCTAGCGCCTCCGCCGTCCACGTGTGCTGCCGCCCTGAGCCACGTGTTGCCCGGCGCGCGGTGGTGCATCGCCGCCACCTCTGGGTCCCAATGCCACGACGACTCCTCCGGCCGCTGGGTCTGGCTGCGGCTATGGTGCCCCTGGCTCTGGCTCCACCGTGCGCCGTGTTGTCCTCCCCCTGGCTCCACCGCGCACCGGGGCCGACGAGGCCAGCCGGTGCACGTACTCGCGCAACCACCCGCGGGCCCCGCCGCCTCCGTCAGCGCCTCCACGGGGGTCGCCGCGCTCCGCCTCGACGACCCCGCCGTCCCTGCCTCCGACGCGCGGCGCACCTGCCGGGAACGGGCTCGGGGACGACGGCTGCAACGCCGACGCGCGAGCGAAGCAGCGGAGGATGAAGTGGATGGAGACGGACGCGAAGAAAACAAACGCACAGCGAGATGCAGATGGAACGGAGAAAAAGATAACGACGCCAGTTGGTGGAGCAAAATACGTGGAGTAAACAGGTCGAAGAGGTGGGCTTGATGAGGAACGCGTGGGAGTGGGTGGGCAGTCGGCCGATGCCAGCATACAACGCGCATCAGACGTATGAATGGAAGCATTACCGTATAATTAAGCTTGGTTGGTCCTCCAGAAAACACTTGAAGAAAGAGGGGGTGGGGAGAGAGAAAGGAATTCCTTTTGGCCTCTATCAAATTATAAATATCCTACCTCTGGCATGAAATTAAGCTTGCTTGGTCCTCCAGAAAACACTTGAAGAGGGGGGGAGGGCGGTGCAATAACATAGGCGCACTAAATGTTTATAGAAAACTCCTAAAACTACTTTTCAACGCTCATGTGCTACAAACCACACTGAAGCGCAAAATTTGGTTACAGTCCCTCTATTAAGCAAATACTGAACTCATTCATTCCATTGACCATAAAAAGGGATCAGTTGCCATGCTCCACGACGTGAATACTCTCTCTCTCTCTCTCTTTCTAACAGTTTGTAGCCAATTTTTCCAAAGATATTCTAAAAAAGGATTAAATAATTTTCTCTAGAACAGTTTGTGAAACCTTTGAATTTCATAAAAGCGTTCCTAAAATATTCTTAAGAGTTTTTAACATTTTACATAAGTTTTAAAAAATTCATTTTTTAAAAAAACTTCTAAAGATGTTTCCCAAAAAAAGGTTTTCCAAATTTCAAAAACTATTTCCTATGTAATACTTTTTATATAAAAATTTATGCACAAAAAAAAATATGCCTAACGATGAGAATGCAGCATATGAGCTTTGCCAATACAAGCCCCTTGAGAACTCATGGTTTGAGCAAGGTGCTTGTGCACATGTGCTAAATAGCATGTTATTGTAAGCCTAGCCAACATGAAACATATGTTATTGTATATTTCCCTTCTATCTAACACCCAATTATATCTGACCCTTGAGACATTGAGTTCCACCACTTGATTTTGTACGTATTTCCATGACCTCCATAAAATTTAACGGTGAGTGACATGAACTCTGTCTTGGCCCCACCGAGTAATATACATGGCAACCTAAACTTTTCTTTCGGTATTTATTGTCATTTAGTCTGTGGCTTACGAATTGAATAAGGAAAGACAGAGTGAGATACTCCCTCCGTCTCAGGATATAAGGCGCGGTCAAACTTGGCACGGTCTTCAATAATAAGATTTGACTCTTAATAGCTTTTATAATATAATACTTGTAGCAACAAAATTACAGTCATATGAAAGTACTTTTTAAATATGAATACAATTATATTATTGTTGTAAGACAAAGTTTTTATTATATAAGCTTAATCGTAGGTCAAAATTTTCAAAGTTTGAATTTTGATTTACGTGCGTGCCTTATATCCTGAGACGGAGGGAGTATGCTTTTGTTGTTTCTTTGTCCATGAATTTCTACTTACCAATTTCTATTTTGCTACTTTCGACCGCGCGCCATAGGTACCGAGCACGTAGTCATGGCACGACAGCCTAGATGCTCAAGAAAGACACCTGATACATTAAGAGTTCTCTCGTCCCACCAAGAAACAACAACCTATATGCATTGCTCTTCTGACAAGCTATATGCACATATAAGTGCCCATCTTTAGTGGCGAAGAAAGGGAAGGTAGTGACGAGTGTATCAGTTTCTACCTACTAAATGCACGATTATAAAAGTTGGTATGCCATAACACTTTATTAAATTTTATACATGTATATGAAGAAAGGGAGCCTAGTAGTCATCATGTTTGACTAGTCACAGTGGCGGGCGCTGTTTAGATGTTTCGCGAAATTTTTTTCGAGTATGATCCCTCACATGCATGGCATATTAAATGTAGTCAAAAAAATAACCCATTATGTGGATGGAGTGTACTTCGCGAGACGAATCTAATGAGCCTAGTTAGGTCGTGATTAGACAATAAATTGCTACAGTAAACATGTGCTAATGACGGATTAATTAGACTCATTAGGTTCGTCTTGCGATTTACTGACAGAATCTGTAATTAGTTTTGTAATTAGTCTATATTTAATACTTCAAATGTGTGCCCGACATACTGTAAATTTTTTTCGGGAAACATCTAAACGCGGCCAAAGAATTATAGGGGGGTGGAAGGCTTTACTTCCTCTCACCCTCCCCACTGTTTCCATTGATGCACTAGCTGTAGAGGGGCTCGATCCCCTCCTACACCCTCTTAATCCGCCCAGACTCATCACTTGAATTGGTTGAGCTAGCTTACATGTGAAATGCTCTACAGCTTACAAGTGAGGTTTGCGAGAGAGGCTTGCATACCATGAATGGGTGTTTGTGAAAGGTTTTTCGTATGCAGCCGACGAATAAGGCATGACAAAGCAAACCGCTCTATGAAGGTTCACTTATCAACTTGCATTTCGCTACTTCCGAACGCCGTGGATACTATTGGCACCGCAACCTAGATACACAATCACGACACCTGGTATGTTTGGAGTTGTCATCGGCCCTCCAAGAAACAACTGATGACAAGTGTTGCTCTTCTGATTAGCTCTATCTACACAATTGTCTATCTCTAGTGAGCAAGAAAGAGGGGAAAGCTAGCAACTGAGTGTCGTTCCAGCTTCCTCTTATTAAATACCATGTCCAAAAAACTAGTAGCTGTCCTGCTCGGCCCTCCAAGAAACAACTGATGACACACGTTGCTCTTCCGATAATCTCTATCTACACAATTGTCTATCTCTAGTGAGCAAGAAAGGGAGGATAGCAATGAGAGTATCGGTTTCCACTTATTAAATAACGTGTTCCAAAAACCGGTAGGCCGTAAAGCTTTCGGTTTCTTATGAAACCGAATAAGTGGATCCTTTCGTCGCCATATTTGACTAACCACCGGATTGTATTACAAAGGGGGTAATATAGCGCAAGGCTTGAACATTGAAAGAAAAGGTTTGAATGTAATGAATGAATGCAATATTTTTTGAAGATCAATGGAAGACAAAAAAAAAATTTAAAAGATCTAAGGAAGAAGCCTTCACGTCCCTGCCAACGACAGGCGGAGGAGGGAGCGAAAACCCCCAAACCTCTCTCCGCATCTGCCTGTCAAACGCAGATGTCGATCACATGTCGCCGGCGCGCCGACGGACATGTGTGTAAAACCTTACCCGCAACAAGAATACAAACGAGCCTCCAGGCTGTAGCGCGGTAAAAGGCCCCCCTCGATCGGCTCCGGAGGGTGACGTCAGATACGTGCCCGGCCTGCATGCAGATCGGCCCCCTTGTCGTCGTCGCCGCCGCCGTCGTGGCGCACCTGCCGCAGATAGAGAGCGAGCTGAGCGAGCGCTGTTACAGAGGCGCTGGCAGGCAGGCAGGCATGCATGCCCTGCTCTCATGCATCTGGTGGCCCGGCTCAATAATTCCGATCTTGTCTCACCGGCGACGCAACGCTCCAAGGCAAGCGCCGGGCGAGAGGGAGAGAGAGAAAGTGTGGAGGAGAGAGAAACATAGAGGTAGAGAGAGAAAGTGAAGCTTTTGCTTGCTTACAAAACCCCCTCCCATTAATTCCACCGTGATTCCATCTCCTTTGTCCTGCTCCTCCCTCCCTCGCTCGCCAGCAGCAGCAGCCCCCACCGCTTCTTTTTAAGCTCCCACCAAGCACCCCCTCTCTCATCTCCTCTCTTGCTTGCACAAACCGCTCTCCTCCTGCCCTCCAAGCGCGAGAGCAAGCGAGCAAAGCAAGCCGCGCGTGGCGTGTTCGATCGGGGGGGAGAATTGAAAGAACGCGCGGGCGGCGGCGGCGGTGATGAGGGCGGGCGGGATGCTGTGCCGGTCGCAGGCGGCGACGGCGGTGTGCGTGCCGGGAGACGCGCGGTCCATGGTGCTGCCGCGCCGCGCCGACCGCACCGTCGTGTCCGCCGCCGCCGGTGGGGACGACGCCGCCGCACGCGACCTGCGCGACGTCAGGTACGCGCGCCTCGGCGGCCATGGCGACAGCCGCCGCCGGTCCACGTCGTCGCGCCGGTTCTCTTCAGCGCCCAGGGCGGCGACGGCGGCGGCGCCACCTCCGCCCCCGCCACCCCCGCCGCCGCCGCCGCCACGGCCGGCGTTGGTCTCCAGCGGCGGCGCGTCGTGCAAGCCGCGCGGCGTGGAGATCATCAGGCGGCGCGGCACCGGCACCGGCGGCGGCGGCGCCTCAGCGCGGGCGCCCGTGGCCGTGACGCTGCCGATGGTGACCAAGAGCCCGTCCAAGGAGGCGCACGCCAGGGACCTCGCCGCGGCGGCCAAGCGCGTGTCCACCGCCGCCGCCCTGGCGGCGCCCGGCGACCAGGTCCTCCAGGTAAGCAAACGTAACTGACCACCCCCGCGGGCGGGCCCGTCACGCTTCCTTGCTCTCTCCCGTTAACGCAGCTGTACGTACTGGAGTACTGGAGTAGTATTTTACTGCTATATAAAATTGCCTGTAGCCAAAATTCATTTCAGTTGCCGCCGTTTTTTTTTTCCAAGAATTTGGTCCCTAGTTACTCGCTACACTACATACAGACATACAGGCACAAGATGCTTATGCTTTGCCTGTGATTACCAACCATGAACCAGAAAATAAAATTATCCATCTTTTTTATTTTACAGTCACACCAAGCTTACCTCTGTTTCATCTGTCGTCACCACTCCAATTCAGCTAGCGTCGAACACACAAGCATACCGTTGGCAAGTTAGTGATTCCTTGGCGTATTTAATTCACTCTCGCATGCATTCGCGAGGCTCAGGCAGTTAAAAAGGAAAAGCTGACAGTTTCAGCTAATCAACAAATTACCCCAACCCGGGCCCGGGAATTATTTGCACACACGTAGCACATAAATCTCCTTGGCAACCGCAGCCATTAAATCCGTCTGAGGTAGGAGTGCATTCATTTACGGCCGGGGGGCTGCTGGGTCTGGGTGGGGGTCAAAACGTAACAGGCGCGAGATACAGCAACGACATTTACGCCAAAAAAAGGACTCGTGCTGGGAGCACAGTGCTGCGTGAAAACAGGCGAGGGAGAGGATTCAGAGCTCAGTGGAGAAAGGGCTCCAAGCCAATCCAACCCAAACCCACAAATCCAATGTTGCAGTAGCAGACTAGCAGCGGTTGCAGGGACGGGGGATAAGTGCGTGCCCCCTCGTCGCAGACAGAGAGTAGTGAGAGCCTGGAGACGGTAA
The DNA here is from genome assembly GCA_015476505.1 of Urochloa ruziziensis. Lineage (NCBI taxonomy): Eukaryota > Viridiplantae > Streptophyta > Magnoliopsida > Poales > Poaceae > Urochloa > Urochloa ruziziensis. Next base: position 41,815,528 of record CM027124.1, read on the forward strand.
CAGAGGCCACACTGTTCGCAGTGGACCATCGTCATATGCCTCTCTGGCCCAAAAGTTACCACTATTGCTCGAGATAGAGGCCGGGTGGATCAGAATTTTACACAGTTTAGCTATGATGCACGACCGACCCTTCTACTGTAGAAAGTGGCGGTTAAAAATTATTCCTCCCTTGTTGCTCACACACTGGCGTCGTTACTACATGTGTGTGTGCGTGTGTGTGTATGCAGGTGGTGGTGATGAAGGTGGCCATCCACTGCCAGGGCTGCGCAGGGAAAGTCAGGAAGCACATCTCCAAAATGGAAGGTACGTATGTTCTACTTTCTTGGTACGTAGTGTGTACTACTTCCATAGTGCCGTGAATGATTTTTCTTTTAAAAAAACTTTTATATTTAAACAAGCATACTTTTATATTCGCGAGGATTAAGCGCCAAGCTAGCAGCAATTCAGACTTGAGAGTGCAAGTACAGTAACTGATCATAGCTCCAGGAATTCATAAAAGGTTGCTGGGCGTTTGTGCAAAACGCGCTGATTCGCCGTCACGGGAGGGAAACTAGTTTGACGCGGTCCACCGTGTAGACCAGCCGGGCCACGAGCTAGTGCTGACGCGTAGTGCGTGCGTGCAGCAGTGTAGTGCGTGACCTGGAGCGGGAGACCCATCACATGCACGCGCGCCCTATAGCTATCTACTAGGCCGGATCCAAGAAACGTATTCCTGGCATTCCTTTGCTGCAAAACACCTGTGGAGTATGAACAGCTGGCATAGTTGAAGGCCAATGCTAACTAACTACCTCCTTTGATTTTGAATCATCATTAGATAGAAAAAGCGATGGTCAACACATTCGGTGCGTGGATGATATCCTTGTCACAGTGCAGAAAATAGAAGTGATTGGGTGGCCATGAAACGAGGGCTGCAGGTTGTAAGCTCTCTCTGCACTCACTTTACTCACTCAACCACCGTGCTTAGATGCTATAGCTCCAACTGTTTGTACATGCACCGTGTACAGGAACCGGTCAGAAGTATGTAGTAGCTGTGATCTATTAGCCGTATGTACTGTTAGCAGCAGGGATTGCCCTGCGTGATGAAGAACATCTCACGTGCATGGGCGTCCGGTACAACACACGTACACGTAGCAAGCTAGCCAGTCGTTGGGGACGGAGACACACTTTTTTAGCAGCAGGTGGATGGATCTCGGCACCATCCTATGTTAATCAAACGCAACTACTGTTACTACCACTGATCTACATCTGAATAGATCTTGTTTGCAAAAGAAAAAAAAGAAGGGAAAATTGGGAACGAAACTCTGGAAACGCTAGGCGACTTGACAGAAGAGGCTTTGGTAAGAGAACGTATCCGGTGCTCCCATCCTCTTACGTACTCCTGTGAACCATTGATTCAAAAATCCACAAAAAAAATATGAAAAAATAAACAAAAAATATAAGTGGATACATGGTGTGATAATATGTATGCTTGCAAAGCTTCAGGTTCAAAATTTTTATACAAAGAGAAACAAAAAAGACAAATCGCCATATGAAGTTGCGGGTTTGCGGGCACAAATGAACAGTGAATCCGATCCGATTACATGCTAACTTTTGTCTTTTTTGTTTCTAACTGCACAGAATTTTGTTGATCTTCAAACTTTGTATGAACATAGATCATTGCATCGTTTATTCATTTGTATTTTTGGTTAATTTTTTCGTGAATGATTATATGGAGTACACGAGAGGGTGGGATATGTTCTCGCTTTTGTAATTCTTGGGTGTCAGGAATGATCGGGGCTCGATCACATGCCGGGGAGCGTGGGCCCCGCCACGGCCCCTCGCCGTATGCGTCCAGCTAATCCGAAGCGTACGTAGTGGCGACTGACGACGCGCCTACGTACGTGTAGTACATGGTACACAGCAGCAGCTAGCGCCCTAACGGCTCACGATCACGTGCCTGTACTGGTAGTCTGGTACTGCACCTCCAGATACGCTCGGTCTGTACATACACGTAATACTTATATCATATATATAAGTATATGCAACGTCGCTGCTGTAGCCTGTAGGGCCGGGCTCTGCATGCATGCGATCGGCAGGGCCTCGCTGCAGCTGCTGTCGGGGCTCAGCTTCATGATCAGCTCCGATCCCCTGGTGAAACTAACCTGACCCTGGAGAAGGTAGTCGCGGCATGAATGCAGTAATATTTACAGAGAGAAAAAATAGTGTGTGCGTGTATGAGTGAGAGAGAGAGATGATGTCGTCGTGTGCTCAGGAATTGAATGAATTCACTAACCTGTTTAATTATCGCCTGACGGCTGCCGTATGTCTGCTGATGACGATGATGTTGATGGCTGGTGGTGCAGGGGTGACGTCGTTCAGCATCGACCTGGAGAGCAAGAAGGTGACGGTGATGGGGCACGTGTCGCCAGCCGGCGTCCTCGAGAGCATCTCCAAGGTCAAGAAGGCCGAGCTCCTCGCCTGACGACTCTCCGATCCGATCGTCTCCGATCCCGAACTATTACTACTACCTCAACTGAACAAGAAGAAGAACAAGAAGAGATCGAGAAAGAAAGACGACAGATCGAGAGAGGGTTCTGGCCGAGGGAGATCGAGAGATTGAGAAGTAAATTAATTAAGGAGGCATAATGGTATACCGAGATCTCGTGTGCATGCATGCGCGTGGTGGTGGTGAACGAAGGTGAACTGTGTCGTCGAAGCACCTGCTGGGTGCACCTAGTGTCGGTCGGTCGGTCGGTCCGTGTGTGCATGCTGCTGGTTACTTTTGTGTATTACAGCAGGTTACATATATTGCCCATCTCTCAGGTTTTCCTTCCCCTTTTTTCTGCTTTCTTTCCTTGTGGTTGTGGGTGGATGTGGCCGGACACTACGGCGCACGTTGCTTCCGGTCGATCGGTCGAGGTGAGTGACCGGCCCCACGCCATGCGTGAACTGATCGATCTGATCGCGGGCTTGGCCGCTTCCGCTTGGCGCCGTGCTCTTTGGCTCGCGTATATGTGCCTGCCCTGCCCCAAGAACGACAGATAAACAAGGGAGAGCATGTAGGTACAGGAGTAGTTGCGTTGCAGCTCTTTTGGCGCATGCGATGGATCATGGATCGCTGGCATGTGGGCCCGGGCCGGCCTGCATATCGTGCTGTATGGTTAACAACCCTGTCAGGATAGTCAGTTAGATGTAGTTGAATCAGACGATGAGATTGACCATTTGGCTCTTGGTCCTCTATGTGGGGACTTAACAGAGGAGCTAATGGATGATAATTGTCAAGATCAAAATCTTGGTTTTAATTTACATAAAAAATCAGCGACAGCAAAGGGTAGAACCTCGAGGAATTTTGGCTCAAAGCAGTCTCGTAAAGGACCTGCATCTAAAAAACAAACTGTTCTTAAATGAGAGGAGTTTTTTGGAATAGCAGAGGTCTTCGAGACTTGGCTAAGACTAATTTTCTTCGAGATATTGCTGTCCAAAAGGATCTTGACTTCATTGCCTTGCTTGAAACACACAAAAGGGACTTTATTGATGACATGTTGAGTGCTTATTGTGGTGGAAGAGAGTTTTTCTGGCATTGGATCCCACCTAGAGGTAGGTCAGGTGGTATTTTGCTTGGTGTAAATATAGAGGTTTTTGTGGTAGACCATTTTTTTGTGGGAAGTTTCTTTGTTAAGTTCCATGTCAGAAACAAATGCGATGGGTTCCGATGGGTTTTAATGGCCGTCTATGGTGCGGCTCAACCTGAACAAAAGGATACCTTTCTTGCAGAGTTTGTTAATTCTTGCAGTGTAGAGAATCTACCACTAATGGTTGGTGGGGATTTTAATATCATTAGAAACCCGGCAGAAAAGAATAATGACAGATTTGATAGTCGGTGGCCGCTGTTGTTTAATGCTTGCATTGAATCGTTGAACCTAAGAGAATTGGCGCTCTCAGGTCGAAAGTTCACTTGGGCAAGTTCAGCTGTGGTACCAACTTTTGAAAAGCTGCATAGGATTTTAGTAAGTACGGATTGGAAACAAAAATATCCCACATCTACTGTGGAGGCGCTTACGAGAGAACTTTCGGATCACACACCTTTATTGCTAGATACTGGGGAAGCCACGCATAGAGGCAACATAAACCAATTTAAGTTTGAATTGGGATGGTTGCTAAAGGATGGCTTTTCATGAGATGATAGCTGGGGTGTGGCAGAGAGAGACTCGGGGTAATGCACCTATGCAGAGATGGCAAAATAAAATAAGAGCCCTTCGCAGACATCTGAGGGGTTGGGCTAAGAATTTATAGGCGAAAACAGGAAGAAAAAATCTTTCCTGCTAGAACACCTGGATAATCTTGATAGAAAATCTGAAGTCGTTCTTTTATCTTCTCAAGAGTTAGAGTATAAGAGTTATCTTGCTGCTGAATTATCTAAGTTGCTTAGGGAGGAGGAGCTGTATTGGCTGCAAAGATCTAAAGCAACTAGATTAACGCATGGTGATGACAATACGAAATACTTTCAACTTCTTGCAAATGGTAGATATAGAAAAACCAGGTTTTATCAGTTAGAACAAGATGAAGGTGTTGTTATAGGAGAAGATAATCTAAAAACTTACATTACTAATTACTACAAAAGCTTGTTTGGATCTCCAGAGGATAACCATTTCACTCTAGATGAAGCTTACACAGGAGATATTCCTCAAGTTTCTGATCTGGAGAATGAGTTACTCTCTGATGTCTTCAGTGAAAAAGAAATTAGAGAGGCAATCTTTCAGATGAAACATAATAAAGCTCCTGGTCCTGATGGATTTCCGGCGGAAAAACATTTCTGGGAAATTATAAAACCGGACCTTTTGGACCTTTTTAATGAATTTCACAAAGGAAATTTACCTCTCCACAGCCTTAATTTTGGGGTCATTACTCTTTTACCCAAAAGAGCTGAGGCAATTAAGATCCAACAATATAGGCCAATCTGCTTGTTAAATGTCAGTTTTAAGATTTTCACCAAGGTCCTCACCAATAGGATTAATTTGGTGGCTCAAAAGGTTATTAGACCATCTCAAACAGCTTTTATGCGTGGAAGATATATTATGGAAGGTGTAGTGGTTTTACATGAAACAATCCATGAGTTGCATAAAAAGAGAAGAAGTGGTGTCATTCTTAAATTAGACTTTGAGAAAGCATATGATAGGGTCAAATGGCCTTTCTTGCAGCAAGTGTTGCGTATGAAAGGCTTCTCATCGAAGTGGAACTCTTGGATAGATCAAATAACAACCAAAGGGTCTGTTGGGATTAAAGTTAATGATAACATTGGACATTTCTTTCAAACAAAAAAAGGAGTTAGACAAGGTGACCCTTTATCACCAATTTTATTTAATCTGGTGGTAGATGTCTTGGCGATTTTAATTGACCGTGCAAAACAGAATGGGTCTATAAGAGGTCTAGTTCCACACTTGGTGGATGATGGCTTGTCTATTCTGCAGTATGCAGATGATACAATTCTCTTTATGGAAAATGATCTAGAGGCGGCAAAAAATATGAAACTCTTGCTATGTGTTTTTGAGCAATTGTCTGGCCTTAAGATCAATTTTCATAAGAGCGAAATGTTTTGCTATGGCGAAGCCAGGGATCTAGGGAGTGAATACTCACAAATCTTCGGATGTGACATGGGAGTACTTCCTTTTAGATACCTGGGTATTCCGATGCATCATAGAAAGCTACAAAACTCAGATTGGAAAGAAGTAGAGGAAAGGTTCCAAAAGAAACTAAGTGGATGGAAAGGAAAAATGCTCTCTGTTGGTGGTCGGTTGGTTCTTATTAACTCTGTTCTTAGCAACCTGTCTATGTTTATGCTCTCTTTCTTTGAAGTCCCACGGGGTGTGCTTAAGAGACTGGACTACTATAGATCCAGATTTTTTTGGCAAAACAAGGGACATAAGAAAAAGTATAGATTGACACGATGGAGCGTTCTATGCACTCCAAAAGAACATGGGGGTTTGGGAATCTTAGATTTAAATCTAGAACAGATGTCTACTTAGTAAATGGCTTTTCAGGCTTATTAATGAGGACGGGGTCTGGCAGAAGCTCCATAGAAATAAATACTTGAGGCATAAAACCATAACACAAGTTGAATATATGCCCGGGGATTCTCATTTCTGGTCTGGTTTGATGAAAGTCAAAGATGACCTTTTGAGAATGGGCAGGTTCAAGTTAGGAGATGGTTCTCAAGTTAGGTTTTGAGAGGACTCTTGGCTGGATCCTACACCTTTTAAAGATCAATACCCAGACCTTTATAACATTGTGAGGAAGAAAAGTGCCACTGTGGAAACAGTCTTACGATCGACCCCTTTGAATGTGGCTTTTAGACGGTCTTTAGTCGGAAATAAATTACAAGCATGACAACATCTAGTAGCCAAGATTGTAAATGTTCGACTACATAACCAAAAGGACACGTTCGTGTGGTCTCCGCAACAAAATGGCCAATTCACAGTTAGATCGATGTATAAGTTGCTGTTGGTACCTATTAATCTTCCGTACAATAACATAATCTGGAAATTGAGGATGCCCCTGAAAATTAAGATCTTCATGTGGTATATAATAAAGGGAGTAATCTTAACCAAAGATAATTTAGCAAGAAGACAGTGGAAGGGAAGTCTAAAGTGTTGTTACTGCAACCTGAATGAGTCTATTCAGCATCTTTTCTTTGATTGTCCAATAGCTAAATTTATTTGGAGAATAGTACGAGTTTCTTTTAATATTACACCACCTACAGACATTCATCAATTATTGGATGGATGCTTATCTGGTGTCCGAAAGAAACTTAGATATAAAATTTTGGTTGGGGCTTCGTCTTTATGTTGGGCGATTTGGCTAAGTAGAAATGATGTGATTTTTAACAACAGCAGAGTCGTTACTCCTATGCAGGTTATTTACAGAGGGACACACTGGCTCCGGTCCTGGTCCTTACTGCTCAAGGAGGAAGAGCGACCACAAGTTACATCGGGGTGCCGTGTACTTGAAACTACGGTCATGGAGATCTTCGCCTCAAATGGCTGGTGCTTTAGTAATAGAATTGGTTTGGGTTGATTCAGTTTGGTTTTTTCAGATTATTGTGGTTCTGTTTGATACCCTTTCTGTAATAATGAACAGCTATATGCATTGGTGGATGCAGCGGCTGGAATATTAAATATATTCTCATTTCTAAAAAAATCAGTAAGAGCGAGATGCTCTTCCGATTTTCTTAGTCAGCGGCTCAGCGCTACGGAATGTACGTGCCCGTACATGCCAACGATTTTACCCTGCATATTTGACAGTATGTACTTAGGCAACTGATTCACCAGGCATATGCACGGCACTACAGCACCGGCCACTATGTGTGTTCTCATGTTAACGACGAGTTTTCGTCGTCGATCGCGCACTGTATATACTGTCTGTGTCTCACTGTTCGCATCGGTCCGTACGTGCTTCCACATGCGTGTCCAGCGTGGATTTGGCCCGGTCTCGAAGAGTAGCGTGTGTGTAGTGAGGCCAATGCTGAGGACGCCTCCAATTCCCCTTTTGGTGCCTTGTGGAGTATTGTAGTACAGTTCGCGCGGGATCCTGCGCGCCCCCGGCCCGTGACCGGCCGGCACCGATAGATGCACGCCGCGCTCCCGCGCCCCTGTCGCCGCGCGCCGACAAGCTGCGTGCGCGCGCGCGCGGCCACTCAAACAGCACAACACAAGAATACATAAATATCAGCTGAGCAGATCGATCAACGGGGGAAGAAGTAAGCGATTACGCACGCAACATGCCAACATGGCTGCCACGTACGGTGGGTCGGGAGATTTTGGGTTTATCGATGTGGCTCTTGCTAATCATGCAGGAATTAATGCAACTAGCTAGAGCGGTGTTTATCGATCATCGATGGGAACAAAAAAGGGGCCGAGTTGGCGAATTGAAGGAAAGCCCGCAAGCAGCAACTTGGATTGTCCGTGTGTTTGGACAGAGATGTCGTCGTCTGTCCTAATAATGAAGATTTATTTGGCAGTCACTGGCTATAAGACAGACATTCCTTCAAAATTATTAGGAGGGCGTGTGATCGGACGACGAGACACGTACGCCACCAGGATTAAGAAATGTAATCGAGGTCTCGTAACGATGGGCAGGCGGGCGCTGCTATTTTACGGGCGCGCGTAGGGAGCCTTCCGTCCGCGCGACTCCAAATACAGCAGTGCACTGGATCCACTCCTCCACCCGCTTTCCTTTTATGGTAATCTTTTTTTTTTCATTGAACAAAACAACATAGCCTTTTGTTCCAAGCAAGTTGAGGTATGCTAGAGATGAAACACAAAAGAAACAAATAAGAAAGACATAAAAATGTAGCACGTCGCTAAGAGGGTTACGCCTCCAACGAGTTTCTTATGAGTTTCATATCCATTAGAGCGGCTGTTATAGGTGCTGGTTTGCCAAACCTAACGCACCTCCTCCTACTTTGTCCGGGCTTAGGACCAGCTATGTTGAGACGACTCAACATAGGCGGAGTTTTTTTTTTTTGCATTGAACAAACTTTTTTAAAAAATTATGAGCAAAATCTATGCTATAAAGGACGACGAAATTTTCATTTCGTCCGTCGTCATGTATATCCTACACCGTCAGATTTTATGATGATCGAACGCTCTAGATTAATCTAAAGAGTCCATGTTGACTACATCTCACCTTTGAGCCTACGCCATCGGATTTTATGATGAACGCTCTAGATTAATTTAAAGAGTCCATGAAGAGTAAATCTCTAAATTAATATTTTTTTATAACACGTGCCTGTCCCACGTGCCTTTCTGCTAGTATTTCTATAAAATTTTCAACAAAATTTCTGAAAATTCTTCACAAAAGTTTTCGAAAAAATGGAACAAAAATTTTTAGAAAATTTTGACAAATGTTTTTGAAAAAAGAACTTACCTGGTCGCCAGCGCACCCAGCGGCCCCGGGCGCCGTACCTCCGGCCGACCGCCGCCGCGCCCTCGGTAGGGGCCGAGTTGCACCGCCGCGCCCTCGGCCGGACCAGAGCTACGCCGCCGCACCCCCGCGGCCCCGGGCACCTCGCCTCCGGCCGACCGCCGCCGCGCCCTCGGTCGGGGCCGAGTTGCACCGCCGCCGCACCCTCACTGCCCCGGCCGCCGGCGCCCTCCCCGGTCGGGACGGCGCTCCGCCGCCGCCGCCGCGCCCTCGGCCGGGCCGGAGCTACGCCGCCGCACCCCCGCGGCCCCGGGCGCCGCGCCTCGGGCCGACCGCCGCCGCGCCGTTTGTCAGGGCCGAGCTCCACCGCTGCACCCTCGCTGCCTCGGCCACCGGCGCCCTCCCCGGTCGAGACGGAGCTCCTCCACCGCGCCCGCGGCTCGACGCCGCCACTGCGCCTTCGGCCGGGCCGGAGCTCCGCCACCGGCCGATGGCCGCCCCCGCCCTCCCGGCGCCGCCGCTCCCCGAGCGGTGGATCTGAGAAAAAAAATGAAGGTGAGGTGAGAGAGGGAGAAGAAAGCTGCATGCTGTGAGATGAGGAGTTTGATAAGAACGTGTTTTGGCGCATGTGGTGTGTAGTGAGGCCAATGCTGAGGACGCTTCCATTCCAATTCTCCTTTTGGTGTCTTGTGGAGTACGTATTGTAGTACAGTTCACGCGAGATCCTGCGCGCCCCGTGACCGGCCGGCACCCGATGCACGCCGCGCGCCGACAAGCTGCGTGCGCGCGCGCGGGCTACTCAAACAGCACAACACAAGAATCTATATAACTTATATAGACAATTTTCACTGAGGATTTCTCTCAATTTTTATTAAGCCATGTCATCACCTCCACTAAGATGCATTAACATCCCGCTAAACTACATTATTTTCTATTTCTCTCTTATGCAGTGCATATCATCTGAAATTCTATATTATTTTAACTGTTCAACCAACTTGGTGTACATTTTTTATTTATTAGACGTATATCTTATTGTTTTTTATTATCTATTCAAAAGTAACATAAAAGTATATAATTTTCATCAAGAGATAGATCATATGGCTCTCGGGTACTCCCTACAAGTGCACTATTTTTATGAGCAAATAATCAACCACAGTGATTCATAGTTTATCGAAAAAAGCGAATACGCACGCAACATGGCGGCCTCACGGTGGGTCGGAAAATTTTAGGTTTATCGATGTGGCTCTTGCTAATCATGCAGGAATTAATGCAACTAGCTAGAGCGGTGTTTATCGATCATCGATGGGAACAAAAAAAGGGGCCGAGTTGGCGAATTGAAGGAAAGCCCGCAAGCAGCAACTTGGATTGTCCGTGTGTTTGGACAGAGATGTCGTCGTCTGTCCTAATAATGAAGATTTATTTGGCAGTCACTGGCTATAAGACAGACATTCCTTCAAAATTATATAGGAGGGCGTGTGATCGGACGACGAGACACGTACGCCACCAGGATTAAGAAATGTAATCGAGGTCTCGTAACGATGGGCAGGCGGGCGCTGCTATTTTACGGGCGCGCGTAGGGAGCCTTCCGTCCGGGCGACTCCAAATACAGCAGTGCGCTGGACCCACTCCTCCACCCGCTTTCCTTTTATGCTAATCCTTTTTTCCATTGAACAACAACAACATAGCCTTTTGTTCCAAGCAAGTTGAGGTATGCTAGAGATGAAACCCAAAAGAAACAAATAAGAAAGACATAAAAATGTAGCGCGTCACTAAGGGGGTTACGCCTCCAACGAGTTTTTTATGAGTTTCATATCCATTAGAGCGGCTGTTATAGGTGCTGATTTGCCAAACCTAACGCACCCCCTCCTACTTTATCCGGGCTTGGGACCAGCTATGTTGAGACGACTCAACATAGGCGGAGTTTTTTTTTTTGCATTGAACAAACTTTTTTAAAAAATTATGAGCAAAATCTATGCTTCGTCCGTCGTCATGTATATCCTATACCGTCAGATTTTATGATGATCGAACGCTCTAGATTAATCTAAAGAGTCCATGTTGACTACATCTCACCTTTGAGCCTACGCCGTCGGATTTTTTGATGAACGCTCTAGATTAATCTAAAGAGTTCATGAAGAGTAAATCTCTAAATTAATATTTTTTTATAACACGTGCCTGTCGCACGTGCCTTTCTGCTAGTATTTCTATAAACTTTTCAAAAAAAATTCTGCAAATTCTTCACAAAAGTTTTCGAAAAAATGGAACAAAAATTTTTAGAAAACTTTGACAAATGTTTTTGAAAAAAAAAACTTACCTGGTCGCCAGCGCACCCCAGCGGCCCCAGGCGTCGTACCTCCGGCCGACCGCCGCCGCGCCCTCGGTAGGGGCCGAGTTGCACCGCCGCGCGCTCGGCCGGACCAGAGCTACGCCGCCGCACCCCCACGGCCCCGGGCACCGCGCCTCCGGCCGACCGCCGCCGCGCCCTCGGTCGGGGCCGAGTTGCACCGCCGCCGCACCCTCACTGCCCCAGCCGCCGGCGCCCTCCCCGGTCGGGACGGCGCTCCGCCGCCGCCGCCGCGCCCTTGGCCGGGCCAGAGCTACGCCGCCGCACCCCCGCCGTGCCGTTTGTCGAGGCCGATCTCCACCGCTGCACCCTCGCTGCGTCGGCCGCCGGCGCCCTCCCCGGTCGAGACAGAGCTCCTCCACCGCGCCCGCGGCTCGACGCCGCCACTGCGCCCTCGGCCGGGCCGGAGCTCCGCCAATGGCCGGTGGCCGCCCCCGCCCTCCCGGCGCCGCCGCTCCCTGAGCGGTGGATCTGAGAAAAAAAATGAAGGTGAGGTGAGAGAGGGAGAAGAAGGCTGCAGGCTGTGAGATGAGGAGTTTGATAAGAACGTGTTTTGGCGCATGTGGTGTGTAGTGAGGCCAATGCTGAGGACGCTTCCATTCCAATTGTCCTTTTGGTGTCTTGTGGAGTACGAATTGTAGTACAGTTCGCGTGAGATCCTGCGCGCCCCGTGACTGGCCGGCACCCGATGCACGCTGCGCGCCGACAAGCTGCGTGCGCGCGCGGGGCTACTCAAACAGCACAACACAAGAATCAATATAACTTATATAGACAATTTTCACTGAGGATTTCTCTCAATTTTTATTAAGCCATGTCATCACCTCCACTAAGATGCATTAACACCCCGCTAAAATACATTATTTTCTATTTCTCTCTTATGTAGTGCATATCATCTTAAATTCTATATTATTTTAACTGTTCGACCAACTTGGTGTACATTTTTTATTTATTAGACGTATATCTTATTGTTTTTTATTATCTATTCAAAAGTAACATAAAAGTGTATAATTTTCATCAAGAGATAGCTCATATGGCTCTCGGGTACTCCCTACAAGTGCACTATTTTTATGAGCAAATAATCAACCACAGTGATTCATAGTTTATCGAAAAAAGCGAATACGCACGCAACATGGCGGCCTCACGGTGGGTCGGGAAATTTTGGGTTTATCGATGTGGCTCTTGCTAATCATGCAAGAATTAATGCAACTAGCTAGTGTTAGCGAGTAGCATATAGGCCAGGCCTATGGGCCTTGGCGTAGGGTGCGCCGCCCTTCTTGGCCGTGCGGCACAACCCTTAGGGGTTTTGTATGATTGATTAGGAATAGGCAAGGATAACCGTTGGATGGTACTGTTAACCAAACCCTAGGTCATCCTTGCCTATATATATATATGTAACCGAGCCTTTACTCTCTATAATCAATTCATTATTTCCCTGCAATCTCTATTGCTTTCATGGTATCACGATATCGGGTTTCTCCCTCTCGCTTCCGCAACCCTACACCCTAGCCTCCCCTGCCTCCCACCCAGCCGCGTGCCATGCCTGGCTCGAAGGGTGGCTCCGCCACCGGTGCGGCGGCCAAGGCTCCTGGCGACCCCGAGAGCTCCGTCGTCCATCCCAAGCCGGTCGACGACGCCGCCGCCGCCAAGCGCGCCGAGGAGGCTCGCCTCGCCAAGGAGGCGCGTGTGCGCAAGGCACAGGAGGACCGCGATGCCGCCTTGGCGCTCGCTCAGGACGCCGAGCGCGAGGCCATGGAGGCCGGCCAGCAGCGTGATGCTGCGGCCACTCGCGCCCGCGAGGCCTCCCAACGCGCCGCCCAGGCGCGTGCCGCCACTGACGCGGCCCTCAAGGCCGCCGCGGAGCCGACGGCCGACGACGACGGCGACGACGACGACGACGGCGACGACGCGGGATCCCATCTATTCCTGCCTCCCCTTCCTCTTCACGCTGCCCTCTTGCAGCAGGAAGCCGTTGCCATCATCAACCTGCATGCGCAGGCCGTCGCCGTCCAGAGTATCCGCTCCTTGGTGCCCGTCGTCCTCGACACCAAGTCCGTCCACTACTTTCGGTGGAAGGAGTCTCTCCTACTCGTCCTTGGGAAGTACTCCCTCAGCGACCACGTCCTCTCCGACGCGTCCTTTCCCACTTCGCTGGATTGGGTGCGCATGGATTGCGTGGTCAAGTCATGGATACTCGGCACGCTCTCTCCCGACCTCGCCGACGCCGTCCTTGATCGCGGGGTCAGCGCTCGCGCGGCCTAGCTCGCCGTCGAGGCACAGTTCCTTGGGAACAGGGAGACGTGCGCTCTCATCCTCGACCAGGAATTCCACAACGTCAAGCAGGGCGACCTCTCCATCACCGACTACTGCAGCAAGCTGCAGACCATGGCGGCTGATCTTCGTGCCCTCGGCGAGGACGTCCACGACCGCACGCTCGTCCTGACTCTCATCCGCGGCCTCAACGAGCAGTTCAAGGACGTCGGGCGCCACATTCGCCGTGGCCGCCCCTTCCCCACCTACCTCGACGCTAAGAATGAGCTGCTGCTGGAGGAGCTCAACTTCGTCACCGCTCCCCCTCCGCCGTCCGCCTTCCTCGCCTCGACCGGGAAGTCGTCCGCCTTCCTCGCCTCGACCGGGAAGCCGTCCCCTCCTCCTGCTGCGCCCAAGCCGCCCCATAATGGCGGCTCCAGTGGCAGCAACTCCGGGGGCGGCCAAAAGCGTGGCAAACCGCGCTACGGGAAGCGTTCTGGCCATTCCAAGCCACTCGACTCCTCCCAGTCCCCTGGCGGCGGCTCAGGCGGTTCATCCAAGCAGTCCGGGGGCGCTCTGCAGCCCTCCCAGGGTCTCGTCAGCGTCCAGAACCCCTGGACCGGGGCCATCTACATGTGGCCAGCCGCGTGACCCCCGCTCGCGCCCATCCCTCGACCGGCGCCTCAGCAACAGCAGCAGCAACCTCCCCAAGCCTTCGTCGCACAGCAGCCCAGCGCCCTGGTGGCCGGCGCTTAGGGCCAGGGGATGTGGCCCTACACTGCCACCCCTGGCTTCTACAGCCAGTTCGCACCTCCTCCTGGCTTCCATGGCCAGGGCTCGGTGCCCCTCCCCGGCGGCCTGTCTTGGGACCAGCAAGCTCTCGCCAACAGCTTCAACACCGTGACGCTTGCACAGCCGCCTTCGAACGAGTGGTACTTCGATTCCGGCGCCACCAACAACATGACATCCGACGCCGGTATCCTCTCCCAGTCCTCTCCACAGCGTTATTCTCCCACTTCCATTGTTGTCGGGAACGGGAACTTGCTTCCTGTTCTCTCTACTGGTAGTACAGTTTTACCTCACTCCCTTCGTCTTGATAATGTTCTTGTCTCACCGAACCTTATCAAGAATCTTATCTCTGTACGCCAGTTTACCTCTGACAATAATGTTTCCGTGGAATTTGACCCTGTTGGCTGTTCTGTGAAGGATCTTCAGTCGCGGAGAGAGATCGTCCGATGTGATAGTTCCGGACCACTCTATCCACTCAGTTTCCCGGCGTCCACCTTCAGTGCCGTCGCCACACCTTCCCTTTGGCATCAGCATCTCGGGCATCCTGGTCAAGAAGCCTTGAGCAAACTAGCACTATCTTCTACCATACCTTGTAATAAAAGTGCTAGTCATACTTTGTGTCATGCCTGTCAGCTTGGTCATCACACTCGTCTTCCATTTAGTGTGTCTTCTTCCCGTGCTACTCGTAATTTCCAGTTAATGCATTGTGATCTTTGGACGTCTCCTGTTGCGAGTGTCTCTGGGTTCAAATATTATCTGGTTATTTTGGATGACTGCTCACACTTTCTGTGGACGTTTCCCTTGCACCTTAAGTCTGACACTTTTTCGACGCTTGCTAATTTCTTCTCCTATGTACGCACGCAGTTTGGCGCCACCATCCAGGGATTCCAGTGCGACAATGGCCGTGAGTTCGATAACCTCAGTGCCTGCACTTTCTTCCTCACCCATGGTGTTCATCTTCGCATGTCCTGCCCCTACACCTCGCCTCAGAACGGTAAAGCTGAACGCATCATTCGTTCCATCAATAACATGGTGCGCTCGCTTTTGTTCCAGGCTAGTGTCCCTCCTGCGTACTGGGTTGAAGCTCTACATACAGCAACCCACCTTCTGAACATCATTCCCACAAAAACCTTGGCATTCAGCACATCTCACTTTGCTCTGCACGGCATGCACCCCACCTATGATCATCTGCGCGTGTTTGGCTGCAAGTGTTATCCTA
Source organism: Urochloa ruziziensis (assembly GCA_015476505.1). NCBI lineage: Eukaryota > Viridiplantae > Streptophyta > Magnoliopsida > Poales > Poaceae > Urochloa > Urochloa ruziziensis. The sequence continues at coordinate 41,831,022 of CM027124.1, forward strand.
ACCTCGCCGCCACCGCACCTCACAAACTCGCTCCGCGCTCCGCGTTATGCGTCTTTTTGGGTTACTCGGCTCATCACAAGGGATATCGGTGCCTTGACATGGCCACCAACTGTGTCATCATCTCCCGACACGTGGTCTTTGAGGAGACCGCGTTTCCCTTCTCTCATCAGCCTTCATCACCCACCTCTGCGGATTTTGAGTTTCTCGCCGATGATTCTAATCCTGTGCCAGCCCTCATTGGTCCCACACAGCTGCCTTTGCCTGCAGGTACCTCCGGTGATCCGCACAGCCACGTGCGGCCGCCACCGCACAGCCACGTGCGGCCTCGGTCTCCTCCCAGCGGCCAGTGTTGCCACTGCATGTCCCGGCCGGCTCTCCCCCGCTGGGCTTCCTCCAGCCGGCAGCGGCCTCGCCCAGTCGGCCCCAGCCAGCGTTGGCCGCCCCTGGCCAGCCACAGTCGGCAGCAGCCACGCCCGGCAGGTCACAGCCGGCTGCAGCCGGCCCTTCCTCGTCAAGCCCCGGCTCACGGCCAGCCACGACCAGCGCCCAGCCGGCACCAGCCAGCCCACAGCCGCCCACGGCCAGCGCCCAGCCGGCTCCAGCTGGCCCGCAGCTGGCCACAGCCGGCCCTTCGCCACGCTTCCGGCCGGAGAGCGACTTCCCCAACAAGTACTCTCGGCGTCGCCCTGCTCCAGCTCCGGTTCCTGCTCCCTCTGGTCCCGCGCAGGGCCTTCCCAAAGGTGCTGTGCCTGTTGCTCCGATGGTGAATCAACACTCCATGACCACTCGGGCCAAACAGGGGTTTCGACTGCCGGCGCTGTACCATGCAGCCCCGCTGTCCCTGATTCTGAAGACCTTCCGTAGTGCCCTGGCTGATCCGAATTGGCGGGCTGCTATGGAAGAAGAGCATGGGGCATTGCTGCAAAATGCCACTTGGGAGCTTGTTCCGCGACCACCGCGGACCAACATCGTGTCTGGCAAGTGGATTTTCAAGCATAAGCTCAACGCCGATGGTTCTCTTGAGAGGTACAAGGCCCGCTGGGTTCTTCGAGGATTCACCCAGCGGCCTGGCATTGATTTCGATGAGACATTCAGCCCCGTCGTCAAGCCCACCACCGTTCGCACCGTTCTCTCGGTGGCATTGTCCCGTGAGTGGCCTATCCATCAACTTGACGTGAAGAACGCTTTTCTCCATGGGACACTCACTGAGACAGTGTATTGCTCTCAGCCATCTGGATTCGAGGACCCTGCTCGGCCTGACTTTGTTTGTCGCTTAAACAAGTCTCTGTACGGCCTGAAGCAAGCTCCTCGCGCTTGGAACACACGGTTCGCAGTCTTCATCCAGACCCTCGGCTTTGTGGAGACTCGTTCGGACGCCAGCTTATTTGTGTTTCAGCGTGGAGCGGATATGGCCTATCTACTGCTATATGTCGATGACATTGTCCTCACAGCATCCTCAGTGGCTCTCCTTCGGCAGATTATCGGGGCCTTGCAGCGTGAGTTCTCTATGAAGGATCTTGGGGAACTTCATCACTTCCTCGGGATGCATGTTCAGCGACAAGGTGACGGCCTTCTTTTGTCTCAGCGGAAATACATGTTGGACATCCTTGATCGTGCAGGTATGGTAGAGTGCAAGCCCTGTTCCACTCCGGTTGATACGAACCCCAAGGTTTCTGCCACAGACGGTGCGCCCGTCTCTGATCCGACTGACTTCCGCAGTTTGGCTGGCGCTCTTCAGTACCTCACCTTCACCAGGCTAGTTATTGCACGACCCACGTGAACCACATCTGGCTGCCTTGAAGCGGATCTTACGCTACATTCGGGGTACACTTCATTTGGGGCTTTATCTACGTCCTTCCAGGGTGGATGATTTGGTCGCCTACTCCGACGCCGACTGGGCTGGTTGTCCCGACACGAGGAAATCCACATCGGGTTATGCTGTGTTTCTCGGTGACAACCTTGTTTCCTGGTCTTCCAAGCGCCAGAATACGGTCTCCCGCTCCAGCGTCGAAGCAGAATATCGCGCCGTCACGAATGCAGTCGCCGAGGCCACTTGGCTACGCCAGCTTCTACTCGAGCTCCACACTCCTCTTCGTCGTGCTACGGTTGTTTATTGTGACAACATCAGTGCTGTCTACATGTCTACCAACCCAGTGCAACATCAGAGGACCAAGCACATTGAGATTGATCTCCACTTCATCCGGGAGTGCGTCGCCCTTGGTCATGTCAAAGTTCTGCATGTGCCCACTACATCACAGTATGCAGACATCTTCACCAAGGGGCTTCCTTCATCGATCTTCGAGGAGTTTCGGTCCAGCCTGAACGTCAGTGTGGGGGATATAGTCCCCGGGTACCTCACGAGCAGGCCTGGCAGCCCTCCAATAGGGGGCGGCCCGGCCCACCGTTCTGGACCTGATGACGTGCGGGACAAGCCGGCGCATGTAGGAAGGACCCGGAAGGAGAAGTTCTAATTAGATAGGAGTTTTTGTAAAGAAGGAAAGGATCCTTAGAGATAGGATCGGCTACAAACCGACTTGTAACCCTGCCTCCCCGATATATAAGGCGGGCAGGGACCCCCTCCAAACAACACAACAACTCATCACGAAATCTCTCAGGAGAACAATCCACGCAATACAACACCCCAAAACAGGACGTAGGGTATTACGTCGAGTTGACGGCCCGAACCTGTCTAAATCCTTGTGTCTGTCCACCCTAACCATCTAGCTTCCGATCTTTGCGATCTTCCCTACATACAAATCACTTCCGTGGGCTACCCCGTGGAAGACTGCCGGAGATCATACCACCGACAGTGGCGCGTCAGGTAGGGGATATCGCCGAGATCAATTTGGTGAGCCCGATGGACCGCGTCAAGATCTTGGACACCTGCAACCTCCCGGACGTCGACGGAGTCGAGATCCGGTTCGGGAGCACCACCGCCGCTTTGGATACCCAAACAGCAGGAGCTACAACCACCACGGAGGTTTCCTCTCTGGCGCCGACTACGGCCATCACGGCCCAATCCGGTCCGATCGCATCTGATCGCGCTGTTTCTGCCCCGCTGAGTCCATCGCAAAACGCGAGGACCAACCAGTCAGGAGTAGATCAGCAACCACTCGGTTCCGATCCGGCTCTCGAGAGTCACGTCGCCGAGTCATCTCAGAGCGTAAACGCTCAGCAGACGCGCGTTCCAAGCCCTGAGGTCATCACCATCCAGACCCCCGGTTTCCGCGCGCTTACCCAGCAGCAGAAGATGAAAGAGATCGTCCAGGCGGATGATTCCCCCTCTGAGAGCGACTCCTACGAGTCAAACCCACGGGGACCCTCAATCCTGGACGACCTACAAGAGGGTTACACCGCATCCGACTCCTCTACGGAGCCGGAACTATTAGGATCACCCGGAGGGGCAACTACGAGTAGTTCGGAGCGTGGCACGCCCACAACCGATCTTTCCGAGTCCGAGGAGGATTACCTCGCGCAAGGAAGAACCGGAGCCGGGTCGTACTGCTACATGGTGGCACCATCGACGCCACCTAACCTCGTGTCGGAGGACGAACTGACCCCGACCGACGAGGCAACTGAAGCCAGGGATCAGCGCTGAGGACGCAACGCCAATCGGGCGACTCGCAGAGCCGCCCGACCGCAAGGGGCCAACGCATCAGGATCTGGCACCGCTCAACCTCGAGAACCACCCTCAGAGGACCATCGTTGTCGTCAGGATCGACGCGACAGGAGAAGCCATCGGAACCTGATGCGCGACGACATGTTCGAGTACAATGGATTCAACGTCTACGAGACACCGGTCCAGAACCTCGTCACCATCGACGAGGAGATCAGTCGGCTACCACCCAGTACTCCAGGCCTGGATAAGGTAAGGGCTTTCGTGCAGGCCGCCTCCGTCCAGGTTCACCAGATGCAGAGCAGATCACGTACGGCCACTTCTGAGCCCGGGTCGTCTCGACGCCAGACCAGCGGCGGATCGGACCGTGATGAAGATCTTCGCGACACGATCAACAGAGACCGAGACGCGAGGGACATCATCCGTAGCAGTGCTGAGGAACGTGACCGCGGAGAGGCTTGACGTCGCAAGGAATACGATCGAGAGCATGTGAATCCCCGTCGTAACTCTAACCGGAATGGCTACTCAACGGAGTCAGAGTATATCGATTACTCTGATCTCTCCGGTAGCCCAAGGCGCGGCAATGACGGTGGTTGTACTCCGCCTCGACGACCGACTCCGTCGCGAAGACGAGTGGCCCCCTCACGAAGGCAGCCGACCCCGCAAAGGGAGCAGACTCCACCGCGCAGCAGAACCTACTGACGGGACCGATCTCCTCCCAGGACCCGAATCTTTCGGAGGACCCGTTCCCCACCCAGGGATCGGGATCGCAGGAGGGAGCACACTCCCCCAAGGACGACAGATGGCTCGGATCCGAGTGGTTCCCGCCCCAGAGGTCGGATCGGCGGATTCCAGTCGTTCACTGAGCGCTTGAGGAGCGTGAGCTGGCCCAGGAGCTTCAAGCTATCAGACATCGACAAGTACGACGGGAAATCTGATCCGTCCCAGTGGCTTCAGGTCTACTACACCGCCGTACAAGCTGCTGGCGACGACGAAGACGTGATGGCGAACTACCTCCTGTTGGCACTCCTTAGCGTCACGTTGTAGCAACGCTCAAGAGCGCGTAGAATATGTCGTTGTATGCAAAATTAATTTTGCAAGCGCACAGAATATATCTCGTTGTAGCACTTCACCTTGGGTGTAACCCCAGGGTATCGTATTTATATTTCCGCAGGGAAGCAGATGGTTAAAGTGTATTGAAGAATGAAATGATATATCTTGCCAGAAATATCAAGCCACAAACCCAGGGGCACAAACTCTAGGTTTGGGTGGATAATGGTCAAGTTAATGACCGGATAGAAGGTCTGAAAGACCAGCGACACACGGAGCACCTATTTCTAAAGAAAAGGAAAGACGTTGGGAGAGACCGGACCTAGACTCTTTCTAACTCAGAGCAAAAGGCACTCTAGCCTTAGCCTAGACCCTAGCTTAGATACCGGGAACAGAGCTCGCTTCGACGGCTAGAACGGGAGAACCTCAGAACGGGATGAGAGAGGGGGTTCTCCGGGCTCAGCACTACTGTTATGAATACACCCGAACGTGGTGGACTACGAAGGACGGATAGGGCTGTCACCACCTGCGGCCTACCACTGCAGTTCCATGGGGTGCAACACACTTCCTAGTTAATCAACAAGCCAGACACCACGTCTGCACTCGATGATTAAGATTTCTCTTGAGGCCTGTCAAGAGAAATCCCCGTCTTCCCTAAGGCGTCTTACGGCCCGGTCAAGGCGAGCAAACCCACGAGATAAAGCCCGGTAGAGCTAAACTAAACTCTACACTAAAACTAAAAGGGATAGGACTTTGCTGTAAAGAGAGCAGGATCTTTACTCTAAAAGAAGAGCAAGAGAGAAATATAAAAGATAACTTAAGCTCTGAAGTAAGAAAGTAATTATATAAATAAACTCTTCAAAAGAAGGAAAGGATACAAGAGCTTTACCAGAACTCCGAAGACTCCGAAGATCCGAGCTAAGCTCGACTCGACTCTACTCCCAACTGTAATCCTAATCTAAGAAATGAAAAAGATACTAGAGCTCCCTTCAAGTAAAGACTTGAGATATGTGGTGTGTGTCTTCCCAAGGTGAATGAGCTGCCTTTTATAGCCTCCAGGGGGTGGATGTCAGCGTCATTAGCACGCCAAGGATCTGCTTAGGCTTCATGCGAAGGAGGAGACGTGGCGGCCACAGAGGGAGGCCGGTCGGCCTGGGCTAGGCCGGCCGGCCTGGCCCTGGTGCCACTTGGCACCGTCCTCTGCATGAACGGTCCTGATGCTCTCCCAAGGTCGGTAACAGTTGCGTTTAGTTGAAGCTTGTCCGAGAATCCTAGGATGTGGGCCCTTCAATCCATGTGCTTTCACCTCTAGGCCTTCCGGGTCCTTGGATCAAACCGACGTTGTTTGCACGGTGCTTGATCATCCTGGGCACTTGGCATGGCTTGTGGATCAGTGACGTGGCCAGACCTGGCCAGGGGAGGCCGGTCGGCCTGGCCTAGGCTGGCCGGCCTGGCCCTGTGCCAGGTGTGGCCCTTGTTTTTCCTGGTTTATCCTGCAAGCACAACTCATCCAAAACTTGTAGATTTTGTCAATAAAAATACTTTTATGCATGGAATATGGTATGATCATCCTCATTTTACCGAAATGTTGACGGTCACCATGGGGTTATAATGGCCGTCAACACCTCCCCATCATGTTGACCAAAGATTGTCGCAACTGGCTAGCAGGACTCCCGCGGAACTCCATCGACAACTGGGACCAACTTACCGAACTCTTCATCGGTAACTACCTCGGAACTTGGGAAAGGCCCGGGAGCAAGCGGCTCCTCGGCGAAGTACGATAGCGCAAGAACGAGTCCCTGCACGACTTCGTACGCAGGTTCTCGGAGAAGCGCAACGCCATCACGGACGTGACGGACCTGGAGGTGATGACCGCTTTCCAAAACGGCATCTCCGACAGAAGATTGATCTACAAGTGGACACGTAAGCCGCCCGCGACTGTCAATGACATGTTCCGGGTCGCTAGTACGTGGGCGGACGCGGAAATTGCGGAGAAAGAACAACTCAACGAGATCAAGAACCGTTGGGAGGAAGAGAACAAGTCAACCCGCAAGCGCGACCGCCGCGAGGACGAAGAATGACGCGATGATCATCGTCGCAGCGACAGTCACCCCCGCAAAAAGAAGAGCGAGGGCGATATGGTCGCCACTCTGGACCGGCCCAGAGGCCGGATAACTCTAGAAGATTTCCAGCGCATGCTCGATGAGCAATGTCCGTACCACAAGCACAAGCACTCGGCACGAGAGTGCTATGGGTTGAAGCGAGCTTTCACTGGGGGCAACAGAGGCCCTCCCTATAAAAGGAGGAACGATAGTTCCCCAAGAGACGACATGTGAAATGACGAAGCTGGCGATGAGTTTCAGGAGGCTGACCGAGTGGTCCGTATGATCTACGGAGGACCGGAAGGTTTCGAGACGAAGCGCCAGCAGAAGCTCACCAACCAACAGGTCATGCACGCCAGGGAGCTACCGGTACCTGAGTACCTTAAGTGGTCAGAAGTACCGATCACCTTCACTCGGGAAGATCACCCGCACTTCATACCCAATTATGTATTAATCTCTTATTTCTTTAAGATATTTTTTAATAATCTTCAACGAGTGGTTTCTGTGGATAATCATCCCCAGTTTCGACTCGGCAGATTTATAAATGTCATATGAGTTGTCAACAAAGTTGATTTCATCTTCTGTCTACATTATGCCTACTACTCGAATTTCTTCTTTCGCGTCACGCACATAAAGTACGAGTGGAACAAACTTTAAATCGTGGGGGAAAGTACTCGCCAAGTCAAAGCTCTACACACACGATAATGCTCTGCGGCATGAGACTAAGACCAACGAGGCTAATCTACTCCGTAACAGGTCAACCACTCGGAAATTACGGCCAGCGCAGAAAGGAAGGGAGTAGCATCTCCAGAAACTTATATACAAGCACAAAAGATTAAACATTGTTCAAAGTACTTCTATTATCAATACTATAGATAATCTACAAAAATTAATTTGCAGGATCGCCACCACCAGAAGGGCCAGCCTCGTCAGTCTCAACGACGACGGGATTGATACATAAGCAGCTCGACCCTGCATATCAAAGTTGGGTTCAGTTTTTCATCGGGATTACACCCAATGGGTGGAATTGAACACACAAACGGCAACAAATCGATTTATTACCTCAGGGCGAGGATTACCCAATGGGCCTAGTAGGATTGATGGGCCTAAATGGGCTGGCTTAAGCCTTTGATAGGCTAAAATAATAACACGACCTTTCGGTTCTGTTAGTTGACAATTACGTGGGCTCCTGAGCAAATGCTCAAGGGCAGAAACCACTCGGTCGTGAGGCTAAAATTAGTCGACGGCCAGGCTTATTTTTGCAATTGATATTGCAACCTTGCAATTGATTTTTACTTAAGGCATGCGATACTATCGCTAAATTGATTCGGAAATCCGGGTCAAGTGCCGATAAGTATAAATCTTGTGAGAAGGTGATTTACCATATGGTCAAGCTGGGTCGTGGGACACGACTCGGGAGTCACACCGAGTTCAAAGAACTCGAGAAAAGTTTCCCTAAAAGGGGAAATTAATAAAAATACCCTAAAAGGAGGAAATTGTTCGAAATCCATGCCCAGAGGCATGGGGGCTAAAGGATTCAGCCGGGATTCACAGCTTCTAGAGTCTTGACACGATCGTGCCGAGTCGAATCAAGACTCGGGGGCTACACCCAATGGGTGCACCAGGAGGTGCACGCCATTGATGGATTAAGTTCAAAAAGAGCTTTATAGTATTTTATTTTTGACCCTCGACCAGACTATTCTACTCTGCTCAAGGCTCGGGGGCTACACCCAATGGGTGCACCAGGAGGTGCACACCATTGAAGATCATGATTTTGATGGAGAAAAATTGAAGACCCTTGGCCAATTTTATACTAAAATTACCCAAGGCTCGGGGGCTAAGTGTATACACTTCGCTTTCGCGTCGTGAAAAAGAGCACTTCTTCCCCTCACTACGGCTACAATTGAAGAATCGTTTTCAGGAACGTTTGAGCATGCACTCAGATCTTCCTCGAAACCACTCGGATGAAGTCTTAGACTACTCGGAAATTTGATCAAACATTCTGGCAAAGTTGTGGAGCACTCGGATCATGCAAGAAAAAGACAGATCAATTACAGCCAACGATCGGCCAAGAAGTGCTCGGGGGCTACTGTGGGGGATATAGTCCCCGGGTACCTCACAAGCAGGCCTGGCAGCCCTCCAATAGGGGGCGACCCGGCCCACCGTTCTGGACCTGATGACGTGCGGGACAAGCCGGCGCATGTAGGAAGGACCCGGAAGGAGAAGTTCTAATTAGAATAGGAGTTTTTGTAAAGAAGGAAAGGATCCTTAGAGATAGGATCGGCTACAAACCGACTTGTAACCCTGCCTCCCCGATATATAAGGCGGGCAGGGACCCCCTCCAAACAACACAACAACTCATCACGAATCTCTCAGGAGAACAATCCACGCAATACAACACCCCCAAAACAGGACGTAGGGTATTACGTCGAGTTGACGGCCCGAACCTGTGTAAATCCTTGTGTCTGTCCACCCTAACCATCTAGCTTCCGATCTTTGCGATCTTTCCTACATACAAATCACTTCCGTGGGCTACCCCGTGGAAGACTGCCGGAGATCATATCACCGACAGTCAGTGACTGACGATCCGACGGCGGGGGCATGTTAGCGAGTAGCATATAGGCCAGGCCTATGGGCCTTGGCGCAGGGTGTGCCGGCCTTCTTGGCCGTGCGGCACAACCCTTAGGGGTTTTGTATGATTGATTAGGATTAGGCAAGGATAACCGTTGGATGGTATTGTTAACCAAACCCTAGGTCATCCTTGCCTATATATGTAACCGAGCCTTTGCTCTCTATAATCAATTCATTATTTCCCTGCAATCTCTATTGCTTTCAGCTAGGGCGGTGTTTATCGATCATCGATGGGAACAAAAAAGGGGCCGAGTTGGCGAATTGAAGGAAGCCCGCAAGCAGCAAACTTGGATTGTCCGTGTTGGACACAGATGTCGTCTGTCCTAATAATTGAAGAGTAGTAATGGGTGCGCGCCCATGCGCGCGATTAAATTCAAAGTTGCACAATCTTTATACTAAGTTATGGTATGATCATTTTGATACTACATTGATAGTGGTAATACATTGAGGATATGGTTGTAAAAACAGAGCGCACACAGTGTTTTAGTAGCTGAAGTTGCTCGTAGTACATAGTTTACATAGAACAAAGCAAGCATATTGTTACAGCAGCGATTCATGGAAGGAAAATTGTTGGCATTGATGATATAATAGAGGCATGGTTTGGAGGAGAATAATTATACAGTCAATTACGGGTACAGACAGAGCTTAAGTGTAGAAACAGATAAAGAATTGATGAAAGTATCTTTACTGAAATATACTAAATGTAATAACCCATATGAAAATATAGTATTGGCCTACACATAGATTGCTAAACATACATGGATTCCATGGTCATGAGACTAATGGATATAAGAATGCATTCAACCAATCAACCGGGAGTTCCTTGGCATTGATCTTGACTGCAAAAACCTTAGAACAGTAAGCTCTTTCGCCAATTTTTGCAGAGTGCGGGCATATGATGGCCGTTCCCCTATGAAAAAGAACCAAGCGCACGGTGAGAAATCATTAAAAAAAAAGGACGTACCCAGCGCCGTAGGCTCCCGCACTATACGGGGTCTGGGGGCAGGTTGTTTAGCACACAACCTTTCCTGCATATAAATGTGCAGAGGCTGGGGCTTGAACCCTGGACCTTCTGGTCACAGGCGGTGTAACACCCCGACTTTTTAGAGCATTTAAAAATATATATTTTCCCTTAATTAAACAATAATTCCTTCCTTTCCCGAATAATCAAAATATAATTTAGGAGTAAAAACCGTGCATTTAATCTATCATATGTGATGCATTCGAGTGTTTTAGAAATCCCTTCTAATCTTCAAATTCCAGAAAATTGGAAACCCTCTCTCTCTTTAAACCTTTGGGATTAATATTCAAAACTAATTTGAATATTGAATTCCAATATCAACCTCCTCCAAAATATCTCGTATCTATGTCCATCACAATTCCTCACTACAAACCGCATCCGAATTTGAATTCATAGTCAAATTCAACCCTCAAATCCCTCTAGAATAAATAGAAAAACCTCCTTTTCCTTAACAGGCCGCCAACCACTCTCTCGGCCCAGCCTCCTTCGCAGCCCAACACCAAAGTTTGGTTTACATCCCCGAACTTCTCTTCCCTCACCACCTCCTCCCCTCCTCCCGCGGCCCAGCCAGCCTCCGCCGGCCTGGCTCGCCCCCCCCCCCCCTCCCACGGCCCGAGCGCCTCCCGTAGCCCAGCTCGCCTCTCCCCTCCATTCCCCCGGCCCGCACGCGCCACCCCCCTCCTGGCCCAGCAGGCCGCCAGGCCACGACCCATCCGCGCGCTCGCGTCTCTCCGCCTGGCCCACGCGGCCCAGCTCCCCCCAACCCTACCACTTCATCCTCCTCCAGACGCCGCCGCCGTCGCCGCCAAACGCCGCCGCCGCCGTGCGCCACCGCTGCCGCCGCTCCGGTGGCCTTCTCCCCGCCAAACCTCATAGCCAAGGACCCCCTCCCCCTCCTCTTCCCATTTTCACCTTCTTTTTCCCCTCTCCATAGCTGCCCGACGCCGCCCCATCGCCGCCAGCCGCCGAGGCCGCCATACACGCCGCCCGCTTCCTCCGCTTCGCCGCACACGGGTCGAACCCCTTCACCTCGCACCAGCACAGCACGCCGGAGAGCGCGGGCACTGTAGGCACCAACGTCACCCACCCGCCCCTTGCCTAAGGCGGCAGGCCGCGTCCCTGCGCGCCGCAGTCGCTGGGCTCGGCGCTCGCCTCTGCGCCCGTGGCCGGGTGAGCTGCCTCGGCCACTCCCTGCGAGCCACGCGGTCGCGCCAACCAACCCCCGCGCGCCACGACGCAGCTCACGCCATGCCACCCCGCGCGGCCGCTCGCTCTGCCTGCCGCGGCTGCGCCCAGACCGCCGCCTGCTGCCCTGCTGCCGCGCCACGACGCTCCGGCTTGCGTCACGCGGCCTCAGGCCAGCGCCTAGCACCCCAGCAAGAGCCTATAAAAGGCCCCGAGGCCTCTGCTCCGGCCGGCACAGCAACCGCACGCGGAGAGCTGCAGCTTGCAGCTCTCGCACGAGAATGCAAGGAGAACCCCAGCCATCAACGTACACGAGAGCTCAGAACTCTCTAACACATGCACTATCGCATGCACGAGAGCGCAGCTCTCTACACAATGCGATAGCGCTGCCCACGTACACGTAGGAAATGGTGCGCCACCTGCTGCTCTGCTCTGCTCCCGGGTACGCCCGGAACAGTCCAACCAGCGGCGTAGCTTTAGTCATACCACACTGCCCACGTACACGTAGGAAAAGGTGCGCCAACTGCTGCTCTGTTCTGCTCCCAGGAATGCCCGGAACAGTCTAACCAGCGGCGTAGCTTTAGCTACTTTAACCCGACATTGTGGATGACGCCAGTTCGGCTGGCCGCGCAATGCCCGACCCCCGCCGCTAAACCCCATCGCTGCTCGCTACTTCGCAACCCTAGCTGGGATGCTGCCTGATTGAGTTTCCCGCTTAGTCCACCCTAGCCGTTGTAATGCCCGACCGAAACCCTGATCCTAGCCCCACCCAGCAGTTACACCGCCCAAATCCCAACCCCACATATCCCCGGTATAGCTGTTATGCCGCCCAACCACAAACTCCAGCTATTAAACCCTATCCTTTTATAGCCGTTGTGCCGCCCGAATAAAACCCTAGGTAAAGCCTAGCCTTTATGCCGCCCGACCAAAATCCTAGATATTAGCGAACCCTAGCCGTCACGCCGCCCATAATATTCCCAGAAAATTATATTAATAATTTTCCAGAATATTATTAGAGATTCAATCCAATATCCTTAATTATTTAGAAATCTATTTCTAAATAATTAATATAAATATTTGGGAATTATTTAGATATCCAGTAATTCCCTGAATGTTTATCCCTAACCTTCTTTCCACACTTAGAAGCCATCCCGCCAGCTAAGCCCCTCCCAAGCCCTATCGTCCCATCCATTAATTATTATTAAATAATTAATGAATAATCCGTCAGACATCCATCCTGATCCCTAGGTAAGCCCCGGAATATCCATCTCCCCTTTCTCTTTCTAATCTATAGGCATTGATTGATGAATTGATGTTATTTTATGTGTTTTATTGTTCGATAGCATGACCGGGCCCTGACGAGACGCCGGAGCTCCAGAAGGCCCGAAGCCCCGCCCGGTCAACATACAGTTTACGCCCGCGTAAGGACGTCTAAGGACCGACAATGAAGGCAAGTCTCACCAATAATATCACCCAAATCCCTAAAGTTTACCATTCCTGCAGCTTAAGCTGTAAGGAGGCTTCACGTGGGTGGAAGCCTGGCTTCGCTATATAGGATGCTTTAAGATTGGGAGTGGAAGGATGGCCTCGCTAGGAGGATCCTAAGAGCCGCTCTGATCCCAGCTAAGGACCGGTTCATGGGAGAGTCTTTCTAGTGCCTAGTACAACCCCGCATGCCAAAAAGGCACAGCCTACGGGAGTGCCTATTTATGTGAGGCCTTGATTCACACCCCACCAGCTGAACCTAGTAATCCATCCCAAGGAGCCGTATGATTGGTGTAGAGTGCCGACCGGCGAACTAGGTAGCGCCTGGTGCCGAGTCGGGCACACACCAAGTCGGGAACGGGTATGCTGGAGACAGCCCCAGGCAGAGGACTGGGACTGGGCGGCACGGGTCGACTAGGATACAGGGTCGGAGACCCTGAGGGCTGAGGGCCCTAATTAATGAGCTCACAGACCCAGGTCAACATCCGCGAGGCGGATGATTAGTGGCCCCTGCTTAGCCCCAGTATTACCTGTGGCTGGACATAGGGAATGCTGACCAGCGATGGTCACCGGTGGGTATGAGTCTCGTAGGGCAGTACCTACCTTGACGAAGGTAGGGACTGACTGAATGCGGGGTAGATAAGTACGACCTCTGCAGAGTGTAGAATCTATCTTGATAGCCGTGACTCCGGAATGAGTCCACTTAGTCAAAGCCCCCACTGATTAGATTTACTTTATTGCATGGGGAACCCGAACGGCAGGAGTGCCGATGACTGGGTTCTGGGGTTAATATCGGGACTGGCAGGGAGGAAATGCCCCTCCAGGCCCAACATTTATATTCTTTTAATTTATAATTATATTATTGAATTTGTGAGATTTGCTGGGTTCAATGTTATCCTAAACGCTAAACGGTAAACAGTCGGTCACCCTTTGTTTAGCATTTAGTCCGTTTAAACGGTGTTTAAACGGAGTCAAACAGCCTAAACAGTTTTGCATAGTAACACTAAAACATACATATTTGTGTACATAAAAGTCAAACTTGCTAGAAGCTCTATATATTTGCACATCTAAAAAGTAAGTATTCTACCAAATAATATTTTTGGGAGAAATCTATATCCAACAACACTTCGTATACTTACGATTTTAATTACTTCGAAGTTCATTATGGTAGTTGTAATCATCCTATTGACTAAATTATGAATTTAATGGTTATTTAACTTATGTAATCATGATTAACTCGAGTGTGTTTAGACGGTTTAGATGATTTTAAACGGTTTAAACGGGTTTAAACGGTCCAACCGTTTAATCCACCGTTTAGGGCTAAACGACACAGTCGACCTCTGTTTACCGTTTAAACGGTGTTTAAACGGACTAAACGACCGTTTAGGCGAACAGAGGCTGGGTATTCAATCATGAATACTCACTCTTGCTTTCATTGTCATACAGGGTTAAGTTCCAGGGCGATATGGTGCTGCCACCCCGGTGGCGAACGAGTGCCCGCCGCCCTCCGCTAGCTAAATCAGTATAAATATTTAACTTATACATTATTTATTGCTTCTGACACTAATCTGTGTCGAAATCCGTATCAGCGTACTGATCCAGGGACTGATACGGGTGATCGAGTGACGTCCTGCCAAGGGGTCCCCACAGGCGGTGAAGCTCTACCACTGCACCAAAGGCCCCCTTTTGCAGAGAAATCATAAAAAGAGAAAATGGGCAACAAACTATGAAAGAGTGCTTATGTCACAGATCTAGCACAGTCGTTTCAGTCCAGATTGGTACAACGAAATCCATCCAAGCCAGGACATGGTACGAAAATCAAATCATTTATTTGGATTTGGTTACCAAATATCCAAGGGTGTACTTTTTATCTACTTTCTGCAGAAATGAAGGAATCGTGAAGCACGTACGAGGAACAGAGTAGATTACAGGTTGGATGGGCGGACCTGTGGCGGAGTCACAACAGAGAAGAAAGCGAGCACCATATCAATTGCTTGAGGTGCTGCACTCGCCTTTGCTGGGCAATTGTGACTTTAGCTTTTATAGTGCTGAACTAAACTATGCGTCCTGGAGCAATATATGAAGATGACTGCATTTTTGTGTACCTTTGAAACAATTCAAATCAAGTAAGATTAGGTGTATTTTAAACTAACAGAATGGGAGGCATTGTAATAAAAACTAACCGGAATGTCTTTTTTCTGGTTTACTGAGCAAACAAATCAGTTTGCATGACTATCTACTCAGAGAGTTTAAATGATTTTGAACGAATATAATTGAAGTGAGGGCTCAATAAGGAGATAGTGCTTTGAGATACATCGAGTTTGGAGAAGGAACACATCAATCTCCTAAATTCGTTCATTTGGCACATAATGGGCATCATTTGAGTATACGATACATGGTAAAGGTAGAGACTATAATGGAAGAGAGGCAGCATCTATAACTAAGTGGAGCTGCAGGCTGGAGTTGAGCACGTAGTACACTGACCTGTTGATGTCTTTGCTAACTGGCTTGCTTTTCTTAAATAGCAGAGTAACCTGTTGTTCTTGGAAGCAAGATGGGAGTGCCAGTCATCTCTTAACCACCATCAAGGGGATCGGGAAACCAGAAAATTCAGCCAAAAATGATTAGCAGTTCATCACTATAGGAGGTAAATAGACTCATTCTCACACAATAGCAATGTACACATGCCAAAGTTAGAATGAAACCAAATTTTTTATATGACCAGGCAAGGGAATAGACAGAAAGATTGCACATTTTTGCTTTTCACTCATCTTGCAATGTCTAAAGGGTTTCTATAGGAAAGTTTAAATCCCAATCAAACAAATGAACACAGGTCATAGCTTTGAACGCATTGGATAAAGACTCTACTTGCAACCATAAGCATAGCTGCAATGGGACAGGAAACATTTGTGGTAGAGGAATTCCACTCTACCAACATCTTATTTGATTTGTGGGTACATCTACTGTCACACAGCTTCAACTATATATAAAAAACAGTGCATGTACAAAATAGAGGGAGAGAAAATAATCTTACTGGGCGTAACCTTAAAATGTTCCTACACGGAATGTTATTTGCCTTGCTACTCCAACATAATGATACATGTTGGAACGCCTAAAACCTAAATAAGTCTGCATGGATGCCACATCATCTGGTGTTTGTGTTATATCAGTGAAGGCTCAAGTTCATGTGCCACTAACAATTCTATTTCTGTAGAAATGGAAAGAGAAGCCTAACAGAATGAAACAAGACATCATGTCCTACCAAAGCTGATTAGTTATGTAGGAGAGGCAAGGAGGACCCCTTCTGTGAACCTGTGGCTACAAAAAAAGGATGAAATCAAACAAAGATCCATAGCATGACTGAAACAGCGCAAAAGAAAAAAAAAATCAATGGAGCATGTAGGCTGAAACGCCGGCAAATCCATGGGAATACTAAGTGGATCTACGAAATTCCACGGAGCAAAAAAATTAATATCCCCAAATCCGTAATGGACAACAGGAAGAGTGGAAAACCAAGAAGAAAGTAGAAGAATGGAAGCACAAACTCTAAGCTAAAGGGCAAGGGGCTTGATTTGGGCTGGAGCAAGTTTGATTTGTTGACTGCAAACATAATATGCCTTGGGAGCAAGCTGTGAGAGCAAGATGATGGGACTATGGGAGGGAAAACTCACCTTCGTGGTCTAGACCCTCAGCGAGGAAGACGAGGACATGGAGGCAGCGGACACGCGACATCACGAGCGGGGAGGAAGGATCCCAGTGGGAGGGAGCACGCTGCTGACGCAGTGTGGGCGGCTTCACAGGCAGGAGCGGCGGCGTCGTGGGCTGCGCACTGCCATGAAGTTTCGGCGGCATAATGGAGGTCGGGTGCTGCAGTGACGGGAGTAAGGTAGAGGGGCTGCTCTCATGGCGGCCCGGGCGCACCGCCCGCTTCCACCGGTCAGCATGGACCAAAGAAATTTTTCTCGGCGAAAAAAAATCGAAAAATCCGAGAAACGTGTTTCTCGGTTGGGCCCGGTTTTCCTCCTTACCGCCTAAAATTTTCGGCCTTTTTGAATTCGCGCCCAAATGAAAAACGAAAGCCCGGCTTCGCGCGGCCCAAAACAGCCCAACAAACACCCCCAACCTCTCCTAACCCTAAACCTTATCCCCATCCCTCTCCACCAGCCACCAGGCAGGCAGGCACCCGACGCCGGCGGCGCCATGGCGACGGCGGCGCCCCCCACCACCACAGTGCTGCCTGACCTCCACGCCTACGCCAGCTCCACGTGACGCCTCCGCCGCAGCACCCTCACCTGCTGCTGGCTGCTTCTCGCCACCGGCGCGGCGCCGTCGTCCTGCCGCCCGCTTCTCGCCGTCTTCAGCATCGCCGCTCATCATCTCCTCCGATCCCCAGGTCTGTCTAATCTTGTTTCTTGCAGGGGCTATGCTCCAACTGTGAACTCAACTCCTTTGGTGACGATGGCGCGGGAGGATAATGACACATCTACACGGCCAGAAGAGGGAGATGCAGCAGGCGCATCGTCTAGTGGTGCCATTGCTAGGAGGACAACCAACGTTGAGGCTGGGGTCGAGGTGGTTGCAAAAAATGGTAAAATGACGAACTGTTGTGTCAATCCTTTAGATTCTATTAGCTTTTCAGTAATGCTGGTTGCTGCCTTGTTGAGAAAGTTAGAAATGCTGCATTGCTATATTCTGTACCTTTTTTTTTTGTGTTTCATATGATTTCTTTCTCTGTTTTTTTTCTCAATGTTGGCAACACAAATGATGCATATGTTTGCTGCAGGGAGACGGGTGAAGTTAAATGGACCAATTGAGATGACATGGAGCCATGGCGAGCAATTTCCCCCGCCTAATGGTCCTGGCTTTATGTGCTATTATTGTCATAAAAAAAAAGGGGGTGGTGGTGTGTCTCGTCTGAGGGAGCATCTTGGTGGAATAACTGGGAGTGTAGTGGAGTGTAAACTTGTGCCACCCCATATTAAGTCAATAATGTCAGATCAAGTGGCAGAAGGAAGAATAAGAAGGAAGCGAAGTACTAGCCTTCGTCTATATGTTGAAAAGGAGGTGGCAGCAAAAAATAGTATGTGGCACGACAACAATCCCTCTTGATGAAGAAGAACAGGTTGACATGGCAATGAGAGAGTCATTGAGAGATTCTAATTCTACCATGCAACATGAAAATTCTTCCCCTTTTGGCAAGTCATTTTGTAGTACTAGTAGGATTGCAAGTACATCAGCTAATCATCAAACTAGGATTGATAGGTTTTACAAAGGTCGTCAAAGTTTGATGGCACGTGCAAAAGCACTTTGACGACCTTTGTAAAACCTATCAATCCTAGTTTGATGATTAGCTGATGTACTTGCAATCCTACTAGTACTACAAAATGACTTGCCAAAAGGGGAAGAATTTTCATGTTGCATGGTAGAATTAGAATCTCTCAATGACTCTCTCATTGCCATGTCAACCTGTTCTTCTTCATCAAGAGGGATTGTTGTCGTGCCACATACTCTTTTTGCTGCCACCTCCTTTTCAACATATAGACGAAGGCTAGTACTTCGCTTCCTTCTTATTCTTCCTTCTGCCACTTGATCTGACATTATTGACTTAATATGGGGTGGCACAAGTTTACACTCCACTACACTCCCAGTTATTCCACCAAGATGCTCCCTCAGACGAGACACACCACCACCCCTTTTTTTTTATGACAATAATAGCACATAAAGCCAGGACCATTAGGCGGGGGAAATTGCTCGCCATGGCTCCATGTCATCTCAATTGGTCCATTTAACTTCACCCGTCTCCCTGCAGCAAACATATGCATCATTTGTGTTGCCAACATTGAGAAAAAAAACAGAGAAAGAAATCATATGAAACACAAAAAAAAAGGTACAGAATATAGCAATGCAGCATTTCTAACTTTCTCAACAAGGCAGCAACCAGCATTACTGAAAAGCTAATAGAATCTAAAGGATTGACACAACAGTTCGTCATTTTACCATTTTTTGCAACCACCTCGACCCCAGCCTCAACGTTGGTTGTCCTCCTAGCAATGGCACCACTAGACGATGCGCCTGCTGCATCTCCCTCTTCTGGCCGTGTAGATGTGTCATTATCCTCCCGCGCCATCGTCACCAAAGGAGTTGAGTTCACAGTTGGAGCATAGCCCCTGCAAGAAACAAGATTAGACAGACCTGGGGATCGGAGGAGATGATGAGCGGCGATGCTGAAGACGGCGAGAAGCGGGCGGCAGGACGACGGCGCCGCGCCGGTGGCGAGAAGCAGCCAGCAGCAGGTGAGGGTGCTGCGGCGGAGGCGTCACGTGGAGCTGGCGTAGGCGTGGAGGTCAGGCAGCACTGTGGTGGTGGGGGGCGCCGCCGTCGCCATGGCGCCGCCGGCGTCGGGTGCCTGCCTGCCTGGTGGCTGGTGGAGAGGGATGGGGATAAGGTTTAGGGTTAGGAGAGGTTGGGGGTGTTTGTTGGGCTGTTTTGGGCCGCGCGAAGCCGGGCTTTCGTTTTTCATTTGGGCGCGAATTCAAAAAGGCCGAAAATTTTAGGCGGTAAGGAGGAAAACCGGGCCCAACCGAGAAACACGTTTCTCGGATTTTTCGATTTTTTTTCGCCGAGAAAAATTTCTTTGGGAGCGGGTGCGCGGACGACTGGTCCCCTAGGTCCGGCTGGCCGACTGCTCGCCCGATGGCGTGGGGGGCGGGTCGCCAGCAGTACGGCGGGCGCGTGCGCCGGCGAGCTCCGCGCCGGCCGCCGCCTAACCCCGCACCTCACCCATCGCCATCGGCGCGAGGGAGGGGAAGATATTTCGTGGAGGACTCCAGAGGCAATTTTTGGAAAATGCAGGGGTCTAAACGAAAAAAGTCGGTGGCAATGGTCTATCATGAGCCGTTGGATCGCCGATCGGACAACCAAAAAAAATTCCGCCGACGTGGACCAATTGGCCGACCGCAAATCCCAGCCGGTTTAATGATATAGAATTTACGGTAGTGCTTAGTACAAGACGTCCGATAGACTTAAAATATCGGACGCGGGTCTCACATGAGCTGTGAGCGTGACCCGTATTTTTTCAGCCGCATCTTCCTATCCTCTCATTCGTTCCCATCCATTCGTTCTGTGACCATCTCCTTCGCTGGCATCGGCTGCAGCTAGCTCAAGCCCGAAGGCCATGGGAGGGTGCGCAGTGGCGATGCTCCGGCAAGCCAGGAGGGTGCGCATGGCTGCGAGGTTTCGGCAAGCCCGGAGGCCAGAAGCTCCAGCGAGCCCAGAGGCAACAGGAGGGCGGCGCTCAGGCAATGCGTGGAAGCAACAGGAGGCTGGCGGCAGCGGCGCTCCTCCCCGTGCCTACTTGTCGTCGTGCTCCTCTCGGAGTTCGTCACCGGCGAGGCGGCCATCGATCCGGTGAGAAGGGCGGCACACGAGGCGTGGGGCTCGTCTCGCCATGGCTGCCACCCGGTGCTCCCCCGCCATGGCTGCTGCGCGGCGCTTTTTGCCCGGAGCCATGGCTGCCGCCCGGAGCTCCTCTTCCTCTTCCCCGTGTGCGGCGGTGAGATCCTCTTCCTCTTCTCCATGGCTAGCGGCGTGAGGTCCTCTTCCCCCATGGACGGTGGCGAGCTTCTCTTCTTCTCACCATGGCAGACGGCACGAGCTCCTCTCCCTTTTATCCCCCATGGCCGGGGGTCGAGCTCCCCTCGTCATAGCCGGGGTTGTGCTCCCCCATGACCGGGTTCAAGCCCCATGTTCGTCATCCTCATCCTCCTCTATATGTTTCAGAAGAATGTCGCAACTGTTTTATGCTGATATTACAAAAGTAGATCTAGATGTTGCGAATGTTGCATATGTTTCACACTCATGTTGCAAGTGTTTTATCTGGATGTTGCATTTTCATCTAGAGGTTTTGACTTGGTCGCGTGCGACTAAGTGTTGGGAACGACGCTGTGTTTCACTATGTTTCAGTAGAATTTTTTCAATGTTGCAGTTGCATGATAATGGTGTTGCAATAGGTTTGTTTCAATGTTACAAAAATTGAACGATGAATTAACGATGTTGCATACAACATTGCACGATGTTGCGGCAGGATTTTTACTCCCCGCACCCAGATGTTTCACTGTGTTTCAGTATGTAATTTCTAATGTTGCAAACATGTATTCTCAATGTTGCAACTATGTATTTTCGATGTTGCAACGACCGTCCGATGAAAAAATTCCATCGGACGTCCGGGCGCCAGTAATCCCCTAGAATTTATTTGGCGGTCACTGGCTATAAGACATTCCTTCAGAATTATTAGGAGGGTGATTGGTTGGACGATATGAGACACACCACCGGGATTAAGAAATGTAATCGATGTCTCGTAACGATGGGCAGGTCAGCTCGTGTGCCGTCACTTTCGACGGAACATCGGACGATGGGACGTGGCAACGGCGACAAGATCGAGCTAGCGACCGATCGGCGCCCGGGCCGCCTCTGCAGCCCTGCCTCGCTACTAGGAGGCCACGTTCCTTATGCACCAACGGCTAGCCGCCACGCGCGAGGGGGCCCCGCATCGCCGTGTGCTTCATACCACAGTCGAGCTCAGCTCAAAATTACACCCATGCAGGGGCGGACCCAAGGAAGAATTTGAGAAGGGGCACAGCTTGAGAACTACATACTTAGATTAATGGAGTTTGAATATGGTAAAATCTGTATTTTACCTTGGCACAAAAATTCTGCAGTGAGGGCATGTGCCCTCACTAGTCATAACGTAGGTCCGCCCCTGCATATATCCATGTGTAGCTGAGTAGATCGACATACGGGGGTGCTCTTGTGCTATTTGCACATAGGAATAGAAATAACCATGGCGGGGGAATTTATGCTTTTGACGGTCCTTGAGCAAACTGTAAACTATGGGCTGTTTATCAAAATATATGTTTTTTCAAAGAATCCTGTTGACAAATACTTTTAGATAACATTTTATGATTTTAACACCTAAATAATTGCACTGGCTCCTCGCCCTAGTCAGAGCTAACCTTGCACACGAGGCCGAGTCAATTCAAGCCCGCTAGACAACCAAAAGCGCTGGACAAAATCTATATATTGTTTTGCTTTGCCATGGGCCCATGGCGGTGCCTCCAAACAAAAAATATCACCATAATAAATTGTTGACATATTGAAGTGCATTACCATCGATCTCATCAGTGTTATTCTCGGTGTGCCTGTCATCATTATCAACAATATTATTGTAAAGAGTCCGCAAACTAGGCTAGCAAGAAAACCAAATACTCCCTCCGGTTTTACCACGGTTTGGTAAAAGAAGTCATTTGGACAAGATTTGAGTCAAACATTGGGAATATAAATTGTGAATAACTTTTAAGTCGTTGAGTTTGAAAATGTGAAAACTACATGAATAGATTTGTCTTGCAAAATACTTTCATAAAAGTATACATATGTTAATTTTTAATAAATATCTTTATAAAATAAGAAGTCAAAGTTGTACTTTGGAGACCGTGTCGCTGTCCTAAAGGACTTCCTTTGCCAAACCGGAGGGAGTATGCCCTAAACTTTTTCGATCGGTTTATGCCACCGACATCACTTCATAGCACATATTGGGTTAACTTCCCCCTTCCCTCATCACTTTCTCATTGAAAGCTTGCTCTAATTAGGGTTTTAATGTCATCCAGTGAATCATGTTCATCTATTCACAGTTTAGTAACAAACTGATCAAGCCATGCATGTATCCATCCGGTCAAAATTGTGTTTAAAGTTTATGCTGTCTAGACTATGATTTCAACTAGAGAACTCATTCACATGGCAGTGATGAATTTATTTGCCACTGCATGACACCGCAGGCGGCAACCAGTGATCAGCTCATAGATTATCACCACGCACGTCTATATGCAATCTGCTCAAGTGCCTGCCCTAGTGTCATACTTTCAGATGTAATGCTCTAATACCTTGAATTGTGGCGGTCTTGTTAGTTGAAACCCTCATGACAAAGGAACCTCTTTTGTACGGAAGAACGGTACATGTATTGATAACGAGATGCAACCTTAATCGTTGAAGTCAAGAGTGAACCTGGCCTAAAAAGTTAAGGAGGACATACTAGTGCATGTGCATTTCTAATATATACTATAAGGATCCAACAAAATTGAAACTTTTTCCACCATCAAAAACTCATCGTACCCCTTCGCAAAGGACCCACATGTCAGGACGAAAATTGATTGGACCAATGTTTCCCTCGTCAAAACCAGTGTTTCCGACGGAGAAACAAAAAAAAATTCACCTCCGCGCGGCCTTACCCGCCCGCCTGTACCCACGTAGTCTTTTCAACTATGGACTCCGCGATCTCCTTCCCTTTCCCATCGAGATGTGAGGGCCTTGGATGGTTCGTCAAGCGCATCGACTCGTGAGGCCGTCCGATCCGAGGGGAAGCGCAGCGTGGTAGCCCCATCAGCAGCGGCGGCGGCTGGAGTGTCGGCCTCGGGGGCAGCGCCGAGGGGAAGCGGCACAGCGGCGAGCTCGAGATCCCCGATGCAGATCCGGGAGGGGCCCGTGCAGCAATTGCTGATGTCCGCCATGATGCTCGCCATGTTGGTCACCGTGGCCTCCTTCTACGTCCATGGGTGGCGGGGAGTAGCAGCGTGGGTAAGGAATCGAGGGGCGGCGGCCGGTGAAGCTCTCTCTTCCCCCTCCAACGCGACCCCGCCTTCGCCGTGATCGAGGAGCGCCTTCTCGCCCGGTACCAGGAGATCCAGGAGCTCCTCCGTTGCAGGTCCAACAAGCGAGAACCTTCTTGCCCTTCTGGTTACTGTGATTTATGAGTTTCTTTTTTCCTTGAGCTAGCCACAACCATTGCTTTACCTGCTCTCGGCCCGTATCTCTTGCAGCCAGTCGGCCACTAAAGGAGCCAAGCAACAGGAGAAATTGATGGAGCTTCCCACGCAGGATTAAGGTACACCAAACTCTCCCTACAATTTATTTGCATCTCTGTTCTTGGATTTGAGAAAGTACCGATGGACAAGGCATCGGAAATTTATAGCTATTTCTTTTTTTTGTTCTTCTATGCAGACCAAGTTTTTGATAGAATGCTTATACAGGCTATTATGTAGGATGTACATCCAATAGTCAATTTTTTGCGGAACCTACGTCCAAATGGATGCAGCTGATGCTATTATGGTACATTGAATTTTAAGTGTGGCAAATCAATATGCATAGTTTAGTTTCTGATTTTTATTCATGCATTCAGAAGTAGTACTTATCACCTAGCTTCTTCCGGTGACAATTTAATAAATGTGACACCCCGTGTCACTTATCATGCACATCTACTCATTGTACAAAGATTATGGTGCTCATCATGTTTTTGAACTGAGTATCATGTTTGAATGGACTCCCAAAAGTCAAATTTCGTTTTTAAACTCCTTTGAATTCAAATTTGGTTAAGTTAAACCTTTTCCTTTTAACCCTTTTGGGGGCTTGTTTAAAATTCAAAATGTTTAAACAAGTGGCTTTTGGCCAATTTGAAAATTCATTAGTGAACTATCTACTTTCAGCTAGAAGTTTTGGTTTTGAGCAAAAACATCTTTACTTGCTCAAACTTTGGTCAAATAGTGGTCAAACTGCTGATTTCAGCACTTCTGAAATTGGGTAAGTCCAATTCCTGACAGCAGTCATTAGCTAACTTTAGAGCTCTATATCTTTTAATTTTCAATCTATCCAAATCAAATCAAGTTCATGGTTTGAAAGCTGCTAGTTTGAACTCTTCAAAAACCATGAACAACTCCAGGATCTCAGACTCTAGCTATTTTTTTTTCATGCTCAAAGTCAGCTAAATTCAATTCAGTTCTGGGACTTAGAAATTTTTCTGAGTTCGAGATTTTGGCCGAAGTTTGATCAAGTTTATCTCTCAAACCAAATCCTTTTGAACCTGATGACTTTAACAAAAGTTGTTCCCCTTGGTACCATCTACAACTTTTGTATTGGAGTTTTGGAAAGTTTCTACACAGAATTTCGAGTTTGAATCAAATCTTTAGAGTGTTGTTAGGCGGTTACTGTTGCAACTGAATCGAACAAGTCGATTCAGACTTTAGACAGAGCGAGCTCGCTTGAGCTCTGCGCTAGCGCCGTCGGTGCCACGCGCCGCGCTTCACTGCCCCCTGACGCGTGCCGTCACTCCGCCTCGCCAAGTTACTCCCAGGCATGCGTTTTGCTTCGCTGTCGAACCACGGGGACGCCACCATTGCCGGCCACCCGTCGACATCTCCACAGCGACCGCCAGGGGGAAACACGCGGATTTCACCGCGGTTAATCCGTCCTTGTTCAATTCACTGTCTCAGTAACTCTCTCACATCGCCCTCGTCGTCCTCGACCACTCCACTCCACCGCACTCCGCCTCCAGAGCCGTCGCCGGCCAACTTTCCGGCCGCCATTGCCGCCCATCCCCCTCGCCGAGCAATTCACTCCTCCGCTACCCCTCTGACCCGCAAAGCCACGCAAATGGAGTACACTTGAACCGCTAGTGTCTCCCGTACCTTTTTCCCCTTCGTTTGAGCCTTGGTACGCCCTAGCTCCGGCGAGCTTATGGAACCTTTCGGTCCGCTCGTGGAGAGCTCTTTTGCGCCCTCTAATCCTGGAGTTTTTCTTGGCCAGGAGGTGCGGCGTGGGGTCCTAAGGGGAAGGAGCAACTCCGGCGCGACTCCGGCCTCTTCTCCGGCGAGCCCACGGCGGCGACTCCCTGCTGTCCGTGAAGAAGACGGCCAGGGGTGTTCAATTAGAAGGGGAATTCTTTCCAGGGGGTTAAGTGAAAGAGCGCAGGGTTTAAGTGTTATGGTGGAAAAGATCGAGGGGGTTTTCTGAAAAATCTGGGGGCTTATCTGTGAAGAAAGGACTGGTTGGTAATAGATCTTTTAGATCCAGGGGCCTAAGCGCAAAAGTGTTTTCGGGTTTTCTTTTGTTTTTCATTTCCGCATACATGTATTTCTTGTTTAATGCATAGAAAATCATAGGAGAGTGGGAAAATTGTGAAACCAATTTTGTTGAACTTGTTGCATCTTTGGTTACTGCAGAAAATTATAAAATCATGTTGTTAATATGCTGTTTTCTGTGTAGAAGTTTTAGTTAGTTTATTAGCTTTCTGTCAAAATAAATAGTTCTGCATGTCCACAAATTTTGAGAAAATCACAGTAGCTCTAAAATGTGTTTTTGTGAGCACAGTAAATTTTTGGGTTGTATGCTGTCTGTGTAGTTTAAGTTAAGCTTTTTCTCCATGTTTAGCTTGTTTGTGCTGTTAAAAATAGTTGTGAATATGTTTTTGACCTCAATAAATCATGGTAAATCTTTGTGAATGTCTAGTTAGTGTTTCTGTGAAGTTTTGCATTTTTGTGCATAATCTTGTTGCTGTTTGTTGTTTTGGTAGATTTCTAGCTTTTTGTCTTTTTCAAAATAATTAGTTTCTGTTAGAATAAAATGTTGAAAAATTTTCAGTGGTAATCTTGAGTTAAAAGCTTCTCAGGGAAGTTTTTGTGCTGCTAGATAATCTGAGTAGGCTTGTTTAGTTAATTGGTTGCTTAATAACCCTTTATATATGTGTTTAAATGCTTTTATATATATCTTTATGCTAATAAAATGTTTCCTAAATAATTTTGGTAATCTCAGTGAAGTTTGAATCTGTTGTTATATTTCTTTCTTAGTGATAAGTTAATCTTGTTTAAAGAGGTATGCACTTACTCTATAAAATATTAAAAATGGTTTGTGCAACTTTCATGTGATTTCATGTGCATATCTATGTTTGTACTTAAGCTGTATAATTGAATTGCTGCATTTAAGTTTTTGTATCTTTTCCAACTGTTGTTCTAAGCTCACACATACGCATCTTCATGTAGAGCACGTGCTAGCTGACGGGGTTTATAACTTGGTGCCTGAGTCCGAAGCCGAGCAGCCAGAGCCCGAGGTCGTTGTTGTTGAGGCAGATCAAGACCCGAGCCAAGACTCGGAAGGGCCCAAGGCCAGCGAAGGCAAGCACCGGAGTGCATCCAACCTTTTTAACGCAGCCACAATTTAATTTATTTTACTTTACAAAGTCTTTACCTTATGTATTTAAGTTTTCATAGGAGTTGACTGAAAACCTAGTTGCATGATCCTTAGAAAACCCAGAGTTTTTACTAGCATGTGTAGGTCGATAGAATTGCTAGGCTGGTTAAACGGTAGAAGTCGAGTAATTGCCTGTTACTCGCGAGAAGCTAAGTTGGTTCTTTCAGCAAGCTTTGTTCAAACATGTCAGTTAGACTGGAAAAAGTGTAGACCGGGCGGAGAATGTTGTTAGATAAAGGAATGGAATGTTGTAGCTCCGCCTGTGTCATTTAAGGCCCGTTCGTTGTTGGCTCTGGGATCAAGATTGAACTGTACTACCTCACATGCTGGGATTAAGAGGTAGTTGAAACTGGTAACTTATGTACTTTAGCTCGCACTGGTATGTTGAACTACGCCTGACTTCCTATTCATGTACCGGTTAGAGTAACTCATGGCTGACCCGTCGTTGGTATCGGTGGGGACTGGTGCTTGAGGGTCGCAGGGTAGGTCAAGTATTTAGTGTTGGCTGAAGGAACGGCTGGCATAAGCAGCTCGACGGGGCTCGTTTGTGCCGTGTGGGTAGGTTAACCTTGCAAGGGATAAAACCGAATCGATTCGCCGTACTCACGGTATTGAGCTCTTGATCACTGGGCAGCATCGCTAGTTAAGAACTTGAATATTGTTGATGGTCATATGCTGTATGAATTATAATCAAGTTCTTGCTCTCTTTGTAAAAGTTTTATAAATGCTAATCTAGATCAAATAGCTCAACTAAAATTTGGTTGCTAAAATTTTGAAAGTAAGGATCTACTTAGTTGCTCTTTTTGGCAAAACAAAAACCCAGCCAAAAGCCTTGCATACTAGGGGTCTTAGTAATCTTAAGTCGGTTAAGTCTTGCTGAGTATTAAATTACTCAACCTGCTTGTGTTAACCCTTTTTCAGAGTCTGAGTATAGCTTAGCAGAGCAGGCCGCTGAAGCTTTCCCGTTTGGTGTGCCCGAAGGTTTTCAGTTGCAGTTTGTTCCGGCTTCACAGGGTGTGGAGCCGAGGGATTGATAATGCCAGCTGGGCTACCTGTGCATGATTATTGTTGTTGATCGTCGTAGACTCGAAATGTTTTAAACTTCCGCTGTGCTTTAAAAACTCTGTGTTGTAATAACTCTTTACAATGTCCTGTTTTGTAAATTAAATCCACGTGTACTGTGTTGTAAAATTTGTGACTCGTTAATCATCTGTGCTCATTGTGGAGTGAGACTTGCCTCGTATTGGTTTCGACAATGTGATCAGTGGTGTAATCGGGAGTTACCCGACAGCAACTACACGGTTATGTCAGTTGAAGTGCGAGTGTGCTGTACTGCTTGCATTAGCTAAGGGACAATGCACTTGAGCTGACATAATTGGAGGTGGTTCTGCCACAGCTGGTACCAGAGCCGAAAATACTTGGCGGATGATTTAACTTGTCTTAAAAATGTGTTTTCAGAAATAAAAGTTAATCTGGTTTGCGAAAATGCGTTGGTCGCGTTAAGGAATTAATTTTTAGAACGTAAGCCCTAGGGAATTATGGGTATGTGAATCAGGTGGCTATCTAACTTTGCAGCTAACTCCCAGCACATTACTTTCTGTCAAAACTTACTTTATTGCACAACCAACCTTTATTTATGCATCGACAGAGGGTGAGGATCTCCGGTCAATGGGGACACCTTGACACCTCGGTCGGTACGGTGAAATCCGAACGCCGTGCTCAAGCGGTGGCCTCCTTGAGCTGCAGCCAATATACCCATGCACTGTTGTGGATTATATTGGGTGTAAAGTTGCCTCTATGTGTTGTCCATACTGGCACGGGATGTATGGATACCGTTACTATAGAGAACGGTAATGTATGGGGACGCTTTCATGAGTGCTGGCATGAAAGGTTCGACTTTATACACTGTGTTTTCTGCAGGTACACTAACATGCGTTACGTAAGTTAAGACGTGTACAATACGATTAGTTATTATAGAGAGAGCCGTATGGTTGCCACCGATCCTAACCACGTAAGACCAAGAATACTTGGCAATTATTTTCTTTTGTGAGGGCGGTTAGGACGAGCATGCATCATGAGTTTTAAAATCTGTTGTAAAATCCTTAAATTTGTTAGGGTGCCCTGGGATCTACACCACCATCCACTTTGCATTGCACCTAAGGTTGATCTAGTTGAGGGTTTTTGGACGTCTGCTGCTGGTCGAAATTTTCTCGGCTAGCAAATGATGTTTTCTGCAGGGAAGAGTTAAAGGAAAGTTGCTCAGAATTTGGTTAGCTTGCTGCTGTAAAAATTTCACATTTTTACCTTCAGTATAGCTTGAGTTATGCATGTTTTAGTAAGCCCCTGTTTCCTGGAATTTTTCTGGAGGACAGCAATGAGTCTTTGAATTTTTACCCCCTCTTAACATCTGAATCAAGTCTTCCACTTCATAAGAAAGTTGTAGAGAAATATCTAACAGATTTTCCTGGCAAAGTTTGAGCATTTTTGCATACACCAGTTGAGAGTTATGAATTTTTCTTTGCTTGCCAGGAATCTGTCCAATTCTAAATTCAGCAATATCTTTTCCAATCAAGTGCTAAGCTCATTTGCTTTTCATTTCAGATGAGTTTCCCAAATAACAACCCCCACATCACCACTGATATCGATGGTCGTCTTTTCTCCAATGGTTTGTACCGAGAGGGTTTTCCTTCTCAGCTTTGGGAGACCATGCAGACTTTGGGATACGTGGTCGCTCCTCAGTACGTGGGAAGATACATCACTGAAACCGGATAAACCGTTGTGAGGTCTCATTGGTTATTCCCAGTTTACAGCTAGGAGTGGGTGAAGAATATTCGCATCGTTGTTACCGGGGGAAATTATGAGGAGGCTTGTGACTACTGCCGCATGGAGAGCCTTGCAGCAGCTAAGTTTTAAGCATCAGATAAAAACTTTCGGAGCTCCAGCAGGTGTTTTATGTCCTCTACAAATGAAGTGGGTGAGTCTAGCTCCAGTGTTAAGAAGGAAAACTCTACCGATGTGCAGAGCATGACTCGCTATATGGATAATGTTAACCGTCTGATTGAGAGCATGGCTTTCAGTTATGGCGCTATGTTGAATGCTGCTAACTCACAGGCCCAGGAAAGAGCAGGCAATGCAGGGACAAGTTGACCAACACATGGCGGTAATTGGAAGCTTGGAGGAACGTGTGTATGATTTAGAGGTGGAGAATGACAACCTTATGCAAGAGCAGGAGGGAGTCTGGGCTGAAGGGCCCCAAGCTAATCATCCACCAGGAGAGCTGCCTGACCAAGGTGATTCTGGTTTGGATGACTCACCTGGACCACCCGTGGAACCACCGTCATCTGATCAGGAGCAGGAAGAGCCAGTTGCCCCCGTCCACAAGCCACAAGTCCTGGTCCTGCATATGGGTGGATCAGTGAGGAGGAAGATACAGAAGAAGAGCTTGATGAGATGAATGGGGAAGAAGAAGTAGGGGATGAAGAAGAAACTGAAGAAGAAGAGGAAGAACCGGAAGAACGTGTCTTTTCACTGATAACGAGGAATCCGATTGATTCATGTTTACCTTCGGAAAATTCCCGTTATCATGTGTTGTATCTTACTTTCCAGTTTGTAATGAAGTGTTTGGTGAAGTACTCTGCAGTTAAACTCTTTTCTTGGGGTTGTAATAATTATGATGTATGGATGTAAGCGGAACCCAATTTCTTTTCTATGCAGCACTTTGTTTTCTCTGAAATTTTCGCAGCAGATTTGTATTGGAATTTTTACGCCTTGATAACTATTTTTCTAGGCAGACTGATGAATACCAAAGTTGTTGCAAATTTCATGAGGAAGCTGCTGGTAAAATTTCAAGTCCATTGGATCAGTAGTTTGGGAGAAACAGAAGAAACAATTCGACTCTGTCTGCTGAAAAACAGATTTGACAGAGAGGCAAAGGACGAATTTTTGACCCCTGTTAACTGTGAGATTTAGTTCGGGAGTTGAATACGAACGTTGTGGACTATCAAATTCTGCATCTACTGGAAAAATTTGAGCATTTTTGGTTTAGTAGTTTGCGAGATACGAATTTTACGCTAAACCCGTGCGATCTGTCCACAAGCTGAAAAGTGGTAGAATTACGTTCAAAGAACGATTGGATCTAACTCCCGAGGACTAACTCTATATTGGATTTTATGTCATGCACTATGCTATAATATTTTCATTTCTGAGTATTGATTTTATTCATCATCGCTCACTGAGAAATTATTGCAAAGTTGTATGACTAATCTGCACTTGGTGGCTTATGCAGAATGCCTGACACTCCGGATAATGTTGGGGGTGGGAATGAAGGAAATCTGCCAGGACCTCCGGATCTTCCGGGAGTTTATGGCCCATCAGATGGCTCAGCATACCGAGCTTATGCGGGTGATTGTTCAGATGCAGCAAAATCAACCCCGCCACGAGCCACAACATGAGGTGCCACGTGAAGCCTCATATCCGGATTTCTTTGGCACGCAACCACCGCAATTTTTCAAGGCGAAGGAACCACTGGATGCTGATGTCTGGCTCAATATCATTGAGTCAAAATTTGCTTTATTGATATATCCATGTTCAGAAGCCAACAAAGCTAGATTTGCAGCTCAACAGCTTAGGGAGGATGCCCGCATGTGGTGGGATAATTATCGTGCTACACTTCCTGCTGATCATATTGTCTCTTGGAATGAATTCAAGACTGCTTTTCGCTCACACCATATTCCTGATGGTCTCTTGGAGAGAAAACTTAATGAGTTCTTGGCGCTCACTCAGGGTAATCAGGGTGTGGTGCAGTATTCACAGGCATTTAATCATTTATCGCAATATGCTGGTCATCATGTGGATACGGATGCTAAAAAGCAAGACCGTTTTCGTCGCGGGCTTAACACTAAATTGAAGAAAAGTTTGGTTCTTATCAAGCCTGCCAGTTTAATGAATTGGTGAATATGGCCATCACTCAAGAGATAGTAATTTGGCTCATCAGGCAGACAAGAAGAGGAAAGCCCCAGCTGCTTCATCTAGTGCTTCCGGACAGAGATTCCGAGTGGAGCAAAAGAACCCACAGAAAGCTCCTCAAAATGCTCAGCAGAGGCAAGGGCAGCAAGGTTACTGGGTTCTTCGCCCAAATCAAGCTCAGGGACAGTCCCAAGGACAAGGATCGCGTGCGCCTCCTCCTCAACAGCAGGGGCGTACCCATAATTTTCCGTGTTACAATTGCGGGAAGCCGGGACACTTTGCTAAGGAATGCAGAGCACCACCCAAAGGTGGAATAATGTACCCAGGCAGCAGCCCAATAATCGTCAGAACAAGAAGCAAATGGTGGTTAAGCAAGGCCGTGTGAATTTCACTACCATTGATGCTATTCCAGAGGGTACTCCAGTTATGGCGGGTACGTTTCAAGTTCGAAATAAACCTGTTGTTGTTTTATTTGATTCTGGAGCATCACATAGTTTTGTCAGTATGGCATGCATAGAAAAATGTGGATTTCAAATGGCACAGTTAAATTGTAATTATATGATATCCAGTCCTGGTGGGAAGATATCTACCAACCGGGTGACTAAACCAATTCCTCTCCAGATTGGAAGTAAAGTGTTTGACACTGAGCTTATCTGTCTGGATAACCAGGGGATAGATATTATTTTGGGTATGAACTGGATGCAAAAGCACGGAGTTGTCTTAGACTTATCAGCCCGGGGTGTTGAAATAAATTCCCCTAGTCATGGTGTTTCCACACTTTATCTGCCATCCACACCTTCTCCAGATAATTGCACCTTTGCTATGATCCAAGTTGAGTTAGAAGATATTCCAGTCGTAAATGAATTTCCAGATGTTTTTCCTGATGATCTTCCGGGGATTGCCACCCGATCGGGATATTGAATTTGTAATTGAGTTGCAGCCCGGTACCGCACCCATTTCAAAAAGGTCGTACCGTATGCCGCCCAATGAATTAGCAGAGCTGAAGATCCAACTACAAGAACTTCTTGACAAGGGCTATATCAGGCCAAGTTCTTCTCCCTGGGGTTGTCCTGCACTCTTTGTGAAAAAGAAGGATCATACTTTGAGATTGTGCGTGGACTACCGACCCCTTAATGCAGTTACCATCAAGAATAAATACCCTCTTCCACGTATCGATCTTCTCTTTGATCAATTGGCTGGAGCAAAAGTGTTCTCAAAAATTGACCTTCGGTCGGGTTATCATCAGATCAAGATTCGGCCTTGTGATATTCCAAGATAGCTTTTTCCACCCGATATGGCTTATATGAATATTTAGTCATGTCTTTTGGACTCACCAAGTGCTCCTGCCTATTTTATGTATCTTATGAACTCAGTCTTTATGCCAGAGCTGGACAAGTTTGTCGTGGTATTTATTGATGACATTCTTATTTATTCCAAGGATGAGGAAGAGCATGCTGAACACCTCAGAATTGTTCTTCAGCGATTAAGGGATCATAAGCTCTATGCTAAGTTCAGCAAATGCGAGTTTTGGTTGAAGAGTGTGAAATTTTTGGGTCACACCGTATCCGGTGATGGTATTGCCGTTGACCCGGTAAATGTGCAAAAAGTTCTAGATTGGGAACCTCCGAAGTCTGTGCATCAAATCCGAAGTTTTCTTAGAATGGCGGGGTATTACCGTCGCTTTATTCCAGATTTTTCCAAGATTGCCAAACCTATCACTGAACTTCTGAAGAAGGGGGAAAAATTTAAATGGAGTGACAAGTGTGATGAAGCATTCCATACTTTGAAAAGACTCCTGACATCTGCCCCAGTTCTTGCTCAACCTGACACTTCCAAGGCTTTTGATGTTTATTGTGATGCATCGGGCATAGGACTTGGTTGTGTTCTTATGCAGGATAATCGAGTTATTGCTTATGCTTCTCGAGCTCTTCGACCTCATGAGAAGAATTATCCGACACATGATCTTGAACTTGCTGCAGTGGTACATGCCTTAAAAATTTGGAGGCACCATCTTATGGGTACTCATTGCAATATCTATACAGATCACAAGAGTCTCAAGTATATTTTTACTCAAGCTGATCTCAATATGAGGCAAAGAAGATGGTTGGAATTGATTAAGATTATGAAATTGAAGTTCATTATCATCCAGGCAAAGCAAATGTAGTTGCAGATGCACTCAGCCGCAGGGGTAATTGTCAGTTCATATCTTTGAGACCCCAAAATGCCACTCTTGCTAAAGAGTTGGACAAATTGAATTTGGAAATTATTCCACAGGTACTTTGAATCATCCTTTTGATTCAACCTACTTTGCAAGATCAGATTGTCGCGGCTCAGTCTAAATCTAAAGGGGTACAGATCATTAAGCAAAAGCTAGCTGAAAATGATGGAAAGTATAAATGTTTTCGTCAAGACGATGAAGGAGTTCTAAGGTTCAATAATCGGCTAGTGGTTCCTAAAGATCATGAGCTTAGGAAGAAAATTCTTGATGAGGCACATCTTTCTAAATTCTCTATTCATCCAGGGAGCAGTAAAATGTATCAAGATTTGAGAGAAAATTTTTGGTGGACCCGAATGAAAAGGGAGATTGCTAAATATGTAGCAGAGTGTGATACCTGCCAAAGGGTGAAAGCTAGTCATTTGAAAGCCGGTGGAACTTTGCAACCATTGCCCATACCTTCATGGAAATGGGAAGATATAAGTATGGATTTTATTGTGGGTTTGCCATTGACTCCTCAGAAACATGACTCTATATGGGTTATTGTTGATAGACTCACCAAGTCAGCACATTTTATTCCTGTCAACAATGCTTTTTCAGCAACTCAATATGCTGAGATCTATTTAGATCAAATTGTGCGTTTGCATGGAGTTCCAAAGACTATCATTTCAGATAGAGGTTCACCATTTATAGCTCGCTTTTGGAAACAATTGCATGAGCTGTTAGGCACTAAACTCATTCGAAGTTCAACTTATCATCCTCAGACCGATGGGCAAACCGAAAGAGTGAATCAAATTTTGGAGGACATGCTCAGAGCTTGTGTCATCCATTATGACAAGAGATTGGGATAAAAGCTTATCTTTAGCTGAGTTTTCCTACAATAACAGTTACCAATCCAGTTTGAAAATGGCACCATTTGAAGCTCTTTATGGTCGAAGGTGTCGAACACCGTTAAATTGGTCGGGAACTGGCGAGAGAAAAATCTTCGGTCCAGACTTGGTTAAGGAGGCCGAGGATAAAGTCAAATTATTCAGCAAAATCTTAAGACCGCTCAAGTCGCGGCAAAAGAGTTATTCTGACAAAAGAAGAAGACCTTTAGTTTTAAGGTTGGGGATCATGTTTATCTTCGAGTATCGCCAACTAAAGGTGTTCAGAGATTTGGAGTCAAAGGAAAATTAGCTCCTCGTTTTATTGGACCTTTGAAATCATTAGGCAATGTGGTCCAGTTGCGTATGAGATACAACTGCCGTCCAAGCTTGCAGCTATTCATAATATCTTTCATGTATCTCAACTCAAGAAATGTCTTAGGGTTCCTATTGAAGGATTGCTCATGAAGAAATTGAGTTTGAACCCGACTTATCATATGAGGAACAACCTTTCAAGATTCTGGATATTACTGAAAGAGTTACTCGAAGACGGTCCATTAAATTTTATAAAGTTCAGTGGACTCATCACTCTGACAAAGAAGCAACATGGGAACAAGAATCTTATCTCAAATCCAAGTATCCAGAGTTTTTAGATGCTGCATTAAGGTATAAAATTCTACACTCTCTCTTTACACCGGAATCTCGGGACGAGATTCTTTTAAGGGGGGAGGGCTGTGACACCCCGTGTCACTTTTGAAAATTTATCATGCACATCTACTCATTGTACAAAGATTATGGTGCTCATCATGTTTTTGAACTGAGTATCATGTTTGAATGGACTCCCAAAAGTCAAATTTCGTTTTTAAACTCCTTTGAATTCAAATTTGGTTAAGTTAGAACCTTTTCCTTTTAACCCTTTTGGGGGCTTGTTTAAAATTAAAAATGTTTAAACAAGTGGCTTTTGGCCAATTTGAAAATTCATTAGTGAACTATCTACTTTCAGCTAGAAGTTTTGGTTTTGAGCAAAAACATCTTTTACTTGCTCAAACTCTTGGTCAAATAGTGGTCAAACTGCTGATTTCAGCACTTCTGAAATTGGCTAAGTCCAATTCCTGACAGCAGCTCATTAGCCAACTTTAGAGCTCTATATCTTTTATTTTCAATCTATCCAAATCAAATCAAGTTCATGGTTTGAAAGCTGGTAGTTTGAACTCTTCAAAAATCATGAACAACTCCAGGATCTCAGACTCTAGCTATTTCTTTTTCATGCTCAAAGTCAGCTAAATTCAATTCAGTTCTGGGACTTAGAAATTTTTCTGAGTTCGAGATTTTGGCCGAAGTTTGATCAAGTTTATATCTCAAACCAAATCCTTTTGAACCTGATGACTTTAACAAAAGTTGTTCCCCTTGGTACCATCTACAACTTTTGTATTGGAGTTTTGGAAAGTTTCTACACAGAATTTCGAGTTTGAATCAAATCTTTGGAGTGTTGTTAGGCGGTTACTGTTGCAACTGAATCGAACAAGTCGATTCAGACTTTAGACAGAGCGAGCTCGCTTGAGCTCTGCGCTGGCGCCGTCGGTGCCACGCGCCACGCTTCACTGCCCCTTGACGCGTGCCGTCGCTCCGCCTCGCCAAGTTACTCCCAGGCATGCGTTTTGCTTCGCTGTCGAACCACGGGGACGCCACCATTGCCGGCCACCCGTCGACATCTCCACAGCGACCGCCAGGGGAGGAACACGCGGATTTCACCGCGGTTAATCCGTCCTTGTTCAATTCACTGTCTCAGTAACTCTCTCACATCGCCCTCGTCGTCCTCGACCACTCCGCTCCACCGCACTCCGCCTCCAGAGCCGTCGCCGGCCAACTTTCCGGCCGCCATTGCCGCCCATCCCCCTCGCCGAGCAATTCACTCCTCCGCTACCCCTCTGACCCCCAAAGCCACGCAAATGGAGTACACTTGAACCGCTAGTGTCTCCTGTACCTTTTTCCCCTTCGTTTGAGCCTTGGTACGCCCTAGCTCCGGCGAGCTTTTGGAACCTTTCGGTCCGCTCGTGGAGAGCTCTTTTGCGCCCTCTAATCCTGGAGTTTTTCTTGGCCAGGGGGTGCGGCGTGGGGTCCTGAAGGGAAGGAGCCACTCCGGCGCGACTCCGGCCTCTTCTCCGGCGATCCCCGGCGAGCTCACGGCGGCGACTCCTTGCTGTCTGTGAAGAAGAAGGCCAGGGCTGTCCAATTAAAGATCGAGTCTTTCCAGGGGTTATGTGCAAGAGTTTTGGGTTTAAGTGTTAAGGTGGAAAAGATCGAGGGGGTTATCTGGAAAATCTAGGGGCTTATATGTGAAGAAAGGACTGGTTGGTAATAGATCTTTTAGATCCAGGGGCCTAAGCGTAAAAGTGTTTTCGGTTTTTCTTTTGTTTTTCATTTCAGCATACATGTATTTCTTGTTTAATGCATAGAAAATCATAGGAGTGTGAGAAAATTGTGAAACCAATTTTGTTGTACTTGTTGCATCTTTGGCTACAGCAGAAAAGTATAAAATCATGTTGTTTATATGCTGTTTTCTGTGTAGAAGTTTTAGTTAGTTTATTAGCTTTCTGTCAAAATAAATAGTTCTGCATGTCCAAAAATTTTGAGAAAATCACAGTAGCTCTAAAATGTGTTTTTGTGAGCACAGTAAATTTTTGGGTTGCATGCTGTCTGTGTAGTTTAAGTTAAGCTTTTTCTCCATGTTTAGCTTGTTTGTGCTGTTAAAAATAGTTGTGAATATGTTTTTGAGCTCAATAAATCATGGTAAATCTTTGTGAATGTCTAGTTAGTGTTTCTGTGAAGTTTTGCATTTTTGTGCATAATCTTGTTGCTGTTTGTTGTTTTCGTAGATTTCTAGCTTTTTGTCTTTTTCAAAATAATTAGTTTCTGTTAGAATAAAATGTTGAAAAATTTTCAGTGGTAATCTTGAGTTAAAAGCTTCTCAGGGAAGTTTTTGTGCTGCTAGATAATCTGAGTAGGCTTGTTTAGTTAATTGGTTGCTTAATAACCCTTTATATATGTGTTTAAATGGTTTTATATATATCTTTATGCTAATAAAATGTTTCCTAAATAATTTTGGTAATCTCAGTGAAGTTTGAATCTGTTGTTATATTTCTTTCTTAGTGATAAGTTAATCTTGTTTAAAGAGGTATGCACTTACTCTATAAAATATTAAAAATGGTTTGTGCAACTTTTCATGTGATTTCATGTGCATATCTATGTTTGTACTTAAGTTGTATAATTGAATTGCTGCATTTAAGTTTTTGTATCTTTTCCAACTGTTGTTCTAAGCTCACACATATGCATCTTCATGTAGAGCACGTGCTAGCTGACGGGGTTTATAACTTGGTGCCTGAGTCCGAAGCCGAGCAGCCAGAGCCCGAGGTCGTTGTTGTTGAGGCAGATCAAGACCCGAGCCAAGACTCGGAAGGGCCCAAGGCCAGCGAAGGCAAGCACCGGAGTGCATCCAACCTTTTTAACGCAGCCACAATTTAATTTATTTTACTTTACAAAGTCTTTACCTTATGCATTTAAGTTTTCATAGGAGTTGACTGAAAACCTAGTTGCATGATCCTTAGGAAACCCAGAGTTTTTACTAGTATGTGTAGGTCGATAGAATTGCTAGGCTGGTTAAAGGGTAGAAGTCGAGTAATTGCCTGTTACTCGCGAGAAGCTAAGTTGGTTCTTTCAGCAAGCTTTGTTCAAACATGTCAGTTAGACTGGAAAAAGTGTAAACCGGGCGGAGAATGTTGTTAGATAAAGGAATGGAATGTTGTAGCTCCGCCTGTGTCATTTAAGGCCCGTTCGTTGTTGGCTCTGGGATCAAGATTGAACTGTACTACCTCACATGCTGGGAGTAAGAGGTAGTTGAAACTGGTAACTTATGTACTTTAGCTCGCACTGGTATGTTGAACTACGCCTGACTTCCTATTCATGTACCGGTTAGAGTAACTCATGGCTGACCCATCGTTGGTATCGGTGGGGACTGGTGCTTGAGGGTCGCAGAGTAGGTCAAGTATTTAGTGTTGGCTGAAGGAACGGCTGGCATAAGCAGCTCGACGGGGCTCGTTTGTGCCGTGTGGGTAGGTTAACCTTGCAAGGGATAAAACCGATTCGATTCGCCGTACTCACGGTATTGAGCTCTTGATCACTGGGCAGCATCGCTAGTTAAGAACTTGAATATTGTTGATGGTCATATGCTGTATGAATTATAATCAAGTTCTTGCTCTCTTTGTAAAAGTTTTATAAATGCTGATCTAGATCAAATAGCTCAACTAAAATTTGGTTGCTAAAATTTGAAAGTAAGGATCTACTTAGTTGCTCTTTTTGGCAAAACAAAAACCCAGCCAAAAGCCTTGCATACTAGGGGTCTTAGTAATCTTAAGTCGGTTAAGTCTTGCTGAGTATTAAATTACTCAACCTGCTTGTGTTAACCCTTTTTCAGAGTCTGAGTCTAGCTTAGCAGAGCAGGCCGCTGAAGCTTTCCCATTTGGTGTGCCCGAAGGTTTTCAGTTGCAGTTCGTTCCGGCTTCACAGGGTGTGGAGCCGAGGGATTGATAATGCCAGCTGGGCTACCTGTGCATTATTGTGTTGTGATCGTCGTAGACTCGAAATGTTTTAAACTTCCGCTGTGCTTTAAAAACTCTGTGTTGTAATAACTCTTTACAATGTCCTGTTTTGTAAATTAAATCCACGTGTACTGTGTTGTAAAATTTGTGACTCGTTAATCATCTGTGCTCATTGTGGAGTGAGACTTGCCTCGTATTGGTTTCGACAATGTGATCAGTGGTGTAATCGGGAGTTACCCGACAGCAACTACACGGTTATGTCAGTTGAAGTGCGAGTGTGCTGTACTGCTTGCATTAGCCAAGGGACAATGCACTTGAGCTGACATAATTGGAGGTGGTTCTGCCACAATAAACTGAGCCACTGATTCCAGTAGCATAATCTGCACATCCACCCGGGAGGCAGCCAGCAATGTTTTTTTTTTATCTCCCTTATCATAGCTTTATTTAGCAGGAAGTATCGATTGTTGTATAAAGCATGAGCTTTGGTCGAATGTAGCTAACTGCATCCATGATGTTTCAGGTACTTGATATGGTGTAAGCCAAAGTATAATAAACGTACTTGCGTTAGTATTCATCGTTCAACTTCGAGATCTTCTTTTCACACCTGCCAATCAAGTAGGTTTATTATGCGGCTCAGCAGGTTGTTTATAATTACACAAGCAGACAATTTACTTTTTTAGATCATGCCAATGCACATTGATGTACTCACACTTTCTTGTGCTTCACAAACAATTTTTCTTTTTCTTCTGCATCTCAATAAAAGCACTTCTATCAAAGGTTCCAAAGTTCCTAGATATCTAATGGGGAGATGTGTTGTTTTGTAGGAAGCTATTATAATATCCCCAAAGCTGGGTTAGAATGTGGTGGATATGCAGATATGATGTGGTGAGAAAGATGAGATATGCAGATTTTTTTCTCTTTGCATGTGAACTTTTGATAATATTTCATTTTTTCTTGCTGTGTAGCCTAAAGTGTCAACTTTATACTCTTATATCTACTTGCCACTAATATGCAGGCTCAAAAAGTATTTGGAACTGTTGATTTTCGGAGTTATTTGCGATATGTGGAACCTGAAGAGACCTTATTTTTAAATTTTTGGTTGGATAGAGTGACACCCATAATATGTAATTTTCTTTTATGATTTCCATGCAGTATGTATAGCCTCACTGTTTTACTGACATCTAAAAGCTTCAGCATTCTAAACCCTTGATAGGCCACATGTTGTCTTTCATTTTTTTTTTTCTGTGGTTGGGCCCAACTGAATCCTTGTTCCATAATTTATGTGGAGAGGAATGCACCGCTATTATATTTGTTTGATGAAGTCAACATCATCGTGTTGCATATCTACATAATTTTTTTCTGTAGTTCACTATTTTAGTACCTCCTGTAATTTTTTTGTCATAATATCAATTTACTACAAAAAGGATTGTTCACTTTACTAAGAATGCTTTTATTTTTCTTCTCTCACACCTGCAGTGGAGCAAAAGATGGGGCACATTCACAAGCCACTGTTGTTGCCGCAATGAACACAACGACAATATATCCCTTTTAATGTTAGCGGTAACATTTTATACATAGCAAAATTTACAGTTATTAACTATTAGTTTCTAAATTAGTTTGCATGTATATTAGCAAAATTCTTTGTCAGTTGAGTTCTTTTAAAAATTTCATTAGTGCTCGATGATTTAGCTCGCAGTTTGCAATGAATCTTCTCATAATTTCTTAAGCCATTCCAAAATGATGGAGATTTTTGCTACTCAAGATTAGCTATCCACTTGCATCTGAATTTTGATTAGGTGTCCCTTCATATTTCATTGGCCAAAGATATTGTGGTAATTAATAGTGACATGAGGATGGTGATTGGTCTTATTCTTCCCCATTCTTTGTGCAGCATTATTCTTTAAAATCATGTGACTATTATCTTTAGTAGAGATTGGTAACAAATGGCTTCTTATTATGATTTTGCATGGTGGGATTCTGCAGAATGCTACTCAACAAAGCAAACAACGGTTGGTCATGCAAAATTAGAAAGGTAAGTTTTGAAAGCTTCTAATATTGTCTTTTCTTGGCCCATGAATTACTTGAAACAATTCTTCATAAATTTTTGATTTGCTCTTCAGTGTCAGGTTTGCAATATATGCCTTATTTTATTTCTTACTGCAGTTTGTGGCTGCATGGGCACTAATCAACAGTGCATCAGGCCATAAAAAAACCCAATTGATCAAAATGAAGCTTATTAACTGGTAAGCTAATAGTCTTCTGCATTTATTTTACTATTTTTGCTACTAAAGTGATAGTCAGAGTAAAATCGGTGCTACTCTGCTATTGGTTGGGCTGTCACTTTGCTGAAATATGTCTCCATTTTTCTAGGATGACCTATCCCTACTCGGGTTGACATTCATCATCTGAATGATATCTGATCAAAGGAGAGAGTCAAACAGATCAAAGGGCATACTCACAACGTCTGACAGCAAATTAAGGCCGTGTTTAGTTCCGCGGTGAAAAGATTTTGGAAGGGAATCTTTTCACATTTGAAGTATTAAACATAGACTAATTAAAAAACTAATTGCAGATTACGTTTGGAATTCGCGAGACGAACCTAATGAACCTAATTAATCTGTCATTAGCACATGTTTACTGTAGCATTACTGTAGCAATTTAGTGTCTAATCACGTACTAATTAGACTCATTGGATTCGTCTCGCAAATTCCAGTCCATCTATATAATGCGATTTGCTTTTTTACCTATATTTAGTACGCCATACATGTGTCTAAACATTCATTTTGGATTTTGGAACTAAACAAGACCTAAGGAGTGGAAAAAATGAGCATGGACAGCCTCGCAACTTGAGAAACCAAACGAGCAATGAGAATGGTACACCTGCTCGTTCTTAACCAAGCAGTCTACCCTTTACTACTAATCCAAGTTCTACTTGCAGTATTCAGGTTGGTAGGACCAACGCTTCTTTTCCTTAGATGAGGACCAAAATATTATGTATTGAGCTATGTGGAAAGCAATCCTGCTACTATTGCTATCTTTGCTTTGTTTTCTTTTATATTGCTGCGATACCGAAACTGTATCTCATGCATGACATATTTGTATGCTTCTACGGTTCTGATTGTGTTATTAATTAAAACATATCAGTGATGTACCCTATTAATGTAACATTATTTGGAGCCTAATCTTGTGGTAAGTGACAGTTCTTTTATAGTTTCTAACCTCATTTTCATGGCATGTTAAGATTGTTCTTACACCAAAGAAATTAGAAAAGAACTGTTTGAAAGAAAAGCTCGAGGTAGTGTCAAATGTGTGACACATGGAATTTCTTTGGTGATCTAAACTTTTCATAATATTTTCATAAATAAAAATTCGAGTGG
Source organism: Urochloa ruziziensis (assembly GCA_015476505.1). NCBI lineage: Eukaryota > Viridiplantae > Streptophyta > Magnoliopsida > Poales > Poaceae > Urochloa > Urochloa ruziziensis. The sequence continues at coordinate 41,874,197 of CM027124.1, forward strand.
CATGTGCGGCACGTGCCCTTCTGCTAGTTTCTTTAAATAGGGATCAATTCTAATATAATCTATAATCTGAGTGGGGCATGTGCCCCCACTAGGTCCTCTTCGATTGGGTTTGCTTCCTGTTTAAGTGCCCCATGAATGACAGCAACAGCACACGCATGAACCACAAGCCAAGAAAGATGGACATGAGTGATGCTCATCCAGGGAGCATCAGAAAGGGACTAAGCCATCAACCTCTGCCAGTCTGCAGCCTTCTACTATTGGGCATTGGTCAGGGCCCAAGCTAAGCCTAACCACTCTTGGCAGTTTCCGGGCCTATACACGCATACGCATGCAACAAGATCCCGATCTATCGGTCGGGAATTTTTGGATTTATCGATGTGTCCCTAATTAATCATCCAATGCTAGCAAGAGGGACTCGATCATTATCGACGCGAAGAAAGGCAATCGAGTTGGCAAAGCCTGTAAACTAGCAGGATCATCCGTATGTTAGCTACCGAGGACTCCCCGTTGATTTTGCACTATCGCAAGATGCTGGCCGGTGTGAGTACTTAATCATGATAGTACTGTAAAACCTAGCTAATTCTGGAGGCATATATACGATCTTAACGTCATTGATGGTAGTCACCACTACAGGACCCCCTTATCACTGCCGGCTCCAATCCGTGCATCTCTGCCGGTTCGGACTTCGGAGTGGCGTCAGTGATTAGTGGCAGTGTTAATCACATCCATCATCGCCGCCAGTTAGAGAAGCAGCGGGGTGAAGCCCAGTAATTTTAGCCACCAACCAGCCGTGGAAACAGGTGTCACCGCCTACCTACTGCTACTGCATGCCCCCGGCACCGGTGGTGGAAAGAACATGAAGATTTGACGAGTCAGTTGAATATTAGTGACGCGCTAGCTAATGAGACACACATGCCTCTGAGAATTAGCTAGGCAGTAGGATGAGTCATCATTTACGAAAATCGCAAGCTCTCTGGCATCATGCAGATCATCCACCTCGATCGTGTGTGCCATCGCTATCGAAGGAACGACGACGTCGATGGGACCTGACAAACCGCGACAAAAGCTTGCGACGAGTGATCCACCGACTCCCATGCCCTCTGCCCCCGCTACTAGGAGGCCACATCCCGTATATATGCACCAATGACCAGCTGCCACGCACGCGACACGTGCCGGCCCCGCGCGCTTCAGCTAGCCGTCCGGTACACACGAGACCGAGTGCGCGCGAGCAGCGACAATTGACAAGGCGTGGCAAGTTGGGCACCCAAAATGTACACGCCCCTGCAGAGAGGATCGATCGTATCGTGCGTCCATGCATGTTGAACTTATTCCGCACTCGTTTTTGATGTTATGGGCATTACTTTAGTGCAATACAAAAATTGAAATCTACAAACCCCTTTACTAAGACTGTGTTGAGTTTGATTAGGGAACTTGAATTCATACTCCCAGTACCAGACTGCCAAAACAACTGTCTGTCAGCAAACAGCAAGTGTAAATCCGGCTAGCTATTCTATCTGTTTCTATGCATTCGTCGTTCGTGACTTCGTTTGTGGCTGCATTTAGGTGGTACCGGCACGTGACGGGCAGCTTGGCAACCGGACAATTCGCTCTGTTTTTCTTTTTTGATTCGTGTGTTGTAAGAAACAAATGGCCCACTATTTTTCATGGGCCCACTAGCCGACACATGGCCCATTTTCTCTCTCCCTCAATCCGTCTGCACTATGATCCTCCCTGTGGATTATTCGCGAAAGTAAACAAAGGGCCTGAATTGGTATGTGAGAAATTTGGCCACGAGAAACACTAGCCGACACAGGAAAAGGTAAATGGCTGGGCCTGGGCTACTGGCCCAAGACGAACTGAAACTAGCGCATGCAGGCTTATTTACTCTAGGCCTGCACAGAGCTTGCCTACTACCCTGCCTGCCTGTGTGCGCAGCAGTTTTGGACCATGCCAAGTTTATTACTCCGTCCGTCCCAAAATAAATGCAATTCTAGGGTTGGGCACACAAACCAATGTTAGGTGTAAAATTACCAAATTACCTTTGTCTTTTGTAAGAAATATCTAGAGATTGGTTTGTCTTTTATAAAAGAAGTTTCCGGATACCATTGTCTTTTGTGGTTGGTAAGTCAAAGTTGCATTTTTTGTGGAACAAATTTCAAATGCTATAATTGCATTTATTTTGGGACGGAGGGAGTAGCAGACTAGCACCATTTATTTCCTTTCAGGGCTGGGCTGGACCAATGACTGCGTTGTGGGTTAGTGAATCTTTTGCTTTTGTTGGAAGGAAAACGTTATCCCGCGTCGGGTCGCGCTCGCAAAGAGTGCGCGACTACCGCAGCCCACGACCTACCGTTTGTGAGGCCATTCGGCCCAAAAGCTAATTAGCTTTTGTCTTTTACCGTGGATAGCGGTGTGTCACCAGACCATCATATGTAGTATGGTCCATAAATTTAGGTAGCTTATTGTACATCTAAGTCCTTTTTAACTTGTAGTTTAAAATGAGATAACTTTCTTTCCAACTGCTCATTTTAAATTTCGTTTGCACCAATTGCACTCCTTACAAGAAGGTCTAGACAACTAGATCCATGACAAATATATTTTGATAAAGTTTTTATACACCGGCAACTTGTATTTAATGTATAAGTATCTAGTTCTATGTTGATCGTATAGCAATTTATGTGTTGACCTACCAATAAATTATATGCATAACTTGCTACAATGTTACTTTTTTACCTAGCATTATTACTTATATTAAGTATATAAGTAAATTGTCATATATTTCTCGAGATAAAGTGATACATTATCTCTTTACAAGTTGTTTCATTATCTCTACGTAAGTTGTAATAACACGCATTGTTGTTAAGTATTTTAAGTAATCTGTCATGTTTTTTTTTCTGATACAGTGATACATTATTCCTGTTTTAAGCACAATTTGCTACTGGACTAAAACGACAAGTATATCTAGTTCTAAAAATACAACATAAAATACTACACCATTTAAATACAAGTTACTATTATACATATAAAATATCAACATAAGTTGCTAATCCTGCGATATATAAGTTGTTTGTGTTCTGTTTGCATGTGCGCTGGATGGATAGGGGCGTTCCGCTCGGATTTACTATGTACAAGGGATCGCACGATCGCTTTAGGCACGACGAGTCACGCATTAACAGAGTCCTTGTTGGAACGTCCAACCAAAATCAAAGGCTTACGTTTGGCAGGGCTCCAGCATGAGCCGGTGGAAGAGCCTAAGCTGGAGCCCTCCAAAAGGGGCCTATAACTCTACTCCGTCCGTTCCAAATTGTACGTCATTTTAGCATTTTTAAACATCCATGGTTTTTGAAACAGTAAATATATATAATAGTTTTTGATAATCCAAAAGGATATTCATGAAAATTCAAAAGCATCCCTAGTTTTTAATTTATTTTGATTAGACCTTATTACTAGTATAGAAAAATTAGTTTGTCCTCATACTCTATGTGTGCTCACATGCTCAACGTACATACCACCACAGATGGTCTTGTATCATCACATACTACATGTGCATACTCTTGGTTGGGTCAGATACGTCATGTACCATGAGATACGTAGGTAGGAGTAGCTACACGCGATTTTCCTATAGTTTTTAGTGTATATATAGACATAACATATATCTAGATGCATATCAAAATTTATGTACTTAAAAAGTCAAAATGATTTATAATTTGAAATGGAGGAAGTACCGGCTAATTTTCAAACTGCATCTCTGTTCTCTAACTATAGTGTTGAAAATTATCTAGTAAAGCATGTTTGGATGATGCTCGTGAGGGGCAAGCGCAGCCCCCTCTGGCCCTCCTCTTCGCATCTCCAAAGCAGACCTCCACTCCAATCTCCAGAAATAGGTATTTCTATAATCCCGAATTCCCAATCCCTACAGAAATTTATATTCAGTTCGTCAATGGGTTATTGGATTGAATGTTGAATCATTTGTGACATTCGAGAGTCGTCGTCTCCCTCCCGCTGGGGCCGCTCCTTCCCCGCCGTTGATCTCCCTGCCCCGGGCGTCTTCGCCTCCGCCGACCGAGATCCGAGCTCGCCTTCTCCTGCTCTCTCCACTCATCCTGCTGGCTGTCCCTCTCGTGGCGTGTGCGGGGAGATCAAAGGGACGAAGGGCCTGCTCTGCCGCCGGTGGCACCTCCGCCTCGCCGCCGCCGGCCGGCAACAGGCTCCCCGCCTTCTCCCCGGTGGTTGCACCATGACATAGCTGCGAGGAACGCACTCACCCACCCCCGCAGCAATACTATCATGCATCAAAACGAGATGAGTATGAGGGCGATGGGCGGGCCGTTCGTCGACGACCCGAGCGCCGCCGCCGCCGCCTGATCTCCCGCCTCGAAGCTCCCCCGTCGACGCCGAGCACAGCTTCGGACTCCCCTGCTCAGGGGCTCTTCAGCCTTCCCATCGATAGCTCCTTTGGTTGCGCAGGGAGATCGGGGCTCGTCGTCGCCGCCGCCCATCCGTGCCGCCGACGGCCGGCTGCCGGCACGCCACCCCCGTCTCCTTGCTCGCGAGCTCCCCTGCGTCGTCTGCCCCTCCACCAGTCCGCTCCCTGCCGCTCCATGGGGTAGGCCCGTGAGTCTCCGCCGTCTTTCCCGCCGCCGAGGACCACTACGGTCCCGGCGGCCACCACGTCGCCACCTCCCATCGATGCAACTCCTCCCGCCGTGAGTGAGATGCCGCATCCTCCCACCCTGCCGCCTCGCCCCTCGGCGACCCGAACAGCCCTGACTGGGGCGTCCACGCCCTTGCGCCCGTCCAGGTTCCCCGCCCCTCTGCCTCGAAGGCCGAGAAGACGCTGAGATGGGCAGATCTAGTGGACCTCTGCCCCGACTCGCCGCCGTCCCCGCCTCGTTCCGGCCAGCCCATCCTTGACGAGGTGGAGTTCATGCTGGCCACACCGTCCTCCAGCCCGCGCCGGCTGCTGTCGCCTTGCCCCTCGCCGACCCGACCAGTTCCGATCGTGAAGGTGCTGAGATGGGCGGATTTGGTGGACCTCTGTCCCGACTCACCGCCATTCCCGCCTCGATCCGGTCGGCCCATCCATGATGATGTTGAGCTTGTGCCGGCCACACCATCGTCCAGCCCACGCCACAGTCCATCCCCGACGTACGCGGATGTTGTCAGGCGCGCTCTGCCTGCATCCATGGAGACCGGACATGACAACCAACTAAGATGTGGCCCCGCCTTCACTCCGTCGTGGAGCATCTCCAGGTGCGGGGGGTGGCCTACGCACGCGTCCCCTCACCGTTTCGCCGCTTTGGATGCACACACATCCCCTCGTCGTCCCGCTACGTCGGCGTGGCCAGGGTGGACTCCCGCACTCAATAAGAGGTCCAAGACAGTTTCTTCTCACATCACAACTGGGTTCCGATGACATTACGACAATTCACTCCATGACCACCAACCTGCGGCGCCACATCGGAACCATCTCTCACGGCGACCCAAGTGGTTTCTTCCTCCACGTCCCACCGCGGCGCTGTTGGAATTCAAGAGGCAAACGGCGGGCCGTTGCTTCGTTTGTTTAGCCCCCGACCACCGTGCTGCCTCCTGTCGGGACCCAGTCAAGTGCTTCTTTTGTCGGTGTTTGGGACACAAAGCGGCTCGATGCCCGAATCACCTCACTCAACGCTCGCGCCTAACCGACAATCTGACCAAGCCGCATCATCGACACGCCGCTTCGCTGATGCCCAAGCGCTCGGAGGAACGCTCTGTAGGGCAGACGACACACTCTGGCCATGCACGCCCACGTGACGACACCCGCCTCCCGCTGCCGCCGCCGCGCACCGTGACGTCGAGGATGCCACGGCTCGACGACCCCTACAAGGAGGACCGCTACCACCCCCCGCCGCGGTACAACGACCACCCTGATCGGGTGTGGGACCGTCACTACCGGAGGGATGCACATGACGATGATGATGGCCGTTCTGGGCATCCTGTCATCCAGGCTCACTCAACCCACGACGCCAAGTGTGTCGGCCAGGAGACAGCCTTCGGGTAGAGGGATTGCTCACCACGCCAGTGTTCTAAGGCCACAAACCAGGGCAGCCGACGTCGTGTGCCATCCCCGTCACCTCCTGTGGCCACACTACCGGCCATGAGGGACCTTCAAGCCGAGCGAGAAGCAGAGCTTCGATTCCTCTTCAAGGCACAAGCAGGCTTGGCCCATGATATAGTCAATACTCTCCTCAAGAGCTACTCGACTGGGCTATCTCATGAGTTGGTGATCCCAGCCATAAACGACTACATCTGCAAGGCAGAAATGCTGGCTGAAAAGCTTGGATTGGCTGATATGTGCCCTCCGCTACAAATAGTGTATGATGCCTTGTCTGGCACCACTGCTCAGCGCGCTCCCCTTGTACAAGTTGGAGCTTCCACCCAGACAGGAGTTCCGGTGCCGGAGGTGTACCAGCGGCTTAAGCACTCTCTGCGCATGACCCAGGAGGGTGGCGTTGACGAGCCCACCAGGGAACAAGTGGAGGAAGCGCTCAGCAAAATGCAGGACGCGGCATCACGGGCACCACACAGTGCACAACCGATGTGCCACTCCCCGGGGCAACCTGCATCACCATGCTCGCCATGCCACCACAGTCAAGCAGATAATGACTACAACGATCACCTGGGGCGTAGCACCTTCTTCACCATGCCTCCTCCGCCAGCCATTCGGGCAGAGCCAGAGTTTCCGTGCCGAGTCCAGACCCACAACCTGCCGACGCCGCTACTTACAGAGCTTCAACAGAGCGCCACGCTGGGGACAATGCTCTGACGGCTGGTGTGGGCGCCATTGCACCAACGGTGGATGACCTCTTCGTCACGCCGGCACCACCACTCATCCAGCAGAAGCCGGCACGATGCCCACGACAGAAGCGCACCTTCCATATGACATCGGTGCGACGTAGCGCAAGATTGGCCAACAAGCCGCGAATGCCCTCTATGCAAAGGGCGCAGAGGAACTTACTCCGCAAACTTGGGCTCCACGATGATGAGCTTGCGCCTATTGAGCAGGTGCTGAGGGACTACATCAACTCCATTTAGGGGGCGGTGCCGGACTTCATCATCGCGGCCCTGACCACGCTGCTCGACCTCGACGACGACGACGTGGCCCAGCTGACCGACGCGCTGTTGCAGTACGCCGATGATGACGTTGCTGACCTGTAGGCGGAGCAGGACGGCCTGATGGGTTCACATGCAAATTCTTCGCCTGGTTATTGATGCAGAATAGAGTTTGGACTGCCGATCGACTAGCCAAGCGCGGGTGGCCGCACACGCCGGTGTGTCAGTTGTGCAGAGGTTCCTCAGAAACGGCGCACCATCATATAGTGGAATGCAGATACTCCAGGAAGATATGGAGCACTACAGCAACATGGCTGGCGCAACCTAATCTCCGACCCGGGGCATGGCCACAGACTGCTAACATGGCAGTATGGTGGGTATCAATTACTGCAGCAAGACTAGGGCCTCTAAAGGCTTTGAGGAGCTTGGCTCTGCTCATCATGTGGGAGATTTGGAACGAAAGGAATGCAAGGGTTTTCAACAGGAGAGAGACCTCGGCCTCAATCCTAGTGGCAAAAATCAAGTCTGAAGCAAGAGCATGGGCAGCAGCGGGCGCTGAGATTTTAGCGCAGTTAATAGCGAGAGAGTAATTTTTCGGGTCTTTCTACAGGCTAGCCGGTTGTAAATTAAATTCTCTTCTTTATCAATGAAATTGGCACAATCTCGTGCCCGGTTCGTTAAAAAAATGAAGAGGACCGTTCCATATTCCAAGCAAATGTGGCGATCGATCTCACATGTCCAAAGATTGTGCAGGTCCCTATTATTGGCCTGCGAAGTCGTCTACCATGTCCCTTTTATTAGAAAAACACATATAGCTCGTTTCCATGTACATATAGCTAGCGCATGGCCGCCTTTTTCGTCTGAACGTGACGAGCAAGTTGGGATGATGATATTCCAGGCTAGAACTTTCAACATGACAACATTGTCGATCAGGCGCGTGGAAAAATATGTTGTCAAGTACATACTTCAGGAACATTTGGACAAAATCATGATGCGACACCATTATGTTTTATTGTTTGAAAAATGCACCCCTCCGTTTCAAATTATAGTTTGTTTGACTTTTTTACCCTAAGTTTGACCATTCGTATTATTTAAACAATTGTGCAAGATATCATCTTATTTTGTTGTGACTTGCTTTATTAATAAAAGATGGTCAAGAATGACTCAAATGGACTATATTTGCACAAATTTTTCAATAAGACGAGCGGTCAAACTTGGGGACAAAAAAAATCAAACAAACTATAATTTGGAACCGAGGGATTACATGATAGAGAGGTTATTAAGGTGGTGAAGTGTTCGTTTCGCTGGACTGGGCTAGAAAGTCTGAGAGGAGAATAATCTGCTGTGCTGATTCAATAGTATTATGTGAAAAGAATAATCTGCTAGGCTGGGATGATAATCTAAAGCGAACAGGGCCTACAGTATTCTTTTGGGCTCTACACCAGCTGCAGGTTCTACAACCAGACGCTTAAGGAACTAAAAGAACTTTTTTACTGGCTGTGTACGGCTATAAAGGACGAAAATAAGTCCATTTTCTAGAAAAATTAAATAAATTTTTGTTACAAGGATGAATTAGAGTGCTTGTTATATATATGTAGGTTAAGCTACTACTATATACTCCCTCTGTTCCTAAATATAAGTCATTTCAACTTTTTAGTCAAACTTTCCCAACTTTTTCCAAATTTATACAATAAAATACTAACATTTATGATATTAAATAAGTAATTAGATTCTTCATTAGATATATTTTCATAGTATAGCTATTTAGTATCATAAATCTTTGAAGTCATCTCTATAATTTTGGTCAAAGATAAAATAGTTTGACTCTATAAGAAAGTTGGAATGACTTATATTTTGGAACGGAGGGAGTAAGAAAGTAAGCAAGATTTTCTCAGGTACCACTGTAAAGTTTGCCAATCATAAAAATGCCACCATTGTTCTAGAAGTCATATTTCTACTACAATTATCACTATTTGGTCTAAAGTAATTTAATGCCTCTCTGACTATGATTTAACTACTTGTACGTACCGTTGGTTAACTAATGTGATGAGAGTACATTTTTCGTGTAAAAGGATTAGAATTCTTCCTTGAAAGTTGACATGATGAAACCTGACAGCTATTTTCAATGGTACGTACGTGTTCTCCACTGGGTAATTAGCTGCATCGTCTACCCTTCAAAGTGCGCGATTATTGCAGACAACGACCTGGGCTGCTGCCTGACTCAGCCGCTGGCAGTTTGTGTTTTGTGAATACTACTGTCTGTTGTTTTACATCAGAGCATATGAGATCTAAGCTGAAAGGAACACTAATATATATTGAAACTAAAGTGTACATGTGTTGAATTTCTCGCGAGTGGGACGTGAAAGAACGTTTGATTGATATGGTGTTCTCCTTTTCTGAAAACAGTGATGATACACTTCTTATGACACTGGTGAGGTATAGATTGTGGTGGTGTGTTGACCTAGACATAAGTGGGCGCTTTAGGATAACGGATAGCCTTTCTCCCAAACAACAATAAGTGTTAGAAAGAAAAACTTAATCGTCCCGTAGGAAGATATCAGTGGCTTCCCCTTCAATCGTTCTTTAGAAATATTTAAATCGCTTAAGCAATGCTCAATTAAAATGGAAAGCTTCAAGTTCCCCCTTGTGTGGAATGATCTTTTGAAAGTAGAAGAGTACTATTTGAAAGGTAGAAGAATGCTAATAGGTAAAGGTGATTGTACTAACTTGTGGCTTGACATCTGGTGTGGAAATACAACACTCAAAGAAAAAATTGGTGATCTCTTTGAAATGTAGTGAAAAAACTTTGACAGTAAGAGCAATGGCACTGAGATGGTGAAGATTTACTTTTAGAAGATGGGTAGATGAAGGTTTACAGATCCAACTAAGGAGACTAAGAGATATCATTTGACCTTTTGCTCTGAATTCTGAAAATGGTACGCCTAAATGGTGGTGGGAAAAGTGGTATCCTTTCAGTTAAGTCAATATATGATCATGAACTGAGCATAGCTCAACTGGTAAGGTTTTTTGTGGTGGAACCTACCCAGTAGAGTTCGAGTGCTTGATTCGGCACTGGTGCTCGCATTTTCCTGCATTTGTTCCAGAATTTAACTGGCGATATTCTTTCAGTGGGAGGCGATCACTACTACACAAACCACTATCACAAACGGGCTATCACAGCCGGTTTTTTGAAAACCGTCTGTGATAGGGCATCACAGCCGGTTTTTAGTTAGGTGGGGCAAGCTGACACCAGAACCGGCTGTGATGCTCACTATCACAGCCGGTTTTTATCACAAACCGGCTGTGATAGTCGGCCAGCGCATCACAGCCTGTTTTTCTTACAAACCGGCTGTGATGCCCACTTTCACAGCCGGTTTGTAATTCAAACCGGTTGTGATGTGCCTGTACAGTACAAAACCCTCTTTCCCTCCCCTCCCCTTCTTCTAAACCCGACGCCCACTCCTCTCTCAACCCTTTTTGCTCTCCATTTTCACCAAACTGCTCTCTAAAGGTTGGGTTTTTTTGAAGAATCACTCCATCAACTTATTTTGAGGTGGGTAACTCGCAACCATTTCAATTTTGAGCATGTTTCATCCACTAGATTTTGAATTTTGGCATGAATTTGATGTAGGGGCTCTCTTGTTCCATTTTAGAGAGCATTTATTGGCAAATTGCAATGGGAAAAGTGTGATTTGTTTGAAGAATCACTCCATCAACTTATTTTGAGGTGGGTAACTAGCAACCATTTCAATTTTGAGCATGTTTCATCCACTAGATTTTGAATTTTGGCAAGAATTTGATGGAGGGGCTTTTGTGCCATTTTAGAGGGGATTTGTTGTCAAATTTCAATGTAGAAAGGAAGAATCACTCCATCAACTTAATTTGAGGTGGGTAACTAGCAACCATTTCAAATTTGAGCATGTTTCATCCACTAGATTTTAAAAATTGGCATGAATTTGATGTAGGGGCTCTCTTGTTCCATTTTAGAGGGGATTTCTTGTCAAATTTCAATGTAGAAAGTGGCATTTCTTTGAAAAATCACTCCATCAACTTAATTTGAGATGGGTAACTAGCAACCATTTCAAATTTGAGCATGTTTCATCCACTAGATTTTTAATTTTGGCATGAATTTGATGGAGGGGCTTTTGTGCCATTTTAGAGGGGATTTGTTGTCAAACTTCAATGTAGAAAGGAAGAATCACTCCATCAACTTAATTTGAGGTGGGTAACTAGCAACCATTTCAAATTTGAGCATGTTTCATCCACTAGATTTTGAAATTTGGCATGAATTTGATGGAGGGGCTTTTGTGCCATTTTAGAGGGGATTTGTTGTCAAATTTCAATGTAGAAAGGAAGAATCACTCCATCAACTTAATTTGAGGTGGGTAACTAGCAACCATTTCAAATTTGAGCATGTTTCATCCACTAGATTTTGAAATTTGGCATGAATTTGATGGAGGGGCTCTCTTGTTCCATTTTAGAGGGGATTTGTTGCCAACCTTCAATGTACAAATTGGGATTTCTTTGAAGAATCACTCCATCAACTTAATTTGAGGTGGGTAACTAGCAACCATTTCAAATTTGAGCATGTTTCATCCACTAGATTTTGAAATTTGGCATGAATTTTAGATGGACAACGATCGAGGCTGGATGTACAGGCCAGCGGCCAAAAGAGATGTCATATATATCAACGGCGTTGATTCATTTGTGAAGGTTGCGAAGGCTTACATCAACATGAGTGATGGATATGTGTATTGTCCATGCTATGACTGCAAAAACCAGAAACAGTTTCGTAACGTCGAGCAGATCCGGTATCATTTGTTGTCTAGGGGGTTCGTGCCAAACTACAAGATTTGGAATAAGCATGGTGAGGAAGGTGAGAATGAAACCACGCAGCAAACTACCCGAGAGAAGATTAGGAAAACAGTACACCATCAGGCCACACAGGCAGTGGAACTTGAAAATGAGCCAGAATCGGTCGAACAAACATATATGGAAAACAGCGGTGAAACCTTCGCCGAGACATTAGCTGCGGATGATGTGGTTGATGGTCTTGACCAGATGATACGTGATGCGGAGCCAGAATGCTTGGATGCAAAGAATCTGAAAAAGCTCGAGCAGATGAGAAAGGATGCAAAGACTCCGTTGTACAGTGGTTGTAGCATGTCGAAACTTGAAGCTGACCTCTTGCTACTGGAGATGAAGGCAACAAATGGTGTGTCAGACACGGGCTTTGACAATTTGCTGAATATTCTGGAGAAGATGCTTCCCAGCCCTAATGGATTGCCGAAGAACACATACCAGGCAAAGCAAATGATATGTCCGATTGGGCTAGAAGTACAAAAAATACATGCATGCCCAAATGATTGCATCTTATATCGTGGTGACTATAAAGAATTAGATGCATGCCCAGTGTGTGAAGCTTCTAGGTACAAGTCTGTATCAGCTATACATATGACATGTGATCGAAATAAAAGACCACCCACCAAAGTCGTCTGGTACTTTCCCGTGATTCCTCGATTGAAGCGTTTATTTGCAAACCCAAAGACAGCAAAGCTTATGCGTTGGCATGAAGAAGAGCGTCTGAATGATGGAAAGCTTAGACATCCGGCTGACGGTTCACAGTGGAGGGCTATCAATTATCATTTCAAGAAGAAATTTGCCAGTGAAATAAGGAACGTAAGGTTCGGATTGAGTACTGATGGTATGAATCCTTTCAACATGGTTAGCAGCAAACATAGCACCTGGCCTGTCACTCTTTGCATATACAACCTTCCGCCTTGGCTTTGTATGAAGCGGACGTATATTATGATGCCTTTGCTGATCGAAGGGCCAAAGCAGCCATTAAATGAAATCGATGTGTACCTGGAGCCACTGGTGGATGTTCTTGTGACTTTGTGGGACCATGGTGTCAATGTTTGGGATGAGTACAAGAGAGAACACTTCAAGTTGAAAGCATTGTTATTCGTAACAATCACGGACCTCCCCGGCCTTGGTACTGTATCTGGCCAGGCTACAAAGGGCTATAATGGTTGTGTGGTTTGCGTCGACGAGACCGACGCTAGATGGTTAAATAATAGCAAGAAGATGGTCTACATGGGCCATCGTAGGTTCCTTCGCAGAGATCACCCATATCGGCGGAACAAGAAATCATTTGATGGGACAACCGAGGAGCGCTCGGCTCCGAGTTATCGCGATGGACACGAGATCTTTAAAATAGTCAGCAAACTTGATGTGGTATTTGGAAAGGGAAAAGGAAGTGTACCCGCACCAGCAGGCGCTTTATGGAAAAAGAAGTCTATATTCTTTAGACTTCAATATTGGGAATTCCTTACTATTCGCCACGCACTCGATGGCATGCATCTAACTAAAAATGTGACTGAGAGCACCCTTGGAACATTAATGGCCATGAAAAAAAAGGGAAAGGACTCACAGGAAGTCCGTCAAGACCTACAAGAATGGGGTGTCAGGCCTGAACTACATCCTATCATACAAACTGATGGGAAAAAGAAGCTTCCAGTTGCTTCATGGACAGTGACTAAAGACGAGAAAAAGAACATCGATGTTCTTGTCGACAGCGAGGCGCCAATGATGACTTCATCAATCGTGAGGATTTGCCAGCTCAGTCTTTCGAAGCTACTCATAGGAGTGGAGTTGCGTGCGTATGTTCGTAGGGATGAGTGTGCGTGCGTATTTGTGAGCGTATTCGTCTCTACTATGTTATTCGCAGGGAAAAAAAATCAATGTATGATCACTTATGCTTCAATGATGTAATAGTGCCTTACAAGAAGATGTGGAAAGAAAAACTTACTTTGAAAATCAATAACTTTTGTCAAATTTGTAACTATGAATTAGATTATATTTTCATCGTTTGTTAAGTGTTCCACGAGTCCAAATATATTTTTGTGCATGTGTCGTTGATGCAGTGTTAATGAATCATGACACTACTCAGAGTGCATCACCTTAAGCGGTAAGGTTAAATTATGAACCATGCACATCGTATGGTCCAGCAAGTGTCACGCGTACTCCCTCCGGTTCAGTATTAGAAGTCGTTTAGGACAGTGACACGGTCACCAAAGCAAAACTTTGACTTCTCTTTTCTATAAAAATATTTTTTAAAAAGTTATATATGTATATTTTTATGAAAGTAATTCTTAAGACCAATCTATTTATATGATTTTCACATTTTCAAACTCAATGACTTAAATGTTATTCATGATTTATGTTTCCAATGTTTGACTCAAACCTTGTCCAAAACGACTTCTAATACTGAACCGGAGGGAGTATATATTTGAAAATAAATGGTGTATGTACACGTCACATTATAATTATTAAATCAGAAAGTTGAAATCATTTTTTTGTCATCGTATGGTTCGGGCTAACTTGTCACGTAATTTTCTTTTTGTCACGGTAACATGTTATGTTAGTTAGATAGATCTAATGTGTAGTTTTTTCTTCCTTTTATCCTGTTTTTCAAAATATGAGTATAGAAATAAATATAATAATTATATACTAATCTATTACCTCATAGGAGGTAATATTCAAACAAATGAACGTTCCTTTGGGAGTACTTTAGCAATTCCTATTTAGTAATGAAATTCGGGGAGTGCGGTACGGAAAGAAAAAAAGAGAAGTTGTTAGTGCAAAAGATGAATGAAGGAAAGGAAAAAGGTTTCAGAATTCAATGTTATTTTGGAATCCCTACGAATAATCAACGGTTGATATATCTTTTAAACTGTTATATCAGGATAGGTTCTTTTGGTACCTTGCAAACACGTAAAAGATCATGAGGTTGGTTGCCCACTTGCCTAAAACATTTGTTTTTAATCCTAAAATATATTATTCTCAGAGCCCTTTGATATTTAGGACGACATAGGACATCCTGCTTTGCTAAGTGATACTTTCATTTATCATTGTTGCCTTGCCAAAAGAATTTGCATCTATAGAAATCCATTCTTTTAAGAACACGCTTTAGGATCTCAAAGAATGACATCAGAACATTGGTAGGCTACTTAGATCTAAGTTCAATAAAATCAGTCTACCTCAATATGTTAAGCGTCTGACCTTCCAAGTACTTAGTTTGAATCTCCCTTCGACTACACTCCAATCCAAATTGCGGAGTTTACGATGGTGCATCGGGATTCCTAATTACCTGAAGGGGTATGATCCTAGGCCATAGCCAACACTTTAGTATCTTGTGGTTCATAATGTTTAGCTTCATCATAGCAAAAAATCTCACTTTTGTGAAAGTTGATTTTTAGTCCTGATAATAGCTCAAAGACACATAGCAACAATTTTATATTTTAACTTTCTCTAAATCATTGTTCATGAAAAGGATTGTATATGTCATCTACATATTGCTGAATAGACAATATGCCTTCCACTATATCGGTATTAGCCCTTTAATTTAGCCATGATCCTTAGCACTCTTAATCAAAATAGAGAGCATAACTGACACAATGTTGTAAAGAATGGGTGATGATATAGGATAACCATGCCTGAAAACTTTATGTGTTTGAAAGTAGTGTCCAATGTCATCATTAACTTTGAGGCACATACTTCCTCCTTTAATGAACTTTTCAATCCATGTCACCACTTTTGACAGAACCCCTTCATTCAAAGAGTTTGTTGGAGAAAAGTCCATTTCACCTTATCATAGTCCTTTTCAAAACCAATCTTGAGAAATCTCACCATTTAGTTTCTTAGTATGTAATTCATGGATAGTTTCATGTAATATCACAACTCATTCTATGATATTCCGACCTAGTCCCATGAGTCTATTTGTAGCAACTTTGGTGAAATTTTTGAAAGTTACATTGAGTATGCAAATGGATCTCTGTTGCAATTTATAGCCTCTCTTTTTTTGTAGAAGGGTTATTACTACAAATTGAGATTACATAAGGGAAGGTGCTCCTCGAAACAATCAGTAAAAAGTGCCATGAGATCTGACTTTATAATTGTCCATAATACTTGATAAAACTCAGCTGGGAATTCATATGGACCAGGGGCTATATTATGTTCCATTTGGAACACTACCTCTTGGGCCTCTTTCTCTATAAATGGTGATGTGAGGAGATTATTTTCCTCCTCTGTGACCTGAGATATATCGTTGTTATAGTTTTCCACCATGCTAAAATTATTTTTTTGGTGGACCAAATAACCCTCTATAATAGTTTGTGATATAAGCTTTTAATTCAGCATCACCAACTATCACGCTTCGTTCTTATTAGATGTTATCATTACCTTCCAAAAGGTTCTTAGTTCTAGCTCTCTCATGCCCATTAATTTCTTCATCCCTCAAAAGTTGAACCAATTGATCACTAAGGTAACATTTAATTTAACTCCTGGTCGGTGCCTTTTTTGTCTATGTTATCAATCATAAAACTAAACTCTTCTTCTCTTTTCCATTCGTCGGAGGTATTTTTACCCCAGCCTTTTAGAAATTATCTAAGAGATCTTATATGATTATGCCATCATTCCATAGCAGTGGTCCCTTTGGTTTCTGTTTGACATTTATCAGCAACCAATTCATAAAAAAACATCTCCTATTAACATGCCCCATTCAATTTTAAACAATGATTGTTATTTGTTATGAGAAGATGCACCTGTGTTTAGTAATAGAGATCTATGATCTGAATTGCTTCTGCCTTTAGCATATATTGTTGTGAGAGAGAACTTATTTTTCCACTTTGTACTAACCAAGACTCTGTCTAAGTTCTCAAATGGCCAGTAATCCCCACTTTTTGCCCAGGTATATTGGCGACATGACAATTCTATTTCTTTGAGATCTAGAGAATGAATGACCACATTGAATAACACTAGCCATTTTTGTCTCAAAATTGTTCTTATTCTTATCTTTAGGATGACATATAGTATTGAAATCACAACCACTATGTAAGGTAATGTTTCTTTACTACATGTATGTGCCATCTCTATTATGAAACTTTCCTTGTTGATTTTGTGCAAGCCCATAAACCGCAAACAGTGCTCATTTTAAGTCATCATTTTTATTTCAAAGTGTGAACTTAACATAGAAGTCCCCCTGATCAATAGCTCCAATATCAAACACCGTAAGGTCAACACCGAGGAGAATTCCCTTGTAGCGACCATGTGGTGCCATGAAGTACCAAATATATTCTCTACCACCACATAATTTTTTGAGGGTCCCATCTAGAAAATGATCCCAGCCCGTTTCCATGAGGGCAATAAAACCAATTTGCTCTTGAATTATTGTTAACACTAGTTTTTGACTAGGGCTGAGCCAATGGTGTATGTGGGCTTCAAAGTTGATGGTTGTTACCCAATGCTTTCTTAGTGCCAAGAAAGGCGGTTCGCAGAAGCTTCCAGGACACGACATGGTGGTCTCCACCAAATAAGAAAAAGAGTCAAGTTGTATCTTGTTGGGGTTATCCTTTTCTTTTCCTAGGATATTTTGTAACCGGTACACCAAGTAGTGACCGAGTAGGATTTTGGGCCCTAGTGTATAAATATAGGATGAGGACATTGTAAACAGGTAGTTATAGACGCAATACAACAAAGTCGGTCGGTGTGCCAAACCCTTGGAGTTCATAACCTAGAATCGGACAAGTCCGTGCACGTTCGCAAGGCTGTATCAGTTGGGTCCTATCTCGGGCGAGTTTGTAACTGCCCTCAACCCCCCTGTGACGAACCGGATTTTCGTAATCGAGAATCTGACTCTTTGTACCCTTGTGATAGTCCCTGGATCAGTAGCTATCACGTACAAAACTCATCTCAGCATATTATCATAGTCATACAAAGAATTTAAATTACAAGAAGAGGTTTACATCCATACCAATATGGAAATACGAGTATAGTACAAGCCTCACGGGTTGAGCGACAAGCGGAAATCCTGCGTAGCGGTAGCTAGTCTTCAAGTCTTCATCTTCAATCCACAGGCAACCTTGAGCGAAGCAGCGCTACCCATCTAACACTTTCAGACTTGAACACCAAGTCCTAACCTGCAACTCACAAACTATCCCCAAGGAATGGGATAGGTTCACGTCACCATCTGTATGCAAGCTTTAAGTGGTCTAAATTCTAAAGGGTAAAAGTATATCAAGGAAAGGCTCGGGTTTCCTATGCAGCAGCAGCAAAGTATAAAATACCATCATCATCATCCCATCTATATCACAACAGCACGGGCTATTCTGGTGCACCAGACTCCCGTCTCAACCTCACCTCCATCACCTCTCGACTCAATGGGGAAGCTTCCGACCCTCCCCATCTCAATGGCATACGCCGGACCTTAACCTCAACTAGTAGCTCTAATTCCAACATGTAGTTTTAGAAGAGGGGGAGATAGAAAGTCCCAAAACACTAATCAGACGAAGCCAGTAAACAGGGGGTGTCCATGACCGAGGACGCGGCTATACGTATAGATCATAACTCTACAGAGTGTGTGCACCTGGACCCACTCGGGCCTGCGAGGCAGTGTACGGCTACCTCGAGACGCAACCCACAACCATGACTCCCTAACCGGATAGTACCAGCCTGAATTCCCGGACAAGGACTCGCACAGGTAAACCCGCACTGGTCCAGGATCATGAGTCTCAAGCACCACACAGGCGCTGAGGGGTCTCAGAAACGAAGGGCGAGAATCGCCGGGTGCCGAACATCTCGAATGTCCCATGGGCATGTTCCCTGGGCATGCTCAGAAACCACCCAATCCTACACGCTACTCCCTCAGAACTAGTACCACCGAGAAAGAGAATGGCTGGAACCCCTCCCATAAGGGTAAGCGGTGTGCTCGCGAAAAGTCCTGCCACTAGGTCCAATCCGACTCGGGCTAAGCCAGAGCAATCGAGTCCCCAAATGCGTATCCACCACCGTGATCCGCGAATCAGCACACATTATAGGTATGGCCGCCCAACGCCTCATCCTAATCTAGAGAAGTTGTCCAAATACCTCCCATCCCCGACCCGAAGGTCGGTTAATATCTGCTCACTCCAGTCGGGGGTTCGAAACTCTCCAAGTTTTCTCACCCAAAACATTCACGCCAAGAGGTTTAAAACCACCACTATATCCCACACATGCAAGCATAGCAATCATATATAGTAGTGTAGTAGGCGATCAAGGAATCAAGATATATAAATAGGCTATGCAGGCTCATCATCATCTCATTAATGCAATAGAACGCTAGCAATTATACTTGCAATGCCTAATAGGTAAAAAGTATCAGATGGGCGTGAACCTGGAGTTACGTCCCTAGCTTTGTCTTCAGCGTAGTCGACGTCGTCGAAGAAGTCCGGGTCCTCCGGGGATCCTAATGGACACAAATACAAATAAACAACGACATTCTACTAGCAAATGAACTCCAAATAAGAATCAATAGAGATCCAAATAACAGCAAACTCTATTCTATCACGTTCGTCATGATTTTCGAAAAAACTACTGAAACTGGTTTCATATTTTTCTGAGCTATGGTTGATTTATTATAATTTTCCGAAGTTTAAGTCCATTTTCAGGATTTATAAATCATTCTGAAAAATGAAATAAAAGTTAGAACACAAGTAGCAGCTAGGATGGAAAAGATATGAATTTTCGAAGGTTAAACCCCTTTTAAATTTTAAGAAAAAGGATTTATACAAGAATAAACCCATTTCTTAAAAGTACAGGGGCTTGAGCGCAAAACTGCCAAGGTGGAAGGGTATCTTTGTAAAACCAAGGAAGCTCGGGGGCCTAGCTGCAAAAGTGCAGGGGCCAGTTTGAAAATGGCCGGCGGCCTCGATGACGTCATGGATGACATCACCGCCACAAAAGATCCCGTGCGCGTGAGCTTCCCTGTGGTCGTCCGTGCGGCTCCGTCCAGGCGACGCCAAGCGCACGGCGGGATCCGGTGCGGCCGGTTCGGATCGTCTGAGGCCGGGGTTCGTGTGGGCGCTGTGTGGTTTCGCAAGTGGGGAAGCAGAGGTGGTGCACACGACGCGTTCGACAAAATGTTGATGCCGGCGATTACGGCGGCCGGCGAGGATGGCCGGCGGCTCCGGTGATGAGCTTAGGGTCCAACGAAGGCAGGGCTCGGGCACACCCCGGCGGGGGTCTGGCTTGGCTAAAAGCGAGGCCTTGAGGCCTTGGGCACGTGCGCGGGCCATGGAACACCATGGCCGCGGTGGACGACGCCGGGCGGCGACGCTCAAGGGCTCGGCGCGAAGCGCCAGAGCGCGCTCGCGCGCGCGGAGCGGCTGGGGTGCGACGGAACGCGCGCGACGGCAGGCAGAGGCTGCCGCTACAACCAAGCACGCGCGGGGCACCTGCAAAAGGGGGCGGTACGAAGGCTGGTTCACAGAGAAGGCGACGGCTTGGGAGCTGGGGAAAGAGCGGGCGGCGGCTGCCTTTATAGGTAGGTGGTTAGGGTTGCGGGAGTGTGGGAGTGGCATCGACAGCCGGGGATTCTCAGCGTCCGGGCCAGGACACGCGACGGCATCCAGGAGGTCGTGTCGGGAGCACGCGGGCGCGACGCATCGAGATGGAAAGGGGAGGATGAGATGGCGCGGGGTGACGCGGTGCGGCTGAGGTGGAGCGACGGTATTGGTTGGTCGCGGCCCGAGCAGCGGAGCTGGCGCTCGGCGCCGGGAAAAGTAGAGAGGGGCGAGGCGCTCTGCTGGAAAGGGAAAGAAGAAGTACAGGAGAGTGGCTGGCACGCGGGGCCCGCTGCTCAGCGAGAGGTGAGTGGAGGGGCGCGGTAGGTGGCTGTCGGGCCGGTGGCGCTGGGCCGACTTGGTTGATGGGCCGCGCGGTGGGTCGATCGGGCCGAAGGGATGGTTTGGCTGGGCCGGTTGGTTAGTAGGCTGGGCTAGGGTGTTAGTTAGGCTAGGAGTTAGCTCAGGGGCAGGTTCTAGACTAGGCCGGACTAGTTTAGGTCCAAGTTAGAGTTAGGTTAGAATTTCAAATATAAACTACACTCAAACAATTTCAAATAAAATCCAATTGGAATTCCACAATTCCAGATAAACTCCAAATCACACATGCACGATTATAGAAATATTTTTATGCACAAATTAAATTACTAGGAATTTGAAAGAGAGAATATTACTTATATTACAAATACTTCATGTCTCACAACAATTCACACAAAAATTTTTAAACTCCGATTTTTCATTACAAGGAACAGACAGCGATTTCGCGGGATATCACCCCCCCCCCCCCCCCCCCCAAAGTTATTGTATTATCGGATACAATAATTTCTTGCTTAAGTCCAATACTTTGTGTCTGTTAGTGCAAGGCTAATTATTGAGTTGAATCTTCTTTGTTCAAGTCTCTTGTTCAGAGTAGATCTGCTCACCTACCGCTTTTTATAAGTCGTATCTGCTGGTTTTAGTCTAGATTAGAGCGCTCAATAGTTATCGCCTCCTCTACATAACTCTTAGCGATCACTTTACTAGATCTGTTTAGGGCCAAAGTTATTGGCTTCTCTGCTTTTTTGCTTCACTACACCTATTTAGGGTCAAAAGTTATCGAGAGTGTTTCTTTCTGGTCAGATTAGGTGTTATCAGCTTATGATGTTTAGGCTGGGTTTGCTCAAATTCCTACTCCATCATGTTTATTAAAGATGCTTCTAGTATGTTGTGATAGATTTATCCCCTGCGCCACGAATTAAGATCTATCGACTTGTTTTACATGTTTATCTTGATCACGATAGACAGTAGAATCTTGCCGTGGCCTGAGACTTGATTTTGTTGTTCCTCTGGAGCATTTGATTTGGATCTGTTGATTGATGATGTTGCGTTCGCCCTGTTGCTGAAACTGTCTTGGTTAAGTCTGATCCAATCGTCAGTGCCGGGTGCAGGACACTGACGCCTCTATCTAGGATGCATCGTAGGTACAAGGGATGATCTACTTACGGGTCAGCACGTGGATCCTATTGCACGGTGTCTCGTCGACTAACACTTTTGGACCCTTTTGTTGCCAACGCTGTCTCGATTAGCTTCGATTCATCTGGAAATAATTGTGGAACGATTGTTCTTAGTCATTGAGTTCATTTGCAACAAAATAAATGTGCAGACTTTCGGTCCGCTTGGCTGATGAGGCTTATTTATTCCACATTTGAATTTAATATTCTTATTTTATCCACCAAGGCCATCGGATGACTTACCTGATTGCCAATGCATGTGAGCTCATGGGCCCTCCAGTCGATAGACTGCAGTAGTTGACCATTTCACTTTGTTAATTTTTAGCATCAAATTCACTGGCACGCTCGCATCACCGCAAGCCGATTTGGACACGCACTGGAAACAAGTAGAACTCCTAGATCCTCTCATGGATAAGATGCAGGCCAGATCTTGCGCCAACACTTATGCAATTAGTTTCACAATTAGCCCATATTTAAATAATCCAAATTAGCATCCAAACAGGGAACTAGTTTTTTAGTTTGGAATATCTAAACGGACAGAAGCTAAAGTTTGAACGCAAGGGTGTTTTCTCCTGTCACTCAACATCCTCTCTCCAAGCTAAAAAGGTGCTCTGCACCCACATAGAATATACAGAAATGCTAGGCATAGGACGTTCTACAAGTGAGAAAAAATAGGACGGTCAAGGCATGTTGCAAAAGATACGAGTTAATATTGCAACTATTATTGTTGGATGTTTCAGGGTGAATGTTGCAGGCAACATGAGGTTCATGTTGCAACGGGAATTTTTCCGTCCATAGTTAATGATGTAGTCACTTTTTTATATATATTTCTTAATATTACAATATTTAATTTTTAATGTTACAGTAGTTGATTTATTTGTAATGCTTGCGGCGGAGCGTCTGATAAATAATCAGACGTCTGGGCACTAGCAGTTCTGTAGAATATATTTTCACTCACCAAGACCACTGCTTTCCTCTCACAGCACACAAACCCTCTACAAGCAGCACCAACATGTTTAGAGCCACCGCTTCTTTTATTCGAGCCTAAGCCTAAGTGTTCTCATGAGGCTAATACCATCTAGGTGGAGCATTGGGTCTAAGGTTGTCAGCATCCCGATACGTATCTTAGTATCTTATGATATTATGATTGTACCAAACCAAAATGATACCGATCTCACCTAGTATCTTAATTTCATAGTATTCCAATCCTAGATGATGGCTCTACACAATCATACGTAAAATTTCGTAGTATCTTGATATTGCGATTCTGCGATGCTACATAATTATTGATAGAATTTTTAAGGCGTCCCTGACGTGTCTGAGGACCCGGTGTGTCCGAGGACCGGTGGATGGTCGCTTCCTAGTGTGATGAGTGATTGACAACGCGGTGTGGATTGATGTTTTCCTTGGCTCAAGTATTGCAGGTGTAGAATGCGGCTTGGTTGCATTGGTGCAGGTGAAGAACAGGCGCGAAAGGTCTTAGCCATGGCGGCCTCCGAGGTGTCGGTGTTCTACCGTCGATCCTACCGAGGGGTATCCCGAGGTAGTAGAGTTTCAGGTGGGTTTCGCCGAGATCAGGAACGCAAAGGCAAAGAGACTCAGGATTTAGACAGGTTCGGGCCGCTTAGAAGGCGTAATACCCTACGTCCTGTGTGGTGATTGGTATTGATGAGATCGTCTTCTCTGTTGAGAGACTTGGGTTCGTGTGTCTCTCTCTGTTGAGAGACTTGGTCCCCTTTAGATAGGGTCCCTGCCCAGCCTTATATACACGGCGGGCAGGGTTACAAGGTCGGTTTCGAGTAGAATCCTAACCAATTACTACTCGGAGAGTGCTTTACAAGGCAATCCGAGTAGTTTACAAGTCATACGACTAGTTTCCATATCGAGAAGAGTCCTTGCAGTACTCTACTCGTGTTCTTCGCGCCTGGTACGACTCTGTCTGGAGACAATCCATGTGTCCCTGTGGGCCCATGGTCGTACCTCCAACAAGCCCCCAAACGCTTCATCGTTGAGTATCGTCAACCGAGTGCTTGCCAAGCCAATCGAGTGCTTTTTCGAGTTCTTCGAGTGCTTGATCAGTCTTGGACAGGTCTTGGTTGTCACGAGGCCATGAGGTGCTTAAGCCCCGTTTATTCTGTTCGAATCAGTAGTCTTCAAAATATTATATGGTGTGCGATAAAAATCGCACTCCATATGGAGTAGCCCCCGAGCCTTAAGTTGAATCGAAGAATCAGGTTAAGGGTCCACAGAATCTTGAATCTTCATCTTGTGCTTGAAATGTGCAATTTTGGAAAAATTGCACTTGATATCAAGTAGCCCCCGAGCCTTGGGTTGAATCAAAGAATCAAGCCGAGGGTCTTGATTTAAGTCTTCAGTCTTCAGAAAAAATAATATCAGCAGTCGATGTATATTGCCTATCAGCCCCCGAGCCTTGAAACGATTCAAATGATCAATTCAAGGGTCCAGCAAGCTTTAGAGTTCTTCAAATCATTTGGAGATCATCATCCGAGTGGTAATTTGTGCCCAGAAATAATGGTCACAGTGAATCTTCTTGGAAATCATCATCCGAGTGGTTTTCTTGTACCCAGCCCCCGAGCATAGGAGCTAGCGGAGATGCATCGAGTAGTATGTAGTCAAAATAGCCACCATCAATGGAGTAGCAAAACAGAAGAGGTCGTGGTTGACTTGTCACGCCGCGATCTCCCCAGAAACAGGAGTCAGGTGCCAATGTAGTCAAGGCCCCATCATTGGTACTTGGCGACTCAAATATGCTGGAGAAAGACAACTAGGTAAGCCTGATGGTGAACCGAGTTGTAATTTTAGCGTCAGCCCCCGAGCCTGGAAGCTGGCGAAGATGTGATAGCACGCTGTGCGGCCTAGAGAGTTGTCATCCAAACAAAGTAGTCGGCACTTGGCCAATCTTGTTAGAACAAGATATAGAATTTAAAAAATAATTGAAACAAGTAACTTAGCTTGTTTGTTGTCGTTTGTCGATGAAGCAGACTTAGTCAGAGTTGATTCCGAGTAGTTTGAGTTCATCACGAGCATATTGGCGATGCGGCAGTACCGCGGCACAAGCTGAAGTTGAGCTTTGACTTGATAACTTGCAATAGGTTGAGGCGACCACCACATTGGTGAATTCCATTGATCGTGATGCGCCCGAAGAGTCATCCAAACCACTCTTGTAGTGTATTCAGTAAGCCCCTAGCAAGTTGTACTCATTTTGCGAGTTTATACTTCAAAGCACTTGATAACTGGTACTTGAAGATCACTACTCATGCTGTGGAGTAGACTCTAGAGCAATTTCAAATGAGTACTCAGAGATTTGAAATTACTACTCGCCTTATGGAGTAGACTCTGTAGTACTTTCAAATAAGTACTCAGAGATTTGAGATTACTACTCGTCTTGCCGAGTAGACTCTGTAGTACTTTCAAATAAGTACTCAAAGATTTGAAATTACTACTCTTATTGTGGAGTAGACTCTGTAGTACTTTCAAATAAGTACTCAGAGATTTGAAATTACTACTCGTCTTGCTGGAGTAGACTCTGTAGTACTTTCAAATGAAGTACTCAAAGATTTGAAATCACTACTCTTCTTGCCGAGTAGACTCTGTAGTACTTTCAAATGAGTACTCAGAGATTTGAAATCACTACTCTTCTTGCCGAGTAGACTCTATAGTACTTTCAAATGAGTACTCAGAGATTTGAAGTTACTACTCGCCTTATGGAGTAGACTCTGTAGTACTTTCAAATAAGTACTCAAAGATTTGAAATTACTACTCTTCTTGCCGAGTAGACTCTGTAGTACTTTCAAATAAGTACTCAAAGATTTGAAATTACCACTTGTGGGTAGTTGCTTTATAAGGCTAGCTGGCCTCTACAGGTGTTCAGCCTGGTCTTAGTTACATCTAAGTACTCAGAGATCCTGGAAAGTAGTCATGTGATCTACTCTTCGGATTTTGACCGATGTATACTTTGTTGAATCAACAAGTATCAAAGGGAACTCCGGAACTTCTGCACGAGTGTAGTCGACGCTCATACGCCACTCGTTGTTGTTCTTCTTTCTCACCAAAACTGGATTTGCCAATCAGTCGGGTGGAAGACTTCCTTGATGAATCCTGCGGCGAGTAGTTTCGCCAGCTCCGTCTTGATCGCCTCTCGCTTGTCGCCTTCTTGGGTGTAGCTTTGGGATCGACGTTAAGGCTATGCTCGATCAGGATTCCTTGGCACTCCTAGCATATCTGCAGGTTTCCACGCAAAGATGTCGCGGTTGGCTTGCAGAATCCTGACGAGCTCGCCTTCCTATTTCGGGGTTAAGCCTGCCCCTAATCTTGGTAGTCTTCGACTGGTCTCCTTCCAGTAGTGGTGCGTCCTTGGTCGCCACGTCTTCAGGGACAGCCGCCTTGTGTGGTCCGGGCTCCTTGCTGGGGACCTCATACTCTGTTTGCTTCAGCTTCTGAGCCGCTGCGAAGATCTGGGCCATGGCGTTGGGTACCTGAGTGGTAGCCGCAAACTCCACAGCCTCTCTGTCGCAGTTGTATGATCGTCGCAAGTCGCCACGGATAGAGATGACTTCTTTGGGTCCTGGCATCTTGAGGACGAGGTAGACATAGTGCGGGATGGCCATGAACTTGGCCAAAGCAGGACGTCCGAGGATCGCTTGATACGAAGTCTCGAAGTCCTGCCACCTCGAACTTGATGTACTTCCGTCCTGTAGTTCTCCTGCGTGCCGAATGTGACTGGTAATGTGACTTGGACCGAGGGGAAGACTGCCATTACCAGGGACAACTGCCGTAGAACGGGGAATCGGTGGGAGTCAACATTTTTTCAATGTCGAGTCCCATCCTCTTCAGGGTGCCAGAGAATAGCACGTTCAGCCCTGCCCCGCCGTCGATGAGCACCTTGGTGAGTTGTGATCCTGCCACCGTGGGGTCTAGGACGAGTGGCAATTGCCCTGGTTCGTCGTAGCTGTTCCATTGGTCTGCCCTGGAGAAGGTGATTGGAACCTCCGAGTACTTTAGGTATCTGGGGACGGCTGGCGCAATTGCCATTATGTGCCGTAGAGCGAGCTTATGCTTCCTCCGAGTGGGGAATCCATAGTCGCCACCCATGATGACCATGAGTACGTTCTTGGGCTTCTGGAACTTGGTCATCTGGTCCTCCTCGTCTTCGTCATCTTCGTCGTCGGTCCTTTCCTTGTTCTTGGCTTCAGGATCGAGTGGTTCCCTTGCCATCTTCTTCTTGGCCTTGTTCTCTTGATCCTTCTCGGCGTATATGCATTGGAGATCGTAGCATTGGCCCATAGTGTGCTTATGCTTCGGGTGCATTGGGCACGGCCTGTCCATGATCTTCTCAACGTCGCTCTTGCCGGAGGTAGTTCTTCCTTTGGCTTCACATGCCAGTCTCCAGAGTTGCGACTGTGTCGTCTGGCTTGCGCTTGTTGTTCTGGGAGCCCTGCTGGCCTTTTGGAGGGCCATATTTCTCGAGGTCGCGGTCTTCTTGCTCAGACCACGTCTCGACTTGGTCACGCAGGGCGCCCAGAGTCCTTGGTCGATGCAGGTCAAATTGCCTGTCAAAGAACCTGTTGGTGATGCCGTTCTGAAACAAGTCGATGCAGTCGCGGTCAGACACGTCCACCACCAGAGTCTTGATTTCCATGAAGCGGCGCATGTAGTCGCGCGCGCTTTCTCCTTTGTGCTGCTTGCACATGGCGAGGTCGTGTCGAGTCTTGGGGCGACTGTATGTGCCTTGGAAATTTGACACGAAGATCTTCTTCAGGCGTCCCCAGGAGTCGATGGAGCGTCATGGCAGGTTTTCAAACCATGTGAGTGGAGCGGGCTCGAGTGCCATTGGGAAGTATCTGCACTTGATGGCAGTGTTGCCACCCGCGCACTCGATAGTCGTAGAGTAGATGCGCAACCACGACTCAGGGGAGGTCTTGCCGTCGTACTTCTCGAAGCCGACTGGTTTGAATGGTTGCGGGTAAACCGCCATCCTAATGTCCCTGGAGAACATTGGGTACTTGTCGTCTTCTTCCCTGTATCCCTGGGCTTCATCACGCCTCTTGGATTCAAGGATGGAGCGCGCGTCGCGGTTGACACTGTGTGCCGGCCCGTGGGATGATGTAGCAGCGTCGTTGCGATGAGTGCGTCCGCCTCGTTGACGATCATCTTCTAGTCGGTGTGGGGGTGCGCCTTCTGCGCGGTTGGCTTCTCCCAGTCGGCTGGGGTTTGGGGGGCGATTCCTGTCGCGGGGATGTTGACGTCCGCTGCTTTCGACTTCTTCGCTGCGCGATGGTGCGGCGGCGATGGCCTTGTCGAGAGTGCGGATCATGTCGTTGATCTCTGGAGTTCTTGGCAGACTGCGGACGTGGTAGGCGATCTCCATGGCATTAGCCATAGGAGAGTCGTAGCGTGCCACTCGCGCGAACTCTTGAGCGAGGTTGCGACCAGCCATGACGCGATTGCGAGCGTTTAGGCGGTGCTGAGCCCTCCTGTTGTTCCGGATTTCTCTGTCCGTGGCCGCTTGAGTGGATTAGCCAGCGGGTGCGTCTTCATTTGCGGAGATGTCTCCTTCTAGCTCAAAAGCATAGCGCGGGTCGTTGTCGACGTCGCCAGCTGCTGCTGCGCCAGCCATGAAGACTTGTCGATTGGGCTCGACAGGGTCGCGGGAGCTTGGGGTGATGAGCTCTGTAAAGCTTTCCTCTTCTGGCAGCAGTGGTTTGCCGTACTGGAATGGTAGGTCGTCAGTAGCTTCAGGCCCAAAGAGTACAAAGATCTGGCGGGACTCGTAGACGTCCCGTGGGATCCTGTCTCTTTGGTACTCTGATCTTCCTTCAGTCGTGGCGTAGATCAACAGGTCGTGTCCGCCATCGTCTTGTAGTATCTCCTCGTCCGAGTCCGAGTGGCATTCGGGGACCGCTTGGCTCAAAGAGTTGGTGTGTCCTGCCATGACTCGGACTGGGACGTCCCGCTTCGAGTCCATGACGGACTCAAACTGGCTCCGTAGCGCCTCACGATACGCGTGGGTCGAATTACGGAGTCCAAACGGGAATTCTTGTAGTGTCTCCTCGTTCGAGTCCGAGTGGCATTTGGGGACCGCTTGGCTCAGAGAGTTGGCGTGTCCTACCATGACTCGGACTGGAACGCCCCGCTTCAAGTCCATGACGGACTCGAACTGGCTCCGTAACGCCTCACAATATGCGTGGGTCGAATTACGGAGTCCAAACGGGAATTGGGGTGGGAGGGTTGTTTGCTTCTCCTGTAGTCGTGATCGACTCGTCCGAGTCCGAGTGGCATTCGGGGACCGCTTGGCTCAGAGAGTTGGCGTGCCCTGCCATGACTCGGACTGGGACGTCCCGCTTCGAGTCTTTGATGGACTCTTGCCCGCGGATGAGGTCCGCGAGTGTGATCTCGCCGAGTTGTTCGGCCAAATCTTCCACGATGGGCGCTTGCTCCTGCATCAACTCGACAGGTGTCTCGTAGTAGCTGTAGAAGCCATCCGAGCCGTCGGCGACATAGACCCACGAGCCAAAGTGGAACGTTGTGCCCTCCTGAGGCGCTTCAGCTTGAATGTAGGTCACCATTGCGTCCTCCACGGGATCTTCGAGGAAAACACCTACCTGGCGCGCCAGATGTCGGTGTTCTACCGTCGATCCTACCGAGGGGTATCCCGAGGTAGTAGAGTTTCAGGTGGGTTTCGCCGAGATCAGGAACGCAAAGGCAAAGAGACTCAGGATTTAGACAGGTTCGGGCCGCTTAGAAGGCGTAATACCCTACGTCCTGTGTGGTGATTGGTATTGATGAGATCGTCTTCTCTGTTGAGAGACTTGGGTTCGTGTGTCTCTCTCTGTTGAGAGACTTGGTCCCCTTTAGATAGGGTCCCTGCCCAGCCTTATATATACGGCGGGCAGGGTTACAAGGTCGGTTTCGAGTAGAATCCTAACCAATTACTACTCGGAGAGTGCTTTACAAGGCAATCCGAGTAGTTTACAAGTCATACGACTAGTTTCCATATCGAGAATAGTCCTTGCAGTACTCTACTCGTGTTCTTCGTGCCTGGTACGACTCTGTCTGGAGACAATCCATGTGTCCCTGTGGGCCCATGGTCGTACCTCCAACACGAGGAGCGGAGAGACAAGTAGGCTTGGTTCGAGGGACCCGGTGGCCAGATGGATCAAGTGCGGTTCACATGCTGGCAAGAACGAGCAAGGGGACGTGGTTCCGGTGCGAGGTAGCGGCTCACAACCGAAGCTCGTATGCGGACGTGAAGCCGGTGCAAGGTGGCGGCTAACGACCGAAGCTTGTACGCGGGGTTTGGTGATTTGGCCACAAAATCATCCGGTGGACAGTTTCCCTTGGTTTGGGCCTCAAAACCAAGGCCGAGGACTCGACGAGGCAAGTTTGGGCTGCTGGGCCAAGTGTGGCTGGCAGGGGCGGTTTAACCGCCCCCCAGGGCCGGTTTAACCGCCCCCCTGGGCAGGCCCAAGATTGGCGTCGTGGAGCTTCGATCCGGAGGACACGCAGCGTGACCGCAAGGTTTGCGTCGGAGAGAAGCTAGCTTGCGGTGGAAGGTGTCCCAGCCGGAAAAATCTACGAGTCAAATGTCAAATTTCCCCTGAGGGGTATGTATCACTTAGGGGTAGTTTAGTCTTTAGAGCAGCACCACTTGGACTATATAATAGACCCCCTAGGGGTTGGTGGCTGTCATCTAGGTAGTCTAGTTTTATTTCCCTTGCACTTGAACTATTTTCCTCTAGTTTTTCTTTCTAGTTTTCCATAGGCTAGCCAAGTGCTTCACCGGAGAAATCTTTGAGAGGATTGGATGAAGGGAGGATAGCTAGCCTCTTTGTAAAGAAGTTGACCTCATGATGTATGGAAGATTTGGCTTTCTTGTATCCCTCTTTGTGTGATTTCGTTGTTCATCCCGTGGCTCTTTTTGGCCCCTTTGGGAGATTTTCGATTCCTTGTGTTTGAGGTCGTTTCCTTGCGTGTTTGTTTGGGGGATTCACACATGAGGTCGTGGACACTCTTTTCCTGGTGATTTGCCCCCTCAAAACGCAAAGAATCGCTTCGGATTTGGGGATTTTTGGATGAACTCGGGGTGGAAGTGTTCTTCACGTGATCTGAGATTCCGGGAGTTCTAGTGGGTTTGGGGTCAAGATCTTTGGGGAATATACTCCACTGGAGGTGTACATCATCTCCTCAAAGTTTTGTCTCAGGAGCTCAAGCCATTTGGGAGATCGACTCACGAGCTGACTTTTTCCCGAGACCTCCCAGACCAGGCCGGTTTTGACCGCCCCTAGCTGGGTAGAGAAGGTTTTGCCTCGTTTTGGTTCGGTTTGTGTTCGTTTCGATCGATTTGAGTTCCGCTGCGTCTTTCTTGTTCCTAGGGTCAGTAGCTTGACAGTGGCTACGTGATCTTGGCAAGATCGCTTTCAGAGGCATCGGAGTTGATTTGGGAGAATAACCGGATTGGTTGGAAAGAATTTTTATCGGCTCCCATTCACTCCCCCCCCCCCCCCTCTCTGGTCGCCGTTTCGGTCCTTCAATTGGTATCAGAGCCGGTTATGGGTCTTTGCGACTCTAACCAGTCTAAGATCCAAAGATGGCGTACCAAGATCGGGGTTCCGGGCCTCCGCACTTCGATGGGAAGAACTACCCGAACTGGGTTGCGCGGATGGGCGCTTTCTTGCGAGGCAAAGGAAAGTTTCTGTGGGATGTGACCAAAGATGAAACTATGTCAATCCCACCAACTTAGATGCCCAGGATGCAAAGGATAAGTTTGAGGCAAACGCTAGAGCTGTTGACTACTTGTTCCGTGCTTTGTCTGCCGAGGAGTTTGAGCGAGTTTTGGACGAGGACCTAGCTAGCCAGATCTGGCAGAAGCTCAAGGTAGCCCACGGTGGTGATAGCCATGTGAAGGCTAGGCCTTTCTCGATGTATCGGAGAGAGT
This sequence comes from Urochloa ruziziensis, assembly GCA_015476505.1. Lineage (NCBI taxonomy): Eukaryota > Viridiplantae > Streptophyta > Magnoliopsida > Poales > Poaceae > Urochloa > Urochloa ruziziensis. The sequence goes on from CM027124.1 coordinate 41,906,113, forward strand.
ATGAAAATTTCGCTCATTTGCCTGGAGAGTCTGTTGATGCTTTGTTTCAGCGTTTCACTTCCATAGTCAACAACATGAAAGCCAACATTACCGTACTCCCATACTCGGATCATGACAGAGCTATCAAGCTCTTGCAAGCACTTGATAGATCCGTGTGGGGTGCCAAGGTTGAGGCGATCATGGAGTAGGCAAACTATGAAACTTTGTCTGTTGATGAGCTTTTCTCGAAGTTGAAGTCTTCTGAGGTTGACAGACAGCTGCTTGCCAAGGCTAAGAGTCCGACTGATCCCCATAGTCTGGATCTAGTCGGTGGCTCTGGATATGGACATGCTAACACTCCCAGACACTTTGCTTTGTCTTCTCTTGTGTCTCTTCCAGATGAGGAATATGAGGTGCTGAGCGAGGAGGATCTCGCGTTGCTCACGAGGAGGTTCGAGCGGATGTACCAGAACCGGAAGGGTTCGAGGCGTGCCGGGAGTACGTGCTACAGATGCAGGAAGATGGGCCACTTCATCGCCGAGTGCCCCGAGGACATCAAGAACGACTACAACCGCAAGCACCGCCCACGAGATGACCACAAGCACCATCCCAAGGACGAGTACCGCTCCAAGCACAAGAACAAGGAAGAGAGAAGGTCGAAGAACAAGCACGGTGGACACAAGAAGAACCGATCTCGAGCGATGGTGGCAGATGCGAGCGACATCGACACAAGCTCCACCAACACGTCGTCAAGCTCAAGCAGCGAAGATGAAGACCGCGGCCACCGCAAGGAGAAGAAGAACTTGAACCGCAACTTCAACGGCATCTCCTTCGCCGCCGTCGACTACTGCACCAAGGCGCACGACTCCGTGAAGAGCAAGGACGACTCCGACTCCGACTCCGAGGATGAGGTATTGACCGATCCCACCTCTTTGCGTAAGGAGATTGCTAGATTAGAGGAGTTGGTCGATAACCGTGATGACGTGCTTAGGAAGACCAACAAGGAGAAGAGAGAGTTTAGGTCTTTGCTAGGAGAGTCGAAGGAGAGAGTAGCTGAGCTTGAGGCCTTACTTTCTGAGACAGGAAAGAAGGCGATGGAGTTTGAGTCTTTGCTTTGCGAGTCTAGGGAGAGAGCAGCTAAGCTTGAGTCGGAGATTGCTGTGTTGAAAGATGCTCCTCTTGTGTCTGATGAAATTGAATGCTCGTTCTGTGATGTGTATCTTGCTGATCTGGTTGTCCTTAAGGAGAAACACATGACTTGCTTAGATGAACTAGAAGGTGCTAGGATTGAGCTTGCTGAGTTGAAGTCTAGATCATCTTTTCTAGGTACTTGTACTTCTTGTCCCGTTTTACATGATCAGTTGCTTGAATCTCGTACCATGATCAGTTCGCTTGAAGCTCAATTGAAATCTCCTATTGCAAATTCTTGTTCTGCTTGTGATGTTGTCGCTTTGAAGAATGTTGAGCTAGAACAGTGTGTTAATCGCTTGCAAGATGAGAATGATGAGTTGCGACAGTGTTTGGGTTGGTTGTCGGGTCGCGAGCCTCAGCTTAAGATGTTGATTGCTGGTTTTAAGAGAGCTGATGGTCGTGGTCTGGGTTCTGAGAAAGTTGGTGAGAGTAGTGGTGAGAAAGAGAGAGAGCCAGAAAACTCCACCACAACATTCCCACAAACCCACCGAAAGCCATTCTCAAGAACACCTTCGCACCCAAACCCAACCACCTGCTAAACAAGCTTGACACCACTCCAGATCCTCCCAAGTTTCCACCAAAGACAAACAACTTCCAGAGGAGAGTGACCTTTGTGAGGAGTGAGGTTTACCAGAAGAGAGAGCCGAGAGAAACCCCAAAGCCAAAACCAGTCCGCTTCCATTGTGAGCATTGTGGAAGGGATGGACACCTTGAGGAGTTCTGCTGGAGGAAGAAGAGGGAGGTGAGAAGAGAGAAGGAGATGGGGAACAGGGATATGTACTACTCTTCCCGTAGTGTGCATGTGTCTCGTTCACCCTTGCCTAGAGGAGAGGCCTTTGTGCGCACAGTTCCTTCGTTTGGCAGTCGTGGTGTTCCAGCTAGTCGTGAGTTTGGTAGGCGACCTCCAGTTCGTGGTCAGTTTGGTTCAGGGAGGTTCGACCGTAGCTTCGAGACGAGGAGAGAGTCTAGGCCACGTTTTCCCCCGTGTGGTGCTAGAGGTCCGATGGTGAGAGACGGGAGGGTTTCACGTGGTAGAGTTGATTTTGCTAACCCCTCTTTTGAGCAGATGGCCCGACACTGGTTTGACTCTTTTTGTGCTAACCCCAGTGTCGAGTCATTCGCTCATTCTCGTTCTCGCTTTTGATTGTGCAGGTGGGAGGCTTGGAGAACTTTTGGTTGATGGATTCTGGCTGTTCGAGACATATGACAGGTAATAGGAAGTGGTTCTCCAGTCTCACCCCGGTGGTGTCCAGGCAATACATCACTTTCGGGGATAAGGGTAGAGGTCGAGTGTTGTCTGAGGGTGCTATTCAGGTGAGCGACAATTTTATGTTGAAGCGGGTTGCTCTTGTCAAGAATCTTATTTTTAATTTGCTTTCAGTTTCTCAGCTTCTTGATGAGGGTTATGAGATTCGGTTTAAGAGTGGTGATTCTCGAATTCTTGATTCTCGAGGTGACCTTGTGTGTATGATCATTCCCGAGGGACAGATTTTTCGTGCTGATTTTTCTCGATCTTTTGGTCCTTCACGGTGTTTGATCGCTGGTACTTCTTCTGAGCTTTGGAAGTGGCATAGGAGATTGGGTCATGTGAGCTTTGATTTACTCACACGCTTGAGTGCTCTTGACCTTATCCGAGGATTGCCCAAGCTCAAGTTCGAGAAAGATTTGGTTTGTGCACCTTGCAGGCATGGTAAAATGGTTGCTGCTTCCCATCCACCTTTGACAGATGTTATGACTGAGCGTCCAGGGGAGCTTTTGCATATGGACTTGGTTGGTCCCGCTCGCGTTCGTTCAGTTGGTGGGAAGTGGTATGTTCTTGTGGTTGTGGATGACTTTTCTCGGTATGCTTGGGTGTTCTTTTTGGCGTCGAAGGATGAGACATTTGATTTTGTTCGAGATCTGATTTTGAGGTTGAAAAATGAGAGTAATGGTGGTGCCATGAGAGCTATACGCAGTGACAATGGTACGGAATTTAAGAACACTCATTTTGATGCCTTTTGTCGTGATCTTGGTCTCGAACATCAATTTCTTCGCCATATGTTGCTTGTCAAAATGGAGTTGTTGAAAGGAAGAATCGAACACTTTGTGAGATGGCTAGGACGATGCTAGATGAGCATAGGACTCCTAGGAAGTATTGGGCAGAAGCGGTGAACACAGCTTGTTATGTTTCGAATCGGATTTTCCTTCATGCTTTCAAGAAGAAAACTTGCTATGAGCTTTTCCATGGTCGTTCTCCCCGTGTGAGTCACTTTCGGGTTTTTGGTTGCAAGTGTTTCATTCTGAAGAAAGGAAATTTGGACAAGTTTGAGTCTCGTTCGATGGATGGAATTTTTCTTGGTTATGCTAATCATTCTCGAGCATATCGTGTGCTCAATCTTGAGACTAACCAAATCATGGAGACTTGCGAAGTCACCTTCGACGAGACCATTCCATGTAGCTCTTCTGTCTTTGAGTGTGCAGGTGATGATGAGTTGGGACAGTCCATCTTTGAGGAAGAACAGCTTGATGAGGAAGATGATGAGGAGATTCATGCACCGTGTGGAGATCGTGTACCTTCTACTTCCACTACTACTACGACGTTCGACGACGGCCCCACTGCTACACCTTCGTCGAGTCGCGCACATGATCGAGTTCAAGTGGAAGCTGATGTTGAGGGGGAGGCAATCTCGAGGCGAGAAGCTCCCCGGCTGGTACAAGGGATCATCCACCTTCGAAGATCATCGGGAACTTGGATGCACGTACTACACGGTCGAGGTCACAGAATATCTCACATTATGCTCATTCTGCTTTTGTCGCGTCTTTTGAGCCCAAAAATGTTGGACACGCTTTATCTGATTCTGATTGGGTCAATGCCATGCATGAAGAGCTTGAAAACTTTGAGAGAAACCAGGTGTGGAAGTTAGTAGAACCACCTCCAAATTGCCATCCTATAGGAACCAAGTGGGTGTTCAAAAACAAGAGGGATGAGGGTGGTGAGATAGTGAGAAACAAAGCGAGGTTGGTTGCTCAGGGGTTTTCGCAGCAGGAGGGGATAGATTATGAGGAGACATTTGCTCCTGTTGCCCGTTTGGAGGCAATTCGGATCCTTCTAGCATTTGCAGTTGCTAAAGGGTTCAAATTGTACCAAATGGACGTGAAGAGTGCCTTCTTGAATGGGGTGATCGAGGAAGAAGTGTATGTGAGGCAGCCCTCGGGTTTTGAGAGTGAGAGATACCCACACCGAGTGTACAAACTCCACCGAGCTTTATATGGCCTAAAGCAAGCACCCAGAGCGTGGTATGGCAGGTTGAGGGGGTTCTTGCTTAGCAAGGGGTTTGTGATGGGAAAGGTTGATAAGACGCTCTTCTTGTTGAGAAATGGCAATGATCTTTTAATCAGTTCAGATTTACGTGGATGATATCATTTTTGGTGGCTCTTCTCACGATCTTGTTGCCAAGTTTGCAGACGATATGAGCAGGGAATTTGAGATGTCGATGATGGGAGAGTTGCAGTTCTTTCTCGGGCTGCAGATCAAGCAAACCAAGGATGGGACGTTCGTGCACCAAAGCAAGTACACCAAGGACATTCTCAAGAAATTCGACATGAGCGACTCCAAGCCGATGACTACGCCGATGAGTACGACTACAGCTTTGGATGCGGATGAGGACGGAGAACCAGTGGACCAGAAGGAGTACCGGAGCATGATTGGCTCCCTTCTCTACTTGACGGCGACGAGGCCGGACATACAGTTCAGCGTGTGTCTGTGCGCTCGTTTTCAGGCTTCACCGAGGACTTCACATCGTCAGGCCGTCAAGCGGATTTTCAGGTATCTCAAGTTTACTCCTGAGCTGGGTCTTTGGTACTCTGCTGATTCCACACTTGCACTTCATAGGTTTTTCTGATGCGGATTTTGCTGGGTGTCGTGTTGATCGCAAGTCTACTTCTGGTCAGTGTCAGTTTCTTGGTTCGTCTCTTGTGTCTTGGTCTTCTCGCAAGCAGTCTAGTGTAGTCCCAATCCACCACAGAGGCCGAGTATGTTGCTGCTGCTAGCTGTTGTTCTCAGTTGCTTTGGATCACCTACACCTTGAGAGATTTTGGCTTAGACATGTCCCATGTTCCACTTCTTTGTGATAGCACCAGTGCCATCAGCGTAGCCAAAAATCCCGTGCTTCATTCCAAAACCAAACACATAGAAGTGAGGTACCACTTTCTGAGAGATCATGTGGAGAAAGGAGATATTGAGCTTGCCCATGTTTCTACCCAAAACCAGCTTGCAGACATTTTCACTAAGCCACTTGACCAAGCTACCTTCACCCGCTTGCGAGGGGAACTTGGTGTGTGTGCGTTTTTCTGAGCTGAGTTTTGGAGGCTTCTCTTGTAGCATATGTATACTATTGTACCATCTTTGTATATTGATGTACATTTTTTCTGCTTTTGTATCTTGATGTCTAATTTTTCATCTTTGCATCTTGTAATATATCATGCTGCATTTGTATCATATCCTAGGATGAGCTTCTCCTATATGCAGTGATTGCTACAACTTGCTACATTTTAGAGTCTAGGCAGGCTGGCTAGGGATTGATTGTATGGATGGCTATGCTCTTGATGGTTTTGATATATATTCTATTGAGATAGTCTCCTTTTTGAATTAAAATGACAAACTGAACTTAAACTCCTTCACCCATGAGTAAATGCCTTTGCATGTCTTGTTTGAGCCGCAATGGCTATATCTGCTTAAGATCATGCTAGGATGTGATATTCTTTTCAATTGGGTCAAAGACCTGTGTCATTGTAAATGTTTAGCCCATGCTTTATCTTGTGGAGGAGCATAAGCTTCTTTTGTCGCAAAGACATTTCATGTACCATGCTTAATTTGAAAAACTTGAAAAATGAGATGTCTATGCATGAAAGAAGAAAGATGAGAAAAAGATATATTTGCAGAAAATTATGCTCATGTCTCTATGCTTTCACCATTGCACACACTTGCACACATGGGTGCTAAGCGGTTGCATGTTGTTTGTCGGAGAAGTCTCCCATGAGAAGTGAACACATGGCTCCGTGCTTTGACATGACATGAGGTAGAACTTGGGCATTTATGATGATCTTTTGTCAAGAATGCTTGTCCTTTCATGTTTTTGGTGAGATGAAGTTCATGTTTGCTTGAACAATCCATGGTTAGGACTTTGCTCATGTGATGACATTTTTGATAAAACTACACAACTTGCTCATGGCTTTGTCAATTGGATATATGTCTTCACCTTCTTGATGGCAATGCCCGTGTCACATGATGAACTATCTTGTTTGCCTCTTCTCTAACTTGTAGCATTTTGTCTTGCTCATTGTATAATTGAGAAGCTTGTAGTTGCTGTTTGTACATTTTTCCTTGATTTGTGCATTGTCAACAAGGGGGAGAATTTCTGGAGCATTTTGCAAGGGGGAGAAGTTGCTGAATTTGTGAGAAAGCTTTTGCGCTAGAATTTGTTGGATTTGTGTGAGAAGTGAGAGTTTTGCCAAAATGAGAGTTTTTGAAAATCTGTGAAGTTTCTGAGGGTTTGAGTATTGGAAAACATTGCTGGGCATATTTGGAAAGTTTTCGAGTTGAAACGGCATCGTTATGAGTTCATTTGTGCAAAAACTGTATTTTTGGGTTTGGTCATCTGTCAGGGGCGGTTTAACCGCTCCCCCCCCCCCCCTGGGCGGTTTAACCGCCCCTGTGCAGTGAGCACATGATTTGTGGGATTTTGAGCATTTTCGAGTGTTTTTCGCACGCACAAGTTCACTTGTTTAGGGGGAGTTGCATCTTTGCAGGGGGAGTGTTTTGAAAAGTGAATTGGAGATTTGTGATTTGTGTTTTGTGCTTTTGCTCTTTTGCCGATGGTGTTGAGCCCTTTCGCTTCTTCTTGAAGGGTCGCGTTTCTGGAGCTTTCTCTTGTGAAGTGACTTTGTTCTCAGCTTGTTCTTGCTTTTAGTCACTTGCTTGAGTCTTGTTTTCGATTCCTTTTCTTTTTCTTTTAATCTCATTGGTTACTATCTGTGTGTTGTCAATGCACTCATCAAGGGGGAGATTGAGGACCCGGTGTGTCCGAGGACCGGTGGATGGTCGCTTCCTGGTGTGATGAGTGATTGACAACGTGGTGTGGATTGACGTTTCCCTTGGCTCAAGTATTGCAGGTGTAGAATGCGGCTTGGTTGCATTGGTGCAGGTGAAGAACAGGCGCGAAAGGTCTTAGCCATGGCGGCCTCCGAGGAGCGGAGAGACAAGTAGGATTGGTTCGAGGGACCCGGTGGCCAGATGGATCAAGTGCGGTTCACATGCTGGCAAGAACGAGCAAGGGGACGTGGTTCCGGTGCGAGGTAGCGGCTCACAACCGAAGCTCGTACGCGGACGTGAAGCCGGTGCAAGGTGGCGGCTAACGACCGAAGCTTGTACGCGGGGTTTGGTGATTTGGCCACAAAATCATCGGTGGACGGTTTCCCTTGGTTTGGGCCTCAAAACCAAGGCCGAGGACTCGACGAGGCGAAGTTTGGGCTGCTGGGCCAAGTGTGGCTGGCAGGGGCGGTTTAACCGCCTCCCCCTGGGCAGGCCCAAGATTGGCGTCGAGGAGCTTCGATCCGGAGGACACGCGGCGTGACCGCAATGCTTGCGTCGGAGGGAAGCTAGCTTGCGGTGGAAGGTGTCCCAGCCGGAAAAATCTACGAGTCAAATGTCAAATTTGCCCCTAAGGGGTATGTATCACTTAGGGGTAGTTTAGTCTTTAGAGCAGCACCACTTGGACTATATAATAGACCCCCTAGGGGTTGGTGGCTGTCATCTAGGTAGTCTAGTTTTATTTCCCTTGCACTTGAACTATTTTCCTCTAGTTTTTCTTTCTAGTTTTCCATAGGCTAGCCAAGTGCTTCACCGGAGAAATCTTTGAGAGGGTTGGATGAAGGGAGGATAGCTAGCCTCTTTGTAAAGAAGTTGACCTCATGATGTATGGAAGATTTGGCTTTCTTGTATCCCTCTTTGTGTGATTTCGTTGTTCATCCCGTGGCTCTTTTTGGCCCCTTTGAGAGATTTTCGATTCCTTGTGTTTGAGGTCGTTTCCTTGCATGTTTGTTTGGGGGATTCACACATGAGGTCGTGGACACTCTTTTTCTGGTGATTTGCCCCCTCAAAACGCAAAGAATCGCTTCGGATTTGGGGATTTTTGGATGAACTCGGGGTGGAAGTGTTCTTCACGTGATCTGAGATTCCGGGAGTTCTATTGGGTTTGGGGTCGAGATCTTTGGGGAATATACTCCACTGGAGGTGTACATCATCTCCCCAAAGTTCGTCTCAGGAGCTCAAGCCATTTGGGAGATCGACTCACGAGTTGACTTTTTCCCGAGAGCTCCCAGACCAGGCCGGTTTTGACCGCCCCTAGGAGGTTAAACCACCCCCACTAGGCGGTTAAACCACCCCTAGGGAGGTTAAACCGCCCCTGGCTGGGTAGAGAAGGTTTTGCCTCGTTTTCGTTCGGTTTGTGTTTGTTTCGATCGATTTGAGTTCCGCTGCGTCTTTCTTGTTCCTAGGGTCAGTAGCTTGACAGTGGCTACGTGATCTTGGCAAGATCGCTTTCGGAGGCATCGGAGTTGATTTGGGAGAATAGCCGGATTGGTTGGAAAGAATTTTTATCGGCTCCCATTCACTCCCCCCCTCTCTGGTCGCCGTTTCGGTCCTTCAGTGTCACATAAGCGACAAGGAAGTGGTGGCTCGCGTCAATTAAAGGGTCGCCTTATCCTGCCTGGGCATCGCCTAGGTGACAAGGCGGTGATAGCTCGCCTCACCTCGCACTTTAAAAAACATGATTATTGATATAAATAACTTTTTAAATAGTTTGATTGTGATAAATATTGTTTCTGTGAAAATAATATTGACAAATCGACTTAGATTTGGAAAAGAATAATTAGATTAATCAAGTTAATACTATAGCCTTCAATCTATACAACATATTACAAATCCTGTATAAAATTATAGCATATTACAAATCATGTATAAAATTATATAATTTATAAATTTGATAGTATCCAGGTTATATTATCTGATAATGTTATGAAAAACAATAAGATCTAGGATCCTGACAATTTTGGTTGGGCCTACTCTCACAGTCTTCCAAACAATAGCACTTATTTTTTCTTCCAAAATAAAGAAAGAACGCAAGGTGCTCGGCATAAGCAATGGGAGGCAATTAATGAAATAATACGGCAGTGCACGTGCGCGAGGGACAAGGGATTGTGTTAGTTTCGAAGCCTTGCGTTAACGTGAGATGGACCATGTCTGTTAGCACCGGCTAGGGGATCGGAAGGAGGATCAGAGGAAGGGGAACTTGGAGGAGAAGAAGAGGAGGAGAGGGTAGCAGATGAATGATTAATAGGATAGTTTGTTACAAGCTTGTTCGTGCCTCTCTCTTCTCTCTACTAGATACTTATACAATCTCGTTTAGCCACTCTGGGCCTGATACACGCGAACTGGGCTTTGTCACTCGCACTGGTCTTGAGTTGGGCTTTGGTGGGCCTCCCATCTGTGGGCTTGTAGCATCTTGAAGGTTACTAGCAGTAACATTCCCCTCCTCTTGAGAAACGACTTGACCCCAAGTCGGAGCACCTGGGAACTGCTGGCGAAGAGTCTCCAGATTATCCCAAGTAGCCAGAGAAGCTGGAAGTCAAGACCACTGAATAAGACCTTGTAGAACAGGTTGCTCACCTGAAGACATGCGGCGCTGCAATATCTGATGTGGGTACTAGTAGATCATATCTGGATTAGAAAGCTCAGGAGAAACTGGCTGGTCACCGTTTGCCTTCTTGAGTTGAGATACATGAACAATCGGGTGAATTGACGAAGAAGCAGGAAGATTCAGTTTATAAGCCACTGAACCAACCTTTTCCAGTACCTGAAACGGTCCAAAGAACTTGAAAGCCAATTTCTGATTAGCCCTGGGAGCGAGGGAAGTCTGCACATACGGTTGAAGCTTCAAAAAGACCATATCACCAACTTGAAAGGAGCGCTCGGATCTCCCTTTATCAGCTTGTCGCTTCATACAATCCTGAGCACGTAACAGATGCTGCCTGACCAATCCTTGCATAACCTCATGTTCCCGCAGCCAGTCATCCAAGTCAGCCACCGCACAGGTAGTAGCAGGATCAATGCCAAAGTGACGAGGTGGGTGACCATACAGGACTTCTGTTGACGACGTTTTTTAACATGTGATTAGAGCCTGCGCCTGGGGAGATTTGATAAGAGATTGAACCTAGATCGAAGGTGAAGTTTGAGTCAGAATCGGATCGGAGACAGATTCAAGACTTCAGGATCAGATCGGACTCGGAGAAGTGAGTTGAAGGCGTCGTGAGCTTTGGGCTGGAATGGCCATAATGGGCTGATTTTTTATTGTTATTTAGAATCTTAGTCAAAGTAGTTTCTTTCTTTTGCGTCAAGTTTGTTCATGTCATGATCGACTAGGAATCTGTAATTCCAGGGTATAAATATAAACCTTGAGGGTCGTGAAGAGGTTACCAACACATCACTATACAAACTTTTACTACTTGCATTACTACTCGCAATTTATTTACAAGTCGGCGACTTCGTCAAGCTTTTTCTCTTTCAACGAGTTCTCCTGGGCTAGTCGAGGCGATCCAGATCTCCAAGGACTTGCTCGTGAGTTCCGCTTTTACTGAGTAATATCTAAGCTTTAGCATCGGGCGTATCGCTGTTGCTCCGTTTAGATTTATTCGACAGTTATCGGTACTTGATAGATCTACAAGTTTTTTCTTGTCGTTTTAGTTTTTACCACCATCTATCCAGCTTATAATTTTGTATAATCGGCTCTGTCAAAGGCATAATCTTGAGATTTATCTGATAGCTGATTATTATTGTTCTAAGTGTTGCTTTACTAAGCTATTGGATCACTTCACAGTTGTCTTATATTGCTTAGTCATCAATCGGCTTTTTGCTGTTTGATCTATCAGAATCGTCTCCCTGTGCTGTTTCTTTATATATCGGAATCGGTCTTATCATATTCGATTTCACTAACAAGAGAATCGGCTCTTCAGCTGTTTCTTAATGTCCGATTTTATCCTTGTCAATCAACAGGTCAGATTGACTGGCACGCCCCGGATTTCAAGGCCACGCCTTTGCTCGTGTGTTAGCGCATCTGTCTCCGCCTGATTTTTGCGTCAACACACTTTTGGCACGCCCGGTGGGACAACGAAAATTCAAGACCCATGGATTCACATCAGATGTTACCATATCCATTTCAAGCATTTGTGTATCATCCTGTGTTCTCCCAACCGATGTACCAATATCAAGGGAATTTCCCAGTACAATGTACTCCTCCAGCGTTTTGGCCAGTGAATCTTCAAGCCCAGCTATCATATTGGCCACAATACATGGACAATTATCAAATTCAGCAAACTCCTCAGGCCTCTTGGCCAATGAGTTCTTATGTGTATCAGCCGTATCCGGAATCACATGTGGAAAATTATCAGCAATATGTTCCTCGTCAGATTATACAACCGATAGATCCTACTGCTCAGATATTGGTTGAGAGTTTACAAATAGAAGGTTGTCAGCTGCAGCATTTTCAAGCTACAGTTCAAGATCAATCGGAACCAATAGAAGAAAGCCTTGAACAAGATCAGAAAAAAGCTTTGGAAAGGGCCATCGAGGAATATAGATTGGCATGCCTCAAAACATTCAGTTTTAATAAGGAGGGAGGTGTGACCCAAGTTTGTGATTTTTCGAGACCAAAAGAATTCATAATTGAAAATCAATATGAAAGCATGGCTAATGATCTGGTCCCTAATGACGAAGTCAGGCAAAAGGATCCTGTAGGAAGGCCGATTCGTGATTGGGATGTTGCTCCAGTAGCCGATGTTCTCACGGCATTTATTTCACCAAGGGAATTTATCGCATCGGATGAAGCAATTGAATCAGACATTAAAGAAGAAATTGCTCAATCAACAATTGCTACCTTGGAAAAGCCAGAAGAAATAGATGCAGAAGATGATGGAAAATTAGGTTATGGATTTACATCGGTTGATAAATTGGAAGAAGTAGATTTGGGTGATGGTAGTAAGCCTAAGCCGACGTATATAAGTTCTAAGTTAGATCCTGAATTTAAATCCAAGTTAATAGCTCTGTTACGGGAATATAAAGATTGCTTTGCTTGGGACTATTCTGAAATGCCTGGGTTAGACCGATTGGTTGTTGAACATCGGTTACCAATCAAAAAAGGGTTTCGGCCGTATCAGCAGCCGTCTCGTCGTTCTGATCCGAAAATTCTGAATGATATTAAAGCTGAAATTACTCGGCTTATAGATGCTAAATTTATTAGACAATGTCGATATGCCGAGTGGATTTCAAACATTGTTCCAGTATACAAGAAAAACGGAAACCTTCGGGTTTGCATAGATTTCAGAGATCTTTGAGGACCCAGTGTGTCCGAGGACCGGTGGATGGTCGCTTCCTGGTGTGATGAGTGATTGACAACGTGGTGTGGACTGACGTTTCCCTTGGCTCAAGTATTGCAGGTGTAGAATGCGGCTTGATTGCATTGGTGCAGGTGAAGAACAGGCGCGAAAGGTCTTAGCCATGGCGGCCTCCGAGGAGCGGAGAGACAAGTAGGCTTGGTTCGAGGGACCCGGTGGCCAGATGGATCAAGTGCGGTTCACATGGTGCAAGAACGGGCAAGGGGACGTGGTTCCGGTGCGAGGTAGCGGCTCACAACCGAAGCTCGTACGCGGACATGAAGCCGGTGCAAGGTAGCGGCTAACAACCGAAGCTTGCACGTGGGGTTTGGTGATTTGGCCACAAAATCATCAGTGGACGAAGCCGGTGCAAGGTAGCGGCTCACAACCGAAGCTTGCACGCGAGGTTTGGTGATTTGGCCACAATATCATCGGTGGACGGTTTCCCTTGGTTTGGGCCTCAAAACCAAGGCCGAGGACTCGACGAGGCGAAGTTCGGGCAGCTGGGCCGAGGTGACCAGCCAGGCCCAAGTTCGGCGTCGAGGAGCTTCGATCCAGAGGACACGCGGCGTGACCGCAAGGCTTGCGTTGGAGGGAAGCTGGCTTGCGGTGGAAGGTGTCCCAGCCGGAAAATATTCGCAACTATGACAAATTTGCCCCTAAGGGGTATTGTGTTGTATGCTTCATGTGAGGGCGTTCTGGACATTTGCAGGGCGCCTATATATGAGGAGTGGCTATTGTGGGCAGCCATCCCTTGGATAGGAGAGGTGGTAGACATCTCATTTGTTTGTGAGAGGGTCTTTTCTAGGGTGTGAGAGGGAGAGAGAGGAGGGATCTTTGATTTGATCTTTTCGCCATTCTAGCTTTGTTTGTGCTAGCAAGTGGCTTGTAACTGCACATGGTGAAGTAATCCAAAGTTTAATTTCGTGTCATGATTTGAATCCACGAGCTCCTTTTCTTTTTCCTATTTTTGGAGCTACTTTTCGGAGCTATTTTTGGGTGATTTTCGTTCTTCACTTCCTTGGGCGTTTTCTCTCGGATTTCTTTGGGGGACTCACGTATGAGTGCCTTGTGCCTCTTTTGCTGGTGATCTCTTGCCCTCAAACGCCGGGAATCGCTTTGGATTTGAAGTTTTTGGGATGAACTCGAGTTCTTGGTGTTCTTCATGAGATCTATGATTCCAGGAGTTCTAGGAGGTTTGAGGCCAAGATCTTTTGGGCATAGCCTCTCCTTGAGGTGTATATCATCTACCCAAAATCTTGTCTCAAGACTCCAAGTATTTTTGGAGATCCATTCTCGAGTTCACCGTTTTCGCTGAGTGGGTCTATTGATCCGATCGACATTCCTTGGCTCGGTCGGATGAATCGACCAACAGATCTGGTCTCGAGTTGACCTTTTTCTCTGTGTCGATCTATTGATCCGATCGACCTTCCTTGGCTCGGTTGGATGAATCGACCAACAGATCTGGTCTCGAGTTGACCTTTTTCTCTGTGTCGATCTATTGATCTGATCGACCTTTCTTGGCTTGGTCGGATCAATTGCCCAACACTTTGCGCAGCGGTGTAAACTCTCTGGTAGAAGGTCGATATTTCGATTGAATGCTCCGATCGACTCTCGGTCGGATCATTCGATCGCACTGAGACAAAAGTGAGTTCAGTGACTCGACAGTTGACCTATTGATCCGATCGGTGGCTCTTGTACAGGTCGGATCAAACGACCGGTTGTTTTCTCTCAAAAACGGTCGGAGCATTGGTGATCAATCCGACCGATGCTTTTCATGTGCGGTCGGATCAATCGACCCGTGTATTTTTCGCTGATTCGATCTGTTGTTTTCTCACGGTAGCGGTCGGAGCATAGGCGATCAATCCGACTGGTGCTTTTCTTGTCCGGTCGGATCAAATGACCCGTGCAATTTTCGCTGAACTCTTCCTGTTGAGGCCACGTCTTGTGCTCGATTTGTTCGATTCTTTTTTCGCTGCTTTGATCTAGTTCCTAGGGTCAGTAGCTTATCAGTAGCTATGTGAACTTGCCTAGATCGTTTGGTTGGCTTGAAGTTGATTTGGGAAAAGCCGGATTTGGGAAAGAAATTTTATCGGCTCCCATTCACTCCCCCCTCCCCCTCTCTGGTCGCCTAATCGGTCCTTCAATTGGTATCAGAGCCGGTTACGGGTCTTTGCGAGTCTAACCAGTCTAAGATCCAAAGATGGCGTACCAAGATCGGGGTTCCGGGATTCCGCACTTCGATGGGAAGAACTATCCGAATTGGGTCACGCGTATGGGCGCTTTCTTGCGAGGCAAAGGAAAGTTGTTGTGGGATGTGACCAAAGATGAACACTATGTCAATCCCACCAACTTAGATGCCCAGGATGCGAAATATAAGTCTGAGGCAAACGCTAGAGCCGTCGACTACTTGTTTCGTGCTTTGTCGACCGAGGAGTTTGAGCGTGTTATGGGCGAGGACCTAGCTAGCCAGATCTGGCAGAAGCTCAAGGTAGCCCACGGTGGTGATAGCCATGTGAAGGCTAGGCTTTTCTCGATGTATCACAGAGAGTATGAAAATTTTGCTCATTTGCCTGGAGAGTCTGTTGATGCTTTGTTTCAGCGCTTTACTGTCATAGTCAACTACATGAAAGCCAACATCACCATCCTCCCATACTCGGATCATGACAGAGCTATCAAGCTCTTGCAAGCACTTGATAGATCCGTGTGGGGTGCCAAGGTTGATGAGCTTTTCTCGAAGTTGAAGTCTTCTGAGGTTGATAGACAGCTGCTTGCCAAGGCGAAGAGTCCGACTGATTCCCATAGTCTGGCTCTAGTCGGTGGCTTTGGTGATGGACATGCTAACACTCCCAGACACTTTGCTTTGTCTTCTCTTGTGTCTCTTCCAGATGAGGAGTATGAGGTGCTGAGCGAGGAGGATCTCGCGTTGCTCACAAGGAGGTTCGAGCGCATGTACCAGAACCGCAAGGGTTCCAGGCACGCCAGGAGTACGTGCTACAGATGCGGCAAGAAGGGCCACTTCATCGCCGAGTGCCCGGAGGAAATCAAGAAGCACAAGCACCGCCCGCGAGACGAGCACAAGCACCGCTCCAAGGACGAGCACCACTCCAAGCGCAAGAACAAGGAGGAGAACACCGACACCTCATCGAGCTCGAGCAGCGAGGATGAAGATCGCGGCCACCGCAAGGAGAAGAAGCACAGGAACCGCAACTTCAATGGGCTTTCTGGCGTCGCTATGAACTTCTGCACCATGGCGCATGATTCCAACAACAAGAACATCTCCGACTACGACTCCGACTCCGAGGATGAGGTATCAACCGATCCTGCCTCTTTGCGTAAGGAGATTGCTAGGCTAGAGCAGTTGGTCGATAATCGGGATGATGTGCTTAGGAAGACCAACAAGGAGAAGAGAGAGTTTAGGTCTTTGCTAGGAGAGTACAAGGAAAGAGTAGCTGAGCTTAAGGCCATACTTTCTGAGACTGGAAAGAAGGCGATGGATTTTGAGTCTTTGCTTGGTGAGTCTAGAAAGAAAATAGCTGAGCTTGAGTCTGAGATTGGTGTGCTGAAAAATGCTCCTGTTGTGTCTACGAAAATTGAATGCTCGTTTTGTGATGTGCATCTGGCTGATCTGGTAGCTCTTAAGGACAAACACATGATATGCCTTGATGAACTAGAAAGTGCTAGGATTGAGCTGGCTGAGTTGAAGTCTAGATCTTCTTTGCTAGGTGCTTGTACTTCTTGTCCTGCTTTACATGCTCAGTTGCTTGACTCTCGTACCATGATTAGTTCACTTGAAGCTCAATTGAAATCTCCTATTGCAAACTCTTGTTCTGCTTGTGATGTTGTCGCTTTGAAGAATGTTGAGCTAGAACAATGTGTTGATCGTTTGCAAGATGAGAATGATGAGTTGCGACAGTGTTTGGGTTGGTTGTCGGGTCGCGAGCCTCAGCTTAAGATGTTGATTGCTGGTTTTAAGAGACCTGATGGTCGTGGTCTGGGTTCTGAGAAAGCTGGTGAGTGTAGTGGTGAGAAAGAGAGAGAACAAACCAGTTCCACCACAAACACCCCAACACCACCTGAGAAAACTCCATCAAAGAACAGCTTCTCACCTAAACCCAACCACCTGTTGAACAAGCTTGACACCACTCCAGATCCTCCCAAGTTTCCACCAAAGACAAACAACTTCCAGAGGAGAGTGACCTTTGTGAGGAGTGGGGTTTACCAGCCGAGAGAGGCCACAGCCTAGAGAAACCCCAAAGCCAAAGCCAGTCCGCTTCCATTGTGAACATTGTGGGAGGGATGGTCACCTAGAAGAGTTTTGCTGGAGGAAGAAGAGGGAGGTGAGACAAGAGAAGGAGATGGAGAACAGGGACAGGTACTACTCTTCCCGTAGTGTGCCTGTGTCTCGTTCACCCTTGCCTAGGAGAGAGGCTTCTGCGCGTACAGTACCTTCTTTGGGCAGTCGTGGCGTTCCGGCTCGTGGTCAGTTTGGTGCAGGGAGGTTTGACCGTAGCTTTGAGGCTAGGAGAGAGTCTAGGCCACGTTTTCTCCCGTGTGGTGCTAGAGGTCGATGGTGAGAGACGAGAGGGTTCCACGTAGTGACGTTGATTTTGCTAACCCCTCTTTTGAGCAGATGGCCCGACACTGGTTTAACTCCTTCTATGCTAACCCCAGTGTAGAGTCATTCGCTCATTCTCGCTTTCGCTTTTGATTGTGCAGGTGGGAGGTATGGAGAACATGAGCTTGGTGACTCTTGGTCTTTTTGCCTGATCAAGGTTTGATGGTTCTCCACACCTTTTTTGGATGGCCCCGATGAGGCCCTTGTACACTTTTGCACTTTTGTATTTGATCCGGTTTTATCCATATTTGTATCTTGATGTATAGTTTTCATCTTTGCATCTTGTGATATATCATGCTTCATTTGTATCATATCTTAGGATAAGCTTCTACTATATGCAGTGATTGCTACAACTTGCTACATCTTAGAGTTTAGGCAGGCTGGCTAGGGATTGATTGTATGGATGGCTATGCTCTTGATGGTTTTGATGTATATTCTATTGAGATAGTCACTTTTTGAAGTAAAATGAGGAACTGAACTTAAACTCTTTTCACCCATGTGGGGACCCCTTGACCAGGATGTCCCTCGACCACCCGTATCAGTCCCTGGATCAGTACGCTGATACGGATTTCAACACAGTTTAGTGTCAGAAGCGGTAAATAACGTATAAGTTAAAATAACTTTATACCGGTTTAACTAGCGGAGCGCGGGTGGGCACTCATTCCTCAGTTGGAATGAGTTGTAGCACCATATCGCCCTGGAGCTTAACCCTGTATGACAATGAAAGGCAAGAGTGAGTATTCAGAGTTGAATACCCAGCAAATCTCATAAATTCAATAATATAATTATAAATTAAAAGAATGTAAATGTTGGGCCTGGAGGGGCATTTCCTCCCTGCCAGTCCCGACATTAACCCCAGAACCCAGTCATCGGCACTCCTGCCGTCCGGGTTTCCCCATGCAAGAAAGTAAATCTAATCAGTGGGGCTTTGACTAAGTGGACTCATTCCGGAGTCACGGCTATCAAGATAGGTTTTACACTTTGCAGAGGTCGTACTTATCTACCCCGCATTCGGTCAGTCCCTACCTTCGTCAAGGCAGGTACTGCCCTACGAGACTCGTACCCACCGGTGACCATCGCTGGTCAGCATTCCCTAGGTCCAGCCACAGGTAATACTGGGGGCTAAGCAGGGGCCACTAATCATCCGCCTCGCGGATGTCGACCCGGGTCTGTGCGCGCATTAATTAGGGCCCTCGGCCCTCAGGGTCTCTGTCCCTGTATCCTAGTCGACCCGTGCCGCCCAATCCCAGTCCTCTGCCTGGGGCTGTCTCCAGCATACCCGTTCCCGACTTGGTGCGTGCCCGACTCGGCACCAGGCGCTACCCAGTTTGCCGGTCGGCACTCTGCACCAATCATACGGCTCCTTGGGCTGGGTTACTAAGTTCCGCTGGTGGGGTGTGAATCAAGGCCTCACATAAATAGGCACTCCCGTAGGCTGTGCCTTTTTGGCATGCGGGGTTGTACTAGGCACTAGAAAGACTCTCCCATGAACCGATCCTTAGCTGAGATCAGAGCGGCTCTTAGGACCCTCCTAGCGAGGCCATCCTTCCACTACCAATCTTAAAGCATTCCACGGCGGGGCCGGGCATCCTCCCACGTGATGCCCCCTCACAGCTTATGCTGCAGAAAATGGTAAACTTTAATTATTTGGGTGATATTATTGGTGAGACTTGCCTTCATTGTCGGTCCTTAGACGTTCCGTACGCGGCGTAATCTGTATGTTGACCGGGCGGGGCTTCGGGCCTTCTGGAGCTCCGGCGTCGCGTCCGGCCCGGTCAGGCTATCGGACAATAAAACACATAAAATAACATCAATAAATCAATCAATGCCTATTATGGGAGAAAGGGCTAGGGATAATTATTCTGAGAATTACTGGATATCTAAGTAATTCCCGAATAATTATATTAATTATTTAGAAATAGATTTCTAAATAATTAAGGGATATTGATTGAATTTCTATTAATATTCCGGAAAATTATTAATATAATTTTCTGGGAATATTATGGGTGGCATGCCGGCTGGGGTTTGCTAATATCTGGGGTTTTGGGTCGGGTAGCATATGGGCTGGGTTTTATCTAGGGTTTTATTTGGGCAGCACAACGGCTACACGGGGCTAGGGTTTAGTAGCCGGTGTTTTTGGTCGGGCGGCATAACGGCTATACCGGGGAATATCTGGGGTTTGGATTTGGGCAGCGCAACTGCTAGGTGGGCTAGGATCAGGGTCTCGGTCGAGCATTATAACGGCTAGGGCGGACTGAGCTGGAAACTTGAAAATCGGGCAGCATCTCGGCTAGGGTTGCGAAACGGCGAGCTGCGATGGGGTTTAGCGGCGGGGGTCGGGCATTGTGCGGCCAGCCGAACTGGCATCGTCCACAATGTTGGGCGAAATGGCTAAAGCTACGCCGCTGGTTAGCCTGTTCCGAGCGCACCCGAAAACAGAGCAGAGCAGCAGGTGGCGCACCTTTCCTATGTGTACGTGAGCGGTGTGGTATGACTAAAGCTACGCCGCTGGTTGGACTGTTTTCGAGCGTACTCGGGAACAGAACAGAGCAACAATTGCCGCACCTTTCTATTGTGCATGTGGGCAGCGCTTCCGCAGTGTGTGTGTGTTATTGCATGTGAGAGCCGAGCTCCTCCTGCGCTCCCGGTGAGAGCTCAAGCTCTCACTCTCACAGAGCGCTGGAGAGCTCGAGCTCTCGGTTGCCGGCGAGCAGGGACGGAGGCCTGCTGCCTTTTATAGGCGCGGGGCAGGGCTGGGCAGGCTGCTGGCGCTGGCTGCTGCGTGCGTAGCTTCTACGCGAAGCCGGCCGGCGGAGCTGCTGGCGTCAGCGGCTGCAGCGGCGTCCTGGCGAGTGAGCAGGGCGCAGGCTGGGGGCGAAGCGGGAGCGGGCAGCGTAGCAGCGTGGCGCGCGGGGGTTGGTGGCCCAGGCGAGGTGGCAGCGGGACAGTGGGCGAGGCGGGCGAGCGGCTGGTTCACGTGAAGCGTAGGCAGCGGCAGCGGCCGGCCAGAGCGCAGGAGCGAGAGCTCCTTAGGCCGGCGTTGCTGGCCGCTGGGGCAGGGGTGGCGTGGCACGAGCGTGGTGACATCGGCGCCTGCGTGTCGCGATCTCCTGTGCGTTGTGCTGGTGCGGAGTGAATACAGGTGGAGCAAAGAGAGGTGGCGGCGTGCATGGAGGCCATGGAGGCTGGCCGGCGACGGCGGCACTGTGCGGCCACGGGGGGAGGAAAAAGAGGGTGAAAATGGGAAGAGGAGGGGGAGGGGGTCCTTGGCGACGAGCTCCGGCGAGGAATGGACCACCGGAGCGGCGGCGGCGGCGAACGCCGGCGGCGGCGGCTTCTGGCGGCGGCGGCGGGGAGAACCGGAGGAAGGTGGTAGGGTTGAGCGAGTGGGCCGTGCGCTGGGCCGCATGGGCGCGCCAGGCCGCGCGTGGGCCGACGGCCTGCAACGGCGCGCGCGCGGGCTGGCGGCCTGGCGGCCTGTTGGCCGGGGCGGGCCGAGTGGGGAAAGGGCACGTGGGCCAGGGAGGCCGAGGCGGCTGGGCCGGCCTAGGAGTGAGTTGGGCCGCGGGAGCGAAGGCATACGGGCCGGGGGAGCGTGCGCAGGCCAGGAGGGCTGGCTGGCCGCGGTGGCCTGCTGGCCGGGTGGGGAGGCCGCGGCGCGCGTGGCGCGGTTGGCCAGGCCGGCGGAGAAAGGGTGAGGCGCTTGGGCCGGAAGGGGGAGGGCGGCGGCTGGGGAAAAGAATTTAAGGAGGGATTCTAGACCTTGAGTTCGGACTGGAAGGACGGCTGGGCCGAATTGAGGCTGTCGGCCCATTAACGTATAGGGTGGTTTTCTATTTATTTGAAAATGGTTTAGAGTTTGAATTTGAATATAGATTCAAATGTAAATGAGATTTTGAGACGAGGCTTGAGGGAAATAGTTTTTAGAATATTTTTGGAAGGATTTGATATCGGAATTCAATATTCAAATTAGATTTGAATATTAAACTAAAGATTGGAAGGAGAGATCTAGAGGAATTTCTATCTCTTAGAATCTAGAGGTTAGAGAGGGTTTCTAAACCATTCAATATGCAACACTCATGTCAAGGTTAAATGCATGATTTAATTTATAAAATAGATTGTAAATATTTGGAGAGAATTAATTATATTTAATTATAGAAAATATGTGTTTAAAATGCTTTTAAGATACGGGGTGTCACACGGCTACCCCACTTAAAGAAATCTCGTCCCGAGATTTAGGGCTAGGAAGAAAGTCTAGGGTTTCCTTTTAACATTCTCTAATTTACGACGTCGATAAAAGTATCCGATATTTATTAAAAGGAATTTCTTCTCCCTTTTAAATTTTAGAAATCATTTCTCTTTGTAATTTCTCGTTTCTCTTCTCCAGGTGCGGGAGTACGATTGCTAACACTTACTTGCTTTACTCCCGAATGTATCCAATTAATTTCTGCCATTCTTGGGGTGACTCGATGAAATACTTTTCCTGAGTTGTTTTAATCCTCAAGTTCTTGAGGTCAAGTACCTTTTCCTTTGTTTGGGTTACTACCCCACTTAAAAGGATTTAACTCAGGATTTCCTTGAATTGAATCCGAGATTTTCCTTCCGAATGGATTTCTCAAATTACTTTTTGAAATGTAAACCTCGGATTTCCATATCTTCTTAGGGTTTCCGTCCAAATTTCTTATCCAAGCTTTTCCTTTATTCGGATATGTCCTCGTGGGATCTTACTACTTCTTTAGATGTCCTATTCTTGATTATTAGAACTATCTCCTTGTAGCTTTCTTTTTTTTTTTTGATAACCTCGCTTCACCTAGGGCGGTTTAGGCTCGGGAAAGGTTTTAGCTGGGGTTACAAGGAATCTGGTAATTGTTTCGGGGTTACCAGACGGGGAAGAAGGGAATCTAGGGCAGGAAGCTTGGGTGACCACTTCTCACCAGAAAATTTGGTATGGTGATTCTTCTGGATTGAGAAGTGTCACCTCTTAGGATGGACAGGCGGTTCTGAACCTTGGGTTGGCGGGTTCGCTAATCTTTCTTAGTAGAATTTGGTTTCCAAGTTTTTGGTATGGTGTTTCGTCTGCCAAATCACCTAATTATTCCACTAAGATCCTTTTCCTAGGTTTCCTCTATTTGAAACGGGTTGTCTTGGATTTTCTAGGGGAGTAGGGAGGGCTGGGTGGTTTGTTTCTGGGCTGTCAGGCCGGAATGGTTTTTCTATGGAAAAGTTGGGTTCAATCATTCTTTTGATGGGATATGACGAGATGGCTGCTCCAAGGGAATGAACATGGTTTAATCATTCCTTGGATAGGATATGACAGGAGGGTTCTACTGGGCATCCGAAAATTTGTCTCTTTTCGGAGTGTTGCGACGGTCATGGCTAATTCTCAAGAGTGTATTGGTTTATTCGGGCCATGACCTTGGCTAAGGTGACTAAGAGAAGACAGTTGGATGGTAACGGTTGCCGGAAAGGGTGAGGGGGGAGTTAGGGGGTTCTTGGTTATGGAGGGAAAGGAATGCGACTGAGGAGCATTTGTTTTAAAGAAACTTGCATACCTCAGTGATCTATGAGAACTAGAGTTGTTTATTTCTAACGGCAGAGAATAGATGGGTGAATGACTATGGTTATCGAGTTGGGATGGGTAATATTCTCGGGATGGTGATGAGGTTGTCGTGGATGGATGACGATTGAGGGGCAGGCTTAGAGGAGCCTTGCATGCCTCAATGATCTGTTAGGAAATAGAATAATTTCCTATCAAGGAGAGGTTTCGAATTTCTATGGTAGCCAGGGGTATTTCTGTATAGCACTGGTTTGATTGTGAATGTGCCGTGGAGAAGAAAGTAAATGACGGCAGGTTTCTAGGAATATTTTGGAAGGGAGTGTGTGTTGGAAGCAATGTTGGGGCGGGTTAGACAGGGTTTTCCTTCGGATTCCGGGGAATGAACGGAGTCCGAGATCATGAATAATGGGAGCGGTGGCTTTATGTGGGTTTCTTTTGGTGGCTCGATGAGTTTCTAGGAGATGGTTGGTTGGAAGGGAATTGCTTACTAGAAAGAGGAATGCAGATATATGGATTTCTCTAGTAATGTCGGCGCGGGGGAAATTGGATGAAGGTTTCTCGAGGACATTGAATGGCGTGGTTTGATTGATGCATTGGCATTGGTGGGGGAGTGAGTGTAGCTAGTTCTCAGGACGAATGGATTTGGATTTCTGAGGAATTGGTAGAGACGATTGGTGGTCTGGTTTCATTGGATTGTTTTGTATAATAATTGAAGGTTTGGGTTATTCCTGTTAGAATCTTCATGAAAGTGGGCTGGATGAAAGCGGTATGGAGATTCTCAAGGTATGGGGTTGATAAACAGGAATTTTCTAAAAGCTTAGGAAAATCAAGGGAAAGAGGGTAACAGAGATTTCGGGGACACCCAAATATTGTCAGCCCCAATGATGTCGGTCAATCTAGAAATACTTATGGTCGATGGAGTTGACCTGGGTAAGGCAAGGGTAGATGTTTATTTGTTGACGGAGGATTCAAGGATTATAGGATTTACGGGTTGAGATTTCTAACGGAAATCCTTATATCTTCTTTATTGGTTTCTTCAGCTTTCACAGATTTCTATTCCAAAATTTTATTCAGGGGTTCAATTCTTGTCACATTTGTAGTATAAACATGGTTCATACTATTCCTGTGATTATTCCATATTTCCCTGGGATTTGTATGTGGTGGCTCATAACCTGCGGTTTCCCGAGAATAATGTCTCAATGACTTCGGAATCTACCCCGCTTAAGAGGATTAGGCTCCGTATTCCGTATTAGACATTTAGAACTATTCTTCAGAGACTTTTCTTTGCTTCTGAATCTTGGTTTGAACCGATGACGTTAGAAGGACAAGGGCTATGGATAATCCTTAGGTTTTTAGGAAAGAGTGGTTCTATTCACACACTTCTACAATCAACTACCAATCAAATCCATATCTATCATATGGAAAAAAGGGGAAACTATTATTCGGGGCTTAGTCAAACATTATTCAAAAAAATACGTTACTATAAAGTCGTAGGCTTATTTCTAGTAGGACATTTATTATTATTTTTAACTCGATTTCTAGTTACTTCTGGCAGCATTTGCTTTTCGGCAAATCTTCATCTCATAATTTCCATATTGTGGATCATCTTCCGAACTTCATTCCTATGATCCGTATTTGTCAGAATAACATTTGGAGTTAAGCATAAGGTAAGGGAAATTCAGGGCACGAAATAAGAATTTTTCGGCAATTTTCAAAAAAGGTGAAAAGAATAGAAGGTTTCAGGCTTCCTAATGCGTATGGGCTATCTTGTATGGTGCTAAGAATTTATTTACGGCTCTGATACCACCCTGTGGGGACCCCTTGACCAGGATGTCCCTCGACCACCCGTATCAGTCCCTGGATCAGTACGCTGATACGGATTTCGACACAGTTTAGTGTCAGAAGCGGTAAATAACGTATAAGTTAAAATAACTTTATACCGGTTTAACTAGCGGAGCGCGGGCGGGCACTCATTCCTCAGTTGGAATGAGTTGTAGCACCATATCGCCCTGGAGCTTAACCCTGTATGACAATGAAAGGCAAGAGTGAGTATTCATAGTTGAATACCCAGAAATCTCACAAATTCAATAATATAATTATAAATTAAAAGAATGTAAATGTTGGGCCTGGAGGGGCATTTCCTCCCTGCCAGTCCCGACATTAACCCCAGAACCCAGTCATCGGCACTCCTGCCGTCCAGGTTTCCCCATGCAAGAAAGTAAATCTAATCAGTGGGGGCTTTGACTAAGTGGACTCATTCCGGAGTCACGGCTTTCAAGATAGGTTTTACACTCTGCAGAGGTCGTACTTATCTACCCCGCATTCGGTCAGTCCCTACCTTCGTCAAGGCAGGTACTGCCCTACGAGACTCGTACCCACCGGTGACCATCGCTGGTCAGCATTCCCTAGGTCCAGCCACAGGTAATACTGGGGGCTAAGCAGGGGCCACTAATCATCCGCCTCGCGGATGTCGACCCGGGTCTGTGCGCGCATTAATTAGGGCCCTCGACCCTCAGGGTCTCTGGCCCTGTATCCTAGTCGACCCGTGCCGCCCAGTCCCAGTCCTCTGCCTGGGGCTGTCTCCAGCATACCCGTTCCCGACTTGGTGCGTGCCCGACTTGGCACCAGGCGCTACCCAGTTCGCCGGTCGGCACTCTGCACCAATCATACGGCTCCTTGGGCTGGGTTACTAAGTTCCGCTGGTGGGGTGTGAATCAAGGCCTCACATAAATAGGCACTCCCGTAGGCTGTGCCTTTTTGGCATGCGGGGTTGTACTAGGCACTAGAAAGACTCTCCCATGAACCGGTCCTTAGCTGAGATCAGAGCGGCTCTTAGGACCCTCCTAGCGAGGCCATCCTTCCACTCCCAATCTTAAAGCATTCCACGGCGGTGGGGTGGCTTCTAAGTGTGGGAGAAAGGGCTAGGGATAATTATTCTGAGAATTACTGGATATCTAAGTAATTCCTGAAAAATTATATTAATTATTTAGAAATAGATTTCTAAATAATTAAGGGATATTGATTGAATTTCTATTAATATTCCGGAAAATTATTAATATAATTTTCCAGGAATATTATGGGCAGCATGCCGGCTGGGGTTTGCTAATATCTGGGGTTTTGGGTCGGGTAGCATATGGGCTGGGTTTTATCTAGGGTTTTATTTGGGCAGCACAACGGCTACACGGGGCTAGGGTTTAGTAGCCGGTGTTTTTGGTCGGGCGGCATAACGGCTATACCGGGGAATATCTGGGGTTTGGATTTGGGCAGCGCAACTGCTAGGTGGGCTAGGATCAGGGTCTCGGTCGAGCATTATAACGGCTAGGGCGGACTGAGCTGGAAACTTAGAAATCGGGCAGCATCTCGGCTAGGGTTGCGAAACGGCGAGCTGCGATGGGGTTTAGCGGCGGGGGTCGGGCATTGTGCGGCCAGCCGAACTGGCATCGTCCACAATGTTGGGCGAAATGGCTAAAGCTACGCCGCTGGTTAGCCTGTTCCGAGCGCACCCGAAAACAGAGCAGAGCAGCAGGTGGCGCACCTTTCCTATGTGTACGTGAGCGGTGTGGTATGACTAAAGCTACGCCGCTGGTTGGACTGTTTCCGAGCGTACTCGGGATTAGAACAGAGCAGCAATTGGCGCACCTTTCTATTGTGCATGTGGGCAGCGCTTCCGCAGTGTGTGTGTGTTATTACATGTGAGAGCCGAGCTCCTCCTGCGCTCCCGGTGAGACCTCAAGCTCTCACTCTCACAGAGCACTGGAGAGCTCGAGCTCTCGGTTGCCGGCGAGCAGGGACGGAGGCCTGCTGCCTTTTATAGGCGCGGGGCAGGGCTGGGCAGGCTGCTGGCGCTGGCTGCTGCGTGCGTAGCTTCTACGCGAAGCAGGCCGGCGGAGCTGCTGGCGTCAGCGGCTGCAGCGGCGTCCTGGCGAGCGAGCAGGGCGCAGGCTGGGGGCGAAGCGGGAGCGGGCAGCATAGCAGCGTGGCGCGCGGGGGTTGGTGGCCCAGGCGAGGTGGCAGCGGGACAGTGGGCGAGGCGGGCGAGCGGCTGGTTCACGTGAAGCGTAGGCAGCGGCAGCGGCCGGCCAGAGCGCAGGAGCGAGAGCTCCTTAGGCCGGCGTTGCTGGCCGCTGGGGCAGGGGTGGCGTGGCACGAGTGTGGTGACGTCGGTGCCTGCGTGTCGCGCTCTCCTGTGCGTTGTGCTGGTGCGGAGTGAATACAGGTGGAGCAAAGGGAGGTGGCGGCGCGCATGGAGGCCATGGAGGCTGGCCGGCGACGGCGGCACTGTGCGGCCACGGGGGAGGAAATAGAGGGTGAAAATGGGAAGAGGAGGGGGAGGGGGTCCTTGGCGACGAGCTCCGGCGAGGAATGGACCACCGGAGCGGCGGCGGCGGCGAACGCCGGTGGCGGCGGCTTCTGGCGGTGGCGGTGGGGAGAACCGGAGGAAGGTGGTAGGGTTGGGCGAGTGGGCCGCGCGCTGGGCCGCATGGGCGCGCCAGGCCGCGCGTGGGCCGACGGCTTGCAACGGCGCGCGCGGGGGCTGGCGGCCTGTTGGCCGGGGCGGGCCGAGTGGGGAAAGGGCACGTGGGCCAGGGAGGCCGAGGCGGCTGGGCCGGCCTAGGAGTGAGTTGGGCCGCGGGAGCGAAGGCATACGGGCCGGGGGAGCGCGCGCAGACCAGGAGGGCTGGCTGGCCGCGGTGGCCTGCTGGCCGGGTGGGGAGGCCGCGGCGCGCGTGACGCGGGTGGGCCAGGCCGGCGGAGAAAGGGTGAGGCGCTTGGGCCGGAAGGGGGAGGGCGGCGGCTGGGGAAAAGAATTTAAGGAGGGATTCTAGACCTTGAGTTCGGACTGGAAGGACGGCTGGGCCGAATTGAGGCTGTCGGCCCATTAACGTATAGGGTGGTTTTCTATTTATTTGAAAATGGTTTAGAGTTTGAATTTGAATATAGATTCAAATGTAAATGAGATTTTGAGACGAGGCTTGAGGGAAATAGTTTTTAGAATATTTTTGGAAGGATTTGATATCGGAATTCAATATTCAAATTAGATTTGAATATTAAACTAAAGATTGGAAGGAGAGATCTAGAGGAATTTCTATCTCTTAGAATCTAGAGGTTAGAGAGGGTTTCTAAAGCATTCAATATGCAACACTCATGTCAAGGTTAAATGCATGATTTAATTTATAAAATAGATTGTAAATATTTGGAGAGAATTAATTATATTTAATTATAGAAAATATGTGTTTAAAATGCTTTTAAGATACGGGGTGTCACAGGGCTTGGTTCGAGGGACCCGGTGGCCAGATGGATCAAGTGTGGTTCACATGGTGCAAGAACGAGCAAGGGGACGTGGTTCTGGTGCGAGGTAGCGGCTCACAACCGAAGCTCGTACGCGGACATGAAGCCGGTGCAAGGTAGCGGCTAACAACCGAAACTTGCACGCGGGGTTTGGTGATTTGGCCACAAAATCGTTGGTGGACGAAGCTGGTGCAAGGTAGCGACTCACAACCGAAGCTTGCACGCGGGGTTTGGTGATTTGGCCACAAAATCATCGGTGGACGGTTTCCCTTGGTTTGGGCCTCAAAACCAAGGCCGAGGACTCGACGAGGCGAAGTTCGGGCAGCTGGGCCGAGGTGACCAGCCAGGCCCAAGTTCGGCGTCGAGGAGCTTCAATCCGGAGGACACGCGGCGTGACCGCAAGGCTTGCGTTGGAGGGAAGCTGGCTTGCGGTGGAAGGTGTCCCAGCCGGAAAATATTCGCAACTATGACAAATTTGCCCCTAAGGGGTATTGTGTTGTATGCTTCATGTGAGGGCGTTCCGGACATTTGTAGGGAGCCTATATATATGAGGAGTGGCTATTGTGGGCAGCCATCCCTTGGATAGGAGAGGTGGTAGACATCTCATTTGTTTGTGAGAGGGTCTTTTCTAGGGTTTGAGAGGGAGAGAGAGGAGGGATTTTTTATTTGATCTTTTGGCCATTCTAGCTTTGTTTGTGCTAGCAGGTGGCTTGTAACCTCACATGGTGAAGTAATCCAAAGTTCAATTTCGTGCCATGTTTTGAATCCACGAGCTCCTTTTCTTTTTCCTATTTTCGGAGCTATTTTTGGGTGATTTTTGTTCTTCATTTCCTTGGGTGTTTTCTCTTGGATTTCTTTGGGGGATTCATGTATGAGTGCCTTGTGCCTCTTTTGTTGGTGACTTCTTGCCCCCAAACGCCGGGAATCGCTTTGGATTTGAAGTTTTTGGGATGAACTCGAGTTCTTGGTGTTTTTCACGAGATCTGTGATTCCAGGAGTTCTAGGAGGTTTGAGGCCAAGATCTTTTGGGCATAGCCTCTCCTTGAGGTGTATATCATCTACCCAAAATCTTGTCTCAAGACTCCAAGTCGTTTGGGAGATCCATTCTCGAGTTCACCGTTTTCGCTGAGTCGGTCTATTGATCCGATCGACCTTCCTTGGCTCAGTCGGATGAATCGACCAACAGATCTGGTCTCGAGTTGACCTTTTCTCTGTGTCGATCTACTCCATGCAGAAACGATAAGAGCCATCCTTCTTCTTAACCAATAACACTGGTGATGAGAACAAGCTAGCACTAGGCTGAATGATACCTTGAGCATGCATTTCGGCCACTTGCTTCTCAATTTCATCACGCAAGGTTGGAGGATATTGGTAAGGCCTAATGTTAACTAGCCTAGCACCTGGAATCTGGGGGATCTCATGGTCACAAGCCCTAGAAGGAGGAAGTCCATCTGGATCTTCAAACAACACCTGAAACTGATCTATCATTGACTGAACTTCCTCAGGAAGAAGCTTCCTGCAGAGTCCACACAACCTTCAACAGATAAGACTGAAACCTGCAGCATGACTTCCTCTGGCAAGGTCAGAGCAATTCCCTGCAATAGAACCTTACTGCCATCATAAGGAATCTCCATCCATTTTTGTTTCCAGTGTACATTCATAGGACTAAAGCACACTAGCCAATCCATTCCGGTAATCATATCATAAGCAGTGAGAGATGTTGGCGCGCCGAACGCGCACCAAGATCCACCGCAAGCGCACGGATCATTGTAGCTCTTCCCTCAAGAGAGTATTCCTCCAAGGTTTATCAATTTGTTGAACTAAAGATACAAGAACCAATCTAACTATCAAAGAAACACTTTGAGCTTGAATCAATCTAATCTACTAAAGATCAATCCAGTAAACATTAGAGGTAGCAAGAGAAAGCATAGAGATAACCGATCTAGATCGCCTAGATCATGCATACGTTGTAGTTCTGAGCAAAGTAGTGAAGCAAGAAAGATGAGAATCTCATTGAAAGCATCTTTAAATCATAGCTTCCGGTCAAATTCCCGAGGACGATCACCTTACACGAGTAACGCCCCGTCAGGACGTCCTCTATCGGCATGATGAACACAAGGGCACGTTCAATGAACGTGTTGAACATCCTTGGTAGATCCGGTATGAGCCCTAGCCACCACGGCTAAAAGAACATCCTTAATCTATCTCGATAATAGATCTTAGAAGAAGCAAACCCAAAAACAAGCAAAATCGTAGAGAGAGGCACTTGATCGCTAAGAACAATCGGAAACTCATATAGACTTCACTATGAATGATTGAATGTACATCATGATCACCACCGGGATCCTACCTTGATCTTGATGAACTAGCTCCAGAACTCTGACGTGGTCTTCCTCACAGGGTTTCCACGTCGGCTAGGGCAAACCCTAGACAACTAGCACGACCCTCAGCTCTCCGACTGGTGTCCCTCTAGCTTCTCTGTTTCTCGGCGTCAAACGAAAATGACTTGATGTCTCCCGAATGAAATGGAGATATTTATAGCCTTGGGAAACTCTAGGTCAAAGGGGAAGGCGAGGGGCCACAGGAATGGTCTGGGTAGCGCGGCCAGGGGGCCCTGGGCCGCGCGGCCTGGCCCATTCCTGGGCCGCCTCGGCTTCATCTTTTTCCCAAGCTCCATGGTCGGTTCTGGAGTTTTCCTCTCTATGTGTGTGGGTCCTGGATGTCGTTTATTGCGGGATAAAATTATCTCTTGATGACTTTTCATTTGAACTTGCCTTCATCTCGAAGTAACTTGACCTTATCTTCATTTGCTTAGTCCTTAAGCAACCTTGGAGTTTGGTGGGCTGAATCCGGGCATGAGTGGGCTTCTAGTCCATGTCCTGGGCGCCTGGGCCCAGTAGGCCTGCTTCATACAGGCTTCCGGCCTTCGCTTTACGCTTGTCTCGAATTTGACCAAATCCATCTTGATTTTATCATTTATCCTCCATAAACCAAAATACTCCAAAAACACATGCATATACGAAAACGTCCCGGTTATAGAGTATGATCATTAGTTTAGACATTAAATTCATACAATTATCGAAGTTAAACAGGGGTAAAAGTGTGTCATTTAACAGCGCCAACAAGAGACAACACTCTTAAATCAGACTGGAAGGCTACATCTCCAATAAACCAAAGAGCTTGCAGTATCTCCGACGCACAAGACAGAATTCCTCCCCCAGAAACTTGTACAGGCACTGGCTTAGGTAAAGGCAGTACTCCATGGAGATGCTGAGCAAGACTGCTACTTATGAGTGAAGAAGAATTACCAGAATCAACCAAAATGGACACCTGCCTATACTGAATTGAACCCATAAACTTAACAGTTCTAGGAGCATCAACACCAGTAACAGCAGCTTTGGATATAGCCATGAAAAATTGGTCAGATGTACCTTGGTCTACATAAGGTTGCTCCACAAACTCATCCTCAAGCTGAAACATTTCCCATAGCTCTTGGACATCATGTAGTTGAACTGTAGGGGAGCACTTATGATCATGGCTCCACTTCTCGTTGCATTTGTAACAAAGACCCAGCGCCTTGCGATAAGAACGCAATGCTGTCGCTTTGGCATCAGGGGAGGACCCTGGTGCGCGAGCAACTTCCAATCCCCGCATGTCATCCGGAACCGATCCAGACTGATCACGGGGTGGAGCCGGCAGGGGAAGAGCTCCCTTCTGAGAATATTTCAGAGTGTAGAGCAAATCCGTCTTCTTAGTCTCCTTGCGATGATGAGAACCACCTACCTCTTCCTGCAATGATGCAAGAACACAATCAGTATCGAGGTCTTTCGGGTGTTGAACTAGAACAATTGCTTTAATATCTTCACTTAAGCCATCAATGAAACGAAGGGTATAGTAGAGTGGATCAGTGGTTGTGGTGTAGGCAGCCAACTGATCAACCAATTGAGCAAAACGTTCCACATAGTCAGCTACGAAACCGGTCTGCCTAATGTGAAACAACTGTCGGATCAACATTTCGTGTTGATCCCTACCAAACCTATCATGAACTAGTTGACAGAACATCGCCCAAGGCACAGAAGACAACTTAGACTCGATCGATTGTAACCAACGAGCAGCAGACCCCTCAAAATACATTGAAGCGATCACTACCCAGTTAAAATTATCAAGACCATGCATATCGAGATATTTTTCACATCTAGATTGCCACAACTTTGGGTTCTCACCATCAAACTTAGGAAACGACAACTTAGGCAATCTACCAGCACTATTGTACATGGAAGGACCCGATGAGCTCTGAAAACGATAAGTATGCAACTGACGAGAATCAACATGAACAGGGGGAACAGAGTCCCGAGGCGTACCCTTGACCGGGAGATGTGTCAGAGTCGTGACTGACCCAAACCCATTCTCCCAGGAACGAGTGTCGATGCGGTGCCCATCAGGGCCGACGACCGGGTTGCTGGCAGAGGAATGCGCCGCGATCGCCTCCAGGTTGGGGAAGATACCCGGTTCGGTTGCACGTCGATCGAGGACCACTCGATCGATCTGCTTGTTGAGTTGGCCGACCTTGGAAGCGAGGTCGTCGACGACACCCACCTTGGCGGCGAGATCCTCGATGGACTCCACCTTCGTGGCGAGATCTACCAACGCGCCCATCCTAGAAGCCAGATCCGCCACCTGGTCGTCGATCTCCGGCTGCCACGCCACGAGCTCCTTGTTGGATGCCTCCACGGCCTTGAATCGAGAGCCCAGGGAAGATTCCAAGTGATCCACCCTTGTCTCGACCGACGCGAAGCGATCGTTGAGCTTCTTCATCTCGTCGAGCAACAACTGGATATTCGGATCCATGGCACCTTGATTCTTGCAGCGACAGGTGCAGTGTTGATGGGAATCCAGCACAGGACCGAGATCGTGTCTCTGATACCAGATTGTTAGCATCGGCTAGGGGATCGGAAGGAGGATCAGAGGAAGCGGAACTTGGAGAAGAAGAAGAGGAGAGGGCAGCATATGAATGATTAATAGGATAGTTTGTTACAAGGTTGTTCGTGCCTCTCTCTTCTCTCTACTAGTTACTTATACAATCTCGTTTAGCCACTCTGGGCCTGATACACGCGAACTGGGTTTTGTCACTCGCACTGGTCTTGAGTTGGGCTTTGGTGGGCCTCTCATCTGTGGGCTTGTAGCATCTTGTAGGTTACTGCAGGCACGGAGCCAGCGGTGGGGCAAGGGGGGCTCGAGCCCCTCCTATGTGCCAAAGGAAGTCCCCTTAATTCTTCGTTCAATTTTAGGCAAAAATGTGTACAATAGGAGGGGTTAAACTTCATTAAACCAGCAATCCAACAAAATAAAAGCCCAAAGCCTAACTGATGCTTTTGTTTAGCCCCTCCTAATTTTTTTTCTGGCTTCGTCCATGACTGCAGTAACAGTGTCGTAGGCGAGGCTCATCAACGTGTCGTCGTCGGAGATGGTAATGGTGGTGTCGGAAGAATGAATTGAAGCAGCGCCATGGCCGACGGAGATGGCGGAGTAGCGCGGCTAATGAGTTTCTCCGGCAGAAATTTCACTGTGGCCTTGAGGGTGCATACGTGGCGATTCTTTTCGTTATTTGTTTCCATCGCGCTCTCTATCTCTCTCCGCCGTCGTCTCTGTCTCCAAGTCTATCCGGCATCTGGCCCCCGCCAGGCGCCAGCAGGTTCGCAAGAGGCTCCGGCGATGAATGCCAATGGGAACGTCGCTGGCGGCGAGTCCTGCTCCACCGGCAACCTTTACAGCGACGGGGCCTTGACGCCTTGGCGGGCCCACATGTCACCGAGACATGGGCGCCAGTCCAGTCTTCCTTTTACTATTCCACGGCGACCGTTCGTTCGTGGCTGGTGTTCACCCGTGGACCACGAAACAGCTGACCGGAGCGGCCCGGGCCCGCTCGCCAGCGACAGAGAGAGAGGGGCCCTGCAGGGTAGTGGGCCCGGTAGCCGTGGGAGCCCACTAGGAGGACTTCCGGTTGCCGCGGCGCGGAGATCGTTGCACGGGACAGGAGGGTGAGTGGAGATCGTTGCGTTCCCCTCCCTCTCCTCCTCGCACCTCGCTTGGAGTAT
The DNA here is from genome assembly GCA_015476505.1 of Urochloa ruziziensis. Lineage (NCBI taxonomy): Eukaryota > Viridiplantae > Streptophyta > Magnoliopsida > Poales > Poaceae > Urochloa > Urochloa ruziziensis. The sequence goes on from CM027124.1 coordinate 41,940,305, forward strand.
AATTGCAGCGCAAAATCTCCGCCAAGGCTCCAGACAGACGCCCATGAATGACCATCGCTGCTCTCCATTTGGAGAAGGGAGATCATCGATTTGATCCTGCGGATTCTCTGCGTACACACAATTTGTATAATTATATCCATATATATTTCTCCTCTGTCCTCTCCCACTCGATCCCCGCGCCCTCGTTGCTCACGCCCGCGGCCGGCGACCCGGCGTCGTTGGCCTCAGGCCAAATGCGGCGGTCCTGCTGGGAAGCTTGAGCGGCCGGCCGGCGCTCCATTCGCTCGCAGGACGCGCGCCCAAGGGCCAACGGCCAACCCCCCTCCCCCCGAATTGCCCGGTAAAATCCCTGCCCGCTCCCATTCCGTTCGCCTCTTGTTCTTCCTTGCGCTCTTCTGTTTACCTCGCCCGTCTCCGTGAGCTGTTTGGATTGGATCACATCATTGGGCTATGGCTTCATTGCAATATTGGGGTTTCTTTCTCTTGGGAATTTTACACTTTTCTCTTTGGGTTGGTTCCCATGTCAAATTTGCCTGCAATCGGCCCCGTGTCAAGTTCAGAAACCCCTGCATCACTGTCTCCATTTACCTCTCATGGCCCACTGTTTCATAATCGATCACGCAATTCAATTCGTAATCGCGTTGTTCACCTGCTGTTTATCCCCCAGCTGATCATGTAATAGCATGGTTCGTGGTTCAAAGATAGCCATTCAATCTTTCAGCACGAGTTGTTGTTGCTCACTGAATTAGCACAACTGTCAGAAAACAGCCCTGCAGCTCTGGGCCTCACTTTTCATACTGAACCTAACCGCTGTAAACAAGAGTTTGCTGCTACTTTTGCCTGCGATGCTTATAGAATGGATAATATTAGTAAGCAGTTGACTATTCAAGGGAAAGGTTGGTTCACCCGTTGCTGCAAACTGCATACTGGTCTTCACTTTTCCTAACTCCTCTGGCCTCAAGAGCAGTTAGCAATTTTTTAAGGCTGTCATGTAACTGATTGTCTGATTTGGTGTTGCTTATCTCAGCTGCTTATTTGTTAGTCTTCACCCAGAAACTTTGTTTTTAAAAAAAATAATAAACAGTCAACCCTCACTACTAAACTCGGCGTTTTAAAATACATGGAGACAGAGATGGGAACTATTTTAATTGTCTCGAAAGGTGCTTTCATAATTTATAGTTGTTTGCTTCATTTTATAACTTATAACATAGTAGTACTGGAAATGGGTAGACCAAGTTATGCCTTTCAGACTGAGTCTGTTCCCACAGCACCATCCTTCCTATAACAGGACAGAATCATTTCAACATGTTGGCTTGATAACTCTAGAGTCTAGACTACCGGTTATCAGTCTCATTTTACAAAACATTTATGGTCGATTGGTCGACTTCTATGCCATTCGTTGCACTTGCACCTCATCAAAACATTTATGTATCCGTTGTTCCTTGTTGCAGTTTACAGCTACTTTCCCTTTCATTTCCTTCAGAGTACTCTCACAGTCTCACCTTTAACTCACACTCTTATATTTTCAGGTTAATTAGAAGTTAGTTAGGTATCCAAAAATGGTTCATCACAAGGAAGATGATGCAACAGGAGATGAAACCAACATCTCCACACAGCCTCTATCCTATAATCCATCTCAAGCGCCACCTGTGTACAAGGTTGGGTATCCTCCTCAGAAGAACCTCACCACAGAGTTTACGGACACACTGAGGGAGACATTTTTCCATGGCAATCCACTACGGCAGTACAAGGACAAATCTGGGTCCACAAAGTTCAAGATGGGTTTGCAGTTCTTGTTTCCAGTCTTTGATTGGGGCAGGACCTACAACTTGAGCAAGTTCAAAGGTGATCTTATTGCCGGATTGACAATTGCAAGTCTCTGCATTCCTCAGGTATCAAGTTTGACTGCACCTATCACCTATAAATTGACTATTTACTGTGCCTGACATCGAGTTTTGGACTAAATAGGATATTGGCTATTCAAAGCTCGCTTATCTGGATCCACAGTATGGGCTTTGTAAGTTCATCGATTCATGCAGTGCATTGATGAACCTTCATTTGAATTATTTGGTTGATGCATCTTAATAATGTAACTATTTTTATTCGGTTTCAGACTCCAGCTTCATCCCCCCATTGATATATGCTGCAATGGGTAGCTCAAGGGATATAGCAATTGGGCCAGTGGCTGTGGTTTCTCTTTTACTAGGTTCACTTTTACAAAATGAGGTTGACCATGAAAAGAACAAGGAGGAATACTTGCGTCTTGCTTTTACGGCGACCTTCTTTGCCGGCATCACTCAAGCAGCCCTGGGATTTCTAAGGTAAATAACGTGAATGGTACAGTACTGTAAAGCAAGACACATGTATGTCCATCAATCTCATAGTTACTGTTTTTCAGGTTAGGATTCCTCATTGAGTTCTTGTCACATGCTGCAATTGTTGGATTCATGGGGGGAGCAGCTATCACTATTGCCCTGCAGCAGCTCAAATATGTGTTGGGTATCAGGAACTTCACAAAGGAAACTGATATAGTTTCTGTTATGGAGTCCGTTTGGCGTTCAGTTCATCATGGGGTACTTATCTTAAACCTAGCACAGTATGAATAAAATTATTGTCATCCTGACTCCTATAGTTATCTGACAAGGCGTGATTTTTTGTATGCAGTGGAACTGGCAGACAGTTGTAATTGGCTTCACTTTCCTAGCTTTTCTTCTACTTGCAAAGTACATTGTGAGCATCATTTTTTTCCATATAATTTAGTATCCAGTATTTCTTCTGTCTTGGAAATTCTGTAACTTAATAACGATGTTTCATATACACAGGGAAAAAAGAATAAGAAGTATTTCTGGGTGCCAGCTATTGCTCCAATAACTTCGGTCATTCTTGCTACCCTTTTTGTGTACCTTTTCCGTGCTGACAAACATGGTGTTCAGATTGTAAGTAGTAGTATCAAGGCTCAATTATTTCTGCATGACCTCAACCACAACAACAATGAGTTCCAAGACTCAGTTCATATAGATCATGTTTTAAATGATGGATTATTTTTGGCAATTGGTGAGCACAGGTGAACAATATCAAGAAGGGCATCAACCCATCATCTTTGCACAAGATTTATTTCACTGGTCCACTAGTCGCAAAAGGTTTCAAGATCGGTGTTGTCTGCGGCATGATCGGTTTAACAGTATGTATGCTTTGCAAATCCATCTTGGTCCTTCATATTCTTTTCCAGATCGAATGCCCACCAATCTTTGTGCACCTTATCAGGAAGCCGTGGCAATAGGAAGGACATTTGCTGCTGTGAAGGACTACCAGTTAGATGGAAACAAGGAGATGGTAGCACTTGGAACAATGAACATTGTAGGCTCAATGACGTCTTGCTATATTGCAACAGGTATATCTACTTTTCTGAACGGAGTTGTAGTGATATTTCATATTTCTGAAAATACTGTGCTGAAACCTGCTTGCTGCAATTCTCTCAGGTTCCTTCTCACGTTCTGCAGTCAATTTCATGGCTGGGTGCCGAACACCAGTATCTAATGTGATTATGTCAATGGTTGTGCTTCTCACCTTATTGGTCATCACACCATTGTTCAAGTATACCCCAAATGCGATCCTTGGATCGATCATTATTTCTGCTGTGATCGGCCTTGTCGACTATGAAGCAGCAATTCTCATTTGGAAAGTTGACAAAATGGATTTCATTGCTTGCATGGGAGCATTCTTTGGTGTCGTTTTCAAATCTGTCGAGATAGGTCTCTTGATTGCTGTAAGGACCCATCCAGTCTTGACTGTCCAATCTTTATTACAGAGGGATAAGTGAAACTTACTGATATTTTCGATATTCACAGGTGTCAATCTCGTTTGCCAAAATACTGCTTCAAGTAACAAGACCAAGGACTGCCCTTCTAGGAAACCTTCCAGGCACCACAATTTACAGGAACACTGATCAGTATCCAGATGCAAGGCATGTTCCTGGGGTGGTAATAGTGAGGGTTGACTCTGCTATCTATTTTTCCAACTCCAATTATATCCGAGAGAGGTATAAACATGAATCCACCTTATGCTGCACGTATAGCTTGAGTATCCTCATTAACATCTGTGTGTGTTCTACTTCAGAATTCTTAGGTGGTTGACAGATGAAGAAGAGAAAGCCAAGGCAGAGGGACTGTCTAGAATCAATTTCTTGATAGTAGAGATGTCACGTAAGTACAATCTTCTGTTAATGTGATATCATAAGAGTTCTTAGCTGTGATTGTACTGATGAAAGACAATGAAATTTTTTGTTGCAGCTGTTATAGATATCGATACGAGTGGTATCCACGCCCTTGAAGATCTCAACAAGAATCTTCAGAAGAGAGGCATTCAGGTAAATAGACTGAAACTAAAATTTACTGGCTTGATAAAAAGTAAGTTTCAACTTTCAAGAAATTTTCAGTCGATCTTGGGACTTGAGGCACCACTTAAAAATAACAAAGTATCATATTGGAGGAAGATTATAAAAAACCTACACAACAAACTTGACAACAGAAAAATACCCATTGCAGGTGGTTAAGAAAGAATTGAGCCTATCTGTGCCATTGATTTTAATGGATATATTGTGTGTTTTTGCATGTGGCAGCTCCTCCTATCAAATCCTGGCTCTGCTGTCATAGAGAAGCTCCACTCGTCCAAACTAACTGAGCACATCGGAAGCAATCACATTTTCCTGACAGTTGCTGATGCAGTGCGTTTCTGCTCTTCAAAGTCGATGCAAGAGCCCTGAACTTAAACGGATTTACATCAGGCATCTGCACTACTGCAGTATATGATCATGTAATGCTGATACTACAGGATCACAAATCATAGGAATATACGATAGTGTTTAAAAGAGATGTAGTTCTGTTGTTTTGAACACTGGTGGATAGGGTTAATGTATAGCTAAATGTTGTGGTCAATGTGCAAACCGAAGGGAACATGGAGCCAAAAATCCGAAATGTGATCAATCAGGTAGGCGGGCACTCCCAGTGTTGAGCCCCTCCTGTATTTTAAAACGAAAGAAAAATACTAAATGCTCAATTAGTCGGTGTATTTATTGTTCTGTTTGACTTTTGTCACTGGTTTATGGAGGTATATATATCAAGGGAGGAATTCTGGTAAAGAAATCTCATTGGTTTATGGAGGTATCAAGGGAGGAAATCCTGCAACATAAACCTACTCAACACATTGTCATTAGATGGGTCTAAGAGCTTGGTTGGTTTGCTTCCAATACGTGCCAAACAAAAATTAAGGCAAGGCTAAAAACTTTGGCTACCAATTGGTTCATTGACAAGAAATTGGTATGCCAATATTTCTAGCCAAAATCATGGCATGACACTAGAAACTTCCTGCGGCTCACATGTTGGTTGCTAAAACTTTGGCACTAAACCAAGCAAATGCCAAAATTCTTTGCCCTAATTTTGGCCTACCTTAATTTTGGCAAGCCAAAATTTTGGCTTGCCATGGTTTTGGTTGGGCAAAAATTGGTAGTGAACCAATCAGGCTCTAAATCACATTTACACTTTTGTGAACGTGTGTACTAAAAATCAAAGTTTGTATTTTTCTAAAAACTTTTGTGCCAAAAAAATGGTGTGAATATTTTCTTGGAAGCGGTGTACTGAGATGGAGACCATCTTAACTATTGCGTGATAAAATGCTATGGCATCAAATCAAACTCATAGAAAAATCTCACCACTTCAAACGCATCGGTTGTTACTTCTAATCTCCCCGCGGGTATGAACCGTGGATTTAGGATCTGACGGTGATGGAGGCCTGATGCTGGAGCTGCACTGTACTGCCTGCCCGTCCGGCTCCGGCTAACCAGCTGAGTTTAACGAGCGAGCCTCCCCAATCGCAACGGCTCGCTGCTCATCCCAATCCGATGGCCCGCGCCGCCGCTCGCCTCCTCCCCCTCTTCCTCCCATGGCGGCGCCCGCCGCCGCCCCGCCTCCTCCGCCGCTGCCTCCTAAACCCTAACACCACCAGCACCCTAGCCGCGCGCTCCGACACCCTTGTCCTCCCCGGCGACGAGCGCTCCCCCACGCCGTCGCGCCTCCCCCAGCACCAGACGCGCCCGGACTACGGCGGCGGAGGCGGGGGCGGCGCTCCCGGGACTATAGCGGCCATTGTCACATCCCTCGGCGGCGGCCCGGCGGCAGTCGGTATCGTGAGGCTCTCGGGCCCCGACGCAGTCGCCGTCGCCGGCCGCGTGTTCCGCCCCACAAGGAGGGCGCCGGCGCAGGCGCCGTGGCGGCCGCGCAGCCACTTCGTGGAGTACGGGCTCGCGCTCGACGCGGACGGCAGCGTCATCGATGAGGTAGGCGGCGCGGCTCGGTGCTCCGCTCTTCCCTGGCTGCGCTTTGCTGCTTTTTCTTACGCTAGCTGCAAACTCACCTTGCTTTTGCTGAAGGTCCTGGTGGTGCCTATGCTGGCTCCGAGGTCGTACACTCGGGAGGATGTGGTGGAGCTCCACTGCCACGGCAACGACCTCTGCTTGCGCCGCGTGCTCAGGGCTTGCTTGGAAGCTGGCGCCAGGCTTGCTGATCCTGGTCAGTTGCTACTTACCTTCTCCTTATTGAGCTGCCATTGTGCAATGTACTACATTGCGGGCTAATCGGGTCGAGGAGAAACAATTTCTATCGATGATGAATTCTTAGTTTCTGGAACCAACTGATATGCTCTAATCCACCAAATTTGTATCTTCTTTTCAGGTGAGTTCACTCTTCGTGCCTTTCTGAATGGGAGATTGGACTTGGCCCAAGCAGAGAATGTGTCAAGGCTCATTTCAGCTAAATCAGCAGCTGCGGCAGACTCGGCTTTGGCTGGCATCCAGGTAATTAATTCATGAACACATGGCTTGCATTGATGAACCACCTCCATTTAGAGATACATTGACATTGGCATTTCAAATTAGACCTTTTGTCTTAAATTTGAACCCCGGAAGCTTTAGCCATTCCAGATTGCCTGCAGCTGAAACTGATCCATATTAGGATAAACTCATCTTGTATTGAAAGCTTAAGTTCATCTGTGTCAGCTTCTTTGAGAAGCCCGGAGTAGGAGGCTCCACGAAGGAGCTTGCTTCAAACCAGGTCTGAATTTGACATGTTTGAATGTAGGGAGGCTTTTCTACTCTAGTAAAGTCATTGAGATCAAGATGCATTGAGTTGCTTACTGAAATCGAGGCACGTCTAGATTTTGAAGATGAGATGCCTTTGTTGGACCCAGTGATGCTTATCAGCAAAATTAATTCAATGCGGCAGGAGGTTCAGGATGCATTAGACACCTCCAATTATGATAAGCTTCTACAATCTGGCCTACAGGTATTCTATTCACGTTATACATTGAGATTACTTAAGGGTCAGATTTTTTTAGAAATTAACATAATGAGGATTAAATAAATGCATTTAAAATATTTTTCAGATAGCAATAATTGGTCGCCCAAATGTTGGCAAGTCAAGCCTCCTTAATGCTTGGAGTAAGGTATGTACTTGGATATCCCTCTTTCATGTTGAACCAGCATGTCTTTTGGTCTTTTCATGATGTCAACGGTATACTCTTCTTTTTTATTCGCTCTACCTTCATGTGGGAAACAACACAAAATGCATTGTATTTAATATTTTCTGTGAATTTGCAAAAACTATACTAAATCAGCTACTGTTATCCTTAGAAAAAAGTATATATCACCCCCTGGAGTATGGATGGTGGGATACATAACCCCCTCAAGTAAAAAACAGGACTTTCTACCCCCTCAACTTACTAAAACCAGATATTTACCCCCTTAAGGTGGTTTTCCTACCCGGTTTTGCACATCTGGATGTCCACGATGGCAAAAATTGACACATAGCATTCGGGTCCACCTGTCAACCCTGCACGGCCGCTCAGCCCATCTATTTTGGCCCAATCAGAAGAATAGAGAGACGGAATACAGAGACTGGTATCTATAGCAGCCAGAAGCATCTCGCCCCCTCCGTCGTCCGCTCCGCGGCGCCCGTCTCCCTCTCCGGCGGCCGGCGGCGAATCCATGATCGAGCCGCACTCATGTGCCGCCTTTAGTCACAGCTCGCGCGGGCGTTGCCGCTCGAGCTCCATCGTCAGGACGGGAACGCCTCGTCGGCGTCGCCCTCCTCGTCGACGGCGTCGAGCAGCCGGCGCCGCGGGGTCATGGCGCGGGCGCACCACTGCCGGCTGCTGGTGGACGGCACGGCACTGTTTGTGGTGTCTGTGAGGAGTGCTCGGAGATACAGCAGGTGCTGGCAAATTCAAAGTGGATCTCGTGGAGCGATAAAAATTCTGGGCAGAGGTACTGAAGGAGTTGAACGCTGAACTGAAGCAAGCAACCTGTCCATTCCAGAACATGGAGAAGATTGAGGGACAAGAGGCAAAAATTCAAATTTAAGCCTGTAGTTCATGTTGTTGTATTGTTGGAGCCATCTTTGTATAATGGCATTTAGTTGGCTAATGTATTATAAATGTGATCGATCTGGAATAATGGAAATTATCTTTCAGTTAAAAGTACCAGATGAGGAATGATAACATATCATGGTTAATAACAGCGAGCATGAGTGCTTGTTTACATACAGACTTAGAGCAAACACAAAAGTGTTGTCAATTGTCACGGCAACATTGATTCAACTTGGACTATATTTACAATTATAAACCCCAAAAGAGAACACAAAAGTAGTTGGCATGTCCATGTTCACTTGTTCAGTAGTTGTTTCCAAACAACAGATACCCCAATCTGTTCCTCCCTGTAGACCTGCAGCCTCCTCGCTGACTTGTGCTGCTTTGTGGTGCTGTGGCTTCAGTACTTTGTCGTGCATTTCCTGCTCAAGCTTGACTCTGTTGTGTGCCCAGATCAAGCTGCAAATCGTTGAAGTGGTCAAGTCATGTAAAATTATATCGAGTTGTAACCAATAATTCAAGAAGTCAAGAAAACTTACCAATGGTTCCCTTCTCTTCCTCTTTCTAGAAGCCCGACTTTGGTTCACCTCCATAGGAGCAGATGTAGATGCATCAGTTTGCTTCTTTTTTTTGTCTAGCAGCATCTCTCCTAATGTAACCATTCCTCTTTTTTCCTGCTTCTGGATTCCTTGGGCATTTCCTTGCATTATGAGTATAATGTGCCTATGTGTTCTCAAACCATACTTCACAAGAGCCTTCTTGAACTGCCTACTGCATCTGAATGCCATCCCAAGGGAGAACATTGGAACTGCAGCTTTACTGTCATACTTGTTCTCTAAGGTCTTCCACCTCTCAGCTTCCCCTTCACTATTTTCCTCGTATGAATAGTCATCACTAGAGCCAAAATGGTGTTCTGCTTCTTCTTCTTTTAAGTTGCAAACTTCAGCAAACATGTCCTCTGTTGTGATGTTTCCAAGCTGGCTTCCATGAAGTCCAAGCTTCTTGGCCTTGATGTTCCTCTTCACTTCCTTGGCAAATTTCCTCATCTCTGTTACTTCTTCATCATCTGCAGAACTGTCATCCTCAGAAGGTTGTTGATATTCTTCATCTGAAGTATCAGAATCATGCACTTCTCAATCTGAATCATGGACTTGTACATCTTCACTGGCTGATTCTTCCTTGAAAGATTTGAAGTCCATGTCCTCTGTACTCTGAACACGCTCTGCTTCATCATCTCCACCAGTATAGTCCACAGAAACAACCTCCACATATATTTCTGCCACTCCACCATCAGTTATGATTTGATCAGCCATTACTTTGTAGGAACCATCATCAACAAGCAACATTAGCCCATCACGCAGCTCCTTCCCACCCCTCAACCAATGCAGACGCATAACATCAGTACCTGCAACATGATCTCCAAGGTGCCCCATGATCTCAGGCAATGAAATCTTGTCAATTTCAATATATGACATCCCACTAGTGCCACCAAGGTACTTGAGTTCTCCATCAAGATCGACAAAACCACCACCAAAGAAAAATCTAACTGCAAGATGCTCCAAATTATCCATCCTGAAATTGCAAACACATAGTACTCAATTTTACAGACCAAAAATCATGCAAAATTACTGTTTTTTCCTACAAGAATCTTAAATAATCAACCAAAAGCTACCTTCTTTGCCATTACAGTCCACTACACACCCCTAAATGGATTGATACAAAAACCCAACTAAATAGAAAACCCCATCTCATCCTAGGTCAAATCGCAATCCAGATCGATTGGAAAAAAAAAGCTGGGTCATCGAGTATTACGAACTCACCTCGTCCTCCTGCAGCACTCAGCTCAGCATCCCTTGCTCTTGATCATGGACTCGTCGTCCGCTTCGCCAGAGAGGGAGGGGCGGCGCCGCGGAACGAACGATGGGAGGGGCGAGACGACGCTTCTGGGCACTGAAGATACGGGCCTGGCTGTTTACGCTCCTGACTAGGCCAAAATAGATGGGCCGAGCGGCCAAGCAGGGCTGACATGTGGACCCGAGCACCTATGTGTCAATTTGTGCCACCGTGGACCTCCAGCAGTGCAAAACCGGGTAGGAAAACCACCACAAGGGGGTAAATATCTGGTTTCAGTAAGTTGGAGGGGTAGGAAATCCTGTTTCTTACTTGAGGGGGTTATGTATCCCACCCTCCATACTTCAGGGGGTGATATATACTTTTTCCTTATCCTTATGCCATGCAATTTGTGTGGAGAATTAGGTTAGTGTTTAACATATTCTGCACCAAACAAGAAACTTTTTTTGCTTATGGCCGTTTTTTCAGGAAATCAATAATCCTATACTTCTGACCATATACTTAAGGAGTGTTGTGTACAAATGAACTTGTTTCATATTGCACGTATATTAGTTGATATTGTAATTTAAATGTTTAGCTTGCAGAGTGAAAGGGCTATTGTTACTGAAATAGCCGGAACTACACGGGATGTAGTAGAAGCAAATGTCTCAATTCATGGCATCCCTGTTACTCTTTTGGACACTGCTGGTATAAGAGAAACTGATGACATTGTGGAGAAAATCGGTGAGATTCTTTCCCTTAGAATATACGTTCAGTGTAATGTGAAAGATAATCCTAGTCTTGACATCTATGTTCAATTCTGATCTTACACAGGCGTGAAAAGATCTGAGGCTGCTGCACTGGGAGCTGATCTGATTATAATGACAATAAGTGCCGTTGATGGATGGACTGATGATGACACTAAGCTTATTGAGCATGTTTTGGTTAACAAGGTACACTTTGTTTCATTTTCTCATCACTTTTCCTGTTAAGACTGCTTGCTTGGATATTGTTCCTGCTTTGTCCTGCTACTTTCAGTAAACCTGTGTTTGAGAACTTAGTGTGCCCCTTGTGAAACTATAAATAGTAACAGCTGTTTTCTTTCCTCCCTTTGCCTCGACTTTAGAAGTCCTCAGGTTCTGGAGTTCCGATGGTTCTTGTAATCAACAAGGTAGATTGCGCACCATTTATTCCTGGAGAACAGTTTGAACAATACAAAGACATCTTCAGAAAGCATGTACAGACGTGCGCAGTCACCGGCAAAGGCATTTCTGAGTTAGAGAGTACTGTAATAGAAGTTAGGGGTATTGAGCATGTACCTTCTGGGGGGCGGCGGTGGACTGTAAACCAGGTAATTCAGTGTGTTCAACAGTTTAAAAAAAATCAGCATATTGCTCTGCTGTGAGTATTGTTGCCCTGATGAATGTTGCACATGAAAGTCACTGACTGGTTTCTCATTGGGCTTCATATCATGCAGAGGCAATTTGAGCAGCTCCTGAGGACTAAAGAAGCTTTCACACGACTAGAATCATCAATCAGTGAGCAGTTACCGATGGATTTTTGGACTATAGACTTGAGGGAAGCGGCACTTGCTCTCGCAGCAATAAGTGGGGAGGACATCTCTGAAGAAGTATTGAGCAGCATATTCAGCAAATTTTGCATCGGGAAATGATCCACAAGCTCCACGTCCTGCTGATCCTAACTTCATCTCAGAGATGGTGCATCCAATAGTCTTAAACTGAAGCTTGTTCCTCGACTCAGAACTGTTCCACAAGCTCCATGTCCTGCAGATCCTAGCAGCATACTGACTGGCACTAGAAATGGTGAACGCCCACGCTTGTCCTCTGAAGTGCGAGATGAAGAACGTTGCAGGGAACTGTGAGGCACTGTCCACCTTGGTGCACACCACCTTGGTTCATTGAGTTCCCGCCTTGCGTCAGAGCTTGTATACTCGGCGATGTTTAGGAGAAACTTTTAGTTCTAATCGAAATAAGAATATACTGTTCCATACTTCCATTCATTCGTGTGGCTGTTTGGTATGTTTTGTCCGACTTGTGATCGGAGCACACAAATGGGTTCCTGCTGCGCACCTTCATCCTGCAAATTATTGTACCTCACATATGCGCTGGGTCATCATATGATCGTATCACGACCGGACCGGATACATGAGAAAAATGGTAACTGGTTAGATTCAGGCTTCTCAAAGCGTGTGTTATATTATTGGCTCAATAATTTGTCCTAGCCGTGTGAATATGTCATGAGTTATGTCTGTCCTTGAGACATCAACGACTTGCCTTCCTAGTTACAACTAGGCATGCTACCATTGGTTGCTGAAAGCCTGAAAAACAGTGATGGTGCCAACTTAGGGGGTGTTTAATTCCGACGAAAAGGTGAAAACCTTTTGCATTGGGCCGCATGTACATATAGAAGAAATAAACTTACACGGTTTTTGGTGAAAACTTTTCACCTCCTGCTGGAGATAAGTGCGGTCTTACAGCGCTCCAAAACAGAAATAGGTTTAAAGAATTTAGTACGATCTCTGACACAAACCGACCTTAGCTCAGTTGGTAGAGCGGAGGACTGTAGTCGTTGCAGATCAATCCTTAGGTCGCTGGTTCGAATCCGGCAGGTCGGATCCATTGTTTTGAATTTTTTTTTCTTTTATTATGTCTTCCTAATTTTTTTCTGATTATTTTGTACTCACAAGAACCATTCCTGCCTCGCCTTGACTTGGGATCAAACACAGCAAAATCAGTCAGCCAAGCTCAAAGCATGACTGATTCCAGCTTCAGGTGGCCAACAAAAACAAATGGTCTGGTGCCTCGCCAATAGGGGCGGCAGAAGAATCCATGGGCCCCGGCTCTCTTGGTGCCACGCGCGACGGTCGGTCTCAACTTTCGCTCGGCTAGTTGGCTTCCATATGCGCATATGGCTAGTAGTAGTAGACTTGTTCGGAAATAAATTGGGTGCGCACCGCGGCCACCGTGCGCACCCTCGTCCCTGAGTCTCTGCAACGTGGGCCTGAGTAGTAGTATTAAAGGGAAATCACTGTCAAAAAAAACAAGTGCATTCCATTTCTCTCTCGCTCAGGCCCACGTCGCAGAGACACAGGGATGGGGTGCGCACGGTGGTCACGGTGCGCACCGTGCGCACCCAATTTATTTCCGACTTGTTCAATGGGAGATTTGGCCGACTATTCCTGGCCGCTAAACAAGCACCGATTTCAGCTGTAGTTGTGCCGGTGAGATCGTACATCGCACTCAGTTGTGGCTTCATAATATGTGTTTTGCTCTTTTACACAAATGATGATGCAACGCATTTGCGAGGCACAATAATTTTATGGTCTTTTTCGGTGCTCCATACCACCCTATGGTAGTATAGAGTATAGAGGGATGGGTAATTTTATAATTAGACTGTAATATAATTTTTTTATTGAAACCTCCTAACAGAAATGAACATACGTGTAAAAGTAAATAAATATATCAGACCAAATAAATATGAAAATAAAATTATTTTTTTCTATAATATCCATATACCACTATGTTGCTCGATCTATACCACCTAATACCACATGTTAAAAATAATTTTTCCCATAATACTCCTATACTACTATACTACTCAATCCATACCACCGTATCCACATGTGAAGTTCTAGTGGTATACAACTAATTTGGACCGTCAGATCTTTAGTATAGAGCACCGAAGAAGACCTCTAATTCTTTAAGTTAAAACCACATAAACCCCAACCAATAGTTCGTTTGCCACACACTCCTAAATTCCTGTTGTCATCTTTTTTTTTTTTTTTGAAAGATGTTGTCATCGATTTCAGTCGTCTAAGCTTAGGAAGCGTGCAAAAATGAACATAATTTCCCAACTACGAAAGTCCACAGGCGAACTAGCATATATATGAACAAGTGTGATGGATGCTAGCTAAAGCCTATACTGAATGATCACCCTCAAAGCTATTTTTCTTTTGGGAGGCTTTCAGTGTGATCTGGCGACAGCCAATCAGCCGAATATACAACACAATCAAGCTCCTAATGATGATGCCACCCTCTCGCTGCTCCCTCCCGCCCCTGCATTATCAGATAAGAGCCCTTTCGGCCTCTGTCACCGCTTTGCCAGCCCTTCTTTAAACAAATTCAGGTTCGCGTCGCTGCCCTCAGAGCTCACATCACGCCCCCTCTCTATGTTCCAAACAAATTGGTCCGATGTGCATCATTTCCACTTGTATATTGCTGCCAGTTGCATATGCAGGCGTCGCTTTGGAGTGCGTACCTAATGCTCACCAGAAGGTGAAAGCTGCTGCAGCCCAATGGATCATAGGCTTCTTGCTTTAGTTTCGTCATTTCGATCGAGATGGAGGATATAAGCCGTAAGCGAATGCTGACTCGGATAGGTCCCAACTGATAGGTGGCTGGTTCTTGTTTCAAAGGATGAAATGGTACGGTGTTAGACCCCTGTCGTGCGCTTCTTTTTTTGTGTGTGTAAAAGGCACCAATGAAATGAACACAATGCATCATGGCAAACAGATTATTGTGGTTCGGTGGTTGGCATGGTAAACTATAAGTATTTTTTGTAAACATCACTAATGGTAAACTATCATCTTTGAAGGCATATATAGATCAGCTCCTGTTCAACAAACATCACTAATGGTAGAATATGTTCTTGAAGGCATAGATCAGTTCCCGTTCTTCGACAACCGCCGCACAAAAGTATATATTTTCGACAACAGCCACGCAAAAAAAAAAGGAAAAAAAAAGAAATCAGTATCAATTCTACACAGCTCCTCCACATAATCTATCTCTCCATCGACCGTATCACACAGCCAACTTGTGCATCCTCCGTGACTCCATCTCCTTTCAGCCGCTACCTCGGAACAACACATACGCTATTCTAGTTACTATAGGACCAGGTCGATGATCGCAACTTGCAAATCGTCACAACCGTCATACGCTTCTTCGCTTTTGTTTCGGAGTAGCTTTGATGGAGGATAAGCGAATGCTGACTCGGATAGGTCCCAACTGATAGGTGGCTGGGTTCTTGTTTCAAGGATGAAATGGTACGGTATTAGACCCCTGTCATGCGCTTCTTTTTTTGTGTCTGTAAAAGGCGCCAATGAAATGAACACAATGCATCATGGCAAACATCTTGATTGTGGTTCAGTGGTTGGCATGGTAAACTGTAAGTATTTTTTTTTATAAACATCACTAATGGTAAACCATCATCTTTTTTTTTTTGAAAAGGGGGTAAACCATCATCTTTGAAAGCATATATAGATGTCCTGTTCAACAAACATCACTAATGGTAGAATATGATCTCGAAAGTATAGATCAGTTCCCGTTCGACATCCGCCACACAAAAATCAGAGTATCAATTCTACACAATTTCAACAACAGCCGTGCAAAAAATCAGTATCAATTCTACACAGTTCCTCGCTCCACAGAATCTCTCTCCGTAAATATTCGCCATATATGTTCGCCGATCATCCATCGACCATATCACAGCGCAACTTGTGCAGTCTCCATGACTCCATCTCCTTTCAGCCGCTATCTCGGAACAATGCATACGCTATTCTAGTTCCTATAGGAGCAAATCGTCACAACCAAACTTTCTCTATTTTTTCCCTTTTTGAGCAAACGAAGTCACTCACAAGCAAGCAACGTACATGTTGGCAAGTTGCAACCCAGAAAAAGCTCATTCTTTCGCATGCAACACCGTCATCTATCTCTCTGCCTTCTTCTCTTTCTCTCCTATCCCTTTCTCCTACCTGAAGCCAACGGCATGGAATTTGCACGCGGAAATGTTAGCACTGATCGAGATTCGGAGAGCGACGACGACGAATAGTGGAGCTCGAAAGTGCTGTGGGAGGGGGATGGACAAGTGGACGGTGCTGGAGCGAGGAGTGTGATAGCCGCGGTTGGACAAGAGCGCATCGTCTTTTCCCGGCAAGCCATGGAAGGAACACCGGCGATCAGCAGCTAGTGCATCCACAGCTCCACTCGCTCAATGACGAAGAAGCTAGCAGGCAGCCTCTCTCAGCTCGAAACCAATGCGGCACTCCTTCCAAAGTTGCACGCCCTTTCTTCTGTTGGAAAGGTTCGTGTGTTGTTGTCGACCTGTCCTTGGCATATGCACCATGGCTGTCTTGATGCCAAAGGAAGAAAGGGACCTCGCAGATCTGAGGATTGATAGTTGTGTTCGTTATGCATCAGTGTTTTTTCTTCCTGAAAATCAAATAAAGCTCGGTAGCTTGATCTCGACTAGGTGTAATACTGTAGTATATATCTTTGTGACAATTTGGAGGTGGTGATGATGATTAATCACGTACTAATATAGTGATATTTCACGGCTATGCTGTTTTGTTATTTCTTTTGTTTCTCCACGAAACCTGCTACTTCCTACAAGGTTTGGCTGTCATGTAGGTCCACAAAAGTTCGTATCAACCACTAAAACAAATTCCAAAACTTAAAATACATAAGTGTTACTAAAATCCACAGTAATGTCAAACAAAGGATTAGTAAAAAAAAAGTAATAAGCCTACTAGGTGTAACATATATCTTCGTGAGTCGTGACAATTTGGGGATGATGGATTTCTTTTATTTTTCTACTACCCCAAGGCTATGTTGTTTATCATTATTTCTTTTGTTTTTCCACGACCCCTGCTACTTCAAGGTTTGACTGCAGGTACACAAAAGATGCTATCAACGACTAACAATCCAAAACATAAAAGACATTAAGTGCTATTAAAATCCACTGTAATGTCAAAAGAAGGCTTAATAAGCCTACTAGGTAGAAGTAACCAAGGTACTAAATAGCGTTCGTAGCGCCCGCAATAGCGGCCGCTATAGCGGTAGCAGTCCTCCACCGCTAGCGCTACAAGGTAGCGGACCCAAGATAGCAAGCTCGGACTTAGCATTGCTATTTTCTGCTATTGTGGCTGCTATTTCTCATATTTCACCGCTATTGCTAACGTTATGCCGCTATTTGACCAAATTTATAGTTATAGTAATATATCAAAATAAATCAAATGTCAATAAATGTGTTAAAATGATTGTTTAGGCGATAACGATGAATGATTGAATGGCAAATAATATTTATTTATACTTTTTTGTGATTTTACGTGAAATGTAATGTCTAACTAAAAACTTTTATATTATTTTAACTAAATTTATGCTAAAATTTTGACTATTTTTTGAATTATGCGATTTGGACTTAGCGTCTGCTATAGCACCCGCTCTCCGCAATCCGCTAATACTAATCCGCTACGATACCGCTAAACGCTATTTAGTACCTTGGAAGTAGCACCTCATCGAGCTCAAGTTTGTTATCTGTTTTTCTAAACACAAAATTAATTAGGTTTATCTTTTTTTAACATAAAACCGACGAGCGTCAGATTTGTATTAACTAATAGAGATAGAGGTAACAAGAGTACAAGACTAAGCCAAACTGTTAAAAAAAGAAAAAAAACCAATCACTCAAAATTTGTGATACTCTGCAAATGTTTGGCTCCTGCCATGATCTAGCATCGTGCTTCCTCTTTTATCTTATTAGGTTTAGGTTTACCTTATTAGGTAGCCTCTTCCTTAATTTAATTGGTTCTTGTCAAATTTAACTCTGAGACACGCACAATCCTCGTACAACGAAGAAGCTGCCTTTCACATTGATTTGATTGTCCTATATAAGTGTGTTTAATTTCTTGATGCCGTTCTACTTCAGACTTTGATCTATCCATTCGTAACAAGATTTCTACAAATTAAAGGATAAGGTGGTTCCTCGTATCCTCCAGCTCAAAACATTGAGAGAGCTTTCTGACAGGATGATGATGATCGTACTATAGTGGCTATATCATCATGGGCTCATGGTGGCTATCGAATACGGCACTACCAACATTCTCTAAACTCAGTCCATCAATGATCGATATTAGTCGGTTGAAAACATGAAAACAACGCAACAAATTCACTAAACGGGATTCTAAACTTACCGTCGCACGTTCCGTGCGGTCGATTCCACACGCCCCGCGCTCTCACTTTTCCACCCATGTGGTGGGACCCACTGCCAGCCTTTCCATTCACACATCCCTTACATTTTCTTCCCACAGATCCACTCCTCTCCCATGGATCCGGCGGAGGGGGCGAGGCGGCGGCGCCGAGCTGGACGCCGCCGAGCTCCGTCGTCGACGACCGTCCAGGTTTGTCTTTTTTTTTCTTTTTTTCTCAAAAACATGTTCTGCTTTTTTAAAAAAAACTTTCTTCTCCACTCTTCCAAAACTTTTTCGAAAAATTTTGTGTAATTTTTCTAAAAAGTTTTGCTCTTCCATTTTTGTTGAAAACTTTTCTAAATGTTTTTGCAAAAACTTTTCAGAGAATTCGTTCTCCAATTTCTTTTTGTAACAAAAAGTTTGCAAAAACTTTTTTGAATTGTTTTTCTTTTTTAAAAAAAAAGTTTTCTGAAAAGTTTTCCCCTTTTTGCTGAAAAGTTTTTCAATTTGCTGTAACAACTTTTTTTTAAAAAAAACTACTATAAAAGGAAAGAACGGACCGATAAAACTTTCTAAAACAGGGTTGTCTGAAATCGTCTGGACGGAAGCCTCCGTCCGGGCGACCGTAAACTAGCAACGCCCCGCGATGTTAAATCTACCACCGACCGGAGGTTCGCTTCCGTGCGGTCGACGCGCACACGCGGCGACAGGCTGACACATGTGCTGGGCCCGCCATCTTACGCGTGCCCACAAGACTCTCGTGCCCATTGCGCCCCTCTCTCATTTTTTTTCCTATCCGTTTTCTCCGCCGGCATGACCAGATGCGGTTGGGGGCAAAGCCTTGTGGAAATCTTTTTTAACAAACACTGCAAACACTTTGTACAAAACTTTTACAGAAGTTTATAACAAACTTTGCAGAAACTTCGTAAAAAACTTTTCTACAGAAATTTTGTAGAAACTATTTTTAACAAAACTTTGTAGAAACGTTTGTAACAAACTTTGTGAAAACAGTTTAACGAACTTGCTAAACACTTTTCTAAAAAAAACTTTATAAAACTTTTTTACAAAAGACTTTATGAAAACTTTGTAGAAACTTTTTACAACAGCTTTATAGCAAACTTTCTAAAGTTTTGTAAAAACAGTTTAACAATGATAGGAGCGGAGGGAACTAACTCGGAAGCGGGCGGCATCGTAAACGGCCTCTGAGCCTCGGAGGCTAGCAGTCTCGTCGCGCGGGGGGGGGGGGGGAGGGGGGGGAGGGGGAGCCGAAAAGGGAACGTGCGGGTGCGGCAGGCCTCATCGCTGTCGCTGCCAAAAAAAGGAAATGCTAGCGATACCCTTCACTAAGTGCCCTGCCAGTTGTTAGTGATTTGGAGAAGTAAGTTGCTAAATCTGTCATGATCAGATGCCAAACGTTCAGATTGTTAGATGGCGCGCGTTCGCCGCTGCAGCCTCCCGGCGAATGAAGTAGTAGAAGAAGGAGGAAGCCGAGCAATCCCGGGCGGGAGGTGAGCGGGGCGGCCGGCGGCGAGGTCGCCGCCGGTCGGGGCGGCAGTGGGAGGTCGGCGGCATGTTTTGGGGTTGCTGGGGTTCGCCGGAGTTTCCTGGTTGTAGAGGAAGGTTGGGGGCGGGAGGCCGGCCCAGCGGAGGTGGTGGGCGCGGGGACGGCGAGGCGCAACAGCGAGGGCGCCGCCGATCGGGCGGTGGGGGACGGCGGTTGGGTAGGGTAGGGGCGGGGGCGAGCTCCGGCAGTGAGGCTCCGGCGTTGAGGACGAGCTCCGGCGACGAGTTAGCGCAGGAGAGGTCGAGACGGCGGCGGCAGCTCCGGCGGCGTGAGCCGTCGGAGACGAGCAGGGCGGCGCCGGCGGCGGGGGCGAGCTCCGACGACGAGTTCGGAGGTGGGCGGCGCCGGCGATGGTGGGGCGCAACGGCGAGATCGGAGGGAGAAGATAGAAAACGAGAAGATGAAGAAAAAAACAGTACCCCTTCGTTCGCCGGGAGGACGTGGCAGCGAACGCGCGCCCTATAACAGAACTCCAAAACGTTTAACAAATACCACAACAATACCAATTATCACTACCATGCATGTGGTTGCCAATTAGGATATTTTTCAGAATATTTTTGTTGAGGTGGTACAATCAAACAGTATTTGAGACAATCTGCCCAATCAAGGTCGATGTGCACAAATCAAGCCGCCACCACCAACATCATTATGAAGAGGCCGCCACTGTTTGCCAAAAATGGCAGGAGCTTCACTGCTTTGAGGTCGTGCGCTACCCCCGTCATCTTCCCGTACAAAAACCATCGCACAGTCACGAGACGGCAACCCGGCAGCTGCTCCTCGACTGACACCCGGGCCCACGACGTTGCTCATGTGGACGACTCGGCTTTGGCGCCTTGCTGCAGGTTGACGACGACACGGGATGGTCCACGAGAAGGGCCCGTGGACCGGAACCACGCAAGCATCATGATGATTGGCCGGGAATGTGGACATGGTGTCGACATTGCCTTCGCATGGCCCAAAAGTATACAGTGGCCTCCAATTTCTAAAAAATATGGTGATATACAGCAATTTGCAGTCTGCCCCCCTGATATGGATGTCTCCTTGCCTCGTACCCTCGTCCTTGAAATGATCCTAAGGATGCAAATTGAATTTATGAATTTAGGATACCTTCTATTACAATTGTAGTACTCCCTCCGTTCCAAAATATAAGTCATTCCAACTTTCTTGGAGAGTCAAACTATTTTATCTGTGACCAAAATTATAAAGATGACTTCAAAGATTTATGATACCGAATAGCTAATACTATGAAAATATATCTAACGAAGAACCTAATGACACTTATTTGATATCATAAATGTTAATACTTTATTGTATAAATTTGGTCAAAGTTGGAAAAGTTTGACTCTCCAAGAAAGTTGGAATTTATATTTAAGAACGGAGGAGGGAGTACGTTTTTTATGAGGTCATACACTTCGGTTTACGCCAACATCCCGTTGGTTCACTGTCACAGTCTAACTCGCATACTTTCTTCCTCCAGATGCACTAAACTTTATCTAACCCAACTTTAAAAAGAATCAGCAAAGAAACAGAACAAGCCTCGAGAAGCATGCAAGTGGCCATTGCACAGAGTGCAGACACCTACATACACATGGCCTATTTCAAATGCAAGGTGTCCAATTACGTAATTAGGGATGAAATTAAAGTACATCTGAGCATTGGATCGAGCAAAACCCATCGAAATAAAGTAACCTGAAATTCAAAGTAAGAAAGGTAAAACAAAAATAAAATAAAGCAGTGACTAAGGTATCAAATTGCATGTCTAGTCGTCAATACAGAATATCAGAATTTTCTCTAGCTCCTCAAATGAAGCCAAATAAGAAAAGTTTTATAAAATATATAAATGTTTTGGCTAGAGGCAACTATCTTTCCTGACATTGGAAGCGTTGTATATGTGGCTAATACACCTAAGTTAAATAACAAGAGAATTTCGAGTTATCCTGTTGCATGACTACAGTTTAGTTCCATTTTATTGCGCAATACATCTTAGCCTTTGCATCGTGAGAGGTGTACACATTTAGTTGTGGAGACTCCATTTATTACACCCATACACACAAAACAGAAAATAAAAATATATGGAAGAAAGTAACAAGAGGGAGGAAGGTGACCATAGGCAGAGGTCGGTGGCGGACGACAGTGGAGGCTGGATTTTGACTTTTCTAAATTCATAACTTTTACTTATATATGCCTAGACATACATTATGTATCTAAATGTATCTAAGTGCAAAACAAAATCTATAAACCTAGCAAAAATGAAAACAATCTATCATTTGAAACCGAGAGAATAGTACATGCTCACAATTATGTGGCAGTTCGATCATATCGTCATGAGCATGAGACGTGCCCTCTGGTTTTGTTTTGATGTTGCGCGTGTTTGGTGCTGCCGAAATGCCCATGTGAGCTGAGAGCAAGCCCCCAGTTGGCGCGCCAAAATACATAAATAGCCCCACTATTGCCAGAACTATTATACAAATCGTTATTGTTTGGGGTGGCGCATAATTAAGCTTGTGAAGAGGATCAAATAGTATCTAGCATGCATGAACGAAAGGGAAATGATTCCCCCATGGCTCATCAGTGTGGTTGTGAGTGCTGACACGATGGATCGGACGCGATCGTGGAAGATCCCCTCACGCAATCTGACTGGCATCCTTGGCGATGCAGAATTCATAGAAATCAGTTCACTTCTCGCAAGAAAACTGTGGGAAAAAAATCCCTCGATCCCAAGGATTGTAGAAGCAAGATGGTGAGAGCCAATGCCAATCAATTGCGCACTTGGCCTGGGAGAAAGATCAACTGACTTTTCCGGAGCTGAAAAAGAAAGTCGACGAGTGAAAAAGGAACAGAATAGAACCGAAGAAGAATGTCAGTAAAGAAAGACCTTTTCCTACTGGCCAGAAGATTGATTTCGTTCGTGAGATCCATCTGTTCCCGATCCGTCACGCGCACGATCGGTATGCACACGCACCATGAACAAACAAAAGCATACACAGTGCACGTAGCATGGCCTGCTAGCTAGCTAGCTGTGTGGCTCGCAACGCATCCTGTCAAGAGGGAATCTAGCTAGATCTGTCGACTGCCATGGACCATGTATGATCTGAGAATTGAGAAGGTGATTCCAAAACTGATAGCAACTGATCTGACACGATTCATGGCAAAAATCAATCAAGAAAGAGGTCGGACTGAGATGAGATGAGATCAAAATGTACGCGTCGCACGCATCAACGTAGGATGATGAACATATTAGCATCAAAGTGCTAGATGATCAAGCATATTATGGTGGCGCCGCCGTGGCAGCGCACGGCGGATCGTCGGACAACGATCGTGCGGACGGCGGCCGGCCGGCCGACGACGCGTAGACATGTGTGTAGTAGTAGTAGTGCGTGGGCGCGCCAGCTGGCTCTCCCGGCCGGCCGTCGATCGCCTAGCTCATGGCCGCGGCGAGCGTGCCGGGCTTGTCGGAGCCTGGCGCGCCGGCCGTCGGCGCCGCCACCGCCGCCGCCGGAGCCGTGGGCGGCTTGGCGAGCGCGCACTTCTCCTTCCACTCCTCGACCGCGATGTGCTGCTGCCGGCACTCCAGGCTGCAGAACGCCGTGTCGCCCCTGCAATAACCAAAGCAGAGGAATTGAGAATCAAAGAGATCTTCCCAAGACCCGACCAAGCGAACGAAGAAGGCTTGGTACCTGTACATGAAGGTGTCGCGGCCGGGGCCGAGGCGGCGGTTGCAGAGGCCGCAGGCGCGGAGGAACGCGGCGGTCTCGGCGGCGGAGAAGTCGGCCGAGTTCCGCCGGAGCCCCGCCAGCGCCGGCGCCGCGCGGGCGCGGTACGCCGCCAGCCAGTCCGCCCTCCCGGCGGCGCCTGCTCCGCCGACGGCCCATCCGAAGGGCTCCTCCCCTGCGCCGGCGGGGGCGTCACCCTCGGCGTGCGCCGGGAGCAGCTGCAGCTCCGCCTCCTCGTCCTCCAGCTCCTCCTCCGGCACGCCCGCCAGCGCCAGCGCGTCGGGGGGCGCGAACTCCGTCATGCTCGTCGTCCGCCGCATGTGCTTCCGCGCCGGCGCCGGCCTAGCGGATCTCTTCCCCACCATCATCTCCTGCTTGCTCTCTGAACTTATTTGCGGCTATTTAATTACTAGCTAAGTGATCCTTGCAGCGGCTAGGAGGAGGGCTAGAGGAGGTGGTGTCTGGGTTTGGAGCTGTGCCGAGACGATGAGGTGGAGGTGGTGGTTGCCATGGCTATGGCCGTGGGGACTGGGGAGGGAGAGGACGAGCTGAGGAAGAGAGAGAGAGGTGGGTGAAGCAGAGAAGGAGGCAGGGGAGTGCGAGTGGTGGGAACGGGGGAGAGGCGCGCGGGGAGATAAAAGAAGGGGAGGGGGAGGAATCGGGGCCGTTGAAAGGAATCTCTGGATCCATCGGATCCACGTCAGCACCCACTAGAGGTTATTCCCCTGCGTGGATTGTCTAACGTTCTGAAGGAAAGTCACCACTGACTTCCCTCCTCTTGGACGCTATTCAGTACCCATCCAAGAGCTGCTACAGCTGTTTGCGTTGCTCAATTCACAGTAAATTAGCACAGCTACAATTATTTACTCAAATAAGGCTCAGTTCACAAGAGAAACAATAAACAAACGTGTAAGAAAGACATTTCTCAGTACAGAAAAGTACTACGTATCTCACAGTCACATTTGAAAAGCACATTTAAAGTATTTTGAATAGTTCCATGCTTCAAATAACCAAAATTATCTCCACTAAAAGAAAGTACTGCAATAGATGTATAATGTATTTGTACAGTTAGGGCATGTTTAGTTCCCTTTCATATTTTACAAAATGGAAACTTTGCACCCATCATATCAAAAGGAATTTTACATGCATAGAGTACTAAATGTGGACAAAAAAGAACTCATTACATCTAGAGTACTAAATGTGGACAAAAAAGAACTCATTACGTGGATGTAGTGTATTTCGCAAGACGAATCTAATGAGCCTACTTAATCCATGATTTGCATCATTGATGCTACAGTAATCATCCGCTAATTGTGGTTTAATTACCCTCATTAGATTCGTCTCTCGATCTGCAAGCCAGATCTGTAATTAGTTTTATTATTAGTCCATGTTTACTGCCGCTAAATGGTATTTTTCGCTTCACGAAATTTTTGCATAATGGAATTAAACATGCCCTTAGTGTTATAATTTTCGTGGCCATTAGAATTAAAAAAAGGCATCAATTACACTGTACAAACTATGGCCATAGTTAGTCACGTATCTACATGTTGTAGTGCTGGCTTTGAGCATGTATTATTTTCTTATTTTGAACATGAAAATATTTAAAATACTTAATAAGTAAAATATTTTTAAAGGTGAAATGTTTTTATCTGAGAAAAATCTTTGTTAGATTTATGCTTATTATTTCACTCATGATCGAACTAACCTTACTTGATTGATAAATGCAACCGGACTAGGCTAACTTGTGCATTGAAAAAAGCTACCTGTTGTCACATTCGTTGGATCTGTAATGGGTGGCATCGGCAGAGAGGAAAGTCACTGATGACTTCCCTTGTGCACGTCAGGGAATCCACGCCGATTCCCCTGGGTTCATTCATTTGCCATTGCCTTCGCCTTGCTGATTGCGCTATTGATTGACCTGACGTGAGGTTTTGTTTTGCGCGATATTTAGATGACCAGCAATTGCTTAGGTTCACCTTATCACAGCGATAAACCTTGTGTAGCACAATATGCCTCAAATGCAGGAGGTTTTGGCGCGACGACACAGAATTCAAATGGCGAGCAGGATATGGGAGAGGTTTTGATGATGAATGAGCTAAAGGAACTAGTATTTCTCAAGGCGGTCCGTCTAAAACAGAGAGAGCGTGATTATCCCTCATCTTGTAGAATTAATAGTCTACTACTTTGGCATCTACTCATCTTGTTGTGAAAAAGTTATGTTTCCCTAAGACCCCGTTCGGTTATTTGTGGAGGCTGAGAATGGTATCTGATAGGGATATAACAAGAAATTTAAGATATATAAAATAAGAGACTAGGATTAATTTATTTCGGGCCAAAAACTAATTTATTCATGATAGATACAACAAGAGATCGGGAATCAATCCACTAGTTTCTGACCCAGAATAAATCTTGGCCTCTTGTTATATTCATCACAAATTTTATATTATATCTATTATTAGGAACCATTCCGGCCGGGAACGGTTCTTTCAGAACCGAACGAGGCCTAAGTAATCTAGTTAATTGCTTCAAAAAAATTACAGATAGGAAGCAAGTATCTTATTACTTTCAAAAAGATAGGAAGCAAGTACTATGGTTAAATCTACGTGCGTCTAACCACGGACAAACTGTTGAACTCGATCACGATGAGAAACAACAAAAAGTAGCTAGTAGGTACATTTTCCTTCTTCCATATATTGGCAACACAAATAAAAAGACATACAATTCATGAATATTGTTTTTTTTCTCCACTCTTGAAACAATATTATGACCCAAAACAAAATATGCGGCTATATACGCATTGCATGATGCAGCTACCATATAAATTTATTCTGTTTATTATAATTAACAAAAAATGGTATAAGAAGGGTAGATGCGATGGGGAATAATTAAGAAAACATGAGCGCATGCATCAGGGGTTTTGTTCATGCAAGTTGCAGCTTTGCAAGCGACCTTTGACCTACCTCCATTGGTGTGCCCAGTGATGAATGTGTGGTACTATTCCATTTATAGTAGTGGATATTTTTAGCCTGATCTGTCGTACCACGATCCGACGATACTCCCTCCGGTGCAGTATTAGAAGTCGTTTAGGACAGCGACACGGTCACCAAAGCAAAACTTTGACTTCTCTTTTCTATAAAAATATTTATTGAAAAGTTATATATGTATATTTTAATAAAAGTAATTTTCAAGACCAATATATTTATATGATTTTCACATTTCCAAACCCAACAACTTAAATGTTATTCATGATTTATATTCCCAATGTTTGACTCAAATCTTGTCCAAAACGACTTCTAATACTAAACCGGAGCGAGTATGGATCCAGATCGAGTTGGTACCTATCACATGCGTACGTTCATGGCTCCAGGTGCAGTTTATTAGCCGCCAAACCAAAAACGGGAGCGGTTATGAGGCTAGTCCCGGTGGGAGTTTCATAGGTGTTTCATGCGTATTAAATGAGGTGCACATCAGCTATTTTGATGACATGACAGTGTATTTATGAAGAAAGAGAGGGAAGGTGTTTCATCAAATGAAACTGTGTATGCACTGTTTCCAAGACTATGAAACCTGATGAAACTTGCATTGGGGGCTAAAAAGTTTCATTTCATCCAACTCTACCCAATCCTATGCCTCACAATTAAATGTTTTGGCAAGCCTATGAAACCGTGACATGAAACTTTGCATTGAGAGACCTTGTTTCATTCGTGAACTAAAAAATGTTTAGATGACATGGCACTATTGGAAACCGTGCAACGAAACTATGCACTGGGACTAGCCTCACCCACTGCATTGGACCGGGCCGGATTAGTTATGTATGAAATAGATAGTATTTAATCAACCATATGTCTCCGATGAATGTCAACAATGGCAGGCAAAGAACGGAAGCCGTGAAGAAGCTGACTGACGGCGTTCTAATAAAAATTGAGTTTTCATAGGATACGTTGCCTAAAAAAATATGCTTGTAAGTCTAATTAAGCTCCGAGTCAAGAGAGCTTGCATAACACAATTTACAGGGTAATAGATAGAAATATTATGAGTGAAAAGAATCTGTAAAGTTGTCATCTATTCTCAATGATTTATCATGAATTTATGATTAAGAAGCTCCTGATTCCTGCCCCGTTCGCAGAAGAAAAAAAAGGAAAGAAATGTAGAGATGTTCGTATAAGCCTTAAATTAGAGTGGTTATCTACTTATTATTATTGAGTATGTATTATGGTGTGTATTGCCCCTTTCGTGGAGAATAGGCATGGCAGCAGGGCCGTGCCGGCATAAACTGAGGCCCTGTACGAAACTGTAAAGTGAGACCTGCCTACTAGTGTGAGATAGAAAACAAACTTAAAGATATAGACCCTGTTTGGATACCCTGTGTTAGTGTTAGTTTGTGTTAGATTGGAGCAAACTAACAGGAAATCATCCAAACAGGTGTGTTAGTTGCAACTAACACCTCTAAAAAAACTAGCACCTCTAAGGGGTGTTTTTTGTGTTAGTTTTGGTGGGGCCAAAAAAAAAGGAAAAAAATTCCTCTCCCTGGATCTATCTGCGCCACACCTCTCTCTTTTATCCTGTCCGCCTTCCGCCCGCCCGCCCCACCCGCCGCCGGCCGCATCCACCCACGCCGGCCGGCCGGCCTGATCCATCTGCGCCACCACCTGCCCGCCCGCCCGATCTCCTCTTCCGCCCTATCACCTTGTCCGCCCGCCTGCCTCTGCCCCCGCCGTCGCCGCCGGCCGGCATCCACCTGCGGCGGCCGGCCGGCCACATCCCCCGTCCAAACCCGCCTGGAGGTTCCCTTCAATCCGACGTCAGGAGGTTCCCTTCGATCCGACGCCAGGAGGTTCCTAAGTACGGCGTCTATCCGACGTCAGGAGGTTCCCTTCTTGCGCCTTCCTACGCCACGAGGTTCAACCCCCTTCCGTTCCTTAGTTGAGAAGACCTCAAAGTGGCCGGTCACAAAAAATCAGGATGCAAAGGTAATTACATGAGTCAAATAATTGAAAAAGGTGCTTTTATTGTCAAACTAACACAAGCATCCAAACAACCCAAGTGCTAGTGTTAGTGTTAGTTTGTGTTAGAAACTAACACTAACATCTAACAGTGTCCAAACAGTGCCATAGTATGATTTCAATGTTAATATTGCCCTGATCAAATGTCTGATTATTTGATGACACTTGTGGTTCCCTTACTATGTATATATTCATAGCTCCTTTCTGAGCTTGAATCAAATCATCTACTCTTTGCTTCTTTTTACGCTTTTGAGAGCCCGACTCATATTTCCTAGATCGATTTGCGGAAGGGAAGGGAGGGAACATGGTGGGGCCACCGAAACGCGTGGGCAAGAAACTATCACGCGCTCAACGCAGAACAGGTCGTGTCTTCGTGCATTGGACCGTGCGTCAACGTCGTTTCTCACCTGAGAAATCGTTTCCTTCATTTTTCTTCTCTTTCCTCATTAAATCTCATACCATGCCAGCATTTTTGCTTATGTGGCAGGGTATTTAATGCTATGGAAACTATCTGACCTGGAGGGTTGGGACTGCCCATACAGATGAACTATTAGGCTGCTAGTACCTGATAATTTTTCTTCTGGGCCCCATCAAATTGGGGGCCTGTGCGGCTGTACAGCCTGCACATGCCCATGCACGGGCCTGCATGGCAGTTAAAAAAACAGAGAATAGGCATGGTCATGCTCACCGTCCAAGCTCTTTTTTTTAAAAAAAAAAAACCGTTGCAAGAATGACATTACGCTAAGCTTCTCGTGGTGTCACGAAAAAAAAAAATCTGATTTCGGGAAGCGGGTGGTGGTGGGCCTGATGCCGATTGTGGTGCGACGCTGGGCCACGCCGCGAACAGCACCTTACGACTACACGGCCCTACAGCACCCCCCTTTTTTTTAGGGCTACACGGCCCTACAGCACCTTACGAAGGAGGCTACGACCGACCTGATCTGTGGTCCTACAAGTCAGTCAGTGCGTGAGAGGGGATAAAATATTAAAATTGCAAAGAGGCAGGCGCAGCGCCGTATAGTGGGTTTCGACTTCCCGGCGGCCCGGACGGGAGTGAAATGCTGATAAGATAGAAGGGCCGCGCCTTTGTTCCTGTCTCGATAATTATTGGTGGCCCATAGGGCCCTTCTATCACGACTCGAGTGGCCCGTGAATCATGGGCTTGAATGTTCTTTCTGTGGGCCGTCTGACCATCGCGTTCCTCCTTTTTAGGTGAGTCCGTGAATCATGGGCCATCGAGGGGAGGGGGCCCGTGATTCAAAGGGAAACTAACACTATCTCCAACAATAGAACCCATAATATGAGACCTATATGAGATTTGGGTCACGCTAAAAGATATAGGTCACGTACCTAAACGATGTTGTCTCCAACAACAGACCCAAACAGGTCCAGGCGACACAGACTCCCCCCGGCCGGTTTGTTTCCCGCGCGTTCGATGAAATTGGCGGCAACAGAAGTCCAGGCGACACGGAAAAAAAAGAGGAGCCGTCCAGGCGGCACGGACGCAGAAGGAGGAGCTGCCGGCGTCTATCCCGAACGGACGCAAAATAAGGAGCCGCCGGCGGTCAACCAACAAGGTAGCCACCGGCGATCAGCATCACAAGGTTGGGCGTCGGATCACAGGTAATCTGATTTCTAGGGGATTAAATCCCTCAACCTTCTACAATTTTTCCCTAAATCGACTTTGCTTTGACCTGGATTGCAGATGTGTTGGCCATGGCTTGGAGTTATGTCAAAATGTCCATGTTTGGGACAGCTGCGGCATCCTCCAGGGACGATGAGATCGTGGCTGCAGTGGCTGTCCTCACCCAGGTGAAAAAAAAAAACGCTCTTGGGGAGGTTTAGTGCCAGGCCACAAAATTTATAAGCGTGATCGAGTTGCAGCGAACTGGCAATTGAATCAGGACTACTTTGTTGAACGTCCACTTTATAATGAGGAACATTTCAGGAGGAGGTACAATCTTTGGCCTTGTTTCCATTTTCATGACAGAGATTAAATTATTTTGGTAAACAATCATCATTTTGTGTTGTAGGTTCCGAATGAGAAGGGAATTGTTCCTTCGGATAGTGGATGAGGTCACCACTAATAATAACTTCTTCAAACAGAGGAGAAATGCTGCTGGGCAGTTAGGATTCTCTGCTCTTCACAAGTGCACGGTGGCTCAAAAGATGCTAGCATATGGAGGGCCAGCTGATGAGTTGGATGCTCATTTGAAAATGGGAGAGAGTACTGTCCTGGAGACCCTGAAGGAATTTGTTACGACTGTGATCAAGGTGTTCGGCAAAGAATACCTTCGTCCTCCCAGAAGTGAGGAGATAGAGCACATATTAAGCATCAATTTGGCTAGAGGTTTTCCGGGAATGATAGGTAGCATCGATTGCATGCACTGGGAATGGTCTACCTGCCCGACTGGTTGGCAAGGCATGTACAGAGGGCATAAAGGCAAGCCAACTCTAATACTTGAGGCGGTGGCAACACAGGATCTTCGGATTTGTCATGCTTACTTTGGTCTACCAGGGTCTCACAATGACATTAATGTTTTGCATCGTTCCAATGTTTTTGATGACTTGGCTAATGGGAGGGCACCCTCTGTTGAGTTCCATGTCAACGACAACATATATTCGCTTGGATACTACCTAGCAGATGGCATCTATCCTGATTGGGCTACACTAGTCAAAAGCATTCCGATGCCAATTAGCAACAAGCAGAAGGTATTTTCAGAGCAACAAGAGTCATGCCGAAAGGATGTGGAGAGAGCTTTTGGTGTCCTACAGGTTAAGTGGAAAATCTTGCACAGGCCAGCTCGTTTATGGAATCAACAAGTACTTAATTCAATAATGTGAGCTTGTATCATACTTCACAACATGGTAGTTGAAGATGAGCGCGGGGTTCAGCTACCTCAAGTTCACCCATTAGAATGGCCTGGAGTGGCTGACCCACCAATTAACCAGGCTACAGAAATTCCAGGAATTGAGAAATTTATTGATGCTCAAAATATCATTCAGGATAGAGAGATGGCAGGTCAGCTTCGAAACGACCTGATGGAACACATGTGGATGCTATATGGCCAATGCTCTGGTCCTTTTGCTCCCAATAACAGGAACTAAAGTCTTTAGATGTACCTTATTTTGTTGCCTATTGATATCATGTACATGACAAATAGTTGTATCTATTTTGTTGGTGTGTGTTGTCAGACATATATGCAATTGCTTTGTAGTTTTTTCTAGATTTGGTTCTTGCTTATCCTTTCTCCCCCTTATCTGCAGTGAGTGATAGCAGCCTCAATGGGCTTGAGAATCTCAGCTGCCTGGAACTTTGCCTGAGTAGATACAACAGCCAGGCAGTGTTTGGCTCAGCAAAATTGCAGGCAATTTTTCTCAGGCAGTTTTTGACGAGGGCTGCATCCAAACAAGCCCAATGTGCACACACCAACACAATTTAACATCAGTGACAGCAGCTCATACTCAGTTGAACATCAGTGAACGATAATACATCAGTTCAACAGCAGTGCACGACGCTAAAGATAATACATCAGTTCAACATATAATAATTTAGTTCACAACACATTCATATGTCTAACACATGGCTAACACAAGTGAAACTCTCCTTAGCCTTCGTTGTCCGAGGGGCTGATGAACCCTCTCCGCTCCATGATTTGCCGCTGCATGCCAATATAATAGTTTTTCAAATGAGCGGGGACCTTCTCAATGTCAATCGACATAATACTAGACTCAGCTGATATCAGTTGAGCCTCTGTCTGCTTCTCCCTAATCTCATTTTCCTTCTTTTGTTGCTGCTTACTCATCTTCATTTGTTTCTTCTGAAGCTTCAAAAGATCTTTTTGAATTTTAATTTTTTCATCCTTCCTGCTAAGGATTTCAGCCATTTGTTTGTCTTGCTTCTCTTCTGTATGCTCTGCTTTCTCCTGCAAACGCTGGAGAACTTCAACAGCTGCACTAGATGATGATGCCTCTGTGCAGCTCTTTGTTTTACGCCTCTTCGCACTATCCCTCCCCTCAGGTCGTGATGTGTCCATATTTTCATTACCAGATTCTGTATGGCCACCAACAGTTTGTCCTTGAATTGGAGGACATGACATTCCATTAGGTGATGTAGAGTTGTTTAACTCCAGAAATTTCTCGTTCCATTTGGCCTCGTTGCGAAGTTTTTTCCAGCAATGCATGATGGTAAATGGTTCTGTTTTCTCATACATCTTTACTGCATCATCTATCTACAAACATGAAAATAGATTAATAAACATATGCATACTAGAGACTAGAGAGATGGAGGATAGCATGAGTGAAAGTATACCCGATCCTGCTCATTTTTTCCACTCTCATTCATCCTATCAACAGCTGCTTTATGCGAACAGAACTTGTTCATCGCTTTCTGAATCAATAACCACCTATGCTGAACTGCAATCTGGCTTCGGATGGATCCTTCAGGCTTATGCTCATTGAAATAAGCATGCATCCTCTTATAATAACCGCCTGAAGTTTGATTCACACCTGTATGTTATGCCACCATGTTATTTGGGCATTAGAGGGTCAAAGATTTCTAAAAATATGTTGCCAACTATTACTAGTAATTGGATCTTTGCTAATATTCAGAAATGCCGAACACACCACCAAGTCCTCCTCTTTGTTGAATGAAGCTCCTCTTCTGGCCACATTTCTCTTCTTTGCAGCCCTATTTGACTTCAATGATGTAGAGTCCTGATTGCATTGGTTGTTGTCGATGGACAATCCCTGACTAGATTGCCCATTCATAGGTGGTGGGCACGACATCTGGAGGAGCCAACCATATTGAACTAGTGACAAAAGAATTGTTAATCATCGATGTATTGATATGTACATAAAACAAATAATCAGATGCATGGTTGCAATAAACCTGGGTGTTTGGAGGAACATCGAAAGATCCCATAGCAGCAGAATAACCAAAAGCCCACTAATCTTCCCCAAATAATTCTTCAGATTGAACAGGGAGACCACATGAGCCATTAAAATTGTTATCCATCGTCCTAAATACAACAAAGAATCAATTAAGCATGGCAAACAATCATACGTGTGACATGAATCAAACTCTGAATCATACTAATGTGATGTCAAAACTGTTCAACAGACTACATCCATGCATGCTTTGTGCGGCCCGGACGTTACAGGATTGTTTGCTAGAAAGTATTCAGCACAAGGCTACATATCAGGCAAATCCATTTGTCTTCACGGACGAGCAAGAGGTGAATAATAATTAAAAATCTAACAGACAAGCAGCAAACCTTTCGGTCGATTGAATCAGTGAACCCATACCTTGCAAAGCTTTCGATCCAGATCTCACCGCCGGCAAAGCTTCTCGTCGGGGCGCGGACGAGCGACGGCAGCGGCGGCAGCGTGGACGAATGACGGCGGCGTGGACGAGCGACGGCAGCGGCGGTAGCACGGACGAGCGACGGCGGCGCGGACAAGCGGCGGCGGCGTGGACAAGCGATGGCAGCAGCGACTCCTTTTTTCCCCTCTGCGTGAAGGACGTCCCTGCGTGAAACGGTTGGACAGCAGATAGGTCGAGGAGAGAGAGAGCTATTTTTGGGTTGCCAACACCACCGGACCAAAAATGGGTCTTTGGTTTAGGTCATCTGTTGGAGGCCCATTTTCCCCCTAAATTCACTATGCATGACCCATATATGGGTTTGGGTCTCACGATAGGTGGGCTGTTGGAGATAGTCTTACTGCTGATTTATTTTCTACGCCACCTTAGTTAGACAAGGTCGTATAATAATCTATACTATAAGGATCATCAACAATTGTAAACCATTCTCACTTAAAAAGACTTCCTATACCCCTCATAGAAGACCCACCTGGCAGCTTGCAAATTGATTACGAAAGTTTCCACCCGAAAAATAACAGCGGCCGGCTGTTTCCGCGTACCCACGTCCGACCCGCCTCCGTCAATCACGCACGGGTTCCTCTCTCTCCGTTTCTTTCCTTCTGTATCGTGCCCGTCCCCTCTCCTTCCTATCCCTATTCCCCATTTCCTTCCATCCATTCTCCAATCGGGATCCCATCCTGAGCGGCAGCGTGGGGGCGGGGGCAGCTCGTGCGGTGGCGTGGCGAGTCCGGCCGCGCGGAGGAGCTTGAACTCACTCAAGATTGCTTCGTTGGCATTCGATTTGTTGTTCCGCGTCGTCGAGCCTGTGAAGGTGAGCAGCCATCGATCTTCCCTGTGGCGATTTGCAGCGGAGTTGGCCGGACGACGGCGTGCTCGAGCGGATTTGGCCGGACGTCGTTGTGCAATGGATCTTCCCAGACGTTGTCGTGCGATTTGTTTGCTTGCTGATATGAAACTATGGTGAGGTGACGATGCCCTAAATCCATGCATCCCCGCTATCCATCGACCAATGGGCAAGGGGGCGGATGTTGCCGCAGTTCTCGGTACTCATTCAAGCCGGCAGGCATGGACTCTTGAGGTGAGCAGCAATCTTGGTACTCATTGAACCTTAAGCCAATTCCTTTAGATTAGGAGCATTTACTTTTGGTTAATTATTATTGATTCATTTTACATTATTTTTAGAACTTCTCCCCTTTTCTGTTTACCCACGAGTAACTGGGAATTCTTGTAGTAGCCATATCATCTGAATCTCAATTTTACCCCCAAGTTATATAGATCAGCACAGGTAGCTCAATGTGTTTGTAGCTCAACGGATGGACTGCCTTGCTTTGCCAGTGCAAGGTTAGGATTAAGGAACGTTTTTTTTTTTGTTACTGCTGCTTATTGCTTCAGCTCTAGGCGTCTCCCCCATCCCCTGATATCTGCTAATTTTATGTGATCTGTTTTTTGAATAATGGTTTGCGTTCGATTTGTGCTAATGAATGTGAGCAGTTTCCATATGTATTTGTGATCGCAGTTCCAGTTGCCATCATTTTTAATTGTAATCCATAAGCTAGATGTTCAGTGATGCAGATGTGAACCATTCCTTTTAATACTCGAAGAACTTGAGAAAATAATGGATAGGGATTGTAATCCTTGTATTTCTGATTAGTTGATTTCCCCTTTGCACTTGAAGATCAGAGGCCTATATATTTTTTATTTGTTTATGCAGGTTGCTAATGGTCATCGGCCATTGCTCGTGACGTAATGGTTCTATATTGTGTAAACGCTATCTGATGTGTTTTGGATCTTGTATGGGATTAGGGTAAGCCTATTCATGATTTAAGAGTCAGTCTTTTTTCAGTCACACAAACTCTGTAGGCAGCTACACATAGATTACTGGTCTCTCCTGATGTTTTGTATTAACTGAAATTCCACAATGTGATTTAATATGCTAATCAGGTGTTCATTTACTTGCAGGGAGAGAGAAATTATATGATTTAATATCTGAAAGCTTTTGGTCACGAAACTGCATGCCTCCCACCTTGACGCCAATGTCAAGGATTTCCAGATGCTACCCATTCTCCTATCGCTTGGCAATTCTGGTACATAGTGCTCTTAATGGTTATGTGGTTGTACGGTTCACCCCTATTTGTGCCCTTTGAGTCTGTTGTCCCTCTTAGTGTCAAACTGAAATGAAATATAGTTGTGTTTATATGCAGATGTCAAGGTGAAGTCTACTGAGTAATTTGTCAAACTAAAGATCTCAAGGTTTCTGATTCTTGTCCTACATGGCAATACAAGTTTGCTTTTTTTTACTCTTATTAACTTTCAGTAGAATAAATATAGCTATGACTTCTAAACTTGGAAATTTCAGAGCTGAATATTGCTTATTGGTACGATATTTCAGGTCTCATTTGACAGCGTTTTTCTCGTATTCTTATGCTCCTATAAATAGATTGAACTTTCCAAAAAAAATATATTTGGAGACACGAAATTAGCGGGTTTGTTTGCCTGCATTTTTAGATTTTGAATTCAGTTTGCAACTTATAAATAAATCTTACAATTGTTTTTTCCTTTTTAATTTACCCTGTTTCATACAATAATCAATATGGTACACTAAGTTACTATTATTCCGTGATATTTTAAAATTGTTTAATTCATTTCCTTTTGCCGGTAGACATATGCTAGATAAGCGTGGATCAAAGGAAGGTGAATATGCTTGTAAAGCAACTGCGTCGCGTTTAATTATACTTATCTTGGAAGAAATTGAAACAGTTACCGGTACAAAAGGTAGTGTTACCAAATATGCACATCATAGCTCCTGCTAATATCTCTCACTGCCTAGCTGGCAAAAAGAAAAAAAAAACCTTGGGTTATTTCTACTTGCAGTGTTTGCTGCTAATTTACTAATTTTTTATAATCAGGTCTATGTGCATTTGTCCCTAATTCAAAAGAGTGTATTTTGGCTCTGCCAGCAATCACATCTAAAGGATCTGCTTTGGTATACAAAGGATCAAAACTTGAATCAATATGTCAGGTAATCTGTTGGTCCCTCGCTTCATGTACCATAGTATTGGCTCCAGGTGGTTTATCCTTTCCTATTAAGATTTTCTCACATCCAGCTTGGTGAAGATTATTATATTATTCATGCTTTTATCTCAGTTGACAATCACTATAAAGGTGTATTATTTTTCCATTAGTTTATTGCCAGCATTACTCTCTAATCCAGAAAATAACTACAATTGTAGGTCCATTAAAGTCTAAAATGAAGATTTGAAGCAAAGCAAGCTTTAGTGCTTTGAGTAACAAGTAAGCACTCCACAGTTCACTGAAATAATTTTTACTGTCCCATGAGTAACAAGGAAAGATCCTTGACGTGCTACAGAATTTTAAGCTATTTTATGTATGTGCTTCTTCTTTTTTTTTCTACATTATGGTTTGCCTGGAATTCCAAAACATGAGAAAAACTGAGGCATCCTTGTATTGTGCAAATGGTATGTCATCATCCTGGTGTTCATGGTTGATTCACCAGGTGAGAATCATATTATATCCGTTCGCCACTTTATTTTCTTGCTATAGTACTTGAGATTGTTCATATTCTTTGTGGAAAAGGGAAAACAGTAGTGCTGGACTATATTTTGCCTATTGAGAGTTATATTTTGCCAATATATTCCTGTAGAGTATATGTTAATTACTGGAGCTATTTTCTTTGCTTAACTGTCTGCTATTACACATTGTTCCAAATTTGTTCCCATGGTTATTTAGCTAACCTCATATCTGAAATTATGAACTTCTAATGGGAGAAGTTTAACGATAAATTCGTGGCAGAAAACGCCCATAGTGCAGACCTTGCCAGGAGGATCCAGTGGTGAAAGCCAAGAGGGTACATGTGGGAAAAGCTTTCCTGGGTTGTCGATAATTCATTGCTAACCTGTTCAATGAGCAAGGGCCCAAAGCAGTGCTGAACCTTTTCTGTTGTTTCTGATTCTCAGACAGAAGATGAGCAAACTGGCATATAGAAGAGGACAACATGAATAATTGTTCATGGCTGAGATGAAGATAGAGTGGGGAGGGAAAGAATATGATAACAGAGGGCCAAATGTTTCGTCAACCATTTGATGCTGACCTTGTAGGAGCTAGAGTTGTCAAACATGTTTTATATTTGTAAGTATATTGGGGAAATTATGAGTCTGATAATTCATGAATTTGTTATTGTGCCTCCTTGAGCTGATAAGAAAATCTATGTTGAATTGATGACTTCCTGAAGTTAGTTTTTTATTATTGAATAATTTTAGCGCGTTTATTACTGAATAAAAAATATAACTATTGTTGATCGATAATTATTTTAAAAGATACACCTTTCCAAACAAAATATAATTTATTGTTATTAGACCTTTTGTAAATATGAAATCTTTTTTTACCACGTGCACCTTTTGCTAGTGCTATTAATAAATCATAGTATGTGTAGTTGTTTTTTTTTTTTTTGCGATCAGTACGTGTAGTTGTTTTATAACCCGCCTTCGCTCGAATTATCTATTCCTCCTCAAATAAGTATCAGTTGACGTGTGAGCGGTTGGCACTAGCGGCAGTGATATTTTTAGGAATAACCCGTGGTGTGTGACCGTGTAGGATTGAAGCAGGTGAGGAATGAGTACATGAGATGTGCGCGTGAGGATCGATGCGTCGTCATACGTTTATCTTGAAGTATGCTTAAGAGCTAAGGGTGTCTGTCTTCATTCTTAATCGTGAAGTAGGCTGGGGAGATATGTACCATTGACCGTGAGTAGAGCTTTGAATTTGCAAGGGAGAACAGATTACCCAGTCATATCATATCATATCACCGTCACACACGCACACCAAAAAAAAAAAAAAACTCTTTCTGTTCTAAGCAAAACTTTTCTCTGAAAAAAAAACAGAAGGGAAATCCACATATTTCGCCACTTAGGGGTTGTTTAGTTTATTTGGGTAAGATTTTTGAAATGGAACATTTCATCTTTAGCTAATCACAGAACTAGTTACAAATTCCGTCCGTAAATCGCGAGACGAATCTATTAATACTAATTAATCCATCGTTAGCCCATGTTATTGTAGCATTACTATAGCAATTTATTGTTTAATCACGGCCTAATTAGGCTCATTAGATTCGTCTCGCGATTTACATGTGATCTGTAAAATGCGATTTTTTGTGTACAAATATTAATCTGATTGATGTATAAAAATTTTGACAGAAAACTAAACATCCCCTTCAGTCGTCAAGTATCTAACTCTGTTCCTCTCTCAAAAGAAAAAAAAAAGTAAACTCTGTTTGACGTGATTTGGAAGCCCCATATGCATGTCTTGCCAGAGTCGACCTTTCGAGCGGCGTGTGTTTTGTCGCGCTGCGGGTTCATGCTGTCCACCGATCTTGTGCAGGCGATCGCCTCCCTCCCACCCTGCCAGGCCTCCCTACTCAGGACTTGTTTAGTTCACGAAAGATTTCGGGTTTTGATTTTACCGATTTAGAAGCAGTAAATGTAAAAAAGTGAAAAGTTATATGAATAGGGTGGAAATCTTAGATGAATCTAACGATGGTAATTAGAGAGTAATTAATTCATAATTAGCAGGCGTTACTGTAGCATTACTGTTGCAAATCCTGGATTAAGTAGACTCATTAGATTCGTCTCGTGATTTACAGCCTATCCATATAACTTTTCACTTTTTTTGTCTACATTTAATACTTTATACATCTAAGATTCTTTTTGACGTGGTGAAAAAAATTAGTGTGGGAACTAAATACGGGCTCAACGGCTGATATATTGGACGGCGCGGCGCACGCAAACTCGGGTAACACGATGCGTACCGCCTCACCGACCCCAGCGCAACAACTTCACCTGTCACGTTGAAACAAAAATTGTCCGTCCCGCTCTGAAAAAAAAGGAAAAAAAACAGGCGAAACAAAACCGCCGCCATCCTTACCCGCCACGTCACCAACGACGGGGCCGCCTCGCCTTCCCCGCGTGCCCTGCCCGTGCCGACCGTCCCACACACGGGTCTCACTCTCACCACCCCGTCCCGACCCAGACGCCGCGCCGCACCGCACCGGATCCTTACCCTGTACGGCACCGGCGCCACCGCCCCGCGCAACCACTGGCGCGCGGGCCCCGCCTGCGGTCGGCGGCGCGTTCCCATCCACCCCCTGTCCTTAAACGGCCCCGTCACGCGCTCCACGCCCAGGTCTTTGTTGATTGGTTCGCCTTCGCCTTCGCCTCGCCTGGCCTGGCCCCGTCTCCTCTCTCCTCTGCTCCCCCCTGCCCACGCATCCGCGTCGCCTCGCCTCGCCTCACCTGCCGCCCCCGCCGTCTTCATTCCCCCGTGCTGCGCTTTCGCCAGCGCGCGCCTCCCCACCCCCCACCAGAAAAGAAAGAAAAGAAGGGAAAAAAATTCTCAAAAAGAAACAATCCCCCAATTCCCCTCGGGCATTCACCCGCCCGGCCGCCCCCAATCCGACCCCGGATCCCGCTCGATCGAGGTGAGTCCTCCGCAATCCACCCCAGATTCGTGCGGTTTCCGCCCTCTCGCTCCCGAATCCGCCTCTGGATTCTGCGCGCTTGGAATTTTTTTGGAGGGCGGTTGCTGGTTAGGGTAAGGGCCGGGAGTCCGCGGCCTCGCACTGACGCAGGGGTGGTGGTTCCATTCGGACAGGTTTGGTCGACGTGAGGAGGCGGCGGAGGAGGAGGGGATGGACGAGTTCGAGCTGGAGGACAACCTCGAGTTCATCCTCCAGAGCATCCAGGAGCTCATGGAGGACCAAGGGGACAACAACGCCTTCGGCGATGCCAACCAGAACGAGCTCTTCGCCAACCTCGTCAACTACGACCACGTAAGTCACCCCTCCCTCCCACTCGATTGGTCGGTCGCGGTTTCGTCCTCCTTGTTGGGGAAATTTTGTTTGTTAAAAAAATTATTTTTGGGGGCAGGACAACATGCTGCCGGATGTGTCTGCGGCGGACGTCGCCGCCGGGAAGGACATGCAGGGGATCCCCTGGGACAAGATGCTCTTCGGGAGGGATCAGTACCGGGAGATGAAGATGAAGAACTACAGGAATTACCAGAACCTAAGTTATAACCGTGAGGATGCCTTGCAGGTACGTACTGGACTACTTGCCTGCTTCCTACTACTACTTCCCAGAAGGTCAATGCCTGACTAAAATTGTAGTGCTTAGGGTTTCATTGTGAACCGTAGAATGTTGAATTCGCTGATACGTGATATGCTGCATCCACTTAACGCTCGTGAACATCGCGTTGAGACATGGCTATATGGTGTGTGATTGTTTTGACTCAGTGCTTGGTTTTACATTGCAGGTGGCATCATAAGTTCTCCTGTATCACACTTGTATTGCCTTTTCATGTAGGTCACAAGCCAAGTTATGGATCAAACTTGGTGCACATAAAATTGTTCATCAACAATTCAACATCTAACCTAAACATTTTATTGCATTTATTTTGTTAATGGCATAATTTTCTTTAGCTAATTCCCTTCCTAACATAGCATTTAACATCACGTATCCCTTCCGAACTTAACATTTCACATCACATCGTGGCACATTAAGTGTCAATGTAATGCTCATGTCTGTATGACGTTCTTCCGGTGAAGTAGAATCATGTTGTACACTTGTTTGGCTCGTTTATTGCACTTGGATTTCTGAATGAGTGTATGAGATAGTCAATTTTCAGTGTGCTAAGGCACAACCACATTCGAATAATTCCAGTTGCAACTTTGTTGCATATATTTTGTAGTGACCATCTTAGATTTAGAATTTTCCCCACATGATAGTCATGGTATGAGAACAAATGTCCCGCCTATGTTTTTTTTGTTTAACAATCAGTGATGGCCAATGACACGTGTCTGAAATTTTTTTGTTGTGTCTTCTTGCGTCTGATACGGCTAGATACGTGCCGTTTCTGTAGTGCTGGGACTTCTCCTTGGGAAGAACTTAACCTGATCTTCTGTGGGATTCCAGCTTGTGCTGTATGTTTGAGTTACTTTACAAAGTTTAGAATTATATCTTAGATGAACAGCTAAGCTAAATCCTGATTTTCTGCGGACGCGCCAGTGGCCCAGTGGCTTGCTCCCAAGGGAGGGATGCCGCGTTGCAGGGGTTCGAACCCCGCTCCCGCACCTACCCTCCTGTGACGGCTGCGCCAAGGGCGGCGCTGTTAAAAAAAAATCCGAGTTGGACATCTGCACCCATGTCAGATTCCGACTCTCGCATCATCCTGGTAACACTGGTGATGGCAGTTACTGCCATAACACTACAATTTGCAAACTGACTGTACAAAACTGTCATCTAGTTTTTTAGTAAAATTGCAACATGATGATAGCAGTCAAAAAAATTGGCTAAAAAGGCTATGGAAGATGACAATTATCGAAATTAGGAAGGATATGAATGAAAGTTTAATGTGATCAATAGCACACACTTCCTCCTGGCTGAAACATGGTCACACATTTATAATTGAGTACAAAAGACTATAGAAAGATCACCAAATTAGGAGACACAATCTCAGATGGCATATCTGTGGTCCTACGGTTGCTTCCTGTGGCCTGTGGATGCTCTGGGAATAAGATGTTATGCAGGATGTGCTTTGTTATTCTTTTAAATCCTCATTATGTTCTTTGGGTTGGCAAAAATTTCATGAAAACAAACCACCACCACCACTTATCACTAACTTATGTTATGCTGCTGATTTCATGTCTCAAAACACTAACATTCACTGCTAGTTCATCGAGCTGATTGTCATGCTTCGCTATGCCCATATGTTCTCTTGCAGTTCTTGGATTTTATTTTTGGTGGGCAGCAGAAAGCATGGATGAACTTTTTAGGTATGGGTTTGGTTGGGTGCATGTGCTCATGCAGCTCATTGATGGGGATGGGTATTAGCTTTTCATATATGATGGTGCAAGGTGGTTTGGTGGGGCATATGTCATATCCAAAACCAATGGGTTCAGATAGTGCGAATCTGTTTAGCTGACCTAGTCTATGTTGTTTACGTTGAAGGCCAAAAAGTAGATCGGATGTCAAAGACTATCAGTTACACTTACACTGCATTCCAAGACATTATCCGGTTGTCTCATTAATTGCCAACTTTGAGCCGATTAGCCACTTTACTAGTTGTAATCAGTGATTTGATGCACAAAACAGGGAAGGAGCCCTAGTCCCTTTTTTTGACATTCGTGCACAAGTTCAAGAGGAGGAAAAGAGCAACTACAAGAAGGGGATCTTAACTAAAACACCATTCACCATCTATAAAGTCATGATAATCAGTTAAACATTTTGGTTGAATCTGCTATTTTGCATGTCAAGGAAAATAGTCAAAATTTTCTTGTTGTGAATATTGTGAATCTACTTGGAGCACTTCCAGTCTATCATTTGTTTGGGCTATGGAGCAATCTACTTAAAAAACAAATCTAGCATAGGAATTTCTCATGACTGCATGAGAGCTGCCCTGACCATTATAATTAATAGGAATGTGTTACATGCTGATTTGTTTTTGAAAGTTCTGGCTCTCTTGTATCTCTGCTTTCCTTGTTTCATCAGATGTATACATGCTGCTGTGCCCAATCTTGGTGTTGAAGTTTGCATCTTGAACCTGACCTGTATGATTAGCCCATCTTTTCAGTTACCTAACTACCACTTCTGGTTTTTGCATAGTGTTCAATAATAGTAAATAAAAATTTGTTTGGTGGTAGAGAGCTTTACCCTGGGTCATTGAGTGGAAACAAGTACACTGACTTCAAGTTTTTAACTTGTTATACTGGTTACCATGATTTTGTGGTTGATTAACAGAAAGTTGTCACATGGAGATGGAATTAATATTCTAGGTTTCATCTGTTGACCCCAAATAATTTACCCTGAAACTTATGCATATAACACTGTCATTCAATTTTGCCACTCGATCCAGTCTTTATTATTGATTGTAACTTGTCCAGCTCCTCACAATTTATTTTCATTTATGATTTCCAGGAGTGCAAACAAGTGGAGAAGGATAGTCCTTACTATGATTTCCACTACAACACAAGGCATGCTCGGCCATCAATTGTGCATTTTCAGGTCTGATTTTCCTCTGTTCGGCATTAAAGTACAATATTCTGAGCAAAATTATGATTAAGAATGTTGTTTAAGAATCTCTTTGGTTCGAGGAATGATTTGTCATCGGAAGTTTGGTCAATTTGGAGGTTATCCTGAGGTCAAGTGTCATTAGTAGGCTCATCTTTCTGGCTTGACCTCAGTTCATCATTTTTATTATCGGTCCTTCCAAAACCGGACAAGAAGTTCATTAATTGATTATAGGCCTAAACCATTCCTTGAAAACAAACGCAACATATAGTTACTCAATATTTATAAGGTTAACAGATTGAACAGTTCGGTTTCTAACAACAACAATAACAACAACAACATAGCCTTTTGTCCCAAGCAAGTTGGGGTAGGCTAGTTCGGTTTCTAAGCAATTAAATAGTTATCCTTGACCTTCTCCACCTACTAACCACAAACTGCCGCATTAAAATTATTTTCAGTGCATGTACGAGTAGGATACTGGTTACGAAAGTGAGAAATTCTCTAGCACTATCGTCTTTGAAAAAGGATTTTAGTATGGTACTTGACTGTGATTTCAGAATGACATATTTAGATGTGAACTGTGGTATTGTTTCATTCTCATGTATAAGTAAAATTCATGAAACTAGATTTAAGATAGCCAACTTGAACTTAA
This sequence comes from Urochloa ruziziensis, assembly GCA_015476505.1. Classification (NCBI taxonomy): domain Eukaryota; kingdom Viridiplantae; phylum Streptophyta; class Magnoliopsida; order Poales; family Poaceae; genus Urochloa; species Urochloa ruziziensis. Next base: position 41,984,922 of record CM027124.1, read on the forward strand.
CAAATATAAGATAACTTGCAATAGTTTTTCCATGGAACCAATATTTTTTGTTATGACCAAATTGATGAAAGTAATTTTCATGTATGAATAGATAATTACTTTGTTGAACTTGTTCTGTTGGAGTCTTTTACTTGGTTTTGCTAAAAACCTAAAAATTTTAGTCCACAGAAAGCTCATTTCTGGTTATCCTTGTTTGATTAGGTGCATACAGAAAAGGTTTACTTATATTTGTCCTGAAACTAGTTTTATGAAATCTGTTTGACTTGGGAAGCTTTTATTATCAATGAGATGTTAACAAGGAGTTCAAGTTCTTAGGCTACATGCAATGGGAGTTTCATTTTCAATTAATGAGCTGCAACATAAGCAAAACGGGTGACGTGGCATCTATTTAATCAGTTTCATATAGATGAAACTACATCTACACACTTTCTAATTTTCGGAAATCCTCCATTCTTCACTGCAGCCAATGGGGTTCATTCATGTATAGGACCAGCCATCATGTGACAATTAAGTACCAGCACATGCCTATGAAACAACATGATGAAACCATGCATTAGGGATGAGAGTTTCATTCGACAACATATTGCTTTGCCTATGTGGCTGTCTTGGGAAACATAAATTTGAAACACACAATTGGAATTATCACTTGTTGCATTGATAAACTGTTATTGTAACCAAGAAACTGCCTCCTTGCATGAAAAGATAAAGCACCTTCTGTGAATAACATGGTCACTTGCATAAAACTTTTCGCCTTCTATATGGTGTTATTAGCCTATCCATGTAAGTAACACTTGCACATAAAAGGCATGCTTTACTTTTTGCCAAACTGTTCCCCTGGCGAAAAGTTTTTTGCTTTCTGTATCGGATTTGCTAATTCTTAGTTCCGTAGCATTGCCTAAGGGAAGGACTAATTCAAGTTAGTAAGCCCTCTTGTTATGTGCACAGAAAGTTCAAAGATCAAATCCACATATGTCTGTTGCCAACGATTTTTTTTTGAAGTAAATTGCCAACGATTTTTTGATTGATGTGTTGATTTGCAGCTGCGGAACCTGGTATGGGCAACAACCAAGCATGATGTTTATACGATGCATGACCAATCAGTGACACACTGGTCCTCACTGGACCAGACAAGCACTGAGCTAATCAATGCTGATGATTGCATTGTTCCAAAACAGGTATAACTTTAGACATGTTCTGACCTTCAATATCTCTGAGTAGGTTCACATCCATTTTTGGTTGGGTCTAAGGTACCATTTTTTTTGTTGCTGCACAGAGAGGGCATGGTTCACAGTCAGTTGCAATGGTTCAGGTCACAACAATGGCCGTGGATAGTAATTTATTGGTAGTTGGTGGCTTCCAGGGGGAGGTTATATGCAAGGTATTTGTACTGCACAATTTTTCCTACTTTGCAGTCTTGTACTTTGGTCTAGTAATTCATGGCATGGACAAGTGACATTCTTTTGTTTTTTCTTCTATCAGCGTCTGGATGATGATGGAGTTGTTTTTAGCACAAGGGTTACAGATGATGAAAATGCAATCACTAACTCTCTAGAGATCTATCAGGATCCCAGGTAAGATTTGATTCATTCTGAGTCAGTATGTGGTTCTTGTAGGCTTGAGCTAACAGTTTGTTTGCAAAAATGTACATTTCAGCGGATCTAGAAGGTTGGTGGCTGCTAACAACGACTGCTCCATCAGGATTTTTGACACCGAGTACTTTGACCTCCTCAAGCACTATGTCTTCCCTTGGTCCGTGAATGTAAGTAGGCCCTTGCTTGTTTATGCCCTGTAGTTTCATAGTTTCATCCTCTTGTCTGTATACTAATTTTTTTCCTCCATCAGAGTGTTTCTGTGAGCCCAAATGGTCAACTCTTTGCTGTCCTGGGAGATCATGAGGATGGCTTGGTAGTGGATCCCAAGTGTGGCAAGGTAAGTTCTATATGTGCCTAGTTGCCTACTAAATTTGCAGGTTATCAGTATCTTGTTGATGCTAACATTCAAACTACATTCCTTTAGGCAATTGGTTCTCTTAGGGGCCACTTGGATTACTCATTTGCGTCTTCCTGGCATCCTGATGGCAACATTGTGGCCACTGGGAGTCAAGACACTACATGTAGGCTGTGGGATATAAGAAACCTATCTCAGTCGGTAACTGTGCTTGGCGGAAGGATGGGCTCGATACGGTGTGTCAAGTTCTCTTCAGACGGAAGATTCCTGGCCACCGCCGAGCCTGTGGATTTCGTCCACATATACGACTCTTATGCGGACTATGGCAAAGCTCACGAGATTGACCTCTTTGGCGAGATTGGTGGTTTGTCATTCAGCCCAGACACTGAGGCCTTCTTTGTAGGCCTTGCGGACCAGACATATGGAGGCCTGATCGAGTTCAGCAAGAGGCATCAACATCATTACTTGAACTCCTTGTGGTGATAGCAACCACTTGTTGAGCATAATTTGGTTTAGCAGCTGGTGGATGCCAATGTTGCGCCGCGTGCTGCAGAAATGCCTGATTGATTGTTATATGGAGGAGGATCTCATGGAAGCGTTTGCTGCTCTTAGTTTTTAGCTGCAGCACCGGGGAAGGCTTCTTATCTGGAAATGTATAAAATTCTGGGGGTTTTGTTTCTTTTGTTGCTAGTAACCTGGGTTTTGCCGTTTGTCCTTTGGGAACTGATGGCGGTGGTAGCATAATGTATAGCCATTCTATGTTGTTACATTGTCGAATCAATGTACATAGTTCCATCTGGAGATCATTTCCCGTTCAGCATCCGAATCTGACATGGTAGAGCATGTGACTGCAGATCCCCTCCTGGTATTTAAGACATTCTCTCTTTTGCATCCTCGTGAATAATCAGGAAATATACATTCTCATATTCGGGCGTTTCCTCGCATCCGAAATTTGTTCTCTTCACCTCGTCGATAATTATTTCGAGATCGCCTCCCTCAGTCCCATCTCTTGAGATCGAGCTACTTTTAGGCAGTAGAGATGGCGATTCATGGAAAGTGGGGCAAGACAAAAGATGGGTCCGACGGTGAAGACGGGTAGTTGTGGATGAGGCAAGCGGCACCACATGGTAGGTGGTGGGCTTACGTTGACGGTGTGCTGCTCTAGCACAGCATGAAGGCCATGGGGCGCAGTGAGAGAGAAGGCTAAAAGCCGTCGATGGAAATGTTGATATAGATGAGACTCATTTTCCCGTCTTGGGCATAAATGTGCAGGCAGAACTGCAGAGGCAACAATTCCTGCAGAAATGGCACGCCATTTCCGTCCCTAAACAATCTCCGTAACAACGAATCTCGGCTTGGACGCATACATCATCATCTGTGGGCGCATGTGCACGAACCAACCAACGGCAGTGCGCTTAATATTCTGACGAACGACAAACCCGACGCTGAATAAAGATTAGCGTCGTAGCAGGAGGAGGGGGCAGAGCAGCCACTCCATCAGACAACAGAGAACCCGAGACCTCGAACTCCATAAAATTTTGCACCCTCTCCGTCTCCCATTGCTTCATTTGAAGCTGCTGCGGTTGCCGTTGGCTGGTTCATGCACCTGCCTTGAGATGCGCGAATCTTGGCGCTAGATTAAGCGTGGTCCGTGCATGCGGTGCGAGCTTCACCAGATGCCGCCTTCAACTGAACTGAACTGAAGGGAGGAGGAAGTACGTTGAGTTCGGGAGCAGAGGAGACATGGGGGTTGCTGGCATGTGCTGGTGTACGTAGTGTGGTGTGGTGTGGTGTGCATGCATCTCTCTCGCGACGGTAGCTGACTAGCTGCAGAGCCAAGGCGGCGGCAGTTGCTCGCGTCACATGGGCGTCGAGTGGAGTGAAGCGCTCGCCAAGATTCCCAACGCCCAACCAATCGTGCAGGAGATGCCTACCCCAACCCCCTCTAGCTGCTAGCCCGGGGCCCCGGCGTCTAGTTTGATCGGAATACTTGTCCGGGATCGTAGCCGAAGGTGCGTGCGAAGCCGCCGTTCTAGGGCCGGGATGCAACCAGACACTTCCTCAACACACGCAGACAAATGTAGCAGCTGAGAGAAAGCAACTCAAGTTGCATTGCGTACCCCGATAAGAGTCCGACTTCTGATCCATTTATTCAGCCTCAACCTCAAGGTGCATATCCGGTGGAAACTGGATAAAAGGCCAAAGGGTGCGAAACTTTGAAAGCTCCATCAAAATAAGGCACATCTAAAAGTTTTCAAAAAACTTGGAATGCGTACGTACTCACCCTCTGTAAACAGGTTATGATATGATGTTGACCTAAACTTGGACCACAACGGTACATGTCCTAAGTTTGACCAGGTTCCTAAAAAAGACTGTAAACATTCATAGCATCAAATGATAAGTCTAATAATAATTCTGTAACACAAATCAACATTCATAGAATTCTATAATGTTTTGTATAAATCTAGTCAAAATTCAGATAATTTAACTGAAAACAAAATGAAGGGCTTCTGTTTTACTACATCATGCACAACGTATAGATGGTAGGAACCATAATAATAGAACACGAACCCACATGTAAGAACTTTTTGTTTAGAGGACGTGTGGAAGGAAAAACGTATATATCATCGGGCCGAGCATTTCCTTTCGTGGGGGTACGAGAAATGGAGGTTGAGCTATTGCTACCGCGTCTTCAATCCATTCATTGTACATGGAGATCCATGCCCGGACCATGCTGTGGTCCTGGCTACCACCATCACTCCATCTACGTCAGTAGCTTTCCGGCAACGCTCCACCCGCGAAGCCTCCGCATCAGGGCAAGGGAACATGGGGGAGAGTTCACAGTTGCATTGTTTTCCCATGCAATGCAAAAGAATACCGACTAATTTAATTCGGGATATTGTTTTCTTTTCTAGATCACAAAGGGAGATATGGTATTTTGGAACAAGAACACGATGCCGAGCTGAATTTATGTATCTCCTTTTAATTTGTGGGGCATATCATCGTGTGAACGAATTTGTATGATTGAGGTGCCTTTTGCTAGGCGAGCTATTTTATTTTGTCAGAGATTTATTGACGACCCATCACCAAACCATGCTTTTTTTATTTGTTTCCTTTCTGTATGTACTTAGATTCGTTTCAGCTAAAGAAATGCCTCAAATATTTTAAAAGAGAGTTTGTTATGGCCAAATGCACTAAACCCTATTTCTTCTCTTTTAGAAAAAAGAGATAGAGAGCTTGCATCTAACCCACCCACACACTAGCTACTTAACTTACAGATATGTACCTCGAAACAATGGGTTGTTCAGGCAGTTGGATTGGCACAGGCCTAATATATAAATCTCGTGGTAGATTCTGATTCAAGTTTATGAGTTGTACGTGCGTTGGATAATCATGTGATGGGGCTGGGGGGACATTTGACTTTGTCGCAAGCTGCTTTTCGTGTAAATTTTAAGGCATTAGAAACGCTTAGTATTATTTCAACATTCCTAGGCGGCTTAGCTTAGAAGATACAAGTATCTTCAAGGGTTAAGAAATCTTAAGGAAGTTGTTGGCGTCTGCACCTACAGGCACACACATATTTTGTGAAAAATCGACACATTATGCAATAAGAGGTACCAAATGTCAAATTATGCCTATGAAAGGCTTTTTCCAAAACAAAATGTACATTATAAAACCAAACTGAGGGAGTTTCAATTTGAAGAGTGATCTAAGGTTGAACCTTTCTACATTTATTACTCTTGAATAACATTTTTTTAGCTCGTGGTGAAAATGCTTTTTTTTTTTTTTTTTTTTTTACAAAAATCCATGTGCTAGAATTGAAAATTCAACTATCCAACAAACGCTCGAACGGGAATCACATTTTTTTTTTGGACGAAACCTGTTTTGCAGCTCGTGTAACATTACTTTACTGGAAATTACTTTATTCGTATTGAAAAAACCCAAAGTTGCACCCTTGTGAGGAAGAGAAAGAAAACACACGCGATCGTTTGGACGTAGGCTGCAGAAAGTGTGTAAAAATCTTCTCGAGGCTGAAAGCTATCCAAAAGCACGAGAGGCTTTACGACCGGGTCACAAAAGCTGCAGCAAACAAATCACCGATCCATCCATTAAAAAAAAGAAAAAGGAAAACAACACGAAAAGAAAATCAAAATCAAAACACCGGCGCACGCCACCATCAGCAAGCAGATCAGCTTGGTCACACCGCACACTTGCGTGCCCCGCTCGCCCGCAAACACACACGCGCCCCGCGCCTACTCCTACCCCGCGGCCAGCAGCCCGTCGCCGCGCAGCGGACAGCCACGACGGCCAACGGATCGGCGCCACGTACCCTTTCGGACGGCACCTGGCGGTCGCGCGCCTGACACGTGCCGTGCGAACCCTACACGTGGCGCCACGGCAGTGGCTCCAGGGCCTGTCGCGCGCGCACACCCGTCGCCGAGACCCCCGCCGCTCTGCGGATCCTCCGTGTGGGGCCGGGGCCCGCATGGCAGAGACTGGAGGGAAGCTTCGCGGGTGGAGGTCTCCGGCGAAAAAGCGCGATTAGGAGAGTGGTTAGTGAACTGGTTGATAAGGTTAAGAAAGGCTCATCGTTGGGTATAAAACAGCAGACGCGGTGTGCCCTGAGTTCCTCAACCCAAACACAAGCTCTCCAGTTCTTCCCCAACTCCTCCACCACCACCATCGCAACAGCCACCAAGCCCAATCCAAAGCCCATCCACACACCATCTCCGGTGAGGTCCGAGCGAGGTAGGTCTAGCTCTGAGCGACATCTTGCGTCCTCCAGGTAAACCTCTCAGTCGATTCTTCACCGGTTTGTTCTTCTTCTTGGTCTCCATAGCAGTCTAGCAGAGCTCCAGAGCCTTTTAGTTTCTGGTCTCTGATCTTTGTTTCCCCTTTTTTGTGCAAAGAAATAGTAGTAGGCAGTTAGCCAAGAGAGAGAGGTTCTTTTTCCACACCTCTTTGTGACTATTCCTGTGTCCATTCATCTGTAGATCTGTCTGTCTAGATTCTAGAACAACCATACCTGTCCTGCCTGTTCTTTGATTTTAGCTAAGAACAAGGCTATTTATTCTTTATTTTTCCTCAAAAAAAGAAAAAAAACCCCCAAAAAATCAAGTAGATTCTTCGATCGATGGCCGCCGCTATAAATCTTCCGGGGCCCGGCGAGGATCTGATGCGGGCGATGGAGAACTTCATGCAAGAAGACGCCCCATCCCCTCTTGCCATGCCGCCGGCCTTCCCGCCACCGCCGCCGTTCCCCGCCGGGGCCCACGGGCTCAGCTACCCTCCACCGCCGGCGACCCACCTGACCCCGGCCCAGATGCAGTTCATCCAGGCCCAGCTCCACCTGCAGCGGAACCCGGGCCTGGGCCCGCGGGCTCAGCCCATGAAGCCCGCGCTCCCCATCCCGCCGCCGTCGACTCCGTCTCCGGCGGCGCAGCAGCGGCCGCAGAAGCTCTACCGCGGCGTGCGGCAGCGCCACTGGGGCAAGTGGGTCGCCGAGATCCGCCTCCCCCGCAACCGCACCCGCCTCTGGCTCGGCACCTTCGACACCGCCGAGGAGGCGGCTCTCGCCTACGACCAGGCCGCCTACCGCCTCCGCGGCGACGCGGCGCGGCTCAACTTCCCCGACAACGCCGCCTCCAGGGCGCCGCTCGACGCCGCCGTCGACGCCAAGCTCCAGGCCATCTGCGCCACCATCGCCGCCGCCTCGTCGTCGGGCAAGGGCGGCAGGGCCAGGAGCAGCAGGGCCACCCCCATCAACGCCCACGTCGTTGATGTGGACGCCGAGGCCGAGGCGGCGGGGAGCAACAGCAGCTCCGATGAAGGCTCCGGGTCTGGGTCGGACGACGAGATGATGTCGTCGTCGTCAGCGTCCCCGCTGCTGCAGCCGTCGGTGGTGGCGGCGCCGCCGCCGCTGGCGGAGATCGGGCAGCTCAACTTCGGCGAGGTGCCGTGGGATGAGGCCGAGAGCTTCGTGCTCCGCAAGTACCCGTCCTACGAGATCGACTGGGACGCGCTGCTCGCCAACTAGTCTCTTGTCCGATCAATCCGTCGTCTGCCAGTGGTGTAATTTCATCAGTAGCAGTAGTAGCTTTGTGATCCGCCATGGCCGGCCGGTGCAGATGATGTTTTAAGCAATCTGCACGGCGAGGCAGGCCCCCTGTGTAGCGTGCCAAGTAGGTTGTTCTTGTTCCTTTTCTGTTGGTCCCCGGACCTCGCCGGCGTTTTTGTGACCGGCGTCCTGCTCCGGATGTTACTGTAAAATGTTAGTGGGTGCACAGCATTGGTGTACTGCTCTGTGTAAAGAATGGATCTTTAATTAGGTTGTATAATCAACTGCGTCTGCTGTTCCTAGGCCTGTTTAAATTCACAAACTTTCCATAAAGTTTTCGCCTAGAGAACATTTCTTCTCTCTAAACCCAATGGAAACTTTTTTTTCTCTTTTCCGGTGAATTTTCTCAATGCCACAGAAATTAAATCCTTTTTCCTCAGTGCCACAGAAAATTTAAAAGTTTCCTCGATGCCACAAAAGTTCTAACTTATATCCGTTAGGTTTTTCATCTTTGTGCTGTTAACTATGATAGAAAAAGACCATCTTGCTCCTGGCTCCACCTCTAAGAGCTATGCTCCTCTTCTTTCTTTCTTTCTCTTTTCTCCTTCCTCCATTCTTCGATCTCCATTGAACAACACAGCCAGCTCCAATCCAACGCCGGCCCGCTCCTGCACGGTACGGCCCCGCACGCGAGGCCTGTCGGCACCAACGGTGCGCAGCTCCTACGGTAGCGCAGCACGCGCCCTGCTGGTGCCCGCGACAGCGCATCCACTCCAGTTTGGCTCCTGCCTGCAGCGCGGCGCGTGCGGCGGTGCGTCCTCGCTCGCGTGCAGCAGCTGCAGCGGCATGGAGATGGAGCCTATGAGCTTCTCTCTTTCTGGCATCCCACACGCACACACATCCCCCAAGCCAACACAGGGCAGGAGCTTCTACTTTCTCCGCTTCCTTTCCCCATCTCGTGCTCCCTGCGACTTCAGTACTGAAGCTACCTCCCCCAAATCCACAACCAGCGATGGGGGATCCCACCACCAGCCTCCTACATTCTGACCTCCTTGCCATGCCTGTGCTAGTGCTGTTAATTTGGAGCGCCTCCTATATGCGCCCTGGTTCCATATCCCCTCTCCACATGGCCTCCTAGTGCTGTTAATTTGGAGCGCCTGCAGCCATGGATGTGTTCGCTGTGATTTTGTTGGAGGAGCAGAGGTTATGGCAACATCAATTTTGCATCAATCAAGGACCCTGGGTGCTGGATTAGGCTCTCAATTTTATGCTTGCGTGCTGCAGTTTGCATCAGCCAAAGGACCCTGGGTGTTGCAGTTCCTCGTCAGTGTGCGGCTCGTGCGGCAGCGCAGCGCGCGGCCTGCCGGCGCCCGCGGTAGCGTAGCCCCACGCGCCCAGTCGCCCACGCCTGACCAAGATGAGGGACGCTCTGCTTGGCCGCGGTGGCGTTGACCCGCACGGCGCGCGGCCTCGGCAACCAGCGTGCAGCGCCGTCGACGCGTAGGGAAGAAAGGAGAGGGGGAATAAGGAAGAGTAGTGCTCTTACAGGTGGGGCCAATGGCAAAATGGTCCTTTTCCATCATAGTTAACAGCATCAAGATGAAAAACCTAACGGAATGGACCTGAAGGTATAAGCTAGAACTTCTGTAGCATTGAGGGAACTTTTAAAATTTTGTGGCAAGGAAGAGGGGTTAATTTTTGTGGCATTGAGGGAATTCACCCTTATTTAAACAGGCCCTTAGTTCTAAAGCATGACACATTATTTTCTTTAGTTTTGCAAAGTTTAGAGAGATATCTTCCTCTCTTTTTTTTCCCCTTCGGTAGAGGGACGTATTTATTAATCAAGTAGAGTATACAATGCAGGATCTTGAAGGGGTTTTTTTTTTTTTTTTTTTTTTTTTTTTTTTTGATAAGCGGAAGGCCCAGTTCATCAAAGGTCCAGAACTAGTACAACGCACAAAAGGAAAAACCGACCTGAGCTAAACATTAGAACTTGTAGCACGACTTCTCCAGCCCTGACCTCCGCTCTTCACACCCTGGCACAGGTTGGTTGTAACATCCTGATGTTTGAGTCCTAAGAGCATCTCCAGCAGATTGATTTTCCCTTTTCCCTTTCTCATCATATAGGGGAATCTCCTTTCACTATTGGGGAGAGGTGTCAAAATTAGATTTAAATATTAATCCCAAAAATTGGAAGGGAAATTTGGAGAGATTCCTACCATTTGGAATCTAAAGAAAATGGGAAAGTTTCTAAGCATTCAAATGCAACATATATGTTTGACTAATGCATACTCCCTCCGTTCCACTATACATGACGTTTTAGAAGATGGGGGCAGTACCAAGGCATGGAACAAATGACCTGCATGCCTCTACAATTGCAATCATTTCATATACACTGCAATGGGAATTCACAGTAGTGGATGCATTAAATGTTTGTACAAACACATCGCCATCAGCCCCAAAGCATCCACATGCATGCACAATTTTTATTAAACAAATGAAAAGTTCACCAAAACAAATTTTGGTTGCTGGCGGGAATTCAACTTAGCGCCAAAAAATAGAAGAAGTGAAACAAACAAATTCAAATAGTCATTCCGGCGCCATATCTAATTTATGGGCTATTAAAGCCACTGCCTCACTGCCCACAACTCCAAACCATTCACTCGCCATGGCCCTTGACTTGAATGCAACTCCAGATGACCAAGGAGATGAGGAGCCTAATCTGAACCAGCCACCTGAAAATGAACAAGATAAGAGCATCCATAACCTCTTGGAAGGGCTTGGTGCATGCGAAACAAAAAGAGGTGATCCTTTACCTGCCCTCCTCCTTCAAGCTACAGTTTAATATGATGCCTGTTCTTCCTTTTCTCTCTCTTCTTTGTTTCCTAAAATGAGTTTGGTTGGATTATGTTTCTCATTTCTCTATCTACTAAGAGTTGCATCTAATCTCACCATATGTTTTGTTGCTTCTTAAAATAATTTGGTATAACAGATGCTTTTTGTACCATCTTGTCCAAAATAAACAGTGCTGACATGGATTACATTTCATAGAGGACGTTAACTTACAAGTGCAATTTACAGCAGCCAACCCATTTGATTTAAAGGAGCCATCAGAAAGAAGCCTACATGCAGGTGAATATTTTCATCAGAAAGAATGGCTACTCTATCTTAGAATGCTTGTTTCAGTAGCACAAATAAAGTGGTGTGTATAGTCTCGCATGAAACCAATTTTTGCAGCAGGTCAGAGTGCAGGAGCAGATGCCTTACCTAGCCTCTTTGATGATGCACCAGTTCATAATGTTTGCCATCCCTTTGATTTGAATCTTCCTCAACAAGGCAGTGAACAAGAAAACATCCTGACAGGTCAATATTTCCAATCAGTGGCTTGAGCATAGACATGTTTGCTGAAAAAATATTAGATTGAATGCATTTGTGCACCTTTATTAGCTCCATGACCAAAATAATTTGTATTGATCAGTTATATTATTATACAGGTGAACAAGATGCCTTGGAGGATCTCATAGAGGAGTTTGGCGTGTACGGTGAAACTGTTGACATCTCCTTTGATGAAGAGGTGTTGTCGGACTCAGATGGTGAAGAGGATGCCCAAACCCATGAGGATGAAGAGGATGAGCCAGCACATGATACCTTAGATGATGACCAAGCAAATCATGGTCAGGCCGGACATAGGATGAAGGAACTAACAGATAGACAAAGACAACACATATATGAAGATTTGCTTCGGATCAGCAACAATGGAAAATTAAAAAGAAATAGTACAACTATTATTGCAGCAAAGTACAATGTCCCTATACGTACCATACAACGTGTATGGAATAGAGAAAAAAATGTTGGGCACAGGGCATAGCAGTCGATGTCAAGGGTTTGAAACCTAAGAATTGTGGCCGTAAAAAAATTCAAGTGGACCTCTCTAGAGTTCCAGATATTCCCCTAAGCAGAAGGGGTACTATAAGGTCACTTGCACATGCTCTAGGTGTCCCTACAACCACTCTGTATAGGTCGTTCAAACAAGGATTGCTACGACGACACTCTAACTCACTGAAGCCCTATTTGAAGGAGGAAAATAAAAGGTGTAGGCTGCAGTGGTGTCTCTCTATGCTAGAACCAAGTACACTACCAAATAATCCTAAGTTCAGAGAAATGAAAAATATAATCCACTCAGATGAGAAGTGGTTCAGTGGGACAAGCAAGAATAAGACTATGTACATGACTCCAGATGAAGAAGACCCACACAGAACAGTGCAAAACAAGAATTCCATTCGCAAAGTCATGTTTTATTCTGGAGTTACAAAGCCTAGGTTTGATGCTCAAGGTAGATGTTATTTTGATGGGAAGTTAGGCATATGGCCTTTTGTCCGCACGGTAGCAATCTCGACTATGTTATATTCTTGTTTTGATACATAAGAATTGCTATTATATTATTCTCATAACAATCTTTGTATTTTAGGAAGCGGCACAAAGAAGAAGTGGCAATAGGCCCAGGGGCACACCAATCACGAAGACAATGAATGTTGACAGAAAAACAATGAGATGTTATATGATCACAAAACTTCTTGAAGCTATACGGATACGTTGGCCTCGAGAACATGCCCACGAGACAATTTGGATACAGCAGGACAATGCTCCCTCACACATCCATGCTGATGATCCAGAGTTTAGAGCAGCAGTTGCCCAAACCGGCCTTGATATACGCATAATGAACCAACCTGCTAATTCACCTGATATGAATTGCCTAGACCTTGGTTTCTTTGCTTCTCTTCAGTCGTTGACAGAGAGAACGACATCTAGAAACATTGATGAGCTCATCGCAAATGTGATCAAGGAATATGAAGACTACGACCCTGTTATTCTAAATAGGGTATTCCTCACGCTACAAGGATGCATGACTGAAGTTATGAAAGATAATGGAGGGAATAGGTACAAGATCCCCCACATGAATAAGGAGAGGCTAGAGGCGATAGGCATGCTTCCCAAATCTCTTAGCTGCGACAGGGAGATAGTTCAGAAGGCAAATGAGTTGCTGAACAACTGAAAGGTGTGCTACTGTGATGTGTGTAGTTGTACATAGGTGTAGTATCTTGTAATCCTAATGGACGTGAAGGAAAGCCTTTTGTGGTGCATGTATAAAGTACAATGCTGGTTATCTGAATTCCTACTTAGGAGTAATCGTGTCCATATATGCTCAAATACATATCGTCAAAACAAGTAGTTGGGGTCGATAATTATGGACCAAACGCAAGAAAACATGTGCATAAACATAGTTCTATTAATTCACTAACATAATTCATACCCAAAAGCTAACTTTGATTAGCAAGATGGAATCACACTGCATACACATAGTCAGTCAACACACAAAAGCAGCACTTCATCATCACAGATAGTAATAAGCACACATTAGAACTAGTACGGGTTGTAGATAGAAGTGAGGGCAACCTTGATCCAGGGGATAAAGACTTCCCGGTTCGCCTCTTCGATGCCGGCAAGCCAAAGCTCCATGCACTGAAGACGTCGGCGGAGCGCTGGACGGCAGGAGCACTGGACGGCGGAGCTCTGCTCCAGATTACTGTCTTCAGCTTCTGAGTCAAGAACGTACAACTTTCCCTCAGGGTCCGCACGCAGGCGACCACGTCTGATGTGCCGCCCATTCCTCTCATCTCTGACATGTTCAATCCCATTGCCGACGCCCATCTCGACATCGTGCTTCGGGCTCCCATGGCAGTCGCAGGTCCCCAACTTGAGAGCGCAGATGCCTTCACAGCCGCCCTCCTCCACTGCTAGGTGCTTTCGGACGAAATCGCAGCCGCAGCACCCCAACATCGGAGAGTACCTGACATCGTCGCCGTCGCCCTCGACCTCCACGATGTCCTGTGGGCTCCAATCGCAGCCGCTGCCCCCCACCTTCAGGGCGAGCTTGGAGGCCGCATCGCTGTCGCAGAGCACCGTCTTGACAACGGGATCAGGGATCCCATCACTTTCGCTGCTGCTGCTTCTCAGCTTTGCGCCTCGCTGCTTTGACCAGGTACGACGACGGATGCGGACATCGGGGAAACGGTGGCGCCGCCCAGCGCCAGCCATGCCCGATGTTGTATGTGATGGGGTGGTGGAGGAGATGCAATACTGGGAGATGGGGAGACGGAGGAGCTGAGAGGGACGACTACAGGAGATTGGAGCTGGGAGCCCGACGGAGACGGGGAGGCTGCTGGAGGCGGATGGCTGTGCGTGACCCGTGAGAGGATAAGTCTCAAGATTTTTACCTGCCCATCGCTTGTTTGTTTTATTTTTTTTATTCACCGTAGTGGGATGGTGGCCATTGAATGACGATTGACAGATGGAGTACTGAACTTCCCCTACTCCGCTGTAGGGTGCCAGACCTAAAACGACATTTATTTTGAAACTTTTTTGAATTCTAAAGCGTCATGTATAATGGAACGGAGGGAGTAGGTGTATTTAAGGATTATATTTTAAGCATTGTTAGGAGAGAAATTAGGTTTAATCTAAAGAAAAATTTTGTAAAGTCTATATTTCTAAATGCCTTAAAAAGCAGGGTGTTACAACTATGAAAGCATATAACATAGAAAGGAGCCATAAACACATTCATAAGTTGAATGATTTCTGAAATACAGTAGTCATTTGCATGCTGTCCAAACAAAATAAACATAGGAGTACATGATCAATATTACATATCAGTACATATGCCAAATACACAAAGCCAGCCTACAGGTAATGGAACCATATAAAAATAACGTAATAATACTTTTTATTCCTTTTTGGTTGAGATTCATAAAACAAATATATACTTAGATTGGTAAATCTTGAACTCCAACTACAAGCACGAAGAGTCGAAGACATAAAGGATTATATATAAAAAAACTACTAGTGCTTAATTTGAGCCATGATGTAAGAAATAACTAATCGTGTCAATCAAGAACTGAGCCGTGTTCTAAATAAATGCTCACCTCATACATGAAAGCAAAGTACATACTCCCTTTGTCTCAAAAAAACGCAACTGTCACACCCTGAGGAGTCAAACAGTTTCAAATTTGACCGAATTTGTATAAAAATTTACTAACATTTATGACTTCAAATAAATTTAATATAAACATATATTTTGTAATTAATCTAATGCTACTTATTTTGTATCATAAATGTTAGCAATATTTTGTATAAATTTGGTCAAACTCAAATTTGTTTGACTCCTCAAGATGCGGGAGTTGCATTTTTTTGGACTGAGGTAGTAAGGCTAATCCTAGTGGGGAGTTTCATTTTTGGTGTTTCGAAGACACCACATCAGCATGAAGAAAATGAAACCATGTATAAAATCGCCCCTTCAATGCATAGTTTCATGTTGATGTTTCATAGACACCATATAGCATTTAATTTCATGACTCATTCGAAGTTGGTATCCGTGCCATCCTGATGAAACTGGCTCCCTCCCTCTCATCTTGAATTTTCGGTCACGTCACCGATTTAGCTGATGTAGCACTATATTGCATGAAACTTCTATGAAACCCTCACGGGGACTAGCCTAACCTTCAATACAGGGCCACCAACAATAGAAAGTCATGCGTGAGCCTGTTTGGGTACTGAACGCGGGAGCCCAAAATGCTGGCAGGACACCGACGTGGCCCACGATTGAAATACTTAATGGCCAAATGCATAGGCAAGCTGCAAATGCTTCGTATAACAGAAAGTCAGGCTGGCAACACGAGTCACTAGTACTGGTCTACTGGTAGGTGTAAAACAGTAAGATCGCTGTGTCGCTGCTCTTTATTCAGTGCTATGAGTAGGAATATGACCCTATGAATATTTCTGAGAAATTGGGGCCACAGCTTTGAAATTTATGAGGGCGCCAAAATCGTTGGTGTTTTTAAGCAAAGAAAAATAAAAAGATGAGGTTTTCAACTGGGGAGCATATCAAGTGCAAACCAAGGAAAGGTGGGAGGGAGATTTGCAAAATAACAGGGAAGATGGGATGTGGGATTTGCAAAATAACAGGGAAGATGAGAGGGGGATTTGCAAAAGTATGATTAAGAGTACATGGTTTGCACGGTTTGCACGGAGACGTTGGTTTGCACCTGATACGTTGCCTTTCAACTGTTTTCTTGGGATTATCACCCAGCCCAGCGAATTATTTTTCTCTTAGACTTTTCAGATCAGCCCAGCAAAAACGAACAAGGCTATATGTTTTGAGCGAAGGCTTTGAAGTAATAAAAAGTATCAACAAGCTTTAAAAAAAAATAAAAAATTTCAAGGTAGTCCACACGATGATATCATTCCGTTGTTTCTTTGGGCGGATCGGGCGGCACCCGTCGATTTGGTCCATGGAAGGATTAATGCTCATGTGAAACTTTAGTTGATGGATGCCCACGTAAAACTCTATTAGATGTTCAGGGTCGTTTCACATTCCAATTCAAAAGCCCAAGCTAACAAGCTATCCCCCACATATATCTGCTAAAGTGTTGTACAATTGCTTCATATAACTTTTTTCTATCTAGTGTCTTCGTTATCGTACACATACGGTCTAAATTGATGCAATGAGTTTATTTCTTTAAAAGTGAAAATTACTCTCCTCAAATGTGGTCAAATTATGATTAATCCCATAATACTTTTTTCAATTCACCCCACAATTTGTCTAATGGTCCAATTTACCGCTTAATAAGATCTATCTTTTTTAATTATCCATGTACAAGCGGTCATTTTTGACTGACTGGTTGCATACAACATAACATATGTCAAGAAAATATGCTTGAATATTTTCGTTGTTGTTTTGATAGTCTAGGGCATTTTAACAACAAAATGAACCCTTGGGTTATATACTTGTAAAAAAAATAATGATAAAGAGTTCATACTATATTTTTCTTAACAGAACCTACAAAAATTAACTTAAAACTCCACTTTAACATGGAAGAGAAGATAAATATTGTTTATGTGTAAATTGGACCAACTGATATAGTAGTTGCGGGGATAGACTAAACTAGAGAATAGTTCATGTGTTACATGGCCTTTGGCTATACTTAGGGGAATATTTTGGATTTTTTAATAAAAAAACACAGTATAGCCTACCAGCGAATGGTTGCAGCGACGAAACAAGTACCAACTTAGTCACGCTATTAGTTTTTTAAAGTTCTTGTCAAGGCATTCTGGCATTATTTGGAGTAACAAAAGAAAATAATATCCATGTAACCATTCGCACGGTAATGGTGACATCAGAATGATTTGATCTGGGCGGCATCCGCGGATGATGCATGGAATGCTCATGTAAAAACTTTAGTGGGTAAATTCCCTCAGTGTCACAAAAATTAAGCCATCTTCCTTCAGTGCTATAAAATTTTTAAAAGTTCCCTCAATGCCGCAGAAGTTCCAACTTACACCTTTAGTGCCATTCCGTTAGGATTTCCATCAGGTTGCAGTTAACTGGTGTGGGAAAAGACACTTTTGCCCATGGCCCCACTTGTCATTGCCCAATCCCTTCTTATCTCCATCTCCGACCCTCCCATGCCGCCGCCCGCCGCTGGCCGCTCGGTCTCCCTGGTGCTTCCGCCTGCAGCTCACCCTCCCCGGCGCCGCCGCACTCGCCCCTCCCGGCCTCCCGCCTATCCCCTCTGGCGCCGCCGCCCGGCGCCCGCAGCTCGCCCTCCTCCCCTGCTTCTTCCCCGCGCGGATCTGCCGCGCCCGGCAGCCAGCGGGATCTGGCGCAGCAGGTCGGCGGGCAGCGCCTCGCAGCCGGCCGACCCCGAGGCGGTGGCTCGGCGGCCTGGCACCAATGCCCTGCGCCGGCCTGCCCTCCCCGCGAGCGTCGACCTGGCCACTGGAGGTAGGGGCTGAGCGGAGGAACTTCGAGGATGCACAACCTCTGGGGCCCGCTGAGCAGTGATGCGGGGCACGGCGGGCGGCTCGGGGACACCCGGGCGGCGTCAGATTGCCGGGCGCCGACGCGGGGTGCAGTGTGATTCGGGGACGGCCGGGCGGCGGCGAGCGCGGCGCGGGGACAGACGGCGTCGAACGCGGCGCAGGGACGGTCAGACGGCGGGTAGCCGGCGTGCAGTGCGGGCCGGTGGCCGTTGGGAAGAAAGGGGGAGACGGGGGAAGGGAGGAGACCAAAGGAGGGGAGTATTGCTCTTACAGGCGGGGCCAATGGTAAAATGGTCTTTTACCATCACAGTTAACATCACAAAGATGGAAATCCTAACGGAATGGCACTTAAGGTATAGGTTGAAACTTTTGTAGCATTGAGAGAACTTTTAAAATTTTGTGGCACTGAAGGAAGATGGCTTAATTTTTATGGCACTGAATGAATTTACTCAACTTTAGTAGGACGGATCGAACTTTGGGAAAGGAAAAGAAAAACTTTAGTAGGACCATATATGCCTCCCTGACTGATCTGTACCAGATTTGTTGGTATGAAAGGAATTTCTTTCTTTTAACATGATGATCGTCGTAGCGTATCAGAACATCTTGTGTTCTTCTTCGTTGCAATAAAGAAAGAAAAAAAAAGAGGAACCTCGTGTTCAATTCAATCAGAGCGTTCGTGGCCACTGATCTCTCTAGCATTCAGTTGCGAACCAAAAATGTTGAAAGGATGGATCATCACGTGGGCGGCCTCGAACAGAATGTGGCATATATCGCCCGCCCACATCACCGGGCGTGGAAAGGAAGTGATCGATCGTATCGGATCAGAGACCGGCAGGTGGTGGTCACTGGTCAGGTCGCGTCCGGCGGAAGACTTGGCAATGCATATTCGCCGGCCGGCTTATACCAATGCAACGTGATGAATGAAAATGCCGGAAGACTTGACAATAATTTGGCACTGATAACTAACCGTAATAATCGACCGGGATCTGCCGAAGAATTTCGCTACCGCGACCTGCCCGGCGGGCGGCGTACGCATCCATTCCTAGCGCTAGCGGGGTCGGCCGGAGGAATATGCATGCGCAATGCCAACGCAGCGGATCACCTGGGAGAATTCGGCGCACGCGCGTAGCCGCGCACCGGTCGATCGAGAACCGCCGAGAGGGATAGATTTCGGTTCGCCGACCACACCGAGCCGGAGCCAACAGTAGCGCGCGGCCGCCTCGGCAAGTCGGACTTGCCGAGGACACGAGCGAGACGGCGTCACGGGACCGGGGCACCGGGCCGTGTACGGCGACAACGACGACGACCCACCGTAAAGTGTTGCGTTCAGTCGGGACCGATCTCGGCCCCGACTAGATTCGTGCCAGCGGGGGAGGAGCGGAGTCAGGACTGAGGTGGAGGTGCACACGGAGTAAAAAAAAAATGGGCAACAAGAATGGCCCGCAAAAGAGATGGAATCCATCGACTGACGCACAGAGTAGATTTTTACTTAAGTGTCGTTCTGATTTTGTTGCAATTGATGATATATATTATCTTTATCTAACAGTAAGCGAGAAACATCTTACCAAAGATGCCCAGTACCCCTCCGTCAACGCCCGCCCGCCCGTCCGCCGGTTGACTGCCTACCGCCACACACACCGGATCTGAGTCAGACAAGCCCCCAAATCCTTCTCAAAGCTGCTCCGACCTCGAATTCCATAGAGATTTTGTTTGCCATTGATCAAACACACCCATCATAAAAAAAGACCCTCGAATCTTTGCTTTAATCCACCCAACTCGAGCAGACAACACGATCGAAAAGCAATAAATTAGTGAATTCGGACAAGCAATCCGTGGATAAGGTTACATCAATTTTCAAATAAGCCGTTGTATATTCTATAATAACATAATAATTATTTTGGTGTAGTTATGTGGCGCACATTATGTCTCAGACCTCAATTAAACATTGCCTAACAAAAGACCTCAATTAATTCCTCAAACTATACTCCGTACAGTATCTACCTCAATTAATTTAGCCACTTGCAGGGGAAGTCCCGGCTGCCCAGGAATCCTCTGCAGCTTGTACTTCAACACCTTGGAACCCGGCCGACCTTCCCTCCAGCAGTTGACGACACGATACAGCCCATCGTAGGTGAACCTGGACACCTCCTTGGCCCTCGAATGGCTGCCTTCCTCTCTGTTCTGACCTTTAAAGCCATGGATCACCCAGACAGGGTTCTTCCTCTCGACGCAATTCCTCAGCGCGAGGTTCCCATTCTCGAGCTTCTGATCCCCCTCACCTTTCTTACCACCAGAGCCAGTGTAAATCAGTTCACCCGGGAGGCTTCACCGATTTCCGAGGCGTAAACATGACCTTCTTCCTCATGGTGGCACCTCCGTCAGAAACTCCAGCTGCTGCCTGCGCCCGATGACGCCGTGTCCCGTAGCACATTCAGACACACTCTCAGTCTCCAGATGCTCTTTGGGAAGGCCTTGGGACAAAGATTCAACAGTGACAACACTGCAGGAGGAACTCCCACCAGACTTGCTCTCCTCCTCACATCGCCATGCGTTCCCAATCAGCTCTCCTCACTAGAAGAAAGAATTACCATCTCTACAAGCTGCAGCAGCCTCACAATGCACAGTAGCGGCGGTGGGAGGTCCTTGTACCTCAGATGCAAGTGCAACCCCCCTTCCTCCAAATCCTCGCTCCATCTTCTTCAGTGCCACTGCATAAAGGAGCAACAATTTCCAACTCATCTCGGTCTTCAGGCACTACATGCCTTGCCTGCACCGACGGCTGCGAGCACACTTGGCTACTGCCTCCCGCAGCCAGGTGGGAAGCGGCGGTAGGCAGCAGAGACCTTGCCCGGCTTTGGCAGCAAACGCACGGATGTGGCCAACAAATCATCCTTCCTCTTCAAGGCCCCGGGCGCGGCGGCGGGGCGCATCCCGCTCCCGCCGACACCATCCGCTGCCGCCTCGCGGCCTCGAGCCTGTCCAAGTAGAAACTCATTTTTCTTTCCCCAGCGATGCCCAACCAACCCGAACCAAATTAGGAGCCACCTCGCGAGGTCGGAGACGAGGCGGCAAGCGGCGGAAAAATAAGCGAACGAGCTACTCACCTGAGCTCAGGCAGATCGCCACCCGGAGGACAAAGCAGAGCTGACTGGTGAGCCCCACAGGGCTGCTCGCTCCCGTAGTCCTGTCCTGAGCTACGGCTACCGGCTGGTCTCTGACTCTCTGTAGCAGCGGCGTGACTGGCCGGCGGCAACGTTGAGCCTCGCGATGCGACGGGACCCGTCCGATCCGACCAACGCACGTTGAGCCTCGCGATGCGATTTGGAGCGCATGTTTATGCTTGGCACCTGCAGCAGTTCCTGCACTGTCTGGCCAAGGCTGGGGTCGCTCCTGATGCTCTCAATCCACTTCGCGCTGATCCGCACCCTCTCGAGGGTCTGCTTCAAAGCTCTCTCGAAGGACGACTTTGATGCGGCCGGCAAAGAACTCGGAGACCTCAGCAGCTTTCTCCTCAGAGGCGAACTACCATGCACAACAGACACGTTAAAACAATAGGTAATCTTGCTGAATGATATAGTGGGAAGAATAGCAAGTGTTATCCAGTGTACCAGTGAAACAATGGAGTTATCTCAAAAAAAAAAATGAAACAATGGAGTTGATGAAATCAGATATGACTATATGAGCGAGCTTGATTTCCATGTCTTCAACACATGGTCCCAGTTTTTCTGTAATTGGGCACATACCAGCAAGTTTTCAATTATAGTGGCTAAAAATGACAAGACTTTGGGAAAATAATCTTCTACTGTGCCATCTAATGCAACCAGTATTTGCCTTGCCAAATGCCAAATGAACAAACCAAGTTTCATTTTTATGGACAGACATTAGATAGCCTTGTTGACTTTTAAAATGGACACAGTGGTTCTACCTGACTGCCTGCATTTATTCTGAGAAGCCGAGCATGGATCACTTGCCCTGATGTTGGACAAGGACTAATTGTACAAGCAGTGGAGTTCTAATGGGTCCTGTCTCTTAATAATTCATTAATGCGTGAATCATCACACAACATTGACATGCATCGCAATTTCTTATATGCCACACCAGTTTTTTGAGAGCAGATGCAAACCTTTAAAAGTATCAGAAATATGTGCATATCTCATCGGCTATCATCACAAAAATCTGATTTAGTATTGCATATCTCGCTCATATAGGCATATCTCATCGGCTATCAGAAATAGATGCAAACCTTTAAAAGTATCAGAAACTGTGGCGGAGCACACGGGCTATACAAGTGCAACAGGGGGTGCCGGATTCCATAACCTGGAAGCTGACGTCCTCGGGCGTATACTCCGCCGCGTCGGCCTACAAAGCACAATTCGTTGGAAGTGAGACGCGACCACAAAATGTTAAGCTATGGCGAACTTGGGCACCACCAAAGTGCAAGTTCTTCGGCTGGTTAGTATTACAAAACAGAGTGTGGACTGCTGATCGATTAGCCAAGCGCGGCTGGCCGCATACGCCGATGTGTCAATTGTGCAGAGCCACCTCGGAAACGGCGCGACATCTACTGGTGGAATGCAACTATACCAGGACGGTTTGGAGTGCCATAGCGACGTGGCTAGAGCAACCGAACTTACAGCCAAGCGTATGGCCGCAAGCGGCTAGCCTGGCACAATGGTGGAGATCAACTACGACAGCAAGAGTTGGACCTCCAAAAGCCTTACGGAGTATAACATTGCTAATCATATGGGAGATTTGGAATGAGAGGAACGCGCGAGTCTTCAACAGAAGAGACACCTCGGCTGTAGCCTTAGTCGCGAAAATTAAGAACGAAGCGTGCGCGTGGGCAACTGCGGGCGCTAAGAGCTTAGCACAATTAATAGCGAGGGAGTAATCCGTTTGGGCTGTTTCCGGTTCGCCGGATGTAATTAAAACTATCTGCTTTATCAATGAAATTGGCACATTCTCGTGCCGGTTCGTTCAAAGAAAAAATCTGATTTAGAAGCCCTACAAGTATAACATACCTTCAGCCAGGTCCATGCAACTTCACGTCCCTTCAAGCTAATGCCACCAAGGATATAATACGAATCTTGATTCCGTACCTAACAAGCAAGCAACAGATCATATTAGAGTTCTATACATGATGCTGTCAAGCTCCCCTGCATATTCGTGAAACAAAAACATATAGCTGTGTGGATCAAACTGGACCAAATGGTTTCAACTTGAAAAGCTGGAACTGTGTTCAAAAGAAAGAAAAACTGAAACCAGTGATGGCCAAGTCAGGTCTGACTTAAGACCGTTCCAGCTGTTGCGTGGTGAGAATGTAATGAACAGAGAGCTCCCAAGGGGAGAAGTAAAAGCAATGAACCGTGTCCTTTATTGATCATCAAGTACATATTTATAGGGGTGATTAGGGAGAGGTTAGGATCTAATCCAGCCATTAACTTGATCGTGGGCAAGACCACGATCTCCTGAGCGAGGTGGGCGTCGTGGTCAACGAGCTTTGACCGTGAGGGTCGTGGGTGACCCTGCGCGGGAACTTTCCCGCCTTGACCCCCTTGACGAGGTCAAACTCATTCTTAACACTCCCCCTTTTGATCGAGTCCGACTTGAGATCAACTTGTTGAATTATTTCCTTCAAAAACCCTGTGAGAAAAATAGGAATAATTTGATTGATGATTACTCTATCATGAGCCTGTAGGGTTCAAGGAATAATCCATGCCTTGTTATATCTTTAGAAAAACCCCTGTGGGGAAAACATAAGATATGGCATATGCTTGCATTAATCATTGTCTCATTAAAAACTTTGTATGAGAAAAACCTGATGGCAAAAACTCATAAAAGAAAAGAGTACAATGTATAGTGTTTAACATGATCCATCATTCAGGGAGCCTCCCCCTGAAGCTTGCATGTCTCTGAGCCTTCTCATACCAATTCCCTTAACACACTTTTCGAATGATGAAGTGGGTAGAGATTTAGTGAAGAGATCCGCTAGATTATCACAAGACTTTGCCTGTAAGATGTTTATCTCTCCATGTTCCTGAAGCTCATGGGGATAAAGCAACTTAGGTGCAATATGTTTCGTGACATTGCTTTTGATGTAGCCTGTTAGCATTTGTGTAACACAAGCTGCATTATCTTCATAGATAATGGTGGGTAGTCCTGAGGGACCAATACCACATGATTGCTCAATATGGTTTATCATTCTGCGAAGCCACACACATTCACGTGAAGCCTCATATAGTGCGATTATTTCAGAATGATTTATGGAGGTAGCTATCATCGTTTGTTTAGAAGATTTCCATGAGATGGCAGTTCCTCCATGTAGAAATACAAAACCCGTCTGTGATTTGGCACTGTGGGGATCAGACAAATAGCCAGCATCAGCATATCCAACTAAGTTAGGATCATTAGTTTTCTTAAAGAATAGACCAAGATCTCTAGTACCATTCAAGTACCTGAGGATTTGTTTTCCTCCGGTCCAATGGCGCTTAGTTGGGGCAGCACTGTATCTTGCTAACAGGTTCACTGCAAATGCAATGTCAGGCCTTGTACTATTTGCAAGGTACATGAGCGCTCCAATGAGACTAAGATATGGGTATTCAGATCCCAATATCTCTTCTCCTTCCTCCCGTGGTCAGGAAAATGTCCTTTTCTTTTTCGAGAGATCGAACAACCATGGGAGTCCTATTTGGATATGCTTTGTCCATATTGAATTTCTCCAATAGTTTTTGGACATAGACAGATTGATGCACTAGGATTCCTGAGTGAAGGTGTTCGATTTGCAAACCTAAGCAAAATTTGGTTTTACCCAAATCCTTCATCTCAAATTCCATCTTAAGATGGTTGCAGGCTTCATCAATATCTTGTGTGTTGCCAATGATGTTCAAATCATCTACATACACTGATATAATGCAAAATCCTGTGGAGGATCTTTTGATGAAGACGCACGGACAATCATCATTGTTAGAGTAGCCCTTCTGTAGAAGGTACTCACTCAGTCGGTTGTACCACATTCTTCCCGACTGTTTAAGACCATAGAGTGATCTTTTGAGCTTTACACAATACATGTTGCGGTTTGCGCTCCCATTCGGTATGGGAACCCCATCAGGGACCTTCATATATATATCCGAATCTAGTGACCCATACAAGTATGCTGTCACGACGTCCATCAACTGCATAGGTAGACGATTTTGGACTGCCAGAGATATTAAATATCGGAACGTGATTCCACTCATAACTGGAGAATATGTTTCATTGAAATCAATGCCGGGTCTCTGCGTAAACCCTTGTGCTACAAGCCTCGCCTTATATCTCACCACCTCATTGTTTTCATTCCGCTTCCGGACGAAAACCCATTTAAAACCCACAGGGAAGGTTTTTGGAGGTGTAGGCATCACTGATGAGAATACCTCTCTTTTAGTGAGGGAGGCCAACTCTGCTTCAATTGCTTCCTTCCATTTGTTCTAGTCCGAGCGCTTCTTGCACTCTACCAAAGATTTTGGTTCTGGATCATTTTGGATGGTCTCAGCAACTGATGAGGCAAAGTATATGTCGACAATTGTAGTCTTACGATCAAATGATTCTCCAGAATCAACATAGTTGATGGAAATTTCTTGTACCCCTATTGACGGCTCGGTATTTCCCAATACGATAGCGTCAGGGCGTTCCAATGTCCCATCATCAGAAATTGAGTGCACTGTTGATGTGGGAGGTGGATTAGGTATATCCACACTTTCTTTCTCAACTTGAGGTTGAGCTTCATTTACTGTGCCAGAGGGGGCATCCCTCTGTTTCCTCGAGCGCTTGCGAGGATTTGCCGTACTCCTCCCACTCTCTTTAGAAGAAGGGAGTTGAATAGTTTTATTTGGTACCTCTATTCTTTCTGGCACATTCCTTGCCGGAATGTATGATTTTGTGACACTTTTGCCCACAGTAAATGAGTCTGGCAAGTTGTTTGCAGCATTTTGCAAATCAATGATCCTTTGAACTTGAAGTTCGGATTCTTTGGTACGAGGATCCTCCTTTAGGGTGTCTAAGGAATCCCAATTTATTTCTCCGGCATTCAGTGTGATACTTGAATTCTCCCCCTAATGTCGGAAAATGTTCTTCATCGAAGATACAATCAGCGAATCGGGCTGTGAGCAAATCCCCTGTAAGGGGCTCCAGGTATTTAATGATCGACGGAGATAAATAACCCACGTAGATCCCCATTTTCCTGTGAGGGCCCATAGATGTTCGCTTTGGTGGTGAGATTGGTACGTATACGACGCAACCGAATTTCCGCAGATGGGAAATACTTGGAGGATCACCACGAACCAATTGCAGCGGGGAAGCTGTATGGTATGCAGTTGGGCGCAATTGTATTAAGTCACCGGCGTGTAAGACCGCGTGACCCCAACATGAGGTTGGCAAATTACAATTTTGCAATAGTGGTCTGGCAATAAGCTTTATTCTCTTAATGAGAGATTCGGCTAAACCATTCTGAGTATGGACATATGGTACAGAATGTTGGACTTCAATTCCTAATGCCATGCAATAATCATTGAAGGCTTTGGAAGAAAATTCTGTGGCATTGTCCAATCTTATTGATTTTATCTGGTGTTCAGGATGACTTGCTCGAAGTCTGATGACTTGTGCAATCAATTTCGCAAAAGCATGGTTTCGTGTCGATAATAGACATACATGAGACCATCTTGTGGATGCGTCTATTAGAACCATGAAGTACCTGAATGGACCAGATAAAGGTTGAATGGGTCCACATATGTCACCTTGAATGCGTTCAAGGAACTTGAGTGGTTCAGCCTTTATTTTGAGATGTGAGGGTCTCAAAATTAATTTCCCGTTGCACATGAGGTGCACATAAAATCTGATGATTTCGGGAATTTTCTGTCGCTCATACCATGTCCACTTGAATTGCTTATGATTTTTTCGCATCATCCCTATGCCGAGATGGCCAAGGCGTTCATGCCAAGTCTTGAATGCATCCACATTCTGAAAAATCACTTTGTATGCAACATGTGGTATGGGTTTGATGTATGTGTAGTACAATCCAGACGGGAGAGAAGGCACCCTTTCAAGGGTCCGTTTGCCATATCCAGAATCTTTGGTTAAGAGGAGAAATTCCTCATTGTTTTCTTCATGTGTTTCCACATGAATCCCATTTTTTCTGATATCTCTATAACTTAGTAGGGTACGTGTCGAATCGGGATACAATAATGCTTCCTCGATATCAATCTGTGTACCCATTGGAAGAACAATAGTGGCTCTGCCCGAACCAACTATTGTAGCATCGCGTCCTGCGATGGTCAAAACTTGTCCTTGTCTCTTTGTAAGAGTTTGGAAAAGTTTGACTTCCCTAAGTATAGTATTAGTGGTACAACTGTCCACTAGGCACAACTCTTCATCCATTGGATCGACTCCCGTAATCAATCTATATAATGCAAAATTTAAACTCATAACATAATGCAAATATATAGAACACACATACGAATATATTAAGATAGCAGGTGCAAATATTACAACTAATAGGGGGTAGCAACATCATGTCTTTAATACAAAGTACTAATACTGCAAATTTAAATGATAAAGTTGTGGAGCCTAGATGAGGTCTCCAAACATGTCACCGGGAGTGTACTCCACGAGCATTTTGTCGATGTCCATGTTCTGGTCCTCTTCTGTAGGCGGAGTCTTGGTGTTGCTCGGTCCCGATCCTTCAGGGATAGGGTCCTTAGCTCCAGTCTCCGTCTCTTGAGAGGTGAAGTGTGCTTCAAACTTCTGAGTACGACCAACAGACTTCATGTATAGATCAACCAGATGCTTAGGGGTCCTGCATTTCTTAGCGATATGATTGTAGCAACCACACTTGTAGCAGGTGTTCTTGTTGTTACCATCATTTTTCGGCTTAGAAATGCCTTTCCCCTTTTGGGGGTTTCCACGTGCCTTTTTACCCCTCTTTCTCTTGCCCTTACCAGAAGAATTTCCAGTTTGTTTCCCATTCGGTCCATTATTCTGAGCATTCGCATGTACTTCAGGCAGTGGTGGTGCAGTGCCCAATGGGCGCTGGTTTGAGTTCCACACAGTGAGCTCATGGTTCTTTTCTGCCTGTTTCAATGTCTGAATGAGCTGAGAATAATCTGTGAAATTGTTCTCGCGGTATTGTTGAGTGATGATTCTTTCTGATGGGAGCATTGTAGATAAAGTCTTATCAATTTTCTCCGCATCAGTAAGGTCTCTCTCACAAAACTTGAGCTTAGAGGCAATCTTATGAACAACATGGTTGAACTCGTCTATAGTTTTGAAATCCTGTAGACGCAAATGGTTCCACTCATGCGTTGCCTCAGGGAGGACAATCGCTTTATGCTGTTCATATCGATTTTTTAGAGCGGTAAAAAGGACCTGTGGGTCCTCCTCATACTGGTACTCCATTTTCAAATCCGGATGGATATGATTCCTTAACACTTTTAAGGCGGAGTATTTCGACATGCTTGGCGGGTTAACCGTTCCAGCAACTGTCAGGTCTATACATCTGTATAGTCCGAGGGTCGACAGAATCACTTTGACATCCATCGCCCAAGCAGGGAAGTTGGAATCCATCAAGAGCGAGAACCTCAAACTCTTTGGTTGCCATCTCACCTACATTGTGATAGCCAAAATTTTGAGAAATGATGGCATATGTATGCAATTTATGTGAATTCAAATGAAAAAAATGAACTCAACATGAAATTAAATCTCCTCTTTAAATTGGGTATCTTTGAGCTATCGCGTATTCAAATAACTTAATATTCAACTCTCCAAAGCATGATAATCATATTCGGGTAATCACTATTTTATAATAGTGTAGATCCCTCGGTGGCATTGAATTCCACTTTGATATATGACCAACTTTGATAGATGAGAATTGGATAGAGGAATTTATGAGCGTGTGCCAAAGTAATAATTCTTAGTTTGAGGGATAGTCGCTATGCTGAGGCATGCGTAGATCCATGTGATCTCAAACTTCAAAGAATTCTTCCAATTTTTAGAGGTAGAATTGCATTGAAAATTAAATAAAGTAGGGCGAGTAAATTAAATTTGCAAAGTACTTGTAAAAATAAAGAACATGAGAATGCATAAGTGCTGAACAAACACATATTTACAATAACAGAAAGTAACAGGGGTCTGAAAACAAATATGTACAGACTCTGACTGACTGCGAAATGTAAATAAACTAAAGTTCAAGGGGCAGAATGTAAATTTGCTGAGAAAATAAATTTCTGGAAAATAAAAAAGATAACTGGGCGGTGGGCCGAGACAACTCAGGTTTCGGCCCACCGCCGCTTGTGGCCCATGAGGGAGGGGCGCGGGGCGTGCGCTCAGCGCGGGGGCGAGTGGGCTGCTCGCGGTGGTTGGTGGGCCAAGCTGGCTAGCCAGCCTACGTGGCCGCCTGCGGCTTAAAGCCCGGCTCGGCCGGCGGCGGTTAGGGTTAAACCCTAACCCGACTCAGCCCGCCGACGCCGCCGCTTTGCAGCCTCCGCCGCTCGCGCCGCCGCTCTGCAGTGTCCGCCGCCGATGCCGCCGCTCCAAGCGCCGCCGCCGTCGATCCGTCGCCGACGACGCCGGATCCAGCCTCCACGCCCCTCCTCGGCCCCGTTCCACGCGCGCTCAAGCCTCCCCCGCACCTGGGGGTGGGGGGCGCCGGCCCGCGCCGCTGCTGCCATCTCCGGCCGGGATGTGCCCGGTCGGGATCATGTGGCGGCGTGCGAGGCCGGGTCGAGCGTTGGCCGCCGCTGCTGCCGTCGGACGTCCGGGGAACCAGGCGGTCGGAGGAGGAGGTGGAGGCGGGGCGAGCTCCGGCAGCGAAGCCTGGAGGCGTCGCCATGGCCGCAGCCGCGCTGCTAGAGCCCTCCCCGTTGTTGTTGTAGAAGGGTGGGGCTCCGCGGCGCGCGGCTCTGGTGCCCCTGAGGGGGCTTGGCAGCTCCTGCTCGACGACGGGGATTGGCAATGGAGCGGCGTCTCCGGCGAGTACGACGGGGATGACGCCGGCGAGTACACCGGCGAGTACACCGACGGGGCGAGGTAGAAGCGGTCCCAGCGAGGTGGGGGAGGCCACATCTTCATGAGTGTAGGTCACCCATCCGCGTTCCGGGTCGTGCATCATCATGCGCCCCGGAACATACTGTGGGCGGCCTCCTCCCTCAAACCTGACGCGCGCTGTCCACCCGTGTTCAGGGCAGTGGCGCGGCGACGCCACGAGAAGTCGCTCCGGGTTGATGCAGCTGTCGGGGAAGACCGGAGGTCCACGAGCGGCTTCATAGGTGGTGATCCTGCTAGCATCAGGATGCCTGCGAGCAACGGCGTCGCCTCCATGGCGTCGTCCTCCATGGTGACCAAGATGGCCAGAGGGAGAAGACACGGGGGCACGGCTGGCATTGCCATGGCCATGTCCCCTGCCACGGCGAGGGCGGCGCACAGGAGCCCGGAAGACCTGATGAAGCGTCTCCCGCATCATCAAGCGGAGGTGGTGAGCACGGAGGTGGCGTGGGAGAGGAGCAGGACGAGCCATCTTACCCAAAAGGCAAGTATCTCGACGAACTTCTTCTTCTTCTTGCTGCTACCTCCTTCTCAAAACTCTCTGTGTTCTTGCTCAGTGGAAGAACAAGGTGCTGATAACGTGTTGCGTGGTGAGAATGTAATGAACAGAGAGCTCCCAAGGGGAGAAGTAAAAGCAATGAACCGTGTCCTTTATTGATCATCAAGTACATATTTATAGGGGTGATTAGGGAGAGGTTAGGATCTAATCCAGCCATTAACTTGATCGTGGGCAAGACCACGATCTCCTGAGCAAGGTGGGCGTCGTGGTCAACGAGCTTTGACCGTGAGGGTCGTGGGTGACCCTGCGCGGGAACTTTCCCGCCTTGACCCCCTTGACGAGGTCAAACTTCTTAACACCAGCAAATAAACTGCCACAAACTGGCCACCCAGGTCTGACTACAGTGCATGGGAAATTGGAAGAGAAAGCATATTTCAGGGAACTGATTTGGCAATATACACGAGAGACAATTGAAGGAGCTCCTACCACTTGAAACCAACTGAGCAATCTAGATTACTGATTTCTGTCGTGAAATAATTAACTTTATCTGAATTCTGATCTATAATACTTCAAAGTACTAATTCAAGTAGAAATGGTTTTGAGGTCAACCTCATCAGTAAACATAAAGTTCAATGCCTCCAAAACAATGTCCTTATCTGGCGATGAAGACAAGGAGCCTGAAAACAAAGAGACCAGATTTTCAGGATAACCCATATCATAAATAAAAATATATGTTGCTGTACAAGCTGGAAACTCAAAGAAATGTACACAAACCTAAGACACGTGATTTCTCCTGTGGCTCAGAAGTTTCTCTGTAGATTTTAAGGAGGGCATCATAACCGGATCTGTTTGAGGTACTAACAGTCCGCATAACAGCTAGGTATGCAGCCTGAAGAATGTAACATATTAGACATCAAAGGGTCCTGCAATAATATCTAAATTCTAAAGGACAAACAGTGATGCCCATGACCTTTCTAGTATCTGGTAGAAGAATGGAAGCTTTGCGGTCTTCAAAGAAGATATGGAAATACTGAACTACTTCATTTATAGTTTCATTGTGTCCAAGTCTGACCAGGGCAATCAAGAGCAGTGATCTAAGCATTACATCAAGATGGCTCTCGCCATCCTTGGGGTCCCAGCCTAATTTTCTGAAATGTCAGGTACATCGCCTTTTAATATAGCACAAGGTAACAGCAAGAATGTTTGTAGTAACATAAATCAACACAGCTAATTCTCTGTTTACATGCACAAAGGTAGACACGCATAGGAAACTCAAATAAAAAAATGGTTAGTAAAATATGAATGAAGCTTGTTAGCATACATGGCAGCTGGCAGAAGAAGGTTGATCAAAAGCTGCTTGATATCTTTGTTCAAGTCAGAAGTGGCGTCAACTGATATTTTCGAAATGCTTAAGCATGCCTGGAAAAGAAAGAGGATGCATGTAAATAACTTTTAACAGAAACAACCGATGCCAAAGAATCAATTGGAGATACAAGGTTTAAGAATCCACTGGAGGTGCAAGATTTACTTACAGAGGTTGTCGGAGTTCACCGGCGATGGTGCGCCGCCGGCGAACGGAGAGAACGCACGCGAAAGTGGAACACTGAGAGAAGTTTTTGTGCTGCGAAAAATGTGGCAGCGTTTTTCTGCTATTGCTTTGTTATTTAAGGAAACAAACTGCTAATCATGGCAATTACTTCGCCCTACACGCGCGGCATGCCGCTCATCACAGCCGTGCCATCCCACGACCTTCACGTCTTGCCGCGCACTCCCTAAAGACGCGCTCCGCATGAACTGAATGCATGCGTCAAGCTCCACACGACTCGTACACGCTAACAGAAACGAAAACTACTATGTACACGATACAAGCAGGTGACGTGCTGGAGTATTTCAACATTTCTCCCCCCTAATCCTTGTCACGATCACCTGCGGGCTTGAAACCAATCAAACAGACTGGACGCCGATCATGTCACGCTGCTCTTGGAAGCGAACGCGTCCCAGCGCCTTAGTCAGAACGTCCCCCAGCTGCTGCTCAGTCGCCGTGTAGCTGAGGACGATCTTCCCCTTGTCAACACACTCCCGGAGAAAATGGTAACGCACTATCAATGTGCTTGCTCCGGTCGTGAAAGACAGGATTCTTGCTCAATGCAATGGCGGATTGATTGTCCACCTTCAGCTCTGGCGTTTCTGCCTTCTTCCCGATCATGTCAGCTAGGAGCCGGGCAAGCCATACACCTTGACACGCTGCTGTGGCCGCCGCGATATATTCAGCTTCGCACGAGGATAGCGCCACCACTTTCTGCTTAGATGACTGCCAGGTGATGGGGTTGCCGCCGAGGAAAAAGATGACTCACTGGTGCTCTTCCTTGTATCAATGTCGCCGGCGTGATCTGCATCACTGAACCCGACGAGCTTGAGCTGTACTCCCTTGTGCTTGGTGTAGCGCATGCCCATGATCAACTGTGCCTGCCAGATACCTCAGCACTCGCTTCACCACCGTGACATGATCTTCACGCGGCTCTGACATGAAGCGGCTTAAGTAACCAACAGAGAACGCGAGCTCTGGCCAGGGTGTGCAGCAGATAGCGAGGGCACCAATGATGCTTCTGTACTCGGTGGCATTCACCGGTGTGGCGACACTTGCCTTGCTCAGCTTGAGACGGCTCTCCATGGGTGCCTGGCTCAGGTTGCAGGAGGCCAGGCCACAGCGTTCCAGCAGTTTCCTGGCGTAGGCTGATTGACACAGTGTGATGCAGCCATGTTCCTGCTTGACCTCGATCCCCAGGTAGTATGACAGGAGACCCAAGTCGCTCATCTGGAATGTGCGCTTCATTTCATCCTTGAAAGCTTTGATGATCTGTGTGTTGGTGCCGGTGATTATCAGATCATCGACGTAGACACCAACAACTAGCCGTCCTTCTCCCTCGTTGCGGATGTAGATGCGTGCTCTGAGCTGCTCCTCTGGAAACCAAGAGACGCCATGGTGGCATCAAGCTTGGCATTCCAGGCCCTCGGTGCCTGACGGAGCCCGTACAACGCCTTGTGTAGGCGCAGGACCTTCTGCTCGCTCCCGTTGACGACGAAGCCAGGTGGCTGGGCGACATAGACTTCCTCCTGGAGCTCGCCGTTGAGAAACACACTTTTTACGTCCATATGGTGAACTTCCCGGTGCTCGTGCGCTGCCACTGCCAGCATCATGCGCACGGACTCCAGACGAGCTACAGGCGCTAAGACTTCATCAAAGTCAATACCAGCACGTTGAACGTACCCTTTTGCCACCAGGCGCGCTCTGTGTCGCACGACGTCGCCGTTCTCGTTGCGCTTCACCTTGAACACCCATTTCAACCCGATGGGGCGATGTCTGGCAGGGAGCGACACCAGCTCCCAGGTCTTGTTCTCCTCGATTGCCTTCATCTCGGTGAGCATCGCTTCGCGCCAGCACGCCTCCTGCTCAGCTTCTACGAACGGCCCAGGTTCATCAGCTGTGGTGAAGTGCAGCTCTCTGTCGAACACCCTGTGGGCCAGGCCTGGCGGGGAGGCTGGCCCGAGAATATCGTTGACGTCGCGGAGTCGAAGTGGGGCGTCGTCGTGGTCAGCGTCGAGATCGTCGTCATCGAGCTCCTCTTGGAACGGCGCGGCGTCATCAGGCTCAGATGGCGGTCCGGCGTCTTGAACAGGCGTCGCTGGCTCGGGAGCGTAGGAGAACTCGCCTGGAGCGTCGGTGTACTCGACGACGAACGGATCGTCGGTCATTGCTGAGTCGCTCCCGGTATCTTCCCAACGCCACTACGCCGCCTCGTCGAAGACGACATCGCGTGAGATGATGACGCGCTTGCTGACGGGGTCGTAGCATCGGTATGCCTTGGAGCCGGGTTCATAGCCGACGAAGATGGCTTTGGAGCTGCGATCGTCGAGTTTCTTCAAGTTCGGCCTCGTGTTCTTGACATATGCGATGCAGCCGAAGGCGTGGAAGTAGTGCACAGCTGGAGATTCGCCGTGCCACGCCTCATAAGGTGTCTTGCCGTCGAGCGCTCGCGTCGTGGATCGGTTCAAGATGTGTACCGCCGTCATGACGGCCTCACCCCATAAGTAGCCGGGCAGCCCCTTCGACTTGAGCATGCAGCGCGCTATGGCGACCACGCTCTGGTTCCGCCGTTCCACCACCCCATTCTGCTGGGGAGAGTAGGGGGCTGTGAGGTGGCGCTCGACGCCATGTTCAGCGCAGTGACGGCCGAATTCCACGGATGTGAACTCCCCCCCCCCTCCCACGATCAGTGCGGAGGATCTTGAGCTTTCTCCCCGTCTCCGTTTCCACGGCCGCCTGGAACAGCTTGATCTCCGCCGGCGCTTGATCTTTGCTTGAGAGAAGGCGAAAGCCACATGTATCTGCTCAGATCATCCACTAACAAGAGAAAATAGCCTTTACCGCTTGGGGTACGTGGCGTGATCGGGCCGCAGAGGTCGCCATGTACTGAGGTCAAGAATGTGCTCTGCTCGCCGCCGTGCCTGAGCTGGGAACGAGGCGCGCCGTTGCTTCCCCACTAGGCAGCCATCGCACACCTATCCACCTGATCAAGTGGTGGCAGCCCGCGCACCATGTTCTTGCTTGTCATCTTGCGCAGGGCGCCGAAGCTCAGGTGACCGAACCTGGCGTGCCACTGCCAGGCGGCTTCAGAGCTCCGCGTGGCGTAGCAGACGGGGCGGCCGATGTTCAGCTCGAGGTAGTAGAGGCGTGACGCAGTGCGATATACCTTGGCGAGGAGACGATGGCTCTGATCGAAGATGCGCAGGATGCCGCCGTCGATGTTCACGCTGCAGCCGAACTCGTCGAGCTGCCCAACAAGTCACTTGCAGCCTATGATGCTCGTGTGGTGCAGTTGCAGACTGATTATGAAGAACGCATATCCTCTTTTGAGTCTGAGTTTGCTGCATACAGGGCCTGGATTGATGAGGATGCTCGAGCTGCTTCTATTCTTGTTGCTAGCATGGAGGATCAGTTTTCTGCAGACATCGTTGAGTTTGAGTATGCACATCATATGTGGACTTTCCTTCATGAGCGTTACGAGCCTTCTGGACAGTCTACCTATCTTGCTGCCATACGTCAGGAGCAGCTTGTTCGACAGGGTGATAGCACCGTTGATGATTTCTATCGTCAGATTTCTGCTATTTGGCGTCAGCTTGACATTCTTGGCCCTTAGTTGTCTCCTAGCACCTGTCAGTCCTGCCTGAGTCAGAAGCAGGCCCTGGAGCTTCGTCGCACTTATGACTTCTTGACTCGACTTCGTGATGAGTTTGAGCCTCTTCGTGCTCAGCTGTTTGGTCGTCACCCTTGTGTCTCTTTGATGGATGCTCTTGCTGAGATTCGTAATGAGGAGATTCGTCTTCGTACTGCTGGTCTGTTACCGTCCCCCTCGGTGTTGGCTGCTCATTCTTCATCCTCTATGGTTGCTGCTCCTCCTATGGTGCCTCCTTCCCCGTCGACTTCGTCTAGGACTCGCACTAGTGTTCTTAAGTGCGACCATTGTCTCAAGGAGGGCCATGTGGAAGATTTTTGTTACAGGAAGAAGAAGGAACAGGCTCGTGCTCGGCGGTCTTCACAGGGTGCTATTGGTTCTAGTACTAGAGGATCTCAGAGGAGCTCTACTGGTTCTGAGACACAAGAGATCCTCAGGTTGCTCAGTCGCCTCGTCACTTCTTCGTCACCGGGAGCTGCTAGTTCTGTGACTCAGCCTTCTGCACTAGCAGGTTCTGCTGCTGCTTCTCAGTCTTCTGTTGTGGGATCACAACCATCTTCTACTCCAGGTACATGTCCATGGATTCTTGACTCTGGTGCTTTGTTTCATATGACTCCATATCGCACTTGTCTCTCTTTCATGGTTTCCCCATCTCGTTCCTATTTTGTTCATACAACCGATGGATCTTCTCTTCCTGTTGTAGGGCAGGGTACTCTTTCATCTGACTCTTTTTCTGTCCCTGATGTTTCTTGTGTTCCTGACCTGACCATGCATCTTATGTCGGCCGGTCAACTTGCTGATCATAATTGTCGTGTGATCCTTGACCCTGATTTTTGTTATATTTAGGATCGTTGCACGGGTCAGTTGGTTGGCACTGGCCCCTGGCGTCGTGATTCACAGCGTCTCTGGGAGCTTGACTGGCTTCATCTTCCTTCCGCTGCGTCCGCCAGTCTTGTTGGCTCTACTTTTGCCACATCGTCCACCTCGTCTTTCGCTCAGTGGCGTCATTGTCTGGGTCATATTTGTGGCTCTCGCTTGTCCACTATGATTCGTCGTGGTCTTTTAGGGTCTGTTTTAGGCAATGTTCGCCTACATGGCCGTATAGGCCGTGTACACGGCGTTTAAACGCTACTCGATAGCTCACTGTGCAGTTTAGGCCTAAACGGTTAATTACACGGTCAACCCGTTTACACAGTCAAACACGGTCTTACACGGTGTAAACGGTTGACTTTAAACGGCGCAAAACAGATTTACACAGCATGTAAACCCGTGTAGGCCACCGTTTAGGCTATATACTACTTGGTACTTGTATGTCATTGTCATGAATTTGAAGGTGTGAATCAGTATTGTTGTCGCATGTTGCCTTTTGGTTATATTTGTATGGTTGCTTACATGTGTTTTTGTGACCTATGTTACCTATGACTCAACGAGTGTCTAAGAATTGAGAATTGGTCTCTATATTACTTATCATCTTGTCATTTTTACTGATGTGGTACACTACCGCGTAATCCGTGTACACGCCGTGTACACGGCGTTTACACGACCTACACGCTAAACGGTGCTTGACCGAACGACTACCGTTTAGCGTTTAGGCTAACATTGGTTTTAGGTCATGAGTCTTTACATCAGTGTCAGGGATGTCGGTTAGGCAAGCAGATACAGCTTCCCTATCATTCTAGTGAGTCAGTGTCTCAGCATCCTTTTGATCTTGTTCATTCAGATGTATAGGGTCCTGCTCCCTTTGTTTCTCAAGGGGGCATCGATATTATATACTTTTTATAGATGATTTTTCTCGCCACACATGGATTTACTTTATGAAACATCGTAGTGAGGCTTTATCCATCTATAAGACGTTTACTGCTATGATTCGCACTCATTTCAACACTTCTATTCGTGTCTTTCGTGCTGACTCCGCAGGAGAATATCTTTTAGGAGCTCTTCGGCAGGTTCTCTCTGAGCATGGCACTCTTGCTCAATTTTCTTGTCCGGGTGCTCATGCCCAGAATGGTATTGCTGAGCGCAAGCATCATCATCTTCTTGAGACTGCTCGTGCTCTTTTGCTCGCTTCTTCTGTTCCTCTTCATTTTTGGGCTGAGGCTGTCTCTACTGCCATCTATTTGGTTAATATTCAGCCTTCTTCAGCTTTTCGTGGAGGGATTCCTTATGAGCGTCTATGTAGCAAGTTGCCTGATTACTCCAGCCTTTGTCTTTTTGGCTGTGTGTGCTATGTGCTTCTTGCACCTCGTGAGCGTACTAAATTAATTGCTCAGTCTGTTGAGTGTGTTTTTCTGGGATATAGTGCTGAGCATAAGGGATATCGGTGTTGGGATCCTGTTGATCGTCGGATAAGGATTTCTCGAGATGTTGTTTTTGACGAGTCTTGTCCTTATTATCCTTGTCCTTCTTCGGATACTTCTTCCGCATCTTTAGTTGACCCCTTATCCTTCTTGATTTTGCCTGATGTCTCTATTGCCAGTACACGTGTAGTACCTCCTCCATTGGCACCTTCTCCTGATATACCTCCTCCGTCTACATCTTCTCATGTGGTGCCTTCTTCACTGGCGCCACAGCCTTCTCCAGTGGTGCCTTCTCTTCACGAGTTTTCTACAGGTCCTTCTTCCTTGGTATCTGACTATTCTGTGAAGCCACCAGTTACACAGTTTTATACTCGATGTGTTCAACCATCCTCTCAGCCTCTCTCTCCTGATGTTGCTTCCTCTTCGGATCTGCCATCCTCTCCGGATGTGACATCTTCTTCGCTTGAGTCATCTCCCACAGAGGATTCTTCGCCTGAGCAGTTTCTCCGACGTTGTGAGCGTACTACTCGTCGGTGTCCTGATTTTTATTCTCCTTCTGCCTATTCTCCCGTGGTTCTTTCTGAACCTACCTCTTATCGTGATGCTATTCTTCATGAGGAATGGCAGCTTGCTATGGCTGAGGAGATTGCTGCTCTTGAGCGCACTGGCACGTGGGATCTTGTTCCTCTTCCTGCACGTGTTCATCCTATTACATGTAAGTGGGTCTATAAGGTTAAGACTCGTTCTGATGGTTCTCTTGAGCGCTATAAGGCTCGTCTGGTGGCTCGTGGTTTTCAGCAGGAGCATGGTCGTGACTATGATGAGACTTTTGCGCCTGTTGCTCATATGACTACTGTTCGCACTCTTCTTGCTGTTGCTTCTGTTCGTGAGTGGTCCATCTCTCAGCTTGATGTCAAGAATGCCTTTCTTAATGGTGAATTGCATGAGGAGGTGTATATGCGTCCTCCACCTGGATATTCTGTTCCTGAGGGTATGGTTTGTCGTCTTCGTCGCTCACTTTATGGTCTTAAGCAGGCTCCCCGTGCTTGGTTTCAGCGCTTTGCCTCTGTGATCATAGCTGCTGGTTTTTCTGCCAGCAATCATGATCCAGCGCTTTTTGTACACACTTCCGCTCGTGGTCGGACTCTTCTCCTTCTTTATGTTGATGATATGATTATTACGGGAGATGATTCTGAGTATATAGCCTTTGTGAAGGCGCGTCTCAGTGAGCAGTTTCTGATGTCTGATTTTGGTCCTCTTCGTTACTTCCTTGGGATTGAGATTTCCTCTACTCCTGAGGGGTTCTATCTGTCTCAAGAAAAGTACATTCATGATCTTCTTGATCGTGCTGCTCTCACTGATCATCGTACCATTGAGACTCCCATGGAGCTCAATGTTCATCTTCGTGCCACTGACGGTGAGCCTCTCACTGATCCTACTCGTTATCGTCATATTGTGGGGAGTCTTGTTTATCTTGGTGTCACTCGTCCTGATATCTCGCATTCTGTGCATATCCTGAGTCAGTTTGTTTCAGCTCCCACCTAGCTCCACTATACTCACTTGCTTCGTGTCCTGCGTTATATCTCGTTGCTTGTTCTTTTCCCACTCTAGCTCTTTACAGCTCAGGGCATATTGTGATGCTACTTGGGCTAGTGATTCTTCTGATCGTCGATCTCTTTCTGCCTTTTGTGTGTTTCTTGGAGGTTCTCTCATTGCTTGGAAAACTAAGAAGCAGACAGCAGTTTCTTCGTTCGAGTGCAGAGGCTGAGTTGCGGGCTATGGCTCTTGTGACAGCAGAGGTTACTTGGTTACGGTGGTTGCTTGAGGATTTTAGTGTTTCTATTTCTATACCGACTCCTCTTTTGTCTGACAGTACAGGTGCTATCAGCATGGCTCATGATCCGGTGAAGCATGAGCTTAGTAAGCATGTTGGTGTTGAT
The DNA here is from genome assembly GCA_015476505.1 of Urochloa ruziziensis. NCBI lineage: Eukaryota > Viridiplantae > Streptophyta > Magnoliopsida > Poales > Poaceae > Urochloa > Urochloa ruziziensis. The sequence continues at coordinate 42,024,839 of CM027124.1, forward strand.
GCTTTTTATACACGTGCACAGGTACATGATGGCATTGTTGCTCCTGAGTATGTGCCTTCAGAGATTCAATTGGCTGATTTATTTACCAAGGCACAGACTGGAGCTCGGCACTAGATTTTATCTCTCCAAACTCAGTGTTCTCGATCCACCCTGAGTTTGAGAGAGGGGGGGGGGGGGGGGGGGTGTTAGATGTATATGTATTCTTGTAGTTTCCCCATTGTATAAGGGGTTTTGTGCATATTTCTAATACCTGTACCTGTATATATTTGGGCCTAGAGTCCCCATATTGAATACAAGTGCTATTCATAACAGAACAGATTCTATTTCCAGGTTCCCCGTCACCTAAAAGATCGTTCAACAGCAGAACAGACGGAAACGCCTGATTCCCAACAAGAAAAACAAGCTAGAGACTCTCAAGTCTCAATTGGAAAACAGGAAAGCAACAGCACGACCAAATTCTAATACTACTTCGTTCCGAGCTCCGAATCTACCAAGACATATGCCAGCTTCCAGCCGTCCCTGTCACCTATAGAGATCTAACATACCAAATTTGACAAATCGATCAATTGGACAATTACACATAGTAGAAAAAGTAATAGCATAAGTAGGCAAGGAAACAGAATTGCATTGTTAAATAGCAAGCAACACGACAGTACAAACACAGCCAAAATAGGTATTTGGTACACATCGATTTCATAAAAATGCTTTATTAGCTCTCTGGTAGCTTGTAAACTCCAACAAGCTACAGACACAACCACAGTAAAGGAACAAAATTTATGTGTTGTGCTAAATAGGGTCTGGTTCAGAAAAGAGAGAACTTGGGGGGACATCCAGCCCCTGAGCCCCCACGTATGTAAGCATTACTGCATTACAAGCTAACAACAGCCACAAATGTAGCTCATCTCGAGCATCTTCCTACTGCCGACAACCAAAAAAAAAAAAAAAAAAAAATCTAGGCTGCAAAACTAAAAGGCCATTGTGGATTCTGGATCATTGTTCCTTTATTCTCTTCATGTGGATTTCATTTCACCCACCTCAAACAGATGCGGCAGCTTCCTGCTGTTTGTTCGCGAACGCAATGCCCTTCTCAATGCTTCCCTTCAGCTCAGCCTTCAGCGCCTCAAGCGCCTTGGCCTCGTATTCTGTCACTCCCTCGAGGTCAGCAGAGACAACAGATTCAACACCATTCTTCCCGAGCTTGACTCTTGATGCAAAGAATGGCAGATCAGTAACCTCGGACTGGATAAATGTGCACTCATAGACATCTGGGTCGCCAGCCAGTGCGCGGAGAGATGACTCGACAAATCTGGCAGCAGCATAGGCCATGGACAGGGTAGCAGACCCTGCGCCAGCCTTGGCCTCCACCACCTCTGTCCCGGCATTCTGTATCCTCTTTGTCAGCTCCTCAGTTTCCTCTTGTGTGAAGGTGACAGATGGTCTAGTCTTGGACAATAACGGAAGAATTGTGATTCCAGCATGGCCACCAACAACTGGGACATCAACATCGATGAGTTTGAGGTTCTTCTTCTGCGCCACAAATGTGTTGGCCCTGACAACATCAAGGGTGGTAACTCCGAAAAGCTTCTTGGGGTTGTAGACACCCTTCTGCTTCAAAACCTCAGCAGCAATTGGCACAGTGGAGTTCACAGGGTTGCTGATAATATGGATGAAGGCCTCTGGGCAATTTTCAGCAACAGCCTCAACGAGCGACTTGACAATGCTCGCATTGATATTAAAAAGGTCGTCACGAGTCATGCCCGGCTTCCTTGGAACTCCAGCAGGGATGACAACAACATCCACGCCTTTCAAGCAGTTTGCCAATTCCGAGGGGCCGGTGAAGTCCAGAACCTGAGCAGGCGTGTTGCAGTGGCTTAGGTCCGCAGCAACTCCCTTGACATTGGCAATATCATAGAGGTGCAGTTCTGAAACCAGAGGAGACATCTTAATCAACTAGGCCCAACGGCTGACCAATGCCGCCGGCAGCACCGAGCACTGCCACCTTGTAAGATGCCTGCGGAGATATCTGAGATCCAGACTTCGCCTTGGGCACAATCCTCGGAGCAACAGTGGCCCTGAGGGAGGCATTCCTGCCCAGGAATGGCGACTCCGTTCCAAAGCTAACGGACGATGACGCCTTTAGGCCCGCATAGCTTGCGACACCTTGGTTCCTTGGCTTCTGGATCAGCCCAGCCTGAGCGCTGACTGAGCTGAAGGTAACGGTTGATGCCATATCCAACTGCAGTAGCAAAGTTCAATTAGATTTTGATATGCAGGTGAGATGAGATAGTAAAGCAGATGATAGAGAAAACTTGAAGGATAAGATTTAAATGCAGCAAGCAATAACTAGGAACTAAAGCTGTATGAAGCAGATGATCTATCTACAACAGCAAAATTTGCTTCCCTCAAAACATGGAACAGTCGGAGTGACATTAACATGGGACCTATGAGGACCTTGACTGAGTGACATTAAACTGCAGTCATAACGTGAATCACTCAAACAGAATTTAATCATGACAAGAGTTCTCTAATAATCATCTAATAGGGCCAGATTTCCAAGCATGCCTACGCCACCTCACTCACTTACCCCGCTCTTGAATTATGAGGATAATATGACTCGCTCATCTATCGGCAAACAAGTTCAGTTACCGTGGTAGATCAGATTGCATATACAACAAAGCATATCGTGATACCCGAACGAGCGAGCTATCTATCTGATGTGAAATCGACTTTGACAGAGGCACGGCAGAGTGCGGCGGTGCCGTGGCGCATGCCATCCGCGCATCTGGCCAACGCGAACGGGCAACAGCCACCTCGCCTCCCCCGCTCAGATCTACGCACGGCCCGCGGGAAGGATGCGCGGCCGAGAGCGAGAAGAAGCAGAGCAGATCGGACCTGCTGGCGGCGGCGCGAGACGGGGCGCTGTGCGGCCGGGATCCGATCGTGGGAGGGGAGGGCGGGGAGGCGGGTGTTCCGTCGGCTTACCTTAGGGTCTCCTCCTCCTCCTCGGTCGAAGGATTTGAGGATCCTCGCGGTTGGCTCGTTGGGGGCGGGGCGGGAGAGGCTCGTGAGCAGCGGCAATGGCCAGCAGGCAGGCGGGCGGAAAAGCGCTCGTCCTTGGCTGGTGGCCCCGCGTCCACTCGGTTCGGTGGTGGTCGTAGAAAAGAAGGAAAAAGCGGCAGTGCAAGGAGCGGCGGCGCGGGACTGGAGCGGCCTAGGAAACAACGGCGGGAGCCCGTGGGGGGATCCGCCTGCTCGCCCGCGGGGCCCCGTGGACCCGGTGCAGGTGGACGCGGGAGCCTGGGGTCATTCGTGCGTGCGGGGGTCCTGGCGCGCCGGGTGTACGGAGGAGACGGGGGTTGGTGCCGGCGCGTGCCGCAGGGGTGGTGCCACTGCCGTGGTGGTGTTGCCCTGGAGCCACCCTACCAGTCAAGGGAGTAAGGATGGATCGAATACGAATGGATTCGAATTCGGATACCACTATTTACCACATTTTAATTCGAATTCGGATACGAATACGAATCTTATCGAATACGAATACAAAACGAACAGTTCGAATTCGGGTTCACATTCGGATGTTTAGTTGATTTTGACAGAAAATGTCTTAGTGTGTATTAATTCACTTTATGGATTGTTTTAAGAGTAAATTATGTGTATATATCTCATTTATGTTATATATATTTGAATAATTAAATATACAAATATAAATATAAATAATTTTCATAATATATAAAATATTTTAATAAGAAAATAATACATTAGTAAGTAAAATATAATTTATTAATTAGATAAATAAATTAAAGTAGTTAAAATTGATATGATTGTCCATCTTAAAGTTAATTAAAATTTATTTTATATACCATTAGTAACATTATAATCAATATAATTAGTAATTATCATGTAGATAATTTTAAAATTGATTAAACAGTTTATGTCAATTATAATTAATAGTTAGTTAAAAAGAGAAGTTAATTTATGTCGCATGTTTCGGATTTTTCTCGAATACGAATGTCGAATGCCGAATGCTTCGGATTTTCTCGAATACGAATGTGGAATCGGATAGAGAAAATTGTTAAAAATCGAATTCAGATACATCCATTTGACATCCATATTAAAATCGAATACGAATACGGATATCCATATTTACGTTTTTATCGAATACGAATACGGATGTTTCGGATGTCCAGACATCCATCTCCATCCTTACAAGGGAGGAACGTTTTTTTTTTTGGTTGGTGTGGTTGGTGTGGTTGGTGCGAGCCATTGCCGAGAGGCGAGAGGGACGTCATGCGTCGATATTTTCAAGGGAGTGTTTCCTACAGAGAACTTGGTGTTCTCTAAAACTACCGACACCCATGTATTTTTTTTCTAGACAAAACACACTAATATTGCCCAACCAAAATTTGTATGTTCCAGTAAACAGGCCACCTACGGATTTGTTCCTAGTCAAAACACACTAATTAATCATAATAACCAAAATTCTTGTGTTTCATTAATTAATCCTAAAAAAGAGGCAAATTGCAAAATACTGCAATTTAATTAACACAAGCAGATGGTGCTCACAAAAAATGACAAATACCAGGACTGAAAGGAACCGATAGACACTGGAATGCTCATGATTTTTTTTCGACCAAAGGCATACACCCAGCTTTATTAAAGCTTAACGAGCAATTACAAAAGGTCAACTAGCATTTGAGCTAGAAACGTTTTCCAGAGAGCCTGACTGCTCCCAGCTCTGAAGTCTAAAAGATGGTTTACTATCTCTACCAACCAGCAAAAGAAGAGACTACCCAACGTTTCTAGTGAAGTCTGATTTTCAAGAACGAAACATCAGGAAAAAAACAGACTCTAGACTGTCCTACTCTCCAAAGGAGAGATCTCCATCCTCCCAGCTCAACAAGCTTGCTCCAACGCCTTAACCACCAGCTCTATCTTCTCAGCTTCTTCTTCTTTTGCCATTAACTTCCACTGGGATAAGAGCGTCGCCGTCTTGTATGCCACCACCACCGGCGAAGCAATGATCTTGTCATTGAACACCAGGTCGTTGCGCGTTTTCCAGAGCGCCCACAATGCACCTGCACAAACAAACAAATTGTTTGGTTTGGTTTTGTTTTTATCATTCAGCATCACTATCTCGACGAACTGTGAACATGAGTTTGGCGCGTTGGGCCATTCCATTACATCCCTAATTAGAATCCAAAGGAAGATTGCTATTGGGCACTTGAAAAGAATATGATCAGTTGTTTCTATCTCTCCACACAATTTACATTGAGTTTGCCCTTTCCATTTCCTCTTCTTTAGCTGTTCTGCAGACTGAATCCTATCTCTAATTGCATCCATAGGAAAATTTGAATCTTTAGTGGGATCTTGCATTTCCAAACTTTCATCATTACTACATCGTTCACTCCTCCAAAGGTCATTTGCTTATACATCGATTGTGTAGTGTATCTCCCTGATTTCTCCAGTGCCCATATTGATTCATCCTGCCCCTCTGTCAGTGTAACTGGGGACAGCATCTCCAACAGCCAACCCTACTCTTGAACTTCCTCTTCAGACAGCGACCGTCGGAAATCTATCTGCCACCCTCCTCCTCTCCCAACCTCTTCAACTGTTATGTTTGGTTCCCTGCAGCACCTATATAATTTGTCAAATTCATTTTTTAGCGGGCATTCACCCAGCCAAGTGTCCTTCCAGAATCTGATTTGCTTCCCACTCCTGACCCTCATGACCCTCCCCCACTGGTACCACTTTCTGACCTCTAGTATTCCCCTCCAGAATTGTGACCCTTTTGCTTTGTTTACTTGGAAGATGCTTTTATCCCCTAGGTATTTCTTCCTCAATAGGTTCACACAGATGCTGTTGTCACTTCTCTCTAACCTTTCGATCGATTTTGCTAGGAGACATGTATTCATTACCCTGACATCCATGAAGCCGAGACCAACATATTCCTTTGGTCTGCTTAGAGTCTCCCATTTCACCATATGATACTTTCTCTTCTTGTTTGTTCCCTGCCAGAAAAATCTCGATCTGATACTATCTAGGGCTTGGAAGTTCCCCTCAAACAACTGATACACTCCCATAGTGTACAATGGTGTGCTGGACAGACATGAGTTCAATAAGATTGCTTTCCCCCTGAAGACATTGTGTCACATTTCCAAGTCCCTAGTCTGTTCCTGGCCTTCCCTTCTACATAACCGAGTTGTGCCTTTGTTAGTTTAACATCACTCACTGGTAGACCGAGGTAGATCATTGGTAAAGCCCCAACTTTGCATCCAAATATCTCTGCAGTTTCCTTTTTCACCTGATCCTCTACACCCAACACATATACCTCGCTTTTGTTGTAATTTATTTTCATCCTAGAGATCGCTTCATACTAGTGTAGAATACATTTCAGATTTGTCAGGTTTCCTTACCCCCTTTTCAGAAATATAATCTTGTCATCAGCGTACTGCAGATGTGTCAGACCCCCCTCTACTAGATATGGAACCAAGCCCTCTATGGCTCCTGCTCTACTGGCTGAGGTGAGCATGGCTGATAGGGCATCTCCCACTAGATTAAACAGTAGTGGGGACAAGCGGATCCCCTTGTGTTAACCCTTTGTAACTGTTGTATTGTGACTCAAATCCTACTTGGATTAGGACTCAATAGGGGTGTGCTTTAGGACTTCTAGTTCTACTAGGACTTGAGCGATGAATCCTACTAGGAGTAGGACTCCTACTTGCATGTATGGGGCTTTGGAGGGGACTATATAAACAAGGGGTAGAGGCTCTATCAAATAAATCAAGCCAAGGGCAAACACCAAGGTCTCATCCAAGGCTTGTGAGAAGCAATTAGGAGCGCTCAAGAGGAATATGCTAGATAGTTCTATAAGCACTAGATTCTTGTATGAGGCAAGAATCCGAGGGTCCTAGAGGGTCAAGTAGAGTTGTGAGGGAGCGACAATCACTTGTACTCTTTCGGAGTTGTGCTAAAAGAATTTGCGGTCGGCTTCGCCAAATCCTATTCTCTTGTTGTGGTTGCTTCAACGTCGTCAACTAGGGTTTTCTACGAGATTCGTCTACTTCGTTCTTGATACTGTGCAAGCTCGTGTCGTACTCGCAATATCCTTTCAAGATCCGAGGGTTGCTGCGCATAACGAGGGGTATCAGATTCTAACAAGTGGTATCAGAGCCAAGGTCGGATTGAGCTGATTTTGTGAGAAGGTCGGCAGTGCTAGGGTGCACGAAATCAAGACGATGTCAGGGATGTGGAATCAAGTAGAGAAATTTGATGGCAAAGGAAATTTCAGCGTGTGGCAGTGTGTGGTAACAGATGTGCTTGTCCAGCAAGGGTTAATTGATGCTCTTGAGGGGACCAAACCGGAGAGCACAACCGCTGAAGACTGGAAGGTGATGGAGCGGAAGGCTGTCAGTACAATTCGACTATGTCTCTCCGATGAGGTAAAGTACTCGGTAATCAAGGAGAATTCCCCGAAGAAATTATGGAAGAGCTTAGAAGAATTGTATATGGCAAAGTCGCTGACAAATCGGTGGGTGCTGAAGCGTCAACTATTCAGGTTGCGCATGGAGGAAGGCACACGATTCGTTGACCATCTAAATGTCTTCAACAAACTTGTCACGCAGTTGGTTAGTGTGGATGATGAAATTGAGGAGAACGATAAAGTCGTCATACTGGCTTCATCCTTACCACCATCATGGGAGCAATTGGTGATGAATATTCTCGTCGGGAAAACTACTCTCAACTTCAACGAGACAGTTGCATACCTGTTGGAGGCGGAGTCCTTGAAGAAGCCACAGGAATCTTCATCCTCGGGTGATCAAGCATTGACTGTTTCAAGTGAAGCAGGCAAAGTCTTGAATCGCGGGAAGAAGAAAGGCAAGAGCAAGGGCAGCCGTACATGCTATCTTTGTGATAAAGAGGGTCACATGATAAAGGATTGTCCAAATTTGAAGAATATGAGAGGAGCATGCTCGGTGGCAAGTGAGGATGAAGGTGATATACTTATCGTCAGTCAACCAGGGACTATTCATGATTGGATATTAGATTCAGGGAGTTGTTTCCATGTATGTTCGGCAAGGGAGATGTTTGACGAAGGATCTCAACGCCCGGCGAATGAAATTGTTCACTTGGCGGATTGCAAGGAGTATGCTGTCACCAAGGTGGGAACAGTTACATTGGAGATGCATAATGGAACACATTGCACACTCACGGGAGTTCGGTATATCCCGGGTTTGAAAAGAATCTAATATCTGTAAGGTCGCTAGAACTCCAAGGTTGTGGCTTATCACTTCGAGGTGGAGTTATGCGAGTTACTTGCAAAGGGCAGGTAATCATGAAAAGTATCTGGATTAATGGTGGATACTGAGTGATAGGAAATTTTAATGGCGGTGCAACCATTGGGAGATTTGGTAAAAATCCTGATCAGGAGAATGAAGCTGTCTCGTCAACAGCAGGTACTCAAATCTCAGTTGCAGTCAAGTGCAAGGCGGCAAAGGCGGTTGCAAAATCTAACAGTCGTAGAGGTGAAGCTGCAAGCTGTTGGAAGAAGGAAGACGTGGTGGGACCGACGACCACGCAGTACCGGCGAGCAGGTGGAGCTCAGAGGCGGTACAAAACCTATGGCATGGAGGGTCATAGGAGAAGGTGGTGTGGTTAACCAAACTACACAACGAAGGAGCTCTCAGGTGGAGGGTCCAGGCGCTCCAGCCGGGACACTCACACGCATATCGTGGTGATGTGCATGAGCCTCTGTGGTGGGGACACTCTTGTGGTGGGAGTATAAAAAAAGAAGCCGATTTGGAGCGAATTCTTGGAGGAGCATGATGACTTCAATGGATTAGAGTCAAGGTGGAGATTGTTGTATTGTGACTCAAATCCTACTTGGATTAGGACTCAATAGGGGTGTGCTTTAGGACTTCTAGTTCTACTAGGACTTGAGCGATGAATCCTACTAGGAGTAGGACTCCTACTTGCATGTATGGGGCTTTGGAGGGGACTATATAAACAAGGAGTAGAGGCTCTATCAAATAAATCAAGCCAAGGGCAAACACCAAGGTCTCATCCAAGGCTTGTGAGAAGCAATTAGGAGCGCTCAAGAGGAATAGGCTAGATAGTTCTATAAGCACTAGATTCTTGTATGAGGCAAGAATCCGAGGGTCCTAGAGGGTCAAGTAGAGTTGTGAGGGAGCGACAATCACTTGTACTCTTTCGGAGTTGTGCTAAAAGAATTTGCGGTCGGCTTCGCCAAATCCTATTCTCTTGTTGTGGTTGCTTCAACGTCGTCAACTAGGGTTTTCTACGAGATTCGTCTACTTCGTTCTTGATACTGTGCAAGCTCGTGTCGTACTCGCAATATCCTTTCAAGATCCGAGGGTTGCTGCGCATAACGAGGGGTATCAGATTCTAACAGTAACTTCTAAAGAATGCCCCCCTTTCTCCATTAATATCTACTGCCACTCGTCCTCCTTTGACTGTTTGCATAACCCATCCAATCCAGGTTTCTGAGAATCCTTTCTTCCTTAGCACATCCTCCATGAAATCCCAGTCCACTCTATCATACGCTTTCTCAAAGTCCAGCTTAAGCATAACACCCTCTTCCTTCTTACTCTTCAGCTCATGAAGCACCTCATGCACTATGACGACACCATCCAGGATATTCCTTCCTGGAATGAAGGCCGTTTGGGTCGGGCTGATGATTCTATCTGCAATCTTAGTCGGCCGCAAAGTCAAAACTTTGGTGATAATCTTATAAATAACGTTGAGAAGACAAATTGCCCTGAGCTGCTTGATGTTATTTGGAAGTTTCAGCTTTGGTATTAGAATAACCACTCCATAATTCAATCTCCAAATGTCCAGCCGACCTGTATACAATTCATCTAACATTTCTTTGATATCTAACCTAATCAGTGGCCAAAATTCTTTGAAGAACTCTATTGAGAAGCCATCAGGGCCTGGTGCTGTGCTGTTCTTTATCTGTCTTACTGCCTCATCTAACTCCTCTACTGTGAATGGCCTTGTGAGCATCTCATTCTCTGCTTCGGACACTTTCTGCTGGTCATCCCACAAATTGTCCCCCAGTTTAATGTTCAACCTCCCTTCTGCACCAAAGAGCCTCTTGTAGTAGTTTGTGATATGCATCTTTAGCTCCTCCCTGTCAGTAATCCATCTGTCCCCCTCTTCCAAGGATTCGATTCTTAGTTTTCGCTTACGGCTACTGGCACACTTGTGGAAGAAATTTGTATTTGCATCACCTTCCAGTAGACATTTCTCTCCTCCTCTCTTTTGCCAATATATCTCTTCTGCTGGTACAAAATAGCGGGCTAAGGCATTTAGCGCGAGGTCTCAAAAAACAGCTAATAGCTGTCTAAATGGAGCTATAGCGCCAAATAGCGGCTAAAGTTACACATAGAAGTAAATAGCGGTACCTCTTTAAAATAAGCTATAGCGGGAAATAGCGGAGTTATAGCCGGCTATTTTGTACTATGCTTCTGCAGTATAAATGTCCTGTAGTTCTTTTTCTAATTCATATCTCAGTACCCATTCTTCTTGTCCCAAATCTTTTCTGAGTGCCTCCATATCAATTTCCTGGATTTGTGTTATTAAGACCTTCTTGTGCTTCTTCATTGCACTCTCAAAATTGACACCCCACCCCTCCATAGCTCTTCTCAGTTTGCTAGATATCACATGCCAATGATCTAGGCAGTTGTATTTATATCTCTCCGGCCATTTCTCCACAACCCATTCTCTAAAACCAGCTTGCGTTAGCCATGTTGGATCAAATCTAAAATATTCGTGTTTTTCCATTTCCTTTTCTCCTGTATCCACTACCAGGGGTTGTGATTTGACCCCACCCTGGTTTGTGCTTGAACTCTCACCAGGCTATACTTATCTTCCCAACCATTTGTTACAAACACTCTGTCTAACACACTTTGCACAGGCGATACCTGCTTATTTGTCCATGTATATCTGCTTCCTCTATCATCTCATTAAAGGCCTCCATAAACTTGATTTCCACATTTCCAGTTGACTTATCCTCAACCCTTCTTACTAGATTAAAGTTCCCCTCCAATCAACATTGGTATTTGGCAAGCTTGTATTTTACTCAGTAGCTCATGTAGGAATAGCATCTTTTTTTCATCTTGCACTGGGCCATAGACATTCACTATCTCCCAAGAGAAGTGATCCACAATGTTTTCCAGATGCAGACAATGAAAAAACTCTCAACCATTTCCTGTTTAACTTCTGCCATCAACAAGCCTCCTGAGTGACCTTTGGGTGGTATCCAAGACCATGAAAAATCTCTACCTCTACCAAATCTGTCAAGTTCTCTAGCTGTATAAGCCGCTTTTATGGTTTCCTGTAAACAAATTATCTGAAAATCGAATTTATTACATAGCTCTACTAGCTGCCCTCTCCTGCCTTTGCTCCCCAAAACTCTGATGTTCCCAAATAAGATTCTCATTTTGGATGATTACTTTGCTTATGTCTCCCCCCTCTATCTAGGGTAGAGACTGATTTGCTGGTTTAGTGGACTCAAGCAACTCTATTACTTGGGCTCCACTGTTATCTTCCTCTCCCTCCAGTTTTTCCTTATCCTCCCTCTTATTTTTCTTTCCAATTGCTTTCAGCAATGCTTCCTGTGCTAACTCTTTTGCTTTTAACAGAGAGATGTTAGCCAATATATCATTATCATTATCCCCAAAGTTTAAACCACAATTACTAGCTAACTTGCCTAGAGCTACATCATCAACTTGCTGGAAATTAAAAGGGGTTTTTTTTGGAGTTTCCTGACGTATCCTGGTTCTGCTTCATCCTTCTCATTTCTGCAAGTTTGGCCACTGGGACCCCATCCCTGCAGACTCTCTTACTAGTCCTTCCCGCTTTAATTGGTCCTTTCTTCATATTCTTTGTGGTTTCTATCTCTACCTGGTTTTCTTTCATGCTTATCTCTTCCACTTCTTCTTCTGACTCCCCCATGTCCTCCGATGCCCCCCCCCCCCCCACGGGCTCCTGTGTATCACTGTTGTCATGATTCTCCTGCGCCTCTGCATATTTGGCGCCTGCTGATCTTCCAACTGTTTCTGTCACTTCTTCAGTCTGGGGTGTCGCCATTCCCCTAACTGCATTAGCCCCCCCATTGTCTTCTAGTGTTGGATTTTCTTTGGACTTGGTTTCGGTGACGCTCTCCTTTGTGTTAGCTTCGGATATCTCCCTGCTCCTTTGCTTGCCACCTCCCTGTTTTGAGCTTTTCTGGCTATTATCTTTCTCAGACTCCCCTTGCCTTGGTAACACCCCAGTAATGTTGAAATCAGGGTGAGTCCCACCAAAGCTTTCCTGTGAATCTGGATCTTCCTCGTCTGTAATGTCACCATCTCCACCATCCTGCTTTGACTCCAGCATTCTGTCAGCTTTCTCTGGGCCTTTTTCCTCCACACACCATGTTATTTCCTTCCTTGTTTGTTAATGAAAACATCAGATGTACCATTGATGTGCTTGGGTCCCTGCATGCCACTTTCACCCACACAAACTTCCATTTCAGTGACTCTAGGTGTACTTCTTCAGGATCACCCACACAAACTTCTTTCTAACCCCAAATCTCGGGACGAGATTTCCCTTAAGTGGGGTAGCCCTGTAACACCCTGCTTTTTAAGGCATTTAAAAATATGAGCTTTCTAAAATTTTTCTTTAATTAACCTTAATCTCATCCCTAAACATATACAAAATATATTCTCTAAAATAAACTGTGCATATGTGCCGCATTTGAATGTTTAGAAAACTCTCCCTGTTTCTCTAAGTAGAATCCCTTTAAATCTTTTAGAATTAATATTAAAATTAGATTTGAATATTAAGTCTTATTTCAAAACCCCTCCCAAAATCTCCCAAGTCAAGCTTCACATCAAAACTCTACTCAAATTTGAATTCACATTCAAATTTGAGCTCCAAACAATTAGAAAAGCCTTCTCTTTGATAAATGGGCCGAACTCCATCACCGGCCCAGTTCTCCTTCACAGCCGTCACCAAACACCTCTCCTCCTTCAACTCCTGGCCCTGCTTGCCTTCTCCCCCCCCCCCCCGCCCCCCTTTCCTCAACCGGCCGCGGCCCAGTCCACCGCTGCGGCCCAGCGCGCTTTCCCCCGCGGCCCACGGCCACGCGGCCCGCTTACCCCTTCCCTTTCTTCCTCCTCCTGTCGTGCACCGCCGCCACCCGCTAGCGTCGCCGCCGCTGGCTTAGCTCCGCCGTGCGCCGGCGTCGCGCTCATCGTGCCTCTTCCCCACTGCCGGATCCGCATCCCAGCGCCAGCAAGCCACGCCCGCAAGCTGTGGCCCCGCGTGACCTCACTCCCTCGACTGGCACTCTCCTTCCTCCCCTATTTATTGCGTCGCCACAATCTTTCACTGCCGCCCGATCATCGGTCGTTTGCCGGGATCAACCGGAGGAGGGCAAGCGCGACGCGTGTCGCCACCGCCGGCCGCCACCGCACCGCGACTACGGCGCCGACCACCCCAAACCGCACCCCGGCCAAGCGCCGCGCCGCCGGCGCCCAACCTCTCCACTGCTGTCGCGCGCCCGGCCTCCCTTTACCTCCCGCGCGACGTGGCTGCGCCCCGCGCGCTCCCCAGCCTATAAAAGGCACCCCAGGCGCCCCTCCTTAGCACGACCGAGCTCAAACCGAGCCCCCTCCCTCCCAGCCACGGCCACGCCATCTCGCTTCCCCTCCTTCCTCTTGTGCAACACTGACGGGCTCGCGTTGATCCCCTCTCCCTCCTGGCTCAAACCGCGAAGCCGCCGGTGAACCACAACGCCGGCCTGGCGTTGCTCCGGAATTCTAAGCATTTTTATATGCTTAATGCCCTATGCTTAATGCCCTAGGATTTATACCCCAGCTCCATACAATTCCTAGGAATTTCCATAAATACTAGGGATTATTCTAAGCATTTTTATATGCTTAATGCCCTAGGATTTATACCCGAGCTCCAAATCCCAATCGCTCTATCCTAATGCCCTGCCGAAATCCCGTCTAAACCCCGCGGGCGCCGTTTCGCTGCCCGATCAAAACCCTAAGTTTTGATAAAATCGTAGCCGTTGTGCTACCCAATTCCATTTCATCCCATTAATTATTTAGAAACATATCTCTAAATAATTAATATAATCATCCATTAATTATTCTAGGATTATTGCTTAGCAATCCAATAATCCCCGTACCCACTGTTCCAAACCTTTCTTAGAAGCCACTATCATCCGGGGATTATCTCTTAGAAATCCACATAACTCCCCGACCGTTCAATCACCTCCGGGGACATTCCTTATCAATTTCCCGGAAGTTCCGTTCCTTGAGTCCATTAATTATTAATCGTAATTAATGGATTATTTTCCAATAACCCCAATACCCCGTTTTTATCCTTTATTTTCATACTCAAATCAAATTTGGCCTTTGGTTGACAGTTTGGATCTTAGTTCGTTTAGGAAAAGTTGATCCCCTATATACCAGATACATGAAGTTTGCAAAATTTATACACGAAATCTCGTTTCAGCTGCTTCGAGACATTTCATCGAACACCTTCAGTGCAGTGGGGGGAGGGGGTGGATCCGGAGCTCACCTGGGCTGCGCGTTGAGCGGGAGCAGCGTCGAGGTGGAGCTGCGACGTGGTGGAGCGTGGGGGCGCCGGGGTTGGGGCTTGCGGGCGTCGGGGTGGAGCACGGCGGCCGTCGGGGTGGAGCATGGCGGGCGGCCTGACGGCGTCGAGGGGAAGCGCGACAGGCGACCTGGCCGCGTCGAGGGGGAGCTCGGCATTAGGGTGGAGCCGGCGTCGGGGCGCGTCGGGGTGGAGCTCGGCGTCAGGGTGGAGCACGGCGGCCGTTGGGGTGGAGCAAGGCGGGCGGCCTGACGGCGTCAAGGGGGAGCACGACGGGCGACCTGGCCGCGTCGACGGGGAGCTCGGCGTCGGGGTGGAGCTGGCGTCGGGGCGCGCCGGGGTGGAGCTCGGTGTACGGGGTAGGGTGGAGCTCGACGCGCGAGGCAGGGCGCTGGAGAAGTGCGCGGGGGCGGCGGAGCGTCAAGGGAGAGCGGCGGAGCGACGTCGACGGAGCGCGGGGTCGGCAGAGCGTCAGGCGCGTGCGGGGGACTTGGAATTTTGGGGATGATTTGGAGCTCGCACGCCTATATGTAGTTGGGGGAAAAGCATCACAAACGGTTTTAAAGCAAAAACCGTTTGTGATGGTGGCATCACAACCGGTTTTTGAGTTGAAACCTTTTGTGATGCTCACAAGCACAGACGGTTTTTGTTTAAAACCGGTTGTGATGGTGGAATCACAACCGGTAAACAGAAACGGTTTGTGATATATTTTTTTATTTTCACATCCAAAAAATCATTTAATTCATAGAAAATAGAACAAGACTCGAAAAAATTTGAGACTCCTGCACTAGGCTTAACTTAGTGTATAACACACATTAAAAATATGTATACTATATGAACACTTTCAAAAATGTTTGAGTGTGTGCAAAGTACACACTAAGCCCAAGTAGTTTGGAATGATGCGAGACACGTCTATTGCTTTAGTAGCAGTCAGTAGTTTCGTTGTAGTGTAGTAGTTTGCATCTCTAATTTGAAGTTATTAACCACAAAGTGGACCATGTTTCTCACAAACACACACTACATTCAAATCTTACATCAATCTTACATCATACACCATTCAAATTATTCAAA
The DNA here is from genome assembly GCA_015476505.1 of Urochloa ruziziensis. Lineage (NCBI taxonomy): Eukaryota > Viridiplantae > Streptophyta > Magnoliopsida > Poales > Poaceae > Urochloa > Urochloa ruziziensis. Next base: position 42,040,541 of record CM027124.1, read on the forward strand.
TCTTACGTTATACACCATTCAAGTCTTACACAATCACACACATTATTAAATTCTTACAATATCACACTGATAGCACAACACGCATTACTAAGGGCTTACAACACCATAATATAGTAGTCTGCTAGCTACCCCTGCACGTCATGTTGCCTCATGAGATAGGTAGAATAGGTTACATCAATAATGTTTATATTAAGAAAACGATTCACATAATCTAATGCATATATTAATGCACTATCCTTTGCCTTATAAGGCGCATCCAATGTCTCACCATATATTGTAATTGAAGGCACTTCTGGTGAAGTCAAGGTTACACATGATTGAAAATCGCCATTTACTCGAGATGAATGTGGTGGTACGAATGAGTAGCCCAAGTGTTGTAGGATCTGATGCAGCACTTCACTCAGACCAGTCTCGGTGTTCAGGAATCCATTATACAAGTCATCCTATACGTTAAACATTGAAAATTATGAGTTAAAAATGACATTTTAATAACAAATGAAAACAACATATGCACAAGAGTTAACTTACGTAAACCGATTCATAAGCAGGGGAAATCATTTTAGGCATATGTGTCACGTCTGGCTTATTCATCTCTAGTGCTTTGAGCTTGAAAAAACTGTAGTCCGAAAAATAATGCCTTGTATGATTTTCCACTTGTAGCAGGGCTTTTCTCACAGCATCACGTGCGACAACAAATTCTTGAGTGTAGGGTCCAGATTGCACGTGGAAAATAAAATTTTCACCAGGACGTGGGTCGCGCAAAGCTCTGGCTTCGATTGCAAGAGAAACAGTATATCTCCCACAATTTATACCACTTCTCTCTCTTACCACCATTTTGACAAGAGCCACTTATGTCAGTTATTACAGTTTTGAACCATTGAATTGCATTAATCCCCTGATTTAAAAATTAGTTAAGAATCAATACGATGACATAATGAACCGATGACATAATGAACCCTTAAAAAATTATATACCAGGTCTTACCAAATCCTATGGATTTCAGGCACAAGCGGCATGAACCCTTCATATACCGGTCCCGGAGGGTTCGGTGGTGGTGCAGTCAGACTTCCCAAGAACATAGTTGGGTGCGGCGGATACATTCTACCACGACTTGATCTTGCACTCTGTCTCGGCATTATATATTTTCCTATTTAACAGGAGAAAATTAAATAATGTACCAAAAAAACTAGACTATATATATGCATGCACTCGTCCCAAAACAAAACTACGTACAGCAATACAAATGAAAAAAAATCGCAGGAGAGAAGATGATGTATATACCTAAGCTTTGCTGGTCGACCGAGCGCTGGTGGTGCTCGCGAGCAGGCAGCAGATGAGAGCACGACCGAGCTATGATCGAGAGAGCGAGCGAGATAGTAAGCTCGGGCATGAGAGTGAGCGTGAGAGCTAGCAGATAAGTGCTGGGCGCTTTTGCCTCGGGCTGTGTGCCGCATCACAGCTGGTTCTTATTAAAAACCGGCTGTGAAAACTCTCTTCACAGCCGGTTTTTATTAAAAACCGGCTGTGAAAACTCCCTTCACAGACGGTTTTTAATAAGAACCGGCTGTGAAGGTAGTTTTCACAGCCGGTTTTTAATAAGAACTGGCTGTGATTAATATTACAAATATTTTAAAATATTATATACATAGAAAAAATTAAAATAAAAAGCATGGAATGTGTGCCATAAAATTAATTGGTGCAATTAACTCTAAATAGAAAAATACTTAAACAAAATATAAGTAGTGCAATTAACTCTAAATACAAAAATAAGGTAAAAGTAGTGCAATTAATTAACTCTAAATAGTACATAAGTATGCATTACTCAACTGACGATGACGGCCTCGTCATGATCGCGTCGGACGTAAGCCGGTTCATCATCTTTCTCTTCAAACACAGTTAGGTCGACATCTGGCCCGAGAGGAGGCATGTCGTTGAAGTCGTTCCCTTCTTCCTCGGTTGTGTCTTCGACACCAATGACCTTCATTTTTCCTTGAAGAACAACGTGTTTTCCATCATTAGCGTGGTCCTTTGCATAGAAGACTTGCACTACATCTTTTGCCCAGACGAATGGTTCGTCGTCTTTAGCCTGTCTTCTTAAGATCGCGATAGTCATACCATACTTGTCCTCGAAGACTGCCACTTGATTCACCCACTTGCACCGGAAAAGAGGTATCTTTAAGTTGGGCCCGTAATCTAGCTCCCAGATCTCTTCAATGGTCCCGTAGTATGTCTACAACTGTTGACTGTTGTCATAAGCATCGATACGAACACCACTGTTCTGGTTGACACTTTTTTTCATCTTGCTTTGTTGTATAGAATGAGTACGCATTTATGTCATATCCTTGGAACTTTGTCAACGTACTTGATGGTCCCATAACCAACAAATCTAGCTCACGAGAACCGGTTTTACCAACAGTCAATTTCAATCTTAACCAGTCACCAAAGCATTGTTTATATTTTTTCATGATCCACTGTTGTTGTCCGGCACTGTTCTGGTTCTGTAGCCTTCGCATATGCATCTCAATATATGGCGAAACTACAGATGCTTGCTGTAGAACAGTGTAATGTGCTTGCGTGAAAGCATCAACGTCATCGATTCTGCTCGAATGACGGCCGATCGTCCCCCTCCCAGCTAGCCTTCCCTCATGGCATGATACAGGCACACCGACTCGTGGCAGATCCAAATAGTATGTGCAGAACTCAATTGCCTCCTCAGTCTCCCATCCATTTGCCATTCGAGCCTCCGGTCTGATTTTATCTGAGCAACAAGATGAATAAGCAGATGCTCTGACATGACAAAAAATGCCGGTGGGAAATGCATCTCAAGCCTGTTCATAGTATGGATCAGGTCTTCTTGAAGCTTGTCTAGCATTGCTGGATCTATGACTTTGTGTGATATTGCATTGAAGAAAAAGCACAAGTTTATGAGAGGATCCCTGACCTTCGGTGGCAGCAGACCCCTTAACGCAACTGGGAGCAGTTGTGTCATGATAACGTGGCAGTCGTGGGCCTTCATGCAACTCATGTTGAATTTTGACTCCTTTATGTTGACCAACCTCCTGATGTTGGCCGAGTAGCTGGTTGGCACTTTTAGCTCATGGAAAAATTTACAGATCTTCTTTTTCCCGTCATTATTCACTGTCCATGAAGCAACTGGAAGCTTCTTTTTCCCATCAGGCTGTATGATAGGATGTAGTTCAGGCCTCACACCCCATTCTTTTATGTCTAGACGGACTTCTTGTGAGTCTTTTCCTTTGTTTTTCATGGCCATTAATGTTCCGAGGGTGCTCTCAGTCACATTTTTAGTTGGGTGCATGCCATCGAGTGTGTGGCGAATAGTCAGGAATTCCCAATATTCAAGTCTAAAGAGTATAGACTTCTTTTTCCATAAAGCACCTGCTGGTGCGGGTACACTTCCTTTTCCTTTTCCATGTACCACATTAAGTTTGCTGACTATTTTAAAGATCTCGTGGCCATCGCGATAACTCGGAGCTGAGCGCTCCTCAGTTGTCCCATTAAATGATTTCTTGTTCCGCCGATATGGGTGATCTCTGTGAAGGAACCTTCAATGGCCCATGTAGACCATCTTCCTGCTATTATTTAACCATCTAGCGTCGGTCTCGTCCATGCAAACCACACAACCATTATAGCCCTTGGTAGCCTGGCCAGATACGGTACCAAGGTCGGGGAGGTCCGTGATTGTTACGAATAACAATGCTTTCAACGTGAAGTGTTCTCTCTTGTACTCATCCCAAACCTTGACACCATTATCCCACAGGTTCACAAGATCATCCACCAGTGGCTCCAGAAACACATCGATTTCATTTAATGGCTGCTTTGGCCCTTCGATCAGCAAAGGCATCATAATATACGTCTGTTTCATACAAAGCCAAGGTGGAAGGTTGTATATGCAAAGAGTGACAGGCCAGGTGCTGTGTTTGCTGCTAATCATGTTGAAAGGATTCATACCATCAGTACTCAAGCCGAACCTTACATTCCTTATTTCACTGGCAAATTTCTTCTTGAAATGATAATTGATAGCCCTCCACTGTGAACCGTCAGCCGGATGTCTAAGCTTTCCATCGTTCAGACGCTCTTCTTCATGCCAATGCATAAGCTTTGTTGTCTTTGGGTTTGCAAATAAACGTTTCAATCGAGGAATCACGGGAAAGTACCAGACGAATTTGGCGGGTGGTCTTTTATTTTGATCACAGGTCATATGTATAGCTGATACAGACTTGTACCTTGAAGCTTCACACACTGGGCATGCATCTAATTCTTTATAGTCACCACGATACAAGATGCAATCATTTGGGCATGCATGTATTTTTTGTACTTCTAGCCCTATCGGACAGATCATTTGCTTTGCCTGGTATGTGTTCTTCGGCAACCCATTAGGGATGGGAAGCATCTTCTCCAGAATATTCAGCAAATTGTCGAAGCCCGTGTCTGACAGGCCATTTGTTGCCTTCATCTCCAGTAGCAAGAGGCCAGCTTCAAGTTTTGACATGCTACAACCGCTGTACGATGGAGTCTTGGGACCCTTTCTCATCTGCTCCAGCTTCTTCAGATTCTTTGCATCCAAGCATTCTGGCTCCGCATCACGTATCATCCAGTCAAGACCATCAACCACATCATCCGCAGCTAATGTCTCGGCGAAGGTTTCATCGATGTTTTCCATATATGTTTCTTCAACCGGTTCTGGCTGATTTTCAAGTTCCACTCCCTGTGTGGCCTACTGGTGAAATATTTCCCTAATCTTCTCTTGGGTAGTTTGCTGCGTGGTTTCATTCTCACCTTCCTTACCATGCTTATTCCAAATCTTGTAGTTTGCCACGAACCCCCTAGACAACAAATGATACTGGATCTGCTCGACGTTATGAAACTGTTTCTCGTTTTTGCAGTCATAGCATGGACAGAACACATATCCATCACTCGTGTTGATGTAAGCCTTCGCAACCTTCACAAATGAATCAATACCGTTGATATATATGACATGTCTTTTGGCCGCAGGCCTGTACATCCAGCCTCGATCGTTGTCCATCTAAAATTCATGCATAAATTCAAAATTTAGTGGATGAAACATGCTCAAAATTGAAATGGTTGCTAGTTAATACCCACCTCAAAAATAAGTTGACGGAGTGATTCTTCAAAGAAACCCCACTTTCTCCATTGAAATGTGGCAAGAAATCCCCTCTAAAATGGAACAAAAGCCCCTCCATCAAATTCATGCCAAATTTCAAAATCTAGTGGATGAAACATGCTCAAAATTGAAATGGTTGCTAGACCCACCTCAAAATAAGTTGGAGTGATTCTTCAAAAAAAATCCTAGTTTCTCCATTGAAAAATTGTGACACCCCAGTGTCATTTTTTGAAAATACTCTCTTGTACAAGTACCTCTTGGACAAAAATTTATTGTGCTCATCATGATTATGTATTGAGTATCATGTTTGATTGGACTCTCAAAAGTCAAATTTCGATTTTGAACTCTTTTGATTCAAATTTGACTAAGTTAAGGCTTTTTCTTTTAACCCTTTTGGGGGCTTGTTTAAAATTTGAAATGTTTAAACAAGTGGCTTTTGGCCAATTTGAAAGTTTCATGTTGAAGTATCTACTTTCAGCTAGAAGTCTTGGTTTTGGGCAGTGACATATTTTAATTGCTCAAATTCATTGTCAGAAGTTGGTCAAACTGCTGTTTTTCAGCACTTCCGAAAACGGCTAAGTGTTTTTCCTGACAGCAGCCATTAGCTAACTTTAGTGCTCCATAACTTTTATTTTTCAATCAACCCAAACCAAAACAAGTTCTTGGCTTGGAAGTTGGTAGTTTGGACTCTTCAAAAATCATGATCAACTCCAGAATATCAGACTCTTAACTATTTCTTTTTTGAGCTCAAAGTCAGCTAAATCCATTTCAGTTCTGGGTACTTAAAATTTTTCTGAACTCGAGATTTTTGGCCAAAGTTTGGTTGATCATATCTCCCAAACTAAATCGTTTTGAACCATATGACTTTAACAAAAGTTGTTCAGCTTGGTACCATCTACAACTTTTGTATAGGAGTTTTAGAAAGTTAATTTCTACATGAAATTTCGAGTTTGGATCAAAGTTTTGGGAGGGTTTCGGCGGTACTGTAGCATCTGAATCGACTTAGTCGATTCAGACTTTCAGACTTGGCACACGGAGGGGGAATCGATCCCGGGCTCGTGCGCTGGCGCCGCCCGTGCCACGCGTCGTGCTCCGCTGTCCCTTGCCATGCGTCGTTGCTCTGCACTGCCAGTTGCTCTCCAAACCATGCGTGTTGCCTCGGTGTCGAGCTCGGCCGGCGACACCGTTTTGGCGGTGAACTGAGCGCTCTGCAAGCCGCTCGTGGTGCCAGAGGAGAATTCACCGCGGTCACTTCGCCCCTATCCAATTCACCGCCCCAGTAACTCCTCTACCTCGTCCTCTTCGCCCTCGACCACTCCGCCAGCTCCGCCGTCCTTTCCCTCGCCGGCAATCTCAGAAAAACCGGCCGCCATTGCCGCCGCCCCACCCCACCGCGGAACTTCATCTTCCTATACTCCTCTACCTCTCCAAATCGCCCAAATGGATAGTCCTTGATCTCCTGAAGCCGTACCCGTTCTTCTCATGAACTCCAAAGCTCCGGTGAGCCCTAGCGCCGGCCGTTTTTCCGGCCGTCCGCCGCCGGCCATGGCTAAGGACCGTGTCGTCTCTAATCCTCGGGTTTTTCATACCTAGGTGGTGCGGCTTGGAGCCCTGAGGCCGTGGGTCTTCTCCGGCGCGTCTCTGGCCTCTTCTCCGGCGAGCTAGCGCCGGTCAACTGAGCGGCGGCGCTCTGTACCGGGAACAGAGGCTCCAGGGGTGTTCAATTAGAAGGAAGAATCTTTCTAGGGGGTTTTCTAGAAAAGTGCTGGGTTTAAGTGTTAAGGTGGAAAAGAGTTAGGGGGGTTTAGGAAGATTCAGGGGCTGTTTCGTAAAGAAAGGACCGGTTGGTTTAGAATCTTTCTTTCCAGGGACCTGAGTGCAAAAGGGTTTTCGGTTTTTCTTTTTAAAGTAATTCCTGCATGCATGTGTTTCTTGTAAAATGCATAGTAATTAGTAGAAGAGTGAGAAAAACGTGAAACAAATTTTGTTGAGTTTGTTACATCTTTGTTTACAGGAGAAAATTATAAAATCATGTTGTTAAGTTAATATTTCCTGTGTTAAGATTTTAGTTAGCTCTATAGCTTGGTGTCAATATAAATAGTTCTGAATATCTAAAAATTGTGAGAAAATCACAGTAGCTCTATTCTGTGTTTTCGTGGTCATAGTAAAATTCCTAGATGCATGCTATATGTGTAGATTAAGTTAAGCTTTTTCTATATAGGAATCTTGGTGGTGCTGTTAAAAATACTTTTTAAACAGTTTTTAAGCTCATTAAATCATGGTATATCTGTGTTAGTGTTTAGTCAATGTTTATGAATGGTTTTGCATTTTTGTGCATGATCTTGCTGCTGTATCTATTTTTGATAGGTTTCTAGTCTTTGTCTTTTTCAAAATAATTAGTTTCTGTTAGAATAAAATGTTTAGAAATTTTCAGTGATAATCTTGAGGTAAAAGCAACCCAGGGAATGTCTCATGCTGGTAATTTAACTTGTATAACTTGTATGGCTAATTTGTTCATAGATAACCCCTTAATTTATTTAACTAATGGTTTAGATAAGTGTGCTTAAGTTAACTAATGTTTCTTAGTTAAATTTTGGTAATCCCAGTTTAAAGTTTGCAACTGCTGTTACCTTTTCCTTTTTAGTGAAAGTTTAATCTTGTTTAAAGAGATATGCACTTACTCTATAAAAGTTTTAATACTTGTGTTTAACAACCTAAATTGTGTTTTCTTGTGAATAATTATCTTTGTACTTAAGTTGTATAATCGAGTTGTTGCAATTTAATTAATGCATCTTTTTCAATTGCTGTTCTAAACTCACACATATGCATCTTCATGTAGAAAACGTTCTAGCTGACGGGACTCATAATCTGGTGCCTGAGTCTGAGGTTGAGCAGCAGGAGACTGAAATTGTGGTTACTGAAGTTGAGCAAGACCCGAGCCAAGACTCGGAAGGGCCCAAGGCCAGTGAAGGCAAGCACCGGAAGCATTCAACCTTTTTAACTCAGCCGCAATTTAATAATTTTACTTTCTAAAGTTTCCCTTTATGCATTTAAGTTTTCATAGGAGTTGAATGAAACCCTAGTTGCATACTCCATAGGAAACCCAGAGTTTTACTAGTATGTGTAGGTCGATAGAATTGCTAGGCTGGTTAAACGGTAGAAGTCGAGTAATTGCCTGTTACTCGCGAGAGCTAGGTTGGTTACCTTGTTCAATTAATGTTCAGCATATCGGATACCTGGAAAAAGTTTTAGACCGGGCGGAGAGTTTTGGTGGGGAAAAGAATGTGAATGTATAGCTCCACCTGTGTCAGTTAAGGCCCGTTCGTTGTTGGCTCTGGGATCAAGTTTGAATTGTACTACCTCACATGCTGGGAGTAAGAGGTAGTTGAAACCGGTAACTTATGTACTTTAGCTCGCACTAGTATGTTGAACTACGCCTGACTTCCTATTCATGTACCGGTTAGAGAAATAACTTATGGCTGACCCATCATTGGTATCGGTGAGGACATAGGAAAAGCTACGGTGTAGATTTCGAAGGGATTCCATAGGGATAGGAACACCCACTCCAACCTCATTTTTTTCTCTGACTCGCGTGGGACTGAGACATATCCTTTCATCGTTTGTACACTGATGAAGATTAGAATATGAATAGAAGAAGCAGGAGCATCACATACATGAATATATGATATCGGTACAAAATGCATAAGTGGACTAGATTAACCACGGTCGAGTCTTTGAGCTTAAGAGCAAATGAACAAGTGAATGAATACATAAGCGCATGCCTACACGCCCTACATAGCTGTACCAGGGTTCTGGGATTCGGTCCGAAATGGCCGAATCCCACCGAAATTCGCCCATCTCAGTCCCTTCCGAAACGAAATTTGTGCTCCAAAATTCGAATATTCCCTAGAATCTAACCGAAAACCGACCGAAATTGACCGAATTTCACCCATTTCGGTTGGGACCGAAATTTTTTTGAAATTGAATCCCAAAACCTTGAGCTGTACTAATGAGCATTGTCATTAACTTTCACTTTCTCTTGCAATCGTTCCTGTGTTTTTCCTACAACTCATCCAAACAACAATTTTCATAGAATTCCTATGTTTTTTAATCCTCCATTTTCCATCCGCATTCCTATCCTATTTCTATATTTTTCTCATTCCTGCGTTTTTGACATCATGTGTTCCAAAGGGGCCCTAAACATGAATTCAGACGCGCTACCTAGCCAGAGCTAGAGGCACCTGGCACGTGGGCTTGACTTGGCCAACTTTAGTCACGACCTGGCATGGGCCGACGACTTTCCCTTCTTCCTCAGCTCGATACACACTCTCTCTCTCCCTCTCTGGTTTGGCGCCGGATAAAACATTTCTCCAAGCTTTGAGAAAAAAAAAAACATTTCTTCAGGCTCATCGTCGTGTCGTCCCGTCAAGGTGTTAGGCCATTCTCAATGAAAGTTCTATGGATACGATTACCTAGTCTGTGAACTAGATAATTGTGCCAATGAACTTTCATAGGGATGAAACTGCTATCTTATGCTATAATAATATTATCACAACAACAATTTTAATGATGTGGCTTACAAATTAATGTTCATGAACCTTTTATAAAACTCCTGTTGAGATTGGCCTTATATCAAGATTTACACGCAAGGCTAACGAAGTTTACTTGCCTGCACGCAGTCTTGCTCTTTGCTGCGCGCGCGTCAATCGCTCGCCCGACGACATATGACATCTGTCCACGCTAGTGCAATGCTGACGCTCTCCTCCCGCCTTTCCAAGCCATGCGCAAATGTTGTGTTCCGTCAGGGCTCATGTGAGCCCCCATAAACGCCGCCGCCATTGACATGTGGGCTCGACGGCGCCGCCGTTAGGCCTGGGCATTCGGTTAAATCGGTTAATTCGGTTCGGTTAAATCGGTTTTAATATATTTCGGTTATGACAAACTGTTAACCGAATTTATCCATCAAAATTGATTAACCGACCCAATTCGGTTTCGGTTAAATCGGTTCGGTTAATCGGTTAACCGTAATACATATTATACTTCTATAGAAGATAATGCTACAACATAATCATATTGGAAAGCACCTAACTAGACATGGTCATGCAATAAAACAAAAGGGGAAAACAACAAATAATGCTTCTAAGAAATAAAGTCTCCTAAAAATACTTTTGAATATGTAAATGGTCACACTTTTAGTGTTTAATATAATAAGTTAGAAAGAATTTCGGTTAATCGGTTAATTCGGTTAATGCCAATTCATAACCGAATAAATTTCGGTTAACCTAATAGTGCCAAAGTCTTAACCGAATAGATCATAAAAATTTCGGTTAACCGACATTTTCGGTTAAATCGGTTCGGTTCGGTCGGTTAAATCGGTTTCGGTGAATTTTTGCCCACCCCTAGCCGCCGTCGCCGTTGCCGGCTTAGGGTTTCGGGGTTAGGAGTTGCGGCGACTCTGACGGCTTTAGAAGGGGTCGGGGGTGGCCGCCGGCCCGACGGAGGTGGCGAGCACCGGGCGGAGGAGCCGGCGGCGAGGGCGCCGTCGGCCGGAGCGGTGGAGGACGGCGGTCGCGGGAGGCGCTACAGGAGGTCGATTAGCGTCGGCGGCGGTCGATGGGCGGCGGCGGAGGCGGCCGAGGCCGCCGTCCTTGGATCATCATTAAAAAACCGGTCACGTCGAGGATTCATCAGCCTTTGTTTTTCACCCCAAGGGGGACTATGAAAAGATGCAACAAATAGAAATCTAATACCCTGTTGACGCCAATGCGAATATACTAGCCCGTACATTTAAAGAAAATATACTTTAACAAATAAAATTGGTTAATGCATAGAAATAGCTCAATATTTTAGTATCTCAATTGTTGGCACTATCCATTAAAAGCAGCTTCCCTGGCCCGTGCAAATGCACGAGTTGGCGACTACTCCCTCCGTCCCAAAATAAGGGGTGTTTGAGAAGCGTGTTTGTGAGAGAAACACGCTTATCAAACACTCTTATTTTGGGACAGAGGGAGTAGTTAATTACAATATCGTTGACCTGTGAGGCTAGATAAAATAAAACTCAAATCGGTAAAATTGACATGGTGCCCTAGTTATTATTGACGTCTCTAGCAACCGAAAGGGAGGAGAACATCATGTCTTCATTTCAAAAATGGTATATTAATTGGCAAACAATCCTAAATGCAAATATTGTGTCACCTAATAAAATCCTCCGCATAAGTGAATAGCATTACAAAAAGATTAGTCCCAAGCAAGTTGTAGTAGGCAAGAGATCAAACTCTGATGAGTTGCCAACATATAATGATGTAAAAAAATTACCTTAGAAACAGAAAACCTATCCTTACCCATAAATATTGTTTTTGTATTGTCACGATTGATTTCAACAGGTCCTATCACAAATATGGGGAAAACTTTATATAGTGTCAGCTTATCATCAGGAATAGAAATACTTAAAGAATTAAAAACAACAATTGTCAATCTTTATGGTTTGTGCTAGATTAAGGATTATGGGAATTTTCTCACCAAATTAACCATGGAGCACCTTGAATATTCTAATGAGGTGATCTAGCTCAGTATCAAGAGAACCATCGGTTGTACTAAATAGCTTTCTGAATTAGAATATTCTAGGATTATTTGCGAACAAAGAGAAATGAAGAATGTGCATACGATGAAAAAAATTTGACGACATTTAAGTTAGAGTTGTGGCCAAAGATTGACCACATTCTGCACCTTTGCTTTCTTTCTCCTTGTATTTTCCTGTCCTGGCTCCAAGCCCCTTTTCCCATTGGGTGCCATCAGCAACTTATAAGTAACTAGCAATCATAGAGCACAACAATATCTACATATGCAATCACAAAGCTCTCAGTTATGAGACACATACGCACTTGTGGCATGGCTCACTTCGTGCGACCCGCTCAAACCCAACCCAAATTGGACCAAACTTATCTCATTTATTAACCAAATCCAAACACATTGTTTCTCTAGGCCCACCATTTCCCATCAGACCTGGTTCAACTAGATGAAAGGCCGAGACTATAGAAGAATCGATTAGCCATCGAACAATTAGCATGCTTAATCACAGGTGAGATACCTGGATCAGGTGCGATTGCAAGTATGCGGATCGGCGATTAGGCGGAAAGGCACCAACGGCAAAGAAATGTCGGGTATAGGGGAGGAAATCGGTGAGAGGGAACCCCTAGCCCCTAGCGGTAGCTCTACGACAACGAGCATCATAGCCGAAGCGAAGAGGATAGGGAAAGGTGGGAGGAGGAGAGACATGCCTATACATTTTCTGGGAGGCTCCTATATGTCTACTAAAGCCCACAAAGTCGCAGGTGATGATGGCCTATTAATATTTTATTAAAAATATTGGATACAAAAAGTTGGACCAACATTTTTAGAAAAGGGTTCGACCGAAGTCGGGAAGCCCCAACCTTTTTTTTCATATTTTGTCTCAAGAAAAGTTGAACCGACATTTTAAAAAATATTGAATCCAATATTTTTAAAAAATTGAACCAATAATTTCTTAGAAAAAAGTTCACCATTTTTTTTAAAAAAAATGACCTTTTTTAAAAAAAAAAGTAGGTTAAGTATGATTTTGAAAAAAAATTGTTGGCAAAAATCTAATACCCTGTTGACGCCAATGCGAATATACTAGCCCGTACATTTAAAGAAATATACTTTAACAAATAAAATTGGTTAATGCATAGAAATAGCTCAATATTTTAGTATCTCAATTGTTGGCACTATCCATTAAAAGCAGCTTACCTGGCCCTGTTCAAATGCACGAGTTGGCGACTACTCCCTCCGTCCCAAAATAAGGGGTGTTTGATAAGCGTGTTTGTGAGAGAAACACGCTTATCAAACACCTCTTATTTTGGGACAGAGGGAGTAGTTAATTACAATATCGTTGACCTGTGAGGCTAGATAAAATAAAACTCAAATCGGTAAAATTGACATGGTGCCCTAGTTATTATTGACGTCTCTAGCAACCGAAAGGGAGGAGAACATCATGTCTTCATTTCAAAAATGGTATATTAATTGGCAAACAATCCTAAAATGCAAATATTGTGTCACCTAATAAAATCCTCCGCATAAGTGAATAGCATTACAAAAAGATTAGTCCCAAGCAAGTTGTAGTAGGCAAGAGATCAAACTCTGATGAGTTGCCAACATATAATGATGTAAAAACATTACCTTAGAAACAGAAAACCTATCCTTACCCATAAATATTGTTTTTGTATTGTCACGATTGATTTCAACAGGTCCTATCACAAATATGGGGAAAACTTTATATAGTGTCAGCTTATCATCAGGAATAGAAATACTTAAAGAATTAAAAACAACAATTGTCAATCTTTATGGTTTGTGCTAGATTAAGGATTATGGGAATTTTCTCACCAAATTAACCATGGAGCACCTTGAATATTCTAATGAGGTGATCTAGCTCAGTATCAAGAGAACCATCGGTTGTACTAAATAGCTTTCTGAATTAGAATATTCTAGGATTATTTGCGAACAAAGAGAAATGAAGAATGTGCATACGATGAAAAAAATTTGACGACATTTAAGTTAGAGTTGTGGCCAAAGATTGACCACATTCTGCACCTTTGCTTTCTTTCTCCTTGTATTTTCCTGTCCTGGCTCCAAGCCCCTTTTCCCATTGGGTGCCATCAGCAACTTATAAGTAACTAGCAATCATAGAGAACAACAATATCTACATATGCAATCACAAAGCTCTCAGTTATGAGACACATACGCACTTGTGGCATGGCTCACTTCGTGCGACCGCTCAAACCCAACCCAAATTGGACCAAACTTATCTCATTTATTAACCAAATCCAAACACATTGTTTCTCTAGGCCCACCATTTCCCATCAGACCTGGTTCAACTAGATGAAAGGCCGAGACTATAGAAGAATCGATTAGCCATCGAACAATTAGCATGCTTAATCACAGGTGAGATACCTGGATCAGGTGCGATTGCAAGTATGCGGATCGGCGATTAGGCGGAAAGGCACCAACGACAAAGAAATGTCGGGTATAGGGGAGGAAATCGGTGAGAGGGAACCCCTAGCCCCTAGCGGTAGCTCTACGACAACGAGCATCATAGCCGAAGCGAAGAGGATAGGGAAAGGTGGGAGGAGGAGAGACATGCCTATACATTTTCTGGGAGGCTCCTATATGTCTACTAAAGCCCACAAAGTCGCAGGTGATGATGGCCTATTAATATTTTATTAAAAATATTGGATACAAAAAGTTGGACCAACATTTTTAGAAAAGGGTTCGACCGAAGTCGGGAAGCCCCAACCTTTTTTTTCATATTTTGTCTCAAGAAAAGTTGAACCGACATTTTAAAAAATATTGAATCCAATATTTTTAAAAAATTGAACCAATAATTTCTTAGAAAAAAGTTCACCATTTTTTTTAAAAAAAAATGACCTTTTTTTTAAAAAAAAAGTAGGTTAAGTATGATTTTGAAAAAAAATTGTTGGCAAAAATCTAATACCCTGTTGACGCCAATGCGAATATACTAGCCCGTACATTTAAAGAAAATATACTTTAACAAATAAAATTGGTTAATGCATAGAAATAGCTCAATATTTTAGTATCTCAATTGTTGGCACTATCCATTAAAAGCAGCTTACCTGGCCCTGTTCAAATGCACGAGTTGGTGACTACTCCCTCCGTCCCAAAATAAGGGGTGTTTGATAAGCGTGTTTGTGAGAGAAACACGCTTATCAAACACCTCTTATTTTGGGACAGAGGGAGTAGTTAATTACAATATCGTTGACCTGTGAGGCTAGATAAAATAAAACTCAAATCGGTAAAATTGACATGGTGCCCTAGTTATTATTGACGTCTCTAGCAACCGAAAGGGAGGAGAACATCATGTCTTCATTTCAAAAATGGTATATTAATTGGCAAACAATCCTAAAATGCAAATATTGTGTCACCTAATAAAATCCTCCGCATAAGTGAATAGCATTACAAAAAGATTAGTCCCAAGCAAGTTGTAGTAGGCAAGAGATCAAACTCTGATGAGTTGCCAACATATAATGATGTAAAAACATTACCTTAGAAACAGAAAACCTATCCTTACCCATAAATATTGTTTTTGTATTGTCACGATTGATTTCAACAGGTCCTATCACAAATATGGGGAAAACTTTATATAGTGTCAGCTTATCATCAGGAATAGAAATACTTAAAGAATTAAAAACAACAATTGTCAATCTTTATGGTTTGTGCTAGATTAAGGATTATGGGAATTTTCTCACCAAATTAACCATGGAGCACCTTGAATATTCTAATGAGGTGATCTAGCTCAGTATCAAGAGAACCATCGGTTGTACTAAATAGCTTTCTGAATTAGAATATTCTAGGATTATTTGCGAACAAAGAGAAATGAAGAATGTGCATACGATGAAAAAAATTTGACGACATTTAAGTTAGAGTTGTGGCCAAAGATTGACCACATTCTGCACCTTTGCTTTCTTTCTCCTTGTATTTTCCTGTCCTGGCTCCAAGCCCCTTTTCCCATTGGGTGCCATCAGCAACTTATAAGTAACTAGCAATCATAGAGCACAACAATATCTACATATGCAATCACAAAGCTCTCAGTTATGAGACACATACGCACTTGTGGCATGGCTCACTTCGTGCGACCGCTCAAACCCAACCCAAATTGGACCAAACTTATCTCATTTATTAACCAAATCCAAACACATTGTTTCTCTAGGCCCACCATTTCCCATCAGACCTGGTTCAACTAGATGAAAGGCCAAGACTATAGAAGAATCGATTAGCCATCGAACAATTAGCATGCTTAATCACAGGTGAGATACCTGGATCAGGTGCGATTGCAAGTATGCGGATCGGCGATTAGGCGGAAAGGCACCAACGACAAAGAAATGTCGGGTATAGGGGAGGAAATCGGTGAGAGGGAACCCCTAGCCCCTAGCGGTAGCTCTACGACAACGAGCATCATAGCCGAAGCGAAGAGGATAGGGAAAGGTGGGAGGAGGAGAGACATGCCTATACATTTTCTGGGAGGCTCCTATATGTCTACTAAAGCCCACAAAGTCGCAGGTGATGATGGCCTATTAATATTTTATTAAAAATATTGGATAAAAAAGTTGGACCAACATTTTTAGAAAAGGGTTCGACCGAAGTCGGGAAGCCCCAACCTTTTTTTTCATATTTTGTCTCAAGAAAAGTTGAACCGATATTTTAAAAAATATTGAATCCAATATTTTAAAAAATTGAACCAATAATTTCTTAGAAAAAAGTTCACCATTTTTTTAAAAAAAATGACCTTTTTTTTAAAAAAAAGTAGGTTAAGTATGATTTTGAAAAAAATTGGTCCAATTTTTTAAAAAGTTGGCCCAATATTTCTTTAAAAAGTTGAACAAACATTTTCTTAAAAGGGGTGAATCCAACAATTTTTATAGTCCCAACATTTTTCTAAAAATTGAATAATATTTTCTTCTTCTTCTCCGTCGCGCACGTGACAGCGCTGTAGTTGGGGCAGGCCCTCAGGGCAGCACCGCGGTGTGCGGCCGCGACGAGCGGGGGACCGCGCATGGCAGGGAAGCGAGGCAATGCAGGGGTTTGGCAGTGGTTGGGTCGGGGGTGGCAAGGGTGGGGCTACGACGGGTTAGGGTTAGAGAGGTCGGATGCATCCAATTGATGTGAAGCTTTAGATTCAAATACTAGAAGATGGTGGGGGAAAAAAGAAAGATGTATGTATAGGATTTGCTCATCTTCCGTGTCGATCCACGATAGTTTTTTGTTTGGAGTTCTTGTCGACAGACCATAGTGGGTCAGTCGCGGAATCGCACAACCCAGTTCGTGGCCTTCAAATTCGTCGCCAGCCCACCGCGAAAATGGCACTTCCCATTTTGCGAGGTCTTGCGTATAACTCATTCTCTGAATTGCTCAGTTTCACATGCATGGGCTGCTAGCCGACGCGGCCCACAGCAAAAGAAAAAAAAAGTGTGGAGCAAGTACGGAGGCCTATTGGATGGAATTTGTTTTGGCCCATCGGCTTGGCCTTTTCTTACTTTGCTTAGTTTAGTGGTGGGTTCCATCGTCGATGCTTGCATCATGGCGATGATGAATCGTCCTATATTTTACTTTGTTCGAAATTGATCATTCAATGGAGAAATTTTAATCAATTTATGAGACACACATTAAAATCAAGTTCATGAATTTATTATCGATCAAAATGTTGCCTTTTCCGAAATTAACGCGGTTAGGTTTCCCTCATCACATTTTACTCCTATGATTCTATGAACACACACAGAGTGCATATTCTGAGATAGGCAGGCTATTAGCTTTTCAAATTTCATGTGAAGGCACTCTGGCATTGGCGGAGTAACAAAAGAAAATATCGTAGTAGTACTGACGGTGATGACATCAGAATGATTTGATCTGGGTGGCATCCGGCGATTTGATGCATGGAATGGTCATGTAAAACTTTAGTAGGACGGACGGATCCGGCTTTGGAAAAGGAAAAAAAAAAACACTTTAGTAGGACCATATATGCCTCCCTGACTCTGTACCTGATTTGTTAGTATGAAAGGAATTTTTTTTCTTTTAACATGATCATCATAGCGTATCAGAAGTTCAAACCTCGTGTTCCATACTTTCAATCAGAGCGTGGGCACTGATCTCTCTAGTGTTCAGTTGCGGGTTGGGCTGCTACAAAAATGTGGCAAGGATGGATCGTCACGTGGGCGGCCTCGAACAGAATCTGGCATATATCGCCCAGCACTGCGGGCGTGGAATTGTGGAAAGGAGGAAGAAGTGATCGTATCGTATCGCGGATCGGAGACGACGGGATGGTCAGGGTCGCGTCCAACGGGCCGAACCTCCCTCTCCCCTGAATTTTTTTTATTTTTATATTTTTTTTTTACGATTTTTGAAAAATAAATTCTTGGCTCAAAAAATTGCAGATTTGGTCCTATGTCGCCGTTTCAAACGGCTATCGCCGGATGAAACGGCGATAAGTTGATGTTGGAACACGTGGCGGCCACTGGGAGCCTTTCACCGTTTGAAACGGCTATAGCCGTTTCAAACGGCGAAAGGCCCCACCACCAGCTATCGCCGCGGGGCTGGCTGTAGCTGCTGGCTATAGCCGTTTGAAACGGCTATAGCCGTTTGAAACGGCTATAGCTAGCTATATTAGTTGAATTTATTTTTCTTAATGTAAAGAAAGGTGAATATTTTATTACATGTTGAGGAATAGTTGATATATTTTTTGTGTTAGATTTGGTTTCATATTACAAAATGATGTAGATTTTGACGCTTTAATTTTTGTTTGGGCAATATTTGCTTTAATATTGTACTACATGTTTTAAATTTTGTATGGTTTGTGCTAAGTCAAATTTGTCCAACTTTGACCAAGTTTATTAAAATATAAAATAATATCTGTGGTACCAAAGTGGTTTCATTGAATCAACAATTGAATATATTTTGATAGTGAATTTATTTAGTTTGGTGGATGTTATTATATTTTTCTATATGCTTGATCAAAATTAGACAAGTTTGACTTAGGACAAACCAAAAGGCTAGTTGGAAATGTGTAGGCTTTTCAGAAAGTGTGTACGCTTTTCAGTGAAATGTCATATCATCTTTAAAGTTCACTGCAAACTTCGAACCGAAATATCTCGTGATAGTTGTGGGTCCGTTTTCTTTTCTGTTTCGCTTTATTTTTAGCACCTCCCGTGTTGTTTCGTGCCACAATAATATTTGGAACATTTGAATTGCCTAACCATTTGTAAAACATGATTTGCGTAACCCGGCTTGAATACATATATGCATTGCATCAGAATGAAATGACAAAGAGGATAGGGTGTTGAGGCACCACATGTGAACTAAACAATGTACTACAAAAGCGCAACGGCATGTGTAGCACACTTATAACCGTGTGCTAATCGTAGCATGCCTTAGGTGAATGTAAATCGCCGGGTGTGAAGACTAGGCTTCACTGGGTACAACGGGGATATTTTCCCTTCCTAATAGCTTCAGGGCCCGCTGCTTTTGCCCGACGTGCCCTCTCTCTCTTTCTCTCGCGTTCAGCTTCACGTTCCTGTGCCGCTTGACGCTCGACCTCCTCAAACCTCTTGCGGATCTCCTCTTGGTCCTTCTTGCGCTTCTTCTCCTGCTCCTCCTCGTGCATCATTCGTTGCCACCTTGCTCTTGCCGAGGCTGCTTCATGCTCAACATGAGCCTTGTCCTCATTGGACTGCTCTGTATCTAGCCACTGCAAGAAATCACAGAGAGGCGGGGGAGTCTTGAACTCCCCAAAGTAAGAATATGAAACATGAAATGGATAGAAAAACATGACCGGGTTAGTGAATACCTTGGCTCTCATGCTGCAAGACACCTTGGGTGGATCATACTCGAAGTTGTCGCACATGAAAAACCTCATGCCATAGCAGTCACCCAAAATTTTGGACTGCACAAGCTTGCAAAGGTCACCACAGAAGCACATAGGCACATGCACCCCTTCTAGAACGACAACTCTCACCTTCCTCCACTTGAGGAGATCTGGATCTGAACAAGCCATGGTTTCTAACAAAGAAGACTGCACAGGCTCAATAGCCATGGCATGTGTTATATAAAGAAGATTTGGCTGGTTCATAGACCGAGTCCATGTGCAGGTCGATGTGTTGTACAGAAATAAAGAGATGGGATCCGATGTGGGTTGGTTTGGCATTTTCCATGGGAGACGGATAAGATCGCCACGTTGGGTGCATTGGATGCTCTGTTCGTTAAGACTGTATCACTGAAAAGCCTATCCGTAGTGCTCATGGCGAGTGATTCGATTTAATAGTAACAAAGTACGTAATTATAACAAAGTACATAATTAAAACAAAGTACATCACTTGCGGAATGAATTACTCGGCTTGAATTACATCACTAAAGCGGAATGAAGTACTTCAGCTACATAATTAAACATGATAAGTACGTGAAATGGCATGTCAGGACCTATACCAAACAAGGGTTGCTAGGTCCTGGACTAAACTCTAACATGCCTTAGGTAATTAAATCAACAACAAAGACATCACTCAAGCATGTGAATGACTTTGGTCACTCCTAGTAGTGACCCCACATAGCAAATTGGGTAGATCCTTCTCCGTAATATCCCCCCATTGTCGGCGGTGGTGGTGATGGAGGTGGTGGCGGCGATGGAGGTCCCTTGTTCTTGTGACACACACAGTTGCAATATGGGTCAGTACACACCGGCCCCTGAGAAGTGGCAGCATTTGTATTGTCATCCTCTTCGTCCTCTTTGCCACCATCGCTTACCTCCATTTGCAGATCGAATAGTCGATTCTGCAAGTAGTGGATGTATTCTTCATGAGGATGAATAGAAGCAGGATCTACCCACCTAGTGAACTTGCAATAGTCTGGAGCGTTGGAAGACTACAATGAAAGACTCTAGTTAGTGGGTCAATGGAAGAGAGAACAATATATGAAAACAAGCGAGAAATAGATTACCCATGCGTGTGGGCATTTGAAGAAACGTCGACCTCCATCAATCCCCTCGGTTTGCATCTGCACTACGCAATCCTCACCATGCATGCATTTTGGCCAATCTTCCTTGCGGTCATCATATCCTCTAAGTGGGTTTTGTTTGCTGAAATCACTTTTGCTCTCTTCTGGAAACTCAAACACTGGTTCGTTAAAGAAATCAGGACCAAGAGAGCCCTCATACACAATTGGCCCTTTCTTTCTGCCCTTTCCCATCCCATAGCCTAAAGCCTTCCCAGAAGATGACCCTTTCGACATTGCTCGTAGAAGGAAATGTTTTGGTTTTGAAGTTGAGAGGATTGTGTATACATATAGTCATGCGAAGGCTACATCGACCACGTGCATTCTGTCCCGGCATTAACGCATGCACCTGAAAAGCCTACGACCACACATTATTAGCCTAGTTTCGCTGACGCATCGTAGGATGTGTATGCTTTTCAGCGATCCATCATAGCATAGGATGCGTAGCCTTTTCAGCGATCCATCATAGCATAGGATGCGTAGCCTTTTCAGTGATCCATCATATCAGCATCTACTACATGACATAGGCGGAGCAAGGCATAAATGACATAGTCTGATCACGTCATAAATCACATAGTCAATAGTCTAGTACATGCATCACATAGTCTGAGCACGAAACAGGGCACATAGTCTGAGCACAACATATAACACATACATAAATAAGAAGGTACTAACTAAATGCGCCCTCGCTTGTGACGCTGTGGACCCCTCGCCCGACGCTCTGCCGCCTGCGCTGCTCGGGTGTGGTACTGTGAATACGTGAGCGGGTCTGGAGGTGCAACCTGGCGTGTGGGACGTCGCGCCTCGTCTGCAACTGGTGTCTGGACGTCCTCCTGTGAGACCTGTGTGGGTAACAGCGGCGCATCACCCAACTGCGAATGGCCGATCTCGTCCGGGTAAGGGTGCGTGCTGAAATAGGATCCTATCAACGGTCCCTCTGGCTGACTGCCATCGTCCTCAGTCTCTACGTCCTCCTCGATCCCTCCGTATCCTGTGTAGCCTACATAATCAAAAGGTAATAAACAATTAGTTGTATGCAAGTAATAAAATAGCATGAATATATTGTTTGAATACGCACCGAAGTCGGTCCACAGAGGACCACCTGAAGAGGTTCCTGCAGCATCAGGGTTGGGCGGGGCGAACCGTGGTACTATGTTGCAATTAGAAAAACAATTTCAATATGAAAGAAGTACATCATGCAATGGTGAAGGAAATTAATAAAACGTTAGTGAGCATACCTGCGGGCCGTGGAGTGTAGCAGGGAGGGCGTGCTGGTGGACCTGAAGAAGACCCGAGGTAGGCTGCTCGTGGTCGTGCCGGTGTACCAGAAGACGACCCGAGGTACTGCGGTCGTGCTGGTGTACCAGAAGATGACCCGGGGTACTGTGGCCGTGTGGGTAAAGCCGAAGACGAACCGGGGTACTGTGGCCGTGTGGGTAAAGCAGAAGACGAACCGGGATACTGTGGCCGTGGTGGGAGGTAGACGTCTGCGTGTCCACCTCGGCAACTGATGGCCCGTCTGAACCTGGCACAGTACTCCTTGATCTTCCGGTATGCAGCCCCGTGCTCCTGCGGCGCCATGTACATGAACCTGTGCAAGTTCTGGTCCACCTCGGCCTCGACCAACGCTAGAGCCTCGGTCTACAGAAAACATAGTTGTCAAAGGTCACATTTAACAAAAAATCATATCAACTGAATGATAGCATGATTCAATTTGACAAACATACCGCGATGGCGAAGTTCTGGTCCCTCGAAGTACTCTGTGGACCGCGTACTCCTCGACGTGGATGTCGTACACCATTGGCTTGCTCGTCATCCAAAACTCCTGGTCGCGTAGGCACAAAGACGACAGCCCCTGAGGGGCTCGAGCACTGATGTCTGCAGCGCTGTAAGGGGTCCACCTCACGTCGGCGTCAACGAGAGCGTCAAACATGCCGACAAAGTCTGGGTACGACTTCTTCGTCTGAACTCCTACCCACGAAGGCTGCAAATAATATTCAAATTCGTAAATAATTGAAAATAACACTGCTCCAATATAATGATGCGTTGTCTTACCTTTCTGAGGCACCACATGGACCCCATGGTCGGTCTGTCTCTGTGGTCGTGCTCCGGAGGAAGGGCTCGTACGGGCCCACGTGAATGCGTGGACGACCGATCGAGAAGCGCTCGTACGACCAAAGCTGAACAAGCAACGGGCAGCCAAGAAAGATGGGCTCCAAGGAGGCCACCTTAAAGCAACCCGCGCAAAGACCCCTGTACGTGGCCGCAAGCACAGCACTACCCCAGCTAAACTGGGGTACGTCCTCCAATGGAGCCTCCGCGATCGCTCTGGCGTAGGGTATGAGTGTCTTCGGCGCCGAGGTCCCGTGGGACGAGCAGAACAAGACCCAGCCGAACAACCACAGTAGGTAGGCCTCTAAGTGCCTAGCTACTGTAGCCTCGTCTGCATCAGCTCTCAGGTAATCGGCCTGCACAATGAAAAGAGTTAGTATGGATATGCATCAATTATTCTGTCAATGGAAACGAAACATAGAAAACGCAGCACTCACACTAAACTGCATGAGCCACCTCTTTGTGGGCCCATGTGTGTTGCTGAAGGTGCGGTACGGAGGCGCCTGATCGATCCGGTGAACGTCGGCAAAGCGGCCCAACAACTCGTCCCGCCAACCTGGCGACGGGGTCGCCAGCACAAGGCAGACCCAAAAGGAGGGAAACGTCCTGTAGTGTAGGGGCCATCTCACCGACTGGGAGGTGGAACGTGTGAGTCTCTGGACGCCACCGGTCCAGCAAAGCTGCTAGGAGGGACATGTCGAAGTGAAAACGTGTCGCCTTGTCCGCTCCCCTGACCTCTGCATCCATCATGTCACCCTCGACCAACCTCGCTATGGGTAAAAGGCCCGCAGCTCGTAATCTGCAAAAGAAGATGCAAAAATCAGTACAAATTAAGATTCGTGCTACAAAAGGAGATGCAAAATCGAAATAAATTCTAGATAAGATTATATCGTTACAATGTTAACCATACATACGTACCGCGGAAGCCAACGGTCGTCAAGGGGCATCGTCGACAACGGCACTCGTGCACGAAACGTGTGCTGGGGCAAACCACGGACGGCAGACATGAACGACCGGTGCTTCACGTCAATCGCCCTGTCCAGCAACTCCGGGGTCTCGTAGGGCTGCGGAGGCCCTTCGGCCATAGCTGAAAAAATTTAAATCTTTATTAATACGAAAGTACTCGTAGCTTGATAAATTAAAACAACATTTTAATAGTCCAAACTAACCATATAAGATTGATCAATGCACACGAATTACATATTTCAAACTAGATGAATTACATAATACATACTACATGAGTTGCGTTGTCCAAAGTGCACAATTACATAATTCAAAGTACACGAATGACATAGTTCAAAGTACACAAATTACATAGTTCATAAATAAGTAGTACATTATTCTGTGGTCACAGAAGACCATCATTGTTAGCACGACCACGACGACCACGACCACGTGAAGTGGAAACTGAAGCGACGGTAGATGGCCCCCGCTTGGCTTGTTCCCCAGCCATACGTCATTGCTGGACAATTCTTGTAGCTGTGACCAGTTTCATGGCACTTGGAGCATAGGCGCACTTCTGCACCAGCTTCAGATTGATCCATGTTGTTTCGAATCCGTCTGTTCTTCCGTCGGCCAACTCCTTGGAACATTTCTGGATTAGGATCAGGAATATAAAGTGCGTGCTCTCCAGGATTTGTAATGAAGTTTCCTAGCATACGATACCCATAAACCTCATTCTTCCAAGTAGCCCAAATTGTTTCTTTGAAATAATAGTTGGACACAAACATACGAGGTTGAAGCCCTCCCGCCTCAAGACATGCAGCAATGACATGAGTGCAGGGACGGTGATACAGCTTTGGCTTGTGACAGGAACAAACACATCCTTGATTGGTAATAATGCATTCTTGTGTGTGTCTTTCCCGCCGCCCTCCCAATCGACCTTTGTCCCTGCAGAGAACCTCAAACCGTCGTTCTGCAGCACCGTTGGCACTCACACGGTGTCTACGAGCCTTTTTCATTGCCTTTTCCATGTACTCAGTCATCTTGTATCCATATACCTTTTGGTTGTCAGACATTGATTTGTTTGCCACTGCAAAACGGTCTTTGAAATACTTGATTGTCCGATATAAGAAGAACTCCACGATCCCAACTAGGGGGAGTCCCCTTACACCACGGAGCACCCAATTATACACCTCAGCTAAGTTTGTAGTCATTATGCCGTACCTAGCACCCTCGTCAAACAATAAAGCCCACTTCTCTTTGGACTCATGCTCAATCCACTGAGAGAATGTCTTAATAGCCCGACCGGGTCTGCGCACGACGTGTGGACCATCAAGGCCAACATCATCAAGCGAAACAGGATGTTGGTCCTCACTATTTACCGGCCTCTTTGCAAGCTCTTCTGCTTGTTTCTTTGTAAGTTCATCAAGTTTCTTCCAAATAAGGTTGAATTTCCTCTCTTGATTCTGGATGCATAGCCGCTTAAATAGTTTCATCAGGGTCTTGTTTTTGAATTGGCTATGAAAGTTGGCACCCATATGCCTCATACACCACCTACTCTTCAAGTCAGGCCACTGCGCGGCCCGCTGACGTTCAATGTTCCCATTCTGCATGTCCTCGACTGCTTGTAGAATGCCTTTGTGCCGGTCATGAATAACACACACATTCGGTACATCCTTAACAATCATCTGCTTCACTCTCTCAAGAAACCAATACCAGCTATCTCCTGACTCTTTCTCCACAAAGGCGATCGCCAGCGGCAGCACCTGATTGTTACCATCGGACCCAATAGCAGTCAGGATGGTTCCTTTGTACCTACCAGTCAAAAATGTGCCATCAATACAAATGACTGGTCGACAATGCTGAAAAGCCTCAATGCAAGCACCCAAGGCTAGGAATGAACGCTGCAACACCTGCTTGCCTGGTTTCTCAGCACAGGGATAGGTTTTCAAGTCATAATAACTGCCTTCATTTCTCAAACATATGTTGTGCAACAAGGCTGGAAGATTGTTATACGACGCTTCATACGTCCCCCATTTCATCTCCAGTGCCTTCTGCTTTGCTCTATACGCTTTGTTGTAGCTGATTTTATAATGAAATTTTTCTTCAATGGCACAAATAATTGATTTTGGCTCGAAGTTGGGATTGTCGACGATCTGAGGATACATGAATTGAGCCACAAAATCAGCTGTGAGGTTGCGGTGCTGTGGGTTTAACTCCTCAATTGGCATTCATGCTCCACCAATTTCGACACCGTCCAGTAATCAGCCCACTTGCCTTTAAATGCATGCACTCTAAAGGGCAGTTGCTTTGCACGCAACACACATCATATACTTTTGGGCTGCTCTTCACCACTCGGAACTGCCTTTGCAAAGATAGTGTAGACCACCGCTTTATGGCTTCCTTAACTTCATCTCCACTTGCATACATTGCACCAACAGAAACCTCATTCTCTCTGTACTCCCAATCCACCGATTCACCTTCATTGACAGTTAGAGCTGAATAGTCATAGCTTGACCAATTGCGTGGCACGGGATAACAATCCTCCTCATCTGAACTGTCTCCCTCCATGGCATCAAACTGCTCTTGCCCCTCCCTCTCAACCTGCTCGACTAACTCAGGGATGTGTTCCCCCTCATCAGCCTCGCCGGTTGGTTCACGGGGTGCGTCTTCACCATCTACCTCCTCGTGTTCTCCATCTACCTCCTCTTGTTCAGTATCTTCTTGGGCAGGATCGTCTGTGTTTGCATTGTCTTCACCGTGATGCTGACTGCTAGACCCAATCTTCTTATAAACTTGAACAAACAAGACTAGTGGTAAGCCACGCTCGGTAGCTATATTGACATAGTCTCTCCAGTTTTGGGTTCCAACAAGGGGCATCAACTCCCAAAACAGGGGTGTGTCCATTCGAAACCTTACTACAGCCATGACTGACAGCTCAAATTGCTCCCTGTCAAGTCCAAATGCCTTGAATAGCCAGTTGCAACTGAGGTCCAGTTCCTCTCTCTTGCTCGAACTACTTGTTTGGTGAACGACTTAAATTCGGACAAGTCTACCCCTTCAGGACCATACCTAACCTCCCCAGGCCCATAAAACACTTGGAAAAATAAACTCTCTGACATGCCTGCCAACATTAACCACAACAAGGATACCAGTGAGTAACTAATTTTTGGTTTGAACTATACTTCCTGCTACTGCCACAATGTTAGGACATGACCAACTTCTAACAACTTTAAATCAAATATCTAAAGATAACTAAAAATATCACAGACTAATGACTAAAAGAAATATGTGTGCATAACTAGTTCTGGCATGACATAGTTACTACATATACAGCTAAAAAACTGAGTGCCAAAAAAAAAGATACTTGTGAGTATCTGCTTTTTTCTATGACATAGTTTATATCTAAAATAATAAACTACAAACTAATAAATACATGTACACATCTAGCTAAAAAAGTTCACCTAGCATCTACATATAGTTATCTACAAAATACTAGGGCGCATCTACATTTAACTATCTAAACAATTTAACACCTAAAAAATTACGAAGCAGTGTAGATCTAGTAACTAAGTTTTTTCTACGTGTACATGCTAAAAAAAATAGTAGCTACCATATACATATATGACTATCTAAAAAATTACTACCTAATATGGAAGAAAAAAAAGCATGGTAGATCTAGAAACTAAGTTTTTTCTACGTGTACATGCTAACAAAAAAAATAGTACCTACCGTATACATATATGAATATCTAAAAAATTACTAACCTACCATCAGTATATAGGTATCTACGGAATTTTACAAAACAAACTACAAATTACTAATTAATAGTTTCGTATGACAACTGGTACCTAGCTATCTACAAATACTAACTACCATATACATATACCTAGTATCTACGTGTGCACATGCTCACTAGCTACCTACAAAATACTAACTACCATCTACATATACCTATAAAAAATTATACCTAAAATTTATAAATCGGTCTAGATGTACTAACTAATTTTTTCTATGTCCTAGTTCATATAAAAGAACTAAACTTAAAACTAAAATCTACGTGTGCACAGGCTAACTAAATCTAAAACCTAGCATCTAAAATTACATCTAAAATTTAGAAAGCAGTCTACATCTACAAACTAATTTTTTTCTCTATGTCCTAGTTCATATTAAAAACTCAACTTATAACTAAATTAGCTATCTAAAACCTAGCATCTAAAAATAGCTATATAAAAACATAGATGAATCAGTGAGGTAAAAAAAATGCACCTGATGCTGGAGCGAAGATCCAGCAGAGCTTCGCTGCAATCCCACCCCCTTCCCTCAGTCCCTCCCCTCTCAATCCCTCCTCTCTCCACCCTGGATTCTGAATGCTGGGCGCGGTAAAATGGCTGGGCGCTGAGCTGCGGTGAGAAGCCGCGCGGCTTTTATGGGCGGAGGGGGCTCTCGCCAGTTCAAACGGCGGGCTCCCGTGGTTTCGCCGTTCGAGGCGGCGAAAGGCCCTTTCGCCGGCTGACTCGCGAAAAGGGTCGTGACCCGCGGCGCCGACAGGCTTTCGCCGTACGAACCGGCGATTTTTCTGTTGACCGAACGTTGTGCTCGTGGACCGCACCCACACCGCGGTGCGGTTAAAGCAGTGGGCCCCGTCGCGCTTAGGAGGAGCCGCACACAGGGCCATGCGGGATGTGCCGCAGCAGATCTGGCCGGGCCGCACCTCGATCCCGTGGACACGGTACACATGGACTACACACACGGTCCATGGTAGACCACGCCCACCAGATCCGGCCCAGCCGGTCTTGCGTTTAAACCCCTAGAATCTTACACTTTAGCCCCTATAGTTTCGAAATCCTTTCAACCTAGTCCCTGGCCTGTTACTTTTACCTTGAACCCCTGACTTTTAAATTTAGCATCTAGGCCCTTCTACTGACGTCATCAGGGCCCCACTTATGAGTCATCAACCGGACCTACCTGTCAGCTTTGACCGTTGACCGGTCAACGCGGCCGACCCGTGGACTTTTTATAGAAAACCCCCTAAACTTTTCCAAATTTACAATAGGTCCCTAGTTATTTACAAATAGGTCACTGGCCCCTTTTCTTTTGTTTTCCGGAATTATTTAAAAATTTAGAAAAGGATTTAAACTTAGAAAATCCATAACTAATTCATTTTAACTCCAAAAAATATGTAACAAATTTCTATATTTTTCTAAAATCATGACCAAGCCTTTGGTGTAAAGTATGAGTCCATTTGGATCCTTCTTGAATTGGTTTTATTGGACTTAATTGCTATTAAGTCCCTAGTATTACTTTAATACGTATTTAGGACATACCGACGGCCAGGAGTTGACCGGAGAGGAGCACTACCCGGAAGACTTCGTAGAGGAAGAGAACTTTGCCCTCAGGTTCACCCCAACCATCTCTTGAATGCCTATTAGACCTTGCAACTAGATGAGCTAGCGGTTTACTTATTGCAAATGAATGATGCTTGAGCCTTGCATAGCCATGATTAGTTCGTGATTGCCTTGTTACCTAACACTCTATATATGATATTACTATGCTGCTGCTTAATGTGTATGACATCATGTGGATTAGGACTCTTGGCGTGTGTGGGGATAAAACTGGCAAGAGAAGGTGTTTTTGGGAAACTTGGCGGGGGTGAGCATTTTATAACAACTCAGTCTTTGACCGAGGTGCCGGGAGACCCCTGCTCTCGAGGGGGTCCCACACCATACTTGTGGCCGGTACATGGATGGATTGGAGCATAGGAGTTGGCGGCAGTACCTATAGTGGGTACTGCGACTTGCGTTTTTCTACGGAGGATACGCCTTTGGGACGATGACGCTCACCCCGGCCTGAAACCGAGTGGGGTAACCACTCTTTGGGCCCCACGTACTTACCGCTTACCCATATGAACGGGTTCCAGCCAGCCTAACTAGCGCGATGTCCGGATTGCGAGAAGATCAGGTGGATCGTGTACGGGAACGGGAGAGGCCATCTCCCCGAAGGACTATGGCCCCGTCTGGCCCTACGAGGGAGAGTTAGACACAGCTTCCGAAGCATTGGATTGCAAGCTGATGGACCGAGACCGGAAGAGCAAGCGGGCATCATCACAGTTGGGGTCTGTGCTGTGGGTTGCGTCTCGAGATGGCGGCCACCATCTCGCAGCCCGAGTGCATCCAGTTGTACAAGCTCTCGAGAGTCTATAATCTATACGTATAACCGCGTCCTTGGTATGGACATTGCCCATTGCACTGTTACCTCTCATATTTGGGATATTCTACCTTCCCCTTTCTAGCCAGATTTGAGAGTGACTAAGGTTCGCAGCTATGGACGGGGAGAAGGGAAGTTTGCTCCCTTTGCTTTCAGGATCCAGTCGTAGTTGGTGAGGTGCGAGGGGTGGGAGCTCTCGCATCGACTTAGATGAGTGTGGAGATGGAGATGGGAGTCCGGCATGCCGGAATAGCCCGATGTGGTGAGATATGGGATGGATGGATATGGAGATACTTATTTTATTTTGCTGCTGCATAGGAAACCTTTAGCGTATCCTTGATATACTTTTATCCCTTTGATGGTAGTCCACTTAAAGCTTGCATATACGGTTGGTGACGTGAACCTATCCCATTCCTTGGGGATAGCCTTTGAGTATGCAGGATCTGATGATGAGCATGAGTTCAACTACGATGGATGGTACGACTGAGGCATCGTCTTGACGCGCAAGTTGCCTGTAGAGGAGATCGAGAAGATGGAGGCTTCTACGCCTAGATCCGCTGCGTTGGATGTTCGTTTGATTGTCGTTCAGCCCTGAGGGCTTATATTAGACGTATTATCATGAGAATGATGTAATAAATAAGATATTTGTACTTTATTCGTGGTATGGATGTGATATTCGCTGTGATGAGTTCTGTACGTGATATCTACTTGATCTAGGGAGTATCACAATGGTACAGGGAGTCAGGTTTTCGGAAATCAGAAACCCGGGTCGTTACAGTTGGTATCAGAGCCATACTTGCCCGTAGGACGATGCCATAGACATAGTCGATAGAATAGGGCTCTATACGATCTAACTTTATATGTTATCCCTTGAGCTATGTTATAAAAACTATCTCATTGAGAAAATTTCTTACTCACCTACGTTGACACCTCTCTTTTTACGTGACATAGGAATGGTAGCCGTGATACAGAAGACGCACGTGGACCCAAAGGACGAAGGGGACATGGTCCACTGGCTAGTCACCACCGTCCGCCGCTTGGGTATTCTAGATAACTGCCTTGGGCTTGAGGCACAGGTATGCTACATCAACAACACCGCCTGTGTCCGCGCCAAGGTTTTTCTTCACCCCTACGACCACCGGCAAGGAATCACCATGGAAGGCATTGGTCTGTCGACAAAGCTTGCAGTGGAGAGTGTCGCCCGGAGGTTAACTCAGGTACTACTCGTCCAGGAGAAGGACCAGGTTGAGGGGACTAACCTCCGACTCCTGCACAGAGAGTACTACGAGGACGACGAGGAGGTGAAGTACGAGAGGTGCATAGCAGCTTTTGCAGCCGTCGAGGACCCGGCGATCACCACAGCCGGAGACTACCTCGAAGACTTGGACTTCTACACAATAGAGCTCGAGACTAGGAGCATGGCTTTCCTCAACGGCCTCCAGGACAAGGTTTCTACCGCCATCGATAGAGTTTCTCGCGTCCTTGCCGTCGAGAGAGAGTTGGATGCCATGAAGACCCGGGTACACCACTTGATGGAGGAGCTGAGCCGTAGGGACACCATTGTCACCTTGGCTCAGGCAGAGACTGACCAGCTAAAGCAAATGATCACCGATGACTTCACGGAGAAGCAGAGGCTCGAGAAGGAGATCAAGCGACTGGAAGGGATAAGTCAGCTTCAGGAGTGGATCCATAGGGCTCATGGATTACAAGATGAAACGAGCCGATGAGGAGATTGTTGAGCTCAAGAACAACGCCACCCCAGGTGCTATGGGTTTGAGGATCACCCAGCTGGAGCGAAGGTGCGAGCGCAACGCGAACAACCTTGCCGCGCTCACTCGTTCTTGCCTCTACCTCAAGGAAAAGAGTAAGGTGATTCTGCAGACTTGGAAGGATGCCGACTCCATCTGAGTTGAGGAACTTCAGGAGCTTAACGACCAGCTACCACCCAAGAAGCAGCGACAGATTCGCAAGGAGAATTTCAAGTACGAACCCAGCTCGTTGAGGCTCCACAAGGTCCCCTTCCACAGTATCAGCACTATCGAGACCCCAGAGACTCAGAAGGCCGAGGCAATCGATGAAGCCTCTTTTCACTGCCAGACACACTTGGGAGGATCGCACAGTCATTAAGTACGATAAGCCCAGATGTTCTAAGTTGGACGAGCAACTAGAATAAAGTAGAGTAATTCCGCGTCAGCCGAGAGCCTGTTCTGGCACGCGATGGTAGATGTTTACCCATGTAGTAGAAACCACCATTTTGAGATCTTTCGCGTTGTATCATGTGCGTGTGTGTGCGAGACCTCCAAGGCTAGTGAGTCAAGCCTCGAGGTAGCACCTAGTGCTTGTACTGCATGGATGAGTGAATGAATCTTAAATAATGATTGAGTTTTCATGATCATTTCTTCTTGAGTGTTAGAAGCTTATACATGCATATAAGAAATATTTGTGATTGTATTGACTCTGGCTTATTTAGAACGATTCCATATAGAAAGACGCTAACGCCCTCTCTTCAACCATTTCTCAGGATGTCTATCCGAAGGTCAAGTTGTTTGAACGCACAGTTTGAGGCAGCCGCTCAAGAAGAAGCTGAGGCCACCGCTCGTGGCCGTGGATAGGGTCATGCCGCCCCTCCGCCAGCTCCTGAGCCAGCACCTGAGCCAGCTGTTGGCCGCGGCCATGGAAGAGGACGTGGAGGAGCCGCCAATCCCAATCCAGCGCCACTCAGACATGACGCAGCAAGATGCGGAAGAAGAGGAGGAAGCTGTTGATGAGGAAATCGAGATCAATCCAGTCCCACCAGAGCGAGGCCGTGGACGTGGTGTGCTGCCATCGCCGCCGCAGCAGCAGCAGGAACAGCAACATCCCGTACCACCCGTGGCCACCCTTGCCCAGGTCTTGGACGACAGACTCAGGTCATGGAGAGGATGGCCAATGCATTTGCACACCCTCAGGGAGGAGGACACTGCCAAGGACCATCCGTTGAAGACCTACCGCGCAAGATCGAGAGGTTCATCCGTCTCAAGGCCCCTACCTTCAGTTACTCAAAAGACCCCATCGATGCAGATGACTGGTTGAGAACCATCGAGACCAAGCTTGACCTCTCTGACTACAATGATGAAGAGTGTGTTGCCATAGCCATCCATCAGCTTGAGGGACCAGCCAGAGCATGGTGGGACAGTTACAGCGCCATGCACCCGAACCCTGCCGCCATCACTTGGGCAGAGTTCTTGCAAGGCCTTTCGTGACCAGCGTATCCCTCGACAGCTCATGGTTCAGAAGGCACAGGAGTTTCGTACGATGACTCAGGGAACGATGAAGGTGGAGGAGTATGAGCTTCACTTCACCAGGATGATGCGCTATGCTCCAGAGGACACCAACACGGAAGAGAAGAAGCAGTTCTGGTTCCATCGAGGTCTACACCATGGGATCAGGCTGATCGTGGCTGGGAGTGACTTCCCCTCGCTTCGCCACATGGTGAACCGCGCCATCGCCAGTCGAGAAGGAGAGACTGGACCATGAGGGTCGACTAAGAGTCAAGAAGTGCAAGTTCGAGCAGTTGACACGTGACAGGCCACCCCAGTGGTCGAGCTATGGACAGACCAGCCAGCAGAGAACACCAGCTACCATTAGGGACAAAGTCAGCCCTACCGCAGTTACCGCTCAGGTCAAAGTCAGCCGACCCGCAGCTTTGGAGGAGGCCATGGACAGATTGTTGGAGGAAGGAACCCCAACTACCCCTCGTCTGGTGGATCCTACGGACTGCCAGAACAGATCGAGTTCCCCGTTCACCTGCTTCAACTGTGGCAAACCAGGCCACAAGTCCTACGACTGCCCTGAGAAGAAGAGCTCTCAGACACCAGCTCACGGTGCCGCACCCGGTGGCAGACCAGCCACTACCCCAGGCCAGCCAAGTGTTGCACGCGGAAAGCTCAACCACATGACCGAAGCTGAAGCACAGGAGGCACCCGACGTCTTACTCGATGAGTTCATTGTTGACGGATTTCGTGCATTGATTCTGTTTGATACCAGAGCTATCGGATCCTATATATCCAATAAGTTTGTAACACATACATCTCTCCCCATGATTCCACGAGCTGTACCTATTATCACCTCCTCACCTTTAGGAGACCTTGAGTGCAACATGATGTGCAAGGATGTGAGCATCATGATGAAAGGACAGATGTTCGTAGCCGACCTCATAGTCCTACAATGAGACGACATTGACATTATCCTAGGCATGGATTGGTTGACCTTACACAAGGGTACCATCTCATGTTTGCCCCGACCAGTAACCTTGATTCACCATAGTGGTAAAGTAGTGGAGATTGAGCCAATAGTAGCCAAGCAAATACCCATAGCCTACCTTCACAGCCTCAGTGAGAAGACCGTAGCCGACGTTTCGATTGTTTGTGAGTACCCGGACGTGTTTCCCGAGGAACTACAAGGTCTACCTCCTATACAGAGATGCTGAGTTCGCCATTGAGCTAGTTCCAGGCACACTCCCCATATCCAAGAGACCTTATCAGATGTCCGTACATGAGTTGGAGGAACTTAAGAAGCAATTGAGGAATCTGCTAGATCACAAGTTCATTCGACCAAGTGCATCACCGTGGGGATCATCGGTACTGTTTGTCAAGAAGAAAGATGGGACACTTCAGCCTGTGCATAGACTACCGCTCGCTGAATGCAGTGACGATCAAGAACAAGTACCCGTTGCCAAGGATTGACGACCTTTTGGATCAGCTGAAGAGAGCCAAGTACTTCAATAAGATTGACCTTAGATCCGGTTACCACCAAATGAAGATTCAGCCAGAGGATATACCCAAGACCGCATTCTCTACCCGTTATGGGCTGTTTGAGTTTCTGGTTGTGTCTTTTGGGTTGACCAATGCGCCGGCATACTTCATGAATATGATGAACAATGTATTCATGGAAGAGTTGGACAGGTTTGTTGTAGTCTTCATTGATGACATTTTGATATATTCAGAGACTGCCGAAGAGCATGAGGAGCACCTCAGGATTGTACTCGAGAGATTGAGACAACATAAGCTTTACACGAAGTTTAGCAAGTGAGAGTTCTGGTTAGAGAAAGTTGCTTTCCTAGGCCATGTGTTGACAGCAGAAGGTGTAGCAGTTGACCTAGAGAAGATCGAGGCCGTGACAGAGTGGAAGCAGCCCTAGAAACGTGACAGAGATCAGGAGTTTTCTAGGATTAGCTGGATACTACTGTCGATTCATAGAGAACTTCTCGAAGATTGCCAAGCCAATGACCGAGTTGCTCAAGAACAATGTACCATTTGTTTGGTCAGACAAGTGCGAAGAGAGCTTCCAAGAGTTGAAGACCAAGCTTACCACCACTCCCGTGTTGACCTTGCAGATATCAGAAGAGACTTTGTAGTATACTATGATACATCAAGACAAGGACTTGGATGCGTGCTTATGCAGGACGGAAAGGTTGTTGCCTATGCCTCCCGCCAGTTGCGGAAGCATGAGGAGAACTACCCTACCCACGACCTAGAACTTGCAGCGGTCGTGCATGCCTTGAAGATTTGGAGACATTACTTGATTGGCAACAAGTGCGACATTTTTACCGATCACAAGAGTTTGAAGTATTTCTTCACTCAGACTGAGCTGAACATGAGACAGAGAAGATGGCTAGAGTTGATCAAAGACTATGACCTGAATATTCAGTATCACCCCGGCAAAGCCAATGTGGTTGCCGATGCACTTAGCCGGAAGAGCTACTGCGGAGTCATGATTGAGAAGGAGAAGCCAGCTGACCCAGAGTTGGAAAGAGTCAGCGAATTACGCGTAAAGTACACCCTAGAAGAGCAGATACGCATAGCAGAGAAAGGATGCCCAGAGATCGAGGGATCGATACAGCGCACGGCTAAGGGCAAAGCCGTGGATTACCGGATAGATGAGCAAGGCACGGTATGGTTGAAGGATCGCATTTGCGTACCGCGGAACGATGAACTCTGTCGAACCATCCTAAGCGAAGCCCATGAATCTAAGTACTCGATTCATCCCGGTTGCACCAAGATGTACCACGACTTGAAAGACCGATTCTGGTGGCAGAACATGAAGATAGACATCGCGGAATATGTAGCACGATGTGACACTTGCCGGAGGATCAAGGCCGAGCACCAACGGCCCACGGGACTACTAAATCCACTTGATGCACCTATGTGGAAGTGGGAAGATATCACCATGGACTTCATAAACAGCCTACCCCATACCCAGAAAGGGATGACTCGATTTGGGTGATAGTTGATCGTCTCACCAAGATCGCTCACTTCATTCCGGTCAAGACCACCTTAGGAGCAGAGAAATTAGCCGACATCTATGTGGATAACATTCTTAGGTTGCATGGAGCACCCAAGACCATACTCACCGACAGAGGACCCCAGTTCACCGCCAAGTTCTGGAAGAGATTGCATGATTCCATGGGTACCAGCTTAGTGTACAGCTCAGCCTTCCACCCGCAGACTGATGGTCAGACAGAGAGAGTGAATCAGGTACTAGAGGACCTACTCCGAGCATGTGTACTGGCATATGGAGCAGATTGGGAGAAGAGCCTGTCATATGTAGAGTTCTCATACAACAACAGCTATCAGGCTAGCTTGCAGATGTCGCCATTTGAGGCACTCTTTGCCCGAAAGTGTAGAACCCCACTCATGTGGTCAGAAGTAGGAGAACGACCGTTATTTGGACCCGCAACCATTGTTGAAGCAGAAGAGAATGTGGCCAAAGTCCAAGAGAACTTGAAGGTAGCCCAGAGCAGGCAGAAGAGTTACGCAGACAAAAGAAGACGTGGAGTTGACATTTGAGGTGTGGGAGTATGTCTACCTTAAGGTCTCCCCGCTACGCGGAACCAAGATGTTTCACATGAAAGGCAAGTTAGCCCCGAGGTTTGTAGGACCATTCCTCATCATTGAGAAGATTGGAAGGGTGGCCTACCGTTTAGAGCTACTAGAGGAACTTGCAGGAGTGCATCCCGTGTTCCACGTATCCCAGCTAAAGAAGTGCCTCCGTGTGCCAGAAGAGACAGTGCCAGTCGAGGCCCTCGACTTGCAAGATACCCTTGAGTATTTAGAGTACCCCGTGAAGATCCTAGAAAGAGGCGAGAAGCAGACCCGAAGAAGCTCGATCCCATATTGCAAGGTGCTATGGAGTAACCATACAGAGCGAGAAGCCACTTAGGAGAAGGAAGCAGACCTCAAAGAGAAGTACCCACACCTATTCGAGACCGAGGTATGATCTTAATCTCGGGGACAAGATTCTAGTGAGGGAGGGGGGACTGTAACATCCCAGATTTTTCTGAAACATTTAAAATATTAAAAATGTGGATTTAAAATTTTTCGTGGATTGAATATTAGCTAGGAAAATATAAGGTTGAATTCATTGTACCTTTCCCAAAATTCTTAGAATTAAATAATAAAATAAAATTTTTGTTAAGGTGTCTATGTCTTAGTGTGAACATTTGGAAAATATTGGCATTTATTTGGATTTTTTTGAGTGTGATTTGGATTTGATTTGATTCAAATCCAAATCAAATAAAGTTTAAAAACCAAAAGCTAACTTGGGCTCTAACTCTTTGACCTGGCCTGCTAACAAAGTCTAAAACCAGCCCCTCTACTCTTGGCCCGATCCATTCCAAAACCCGGCCTTCTTCCCCTTCTCTCCCCGCAGCCCAGCATCACGGCCCACAAACCCGGCCCAACTCCTACCGCCGCGCGCCGTTCCCTTCTTCTCTCCCACTGACAGGCGGGCCCCTCCTGTCAGCTTTACCTCTTACCTCCGCTCTGCCCACCAGACTCCTATCGCCGCCGCGCTACCAACTCGCCGCTGCTGCACCTTCTCGCGTCGCCGCTCCGCGAGATCATCTCGCACGCGCCCTGTTGACGGCCATTACAACCTAGTTTTGACCGTCAACAATTCGGTGAAATGAGGATGATCATACCATGTTCCATGCATAAAAGTGTTTATACTAACAAATTCCATAAGTTTCGGATGAGTTATGGTTGCAGGATGAAACAGGGGCCAAACCTGGCACAGGGCCAGGCCGGCCGGCCTAGCCCAGGCCGACCAGCCTCCCCTGGCCAGGTCTGGCCACGTCACTGATCCACAGGCTCAAGCAAATACCCAGGGTGATCAAGAACCGTGCAATCAACATCGGTTTGATCCAAGGACCTGAAAGGCCTAGAGTGCAAGACATATGGATTAGAGGGCCCACAACATTGGATTCTTGGACAACCTCAACTGAACGCAATCGTTACCGACCTCAGGAAGCAATCTAGAGCATCCATGATGAAGGCGGTGGCCAGAGGCGCCAGGTGTAGGCCGATTGGCCTACACCAGGCCGGCCGGCCTCCTCCTACAACTCCATGCTACCAGCTTCAGCGTGGAGGTTAAGCAGGTGGTTGGCGTGACGGTTAAGCTGGCTACCGACCTTGGGAGGCTATAAAAGGCCACTTCCTCTTCACCCCAAGACACACACCACACTTCTCAAGTCTTTACTTGAAGGGAGCTCTTGTATCTTTTCCATTTCTTAGATTAGTATTAGAGTTGGGAGTAGAGTCGAGTCGAGCTTTGCTCGGATCTTTGGAGTCTTCGGAGTTCTGGTAAAGCTCTTATATCCTTTTCTTCTTTTGAAGAGTTTATCATAACAATACTATCATATTTCAAAGCTTAAGTTATCTTTCATATTTATTTCTTGCTCTTTCTTAGAGTAAAGTTCTTAGCTCTTTTCAGAGTTAAGTTTTGTCTCCCTTTAGTTTTAGTGTAGAGATTAGTTTTAGCTCTACCAGGTTTTATCTCGCGGGTTTGCTCGCCTTGACCGGGCCGTAAGACGCCTTAGGGAAGACGAGGATTTCTCTTGACAGGCCTCAAGAGAAATCTTAATCTTCGAGTGCAGACGTGGTGTCTGGCTTGTTGATTAACTAGGAAGTGTGTTGCACCCCACGGAACTGCAGTGGTAGGCGGCAGGTGGTGACAGCCCTGTCCGTCCTTCGTAGTCCACCACGTTCGGGTGTATTCATAACAGTAGTGCTGAGCCCGGAGACCCCCCTCTCTCACCCCGTTCTGAGGTTCTCCCGTTCTAGCCATCGAAGCGAGCTCTATCCCCGGTATCTAAGCTAGAGTATAGGCTAAGGCTAGAGTGTCTTTTGCTCTGAGTTAGGAAGTATCTAAGTCCGGTCTCTCCCAACATCTTTCCTTTTCTATAGACTTAGGAGCTTCTGTGTGTCACTGGTCTTTCAGACCTTCTATCCGGTCATTCATTTGACCATTATCCCTCAAACATAGAGTTTGTACCCTTGGGTTTTTGGCTTGATATTTCTGGTAAGATTTATCATATCATTCTTCAATACACTTTAACCATCTGCTTCCCTGCGGAAATATAAATACGATACCCTGAGATAACTCCCGAGGTGAAGTGCTACAACGAGATATATTCTGTGCGCTTACAGAATTCATTTTGCATACAACGACACATATCTTCACGCTCTTGAGCGTTTCTAAAAACGTGACGCTAAGGAGTGCCAACACGCCCATGCCCCGCAGCACACCCCGCTCCACCTCATGCCCTCAACCCTAGATCGGGGAGCGCCGAGTTGGACTCACGTGCTCGTCCCCTTTTCTCCTCCCGCCAAGCCCACGGGCCCGCACGACAAGACCGAGCCGCGTCGCGCCAACCCTAGCCCTGGCCTCTCACATCGCGCCGTGTGTCCCAGAGCCCGTGACACTCCCACGCAACCATAGCCTCGCCCCTCCTCCACGCCGCCACTACTTAAACAGTGGAGCCCCTCCTCTGTTCCCCATCCATCTTTGGGCTCTTGTCATTCTCCACCTAGCCGCTGCCGCACGAGGAGAAGAAGGAGAAGGAGAGAAGAGGAAGAGGAGGGACGCGAAGCCAAGAAGGAAGGGGGGGAAGCCGAAGCCACGCCGTCCGCAGGAGCGCTGCGCCGGAACGCCGCCGTCGTCCACCCGGAACAAGAATAGGAGAACGCCCCAAGACACGATCCCTGTCACTGCTCTTCTTCCCCTACGTCATGCCGGCGTCCTCCACCACTCCAAGCCGCAACCTTGAGCCCCTAGGTGAGCCGCCGCCTTCGCCTTGCCCCTTTCCCCTGCTGTCTAGCGCTTGAACGCCGATGAGCCTCCGTAGCTAGGCCAAACCAACCCAAGCTGTCCCCTTTTCACTGCCTGTGGCCCAGCCGTCTCGCCGGGCATGTTCTTGTGCAGGTCCCCGTCGATGCGAGCCTTAGCCCGAGCCTAGACCTCACCTCGCACGGTAAACGTCCCTTTGGGGCATTTGTTGGCACTCCTTAGCCTAAATAAATCCGCAAGTGCATTGAGTATGATGTAGCCTTTCACCAGGGGAGTAAGAACCTGGATATCGAATCCAAGGAACGGTAGACGCGACTAGCCTAGAACTTTTCTAACCGGATCCACCAGGGAGCACAAGGTACGCGGGTAGAGAGCTTGACTTTAGTTAGCTACTTGTTACCCCAGACAAACTATCTATATCTAATCTGATCTGCTTCGACGGCTAGAACGGGAAGAACTCAGAATGGGGTGAGAGAGGGGTTCTTCCTAGGCTCAGCACTACTGTTATGAGTACACCCGAATGTGGTGGAGTACAAAGGACGGACAGGACTGTCACCACCTGCCGCCTACCACTGTAGTTCCGTGGGGTGCAACACAACCTGAGATGGCTAGCCAGCACAGGCACCATGCCTAAGCTATCAGCCACTGATCTCCACCCAACGCGAAGGGCTATAGAAGAAACCCCAACCAAGAGTCGCTGTCACTCGCGCAGACTCAGGTACCCGCAGATCAAATATAAATAAAATAGATTGCTGAAAGTAATTCGTAAACTAGCGAGGTACTAAAGGCAAGGGACCGAGAACTTACTGAAGATAACTCTTGAAGTATATTCCTCTAGGGTGGAAATGTTGAGATGAGACCGAGAGGAAATCCCGGACTCTCTCTACAAAGCTTGGCTGTCACCCAAGCAACTCACCCACTTCTCTCCCTAATCTAACTCTAAAGATGAAAACTCCTCTCTAGACTTCTCTTCTCTCCTTTGGATGAATTGATGGATGCCTTCTCAAGGTGAAGGGGGTCCCTTTTATAGTCTTCAAGGGCGGTTGCAGGCGCCAAGCTTAAGCTAACCCTCTGCTTAACTGCCACGCGAAGGGGGGCACGTGGCGGCCTCTGGGGGAGGCCGACCGGCCTAGGCCAGGCCGATCGGCCTGGCCTGGCTGCCCCGTGGCACCGCCTTCTTCAGGGACGCTCTGGATTGCTCCCTGAGGTCGGTAACGGTTGCTTTGGATCAAAGCTGTTCGAGAATCCAAGGTTGGTGGGACCTTCAATCCATGCAAGTGTAGCTTAGGCCTTTCGGGTCCTTGGATCAAACCGACGTTGATCGCACGTCTCACGATCTTTGGTGTTGTATTTGGGATCTCCTGGATCATTGACGTGGCAAAGGGCCATAGAAGGGGGCCGGTCGGCCTATGCTAGGCCGGCCGGCCTGGCTTTGTGTACAAATTTCTTCATCTTTTGCTTGCTTGCTTCTGCACTCACAAATTATACAAAACTTGTGGAACTCATTAGAAATAACCAATTTCACTTTGTTATGAGCAAGATGAGCCTGAAATGTGACGGAATGTTGGTGGTGAAATCGTATCGTAACGACCACCAACACGCCCCCCTACCTGAACTTTGCTAGTCCCTTAGCAAAGAATGAATTAAATTATCGGGACTTTAGCAAGATCAGGGTCATGAACTCAAGGTATACACAAGTCATATCTCTGAGTTTTCTTTCA
Source organism: Urochloa ruziziensis (assembly GCA_015476505.1). NCBI lineage: Eukaryota > Viridiplantae > Streptophyta > Magnoliopsida > Poales > Poaceae > Urochloa > Urochloa ruziziensis. The sequence continues at coordinate 42,082,334 of CM027124.1, forward strand.
TACCTTGGATTCCGGTGGCTAACACCCTCATCTTCATCAATTGAGTCTTAGAACAACTCATTGATCGGTCAAACACTTCTTCCTCATGGTATTTGGAGTTTTTGATAATTTAATAAAGAAAGCAAGGCATACCCTTGTTATTTCTCAACATCTCTCGATCACTCATAGTGTTTGGATCCTCACCTTGGCTTAGAATCAAGCCTCTCCTATTCCTACATTTTGAGGTGGAGTTTTTGGGATCGGAGTTGCTCGCTCTTCTTCATTTATTTTGCAAGATCGAAAAGCTTGTCTAATCATTCATACCACTCATAAATCTTGGCCAAGTGCATGTGTACTTGATGTTGGAGTCCTTGTTTAAGCATCTTTCATCTTTCCCCTTCCCTTTTCTTTCTTCTTTTTTTTCTTCTGAAGATAAGGAGTGTATCATTCCTTCTTCATTTTTTTTCAGGGGGATGAAGAGCTTTGACAATTTGGACTTTATTGATGCACGTGTGCGTGAATGGCCATGATGAACAAGATAGCATGAACGTGAAGGCAAACAATTCGAGCAAGCTCAAAATTTAGAAGATAGCTATGTGGAAACTTCAACTTGAATTTGATATATGGCTTTGGATAGGACATTTCAAGTTGATGATAACAAGGGTTGCCTTAAGTTTTATTTTCAAAAACAATCTCCAAAACCTTGAATCGGACGGTTCAACTTCTCAAATCATCATATCGTAAGGATCAATTAACAAGAATCAGGTATTCCTATAAAAGTTCCAAGGTAAATGAAATCATTGCTCAAGAAATATCACAGGTGTATCCGAGATATCATTCGTAGGGGTTCACTTTCATGAATTTTGATCAAGTTTTAAATTTATTTAGCCAGGAATTTTTCTTGAATCAAAATCATGCAAGGATCAAGTGTAGGGGTTTCAAACCGTGTCCAGGAGTCAAGCCAGCGAAGTTGGCCACAGGCCCAGGCCGATCGGCCCAGCATAGGCCGGCCGACCTGGCCTTGTTGCCAGACATCCCGGTTCAAGTTCCTCGTGTATGTGATTCGCAGGATTACGCAGTGGGCACGGGATCTCCTCGAGAAGCAGCAGCGTGGGGCCGGCCGGCCTGGCTTAGGCCGGCCGGCCTGGCATTGTGCCAGGTCGCGCCCCGCCTTGGCCAGTGACCAGTAAACCTTCTGTACGTCTGAGTTTCTGCGTGCTTCACTGAAAGTTTAGTCCGAGGGGTTGGTTGGCACACAAGTGTGCACCAACCATTCATTTTTTTATATAAGAGTCACTTCTTTCAAATAACTGAATTTATTCAATTCCAAACAGGGGAAACAAAGATGGGGGTGCTGAATACAAAGGAAATTTGAAGGAAATAAAGCAAGGAAAAATAAATCAAGCACCCTAGAACTAAACTAATCCTAGCCTAAACTACTCCTCCTTTGGGCGTGGAGGTCCTTGGATCGGAGGGCGCACCATGAAGCGCTTCCTCCCCTCATCGGGTTTCTTAGGGGCTAAAAAGAGCCCCTTCCCGATGCCCGGGCCGCTCCGGCGTGGAGGGCTAGGACTTTGCAGCGTGTACTGCGGCGAGAACTCCGGCGAGGTGGAGAGGAAGAGCGGCACGATCTCCTTCTTGGATGGGGAGGCGACGAGGCGCTTCCCGATGGCCTTCTTTGGGGACAAAAGTCCCGTAGTTGGCCTTCGGGGCGTCTTCGGCAGTGAACTCCCTTGGCCCTCCTCCTTGGGATGCAGGAGGGGGCTCTGCCTGAATGGTGAGCCAGAACGGCGACGAGGGGAGGCCGGCCGGCCTACCATAGGCCAATCGGCCTGGGCAGAAGCCCGCCGGCCCTCCGGCTTCGCCACCACGGCCTCGACGAACGCCGCCCTCTCGATTATCCTGACGCTGCTGGCATTGGAGGCGCTGGGCATCCCTTTCAAGGATTGAGATGGAGAATGGCTGCTTTGGGAGACCGAGTTGGAGTCTTGGTGGCTGGACTGGGAGGCCATGGCACGAACTCTCAAAGGGGGGAGAGTTTCTGGAGAAGAGAGGCTCGAGAGTTCTGATGGGGAAGAAGAGAGGGGAGCCTTTCGATTTAAAACGGCGCTCCTCTTTCAAAACCCCACAGATTCTCGGAAGGGATAACGTGGAGACTCTTTGCAAATGAAGAGCGTCCCGGGACGAGCCCGGGCTGGGCCGATCGGCCTGGAGTAGGCCGGCCGGCCTGGCCCTGTCTCGGGAGCCCCTGAAATTTTTCAGATGTGCTCCACTCGCTCTTCTTCCAGAAGTTTCTTAGGATTTGGCTAGAAAAAGTTTAAAGAAAAGAAAAGAAAATAGGAAAGGGAAATCTACCCTAGATAAGGGTCATTTTTAGGTCCCGCCCAGACCTGGACTAGGTATCTCGGTTAGCTCGTAGACGTCCATCTCTTTGAGCCCCGACATTTCGGATTCGAGAAATATTTTCAATCTTTGGCCATTAGCCTTGAAAGTATTTCCGTCATTATCCTGGAGGGTTATCGCGCCATGATCGGCAGCGTCTAAAACTTTAAAAGGACCTTCCCACTTACTTCTAAGCTTACCATGACCAAACAAACGAATACGGGAGTTGAAGAGCAATACCTGATCTCCCGCTTTGAAATGCTTGGTCTTGATGCGCTTGTCGTGCCATCTCTTTGTTCTTTCTTTATAAAGCTTGGCGTTGTGGTAGGCCTTCTCCCTCTATTCATCCAGTTTAGCCAATTGCATTCTTCTTTTGAGTCCGGCTGTCTGGAGATCCATATTCCACCTCTTGATCGCACAATGGGATTTAAATTCGAGCTCAACTGGTAAGTGGCACGTCTTGCCGTAAAACACTAAAATAAACTAACTATGAAGGAAACCATGGCACCAAATACAACATATCATGTGCTTCAGCCTCCCTGACCATGGATCCTTGTCACCATGCTGACAAGCATAATAACTTTACTGACTAACCCGCTAATGTAGTATGCTATATAATCATGTACTCACTATATTACTGCATCAAGTAGATCAAATCTTCTACAACTAAAATCATCACAGGTATCGACACCATTCCAATGCTCCATCAACTCTTCAATGAATAGCACCAAGAACTCCTTTGATAGAGAACTTGGGCTAGGGATGAGTAATTCCATATAAGTTGTGATATGCATTAAACTTAAGTGCCATGGTGTTATTTATTTTCATATGAGTTGGGAAACAATATATCGAGGATTGAGTACATTTTGTTCTTTTTTAGGATTCCTTTTGGGGATTAAGATGTTTCTTGGTGGATTTGTACGACAACATTTTCCCATTTATAAACCATGCTTAGGGTTGCCTTCCCTACCTCCACCCCCATTGCCCACTATCGTTCCCCTCCTATCCTAGTCTCTCCACTCCTTTACTACCAACACAAGAAAAACTCTACCTCCTTGTTGGCCATCGTCATCAATCATCGCTTGGTATAGTGCAGTGTCAACACCATCTTAATCCTTTCTTGAACAAATCTATGGTGAAAACTCCAAAGTGATAGGTCCATTCTTGTTATCCTATTTCCATATGTAACGACACTGGTATATGCCATAATTTTGCGGGATATGGATCTGATCTGACCTAGTGCATGCATGCTATTTTTTCGCCAATACCATAAATTCTCACTCCCAAGTTTAGTATATGGGTTTGCTAGGATTTGTTGGCTCGCTCATTTCCAAATGGATTTTGGGGTAGAGGCAGTAATGTGTGGGCAAAGGAGGACAGGGCGAATGTTTGATGTAATGGACATTGGGCAGAGGGATGACTTGTGGCCCTTGTGCTTCGAATGGAAAATTCAACTTCCCAGTTTGTTCTTGGTGATCATGTAGGATTATCATACCATGCCCTTGCACCAACCTCCTATCTTTTTGTCTTTTCACTATACTTTAGAGGATTAATCCAAAGATAGAACTCCTTTGAGAATTGAAGCTTCAATGTTATTTTTTTCACTTAACAACAACCAAAAATGGGATCACACATGGCTTGATAATCACTTAACAATGTAAATATTTGAGGCTGTGCTGATTATTTCTATTAGGCTAAGGAATGCAAATAGGAAAACCTTTCGCGAAACAAAACTGAGTCCAAATAGTATATTGATGATTGACTGTACTTTTTTCATTCTTTACTATAATTCCTTTTTCTGGAAGAGGGAGTGTTAAATGTATACAATTGCTATACTAAATTTGGATCCATTTGATATTAAGTGGTTTCTTGGGGGTCTTATACAAAAGCATCCCCCTTATAAATTAAGCTTAGGGTTTCCTTTCCGTCCCCCCAACACCACTCCCCCCCCCCCCCCCCCGGCCGCCGCCGTCGCCGCTATTCCCCAATCTGTCCTAGTCTTGGCACAAGGTCTGGTACCTCACAACAAAAGGTAAAAATTTCTCAAGCTTTCGCCATGACAACGTTGAGATTTTTCTGCAACTATTCCACCTATAATACCTTTTATTGCTAGCTAATTAAAATTTTCTCATGGTAGGGTTTATGGCACCATTCAACCCTAACAATTCGAGGAGGAAGGCCATCAACACCTCATCGCCTGCCGAGCGTGGCGTAGCCAAGAGGAGTTTGAGGAAGAGGACGAGAGGAGGCACCAGATCCTCCGGTCCCGCTGATGAATCAAGTTCACAAGATAGGCTCAGCGCTCTTCCGCAGGACATGCTCTTCTACATTCTTACCCTTGTAAGTCTCCATGATGCTGCACGGATAGCCGTATTGTCAAAGGAATGGTGGCATCTGTTCTCCGAGTGCCAATCTGACACCATCGATGACAAATATGTGTGCCCAGAACGGCCCCGGTTAGAGACCAGTTTGCGCTGCCACCTGTGGGAGCAGCGTTCCCATAGAATCAGTGGAGCCCTCTTTGACTCCTACATCAAGGATCGCCCGATCCGCCGACTCATCATCAAGCAGACTCTCCCGTCCAGTGAGGAGATTTCCTACTGGCTCAACATGTTGTCCCTAGATGCAGTGGTTGAGGAGATTGTCCTAGAGATGCCATGTCCAGAGCTTTGTTTGCCGCACTTCATCTTCAATTGCAGTTCCCTCAGGACGTTGAGCCTCTCCAATTTCCGTTGGCCTCACATTGGTGGCCCATACGGAGTCTCAGCCTCCTACATCCCTTCATGGACGTTCCCTGTCCTGGCAGAGCTTACCTTGAGGCTTATGGACATGACGGTGCACAATGTCATGGATTTCTTACGACGGTGTCCGGCACTGTTGAGCCTCTCACTCTGCTTTCCTCGTCGGGGCGGGAGCTTGATAATCCGGTGCAAGAACCTCCTGAGTCTGACCATCGACGGTGGCAACAAATCCGCCAACTACAACTCGGTCGGTGTCGAGGAGGCTCCCAAGCTTGAAAGGCTACTAACCAGGCCACCGAATTTGAAGTTGGGTGTTGCGGCACGGGGTGCCATGCCAAGGCTGCATACAGCCGGAGTGTTCCAGAAATACGGGCTCCAAGTAGTGTGGGAACAGCTGAGGACTGTCGCTCTGATCACCAATCTGGATGACTCCAGCGAGGTGCAACAGACCATCATGTCACTGCACAACATGCCCAATCTGGAAACATTTCACATGCAGGTTAGCTATATCTGGTCCCTTCTCCAATGCTTACTATTCTTGGCATGTAAATTATTCTAGCAACACCAAATAATTTTCCCCATGTATTTAGATGAAGAACGGGCCCAGCGATGCCAAGGGGAAGTCGACAAGCTTTGAGAAAATCGCCGGTGGCCCCATCAAGTGCCTTGAGAGCAGCCTCAACAAGGTTGTCCTGAGGGTTCAGTACATGAGCCGCAGGAAGCTGGAATTTGCCAACTTCCTCCTAGGGGCGGCTAAGGTGCTCAAGTCGATGCTCATCTGCAACAACAGGATGGGTGGCGAGCTGCTACACCCGGAGAGCAGGGGCTCCCCTGGAGCCCAGGTCGTGTTCCTCCAGAACAACAAGTACACCCTCGAGCTCAACACCTCTGCCTCCAACTACAAGCTCGCCGACCCCTTCATGCTGTAAGGCTGATCGAGCTGATCTGATGCTCGATTGTTTAATAATAATGTTGTTTATTTAAGGTAAGTGTGTTGGTTGGATGACTCCCGTTTGGTTATTTCAGTCTATTTGGTACTTCAACTGGTGTTGTGAAGTGTGAACCGCATGAATAATGTACTAGTATGTTTGTGGATTAATAAGCAAGACTGTTTATATGTTGGTCTCTTTGTGAGTGTAAGATGGTGCGGGTATGATGCATTTTCTTGGACTATGGTTGTGTTGACGCAAAAAATCGTGCGGCGATGATTTGCAGTGCAACACCGATAGGACTCAGAGATTTGTTCGCCTTCGATACAAGGCCTGTACCTTGGCGAGCGTGTGGTGTGCGCGGCATGCCAGTCAATTTGACCTGCAATTGACAAGGGACAAAGCACACATTAGATAAGCAACCGATCGACTGGAAAGCACGAACGGTCTCGTAGTTACGTATCGGCTGAAGAGCATGACACAGCAAAATCGGCTGGATCTAGGTCCAAGTCTCAAAATCGGCCACAAAACCACCTTGTGAAGAGAGTTTTGTAGATGCAAGCTATTGCCAATGAGATCGAATCTACATCGGATAAATGGTGATAAAAAGTTAAAACTAACAAGATCTGTAGATAAATTTGAAAGATCTAGCCAATATCGATAAATTGTGATCCTAAAAAGAAATAGAACAAGAAGGTCTAAAACGACTAGCTTGAACAGAAACTAAGCACGATCGATAACTTGGTGAGAATCTATTCGTACCAAGTAGAGACTCGATAAATTGATGCAAGAACCAGAAAGCTAGATTAAAAACCTAGAAAACTAATAGATGCGATAAATTGTGTATGGTCCAAAAAGCAAGCGATAACGATGCGCTCAGAAGCTTACAGATCAGCTGATACGATAACTCTTAGGTGATATAGGGCAAGTGACAGCGATGCGCCCGGACACTCGAAAAACCCCTACGTAAGCCAGGTAAAAGAATAAATTGGGGAAAGCTTACTTACAAGCCGGAGATCAATCTGATGCAGCTTTGCTTGACAAGAAAGAACTCGCCAGAAAGGTGCACCTAAATTCTTAGGACGAAAAGTAAATACTTGCATAAAAGTAGATTATACTGAGAAGTAAAAGGCTTTGTTGTTTGTGTGTACGTTAATTGTTTACAATGCCACGGCGTCTATTTTTATAGCCTGGATTACACAAACTCCTGATCGACTATGACTTATTTCTATCTTAACTTGAAACAAAACAACTCTCGACTTCCTAATTTAAAACTACTCTAAAAAGACTCAAACTCAACTATGCTGACATCATGAATCAGCTCCAATTCCGCTCTCAGCTGCGACGCCCACCGAAACGGTGGAAATGTCGCAGCTGAGAGACATGGACTAGGCTCGTTTTGCGTTTTGGGTCATAGGGAAGGCGGTGCAGTCGAAGGTATAAGGGTCCTGGTACAACCCAGGTGCAAAGAACACACACTTCGACGGGAGGGCGGCACGGGCCACGGTCGTGCAGCCCTTGGGTGGCCTACTTGAGAAGAGGGATAGAGAAGATGAAGAAGAGTTTTTTTACTCATTGACAAATGGGTGTCGACGGGGGAACATGTTAGTGGGGGAGAAGTATATATTTCTCTTAATTTCATGAAAGTCTTAGATCAAATCTTCAAAGTTGAACCATTCTAGTATTATTAATAGGCAATGGTCGAAATTAACAGCGAGTAGCAACAGAAAAGAGTTAACTGTTTACATGTTCTGTATTTTGGCCAAATGGGCGGCACGACACAAGCACGATTGGGCACGCACGGTCGGGCACGACTACAGTTCTATGTCATGCCGTGCCGGCACTGTGAGCTAAGGGAGGCGTCTAGACATGGCACGAGGCCTTTTAGTCGTGACGACATGATGGCACGTCGTGGCCCAACTGGGTCCAGCGTGCCCGTGCCAGCCTGCCGCCCGGCAACATATATACACCTCAATTATCTATACTACAAAGAGTGTCACAATTGAAACGGTTTCTCACCCAAAAAATTACCCTCCTAAACCTCACAGAGGACCCACAATTCAGAGACAAAAGGTGGCCCCGAACGACCGGGGGTAGACGCGTTTGGTCGTCACCCCCCCCCCCCCCCCCGTTCTATTGCGCCTCGGCGCCATCCCGCCCCCCTATTCTTTCTCACCTTGGCATTTTTGTATACCCGCTGCCTTCCTTTCTTTTGATCGCGTTCTTTGTATGGTAATGCAATCAAAGCGCCGCTTTTCTTTCCATTCTGTTCGTTGTATTCGTATGAAAAAAGATACGCTGGTTTCCTTCCAAAAAAAACGCCCCTTTCCTTTCTCCACCTTCCTTTAGAAATTCGTCTGCCTTCCTTTCCTTTTGATCGCGTTCTTTGTATGGTAATGCAATCAAGGCACCGCTTTCCTTTCCTTTCTATTCGTTGTATTCGTATGCAAAGAGATACGCTGGTTTCCTCCAAAAAAACACCCCTTTCCTTTCCTTCACCTTCCTTTGTAAATTCGCCTACCTTTCTTTCCTTTTGATCGCGTTCTTTGTATGGTAATACAATCAAGACGCCGCTTTCCTTTCCTTTCTATTCGTTGTATTCGTATGCAAAAAGATACGCTGGTTTCCTTCTAAAAAAAACACCTCTTTCCTTTTCTCCACCTTCCTTTGTAAATTCGCCTGCCTTCCTTTCCTTTTGATCGCGTTCTTTGTATGGTAATGCAATCAAGGTGCCGCTTTCCTTTTCTTTCTATTTGTTGTATTTGTATGCAAAAAGATACGCTGGTTTCCTTCCAAAAAAACACCCTTTTCATTTTCTCCACCTTCCTATGCAATCAGGGCGCCTACACCTTCCTTTTGAAATTTGCCGCTTTCCTTTCTTTATATGGCCGTGTGCATCAAGGAATTTGAATTCCCTTCTTTCCTTTTGTAGATGGCTAGCGTCCATATATGTGTTGTGTACCAGTCAAGGTTTCCTTTCAAAAAAAGGAATGACATCTACGCAATCGGGTGTCTCCTTCCTTTTAAAACTTGATTACTTACCATAGTTGTGAGTCAATCAGGGAATCGATTGCTTACCATAGTCGTGGGCGTCCAGGTTCATCTCCTTAGCCCTCCTGCCCCCTATATAAGGCGCCCCTCCTTATTCTCAAAGCACACAATCTCTCCCTGTCATTCTCATCATCTATTCAGAGTTCATATTTCTTTACAAGGGCGTCGGCGTCGAGCGCGGCGCAAGGGTGGCCACGACGCTCGTCGTGTCCAAGCTCGCCAGGTAGAAGCGGAACGTGCTCCGCGTTGTGACGGTGTCTGGTGCCGTCGAGTGCGTGGCGTCGTTGCTCCACGACACCGGCAACGAGGAGAGCAACCTTCTCGGCCTCCCCATCATCAAAAAGCTGGCTGCGGTGCCGAGTTGCTCATGGATACATGTATCGTGAATATTTTCTTTTATATATGTTGCTGATTGTTTAAGATTTAATTATACAAAAATTTCCTTCTGTTTCTGCCGGAGGCCCAAGCTTTCGATGTATGAATATATAATTTTTAATATGAGATGCTATTGAATAATTTTAATATGCGATCTAACAAAAGTATACATTATTTTACATACTTATTTTTTAAAAAAATTAAGATTTTTTAAATTTATGTTATTTTTATAACACGTGCCTGTGGCGCGTGCCAACTTACTAGTTATTTTAACAGCAATACAAATTTCAAATTTTCAAGTTCAAATAGCTAAAAACAAATATCATATCACAAACATACACAGACACAAGGAAATTCAAAAATTCAATTATTATTTTTGAGTTGTTTATAATGCTGCCTCATTAAAAACCTTTGTAGGTAAAAACTCATACCTTGTGAGAAACCCCTACAAAAGGAAAAAAATTGTACATCCAGCTCATTGTTTATTGTTCAGATACATCATACATATGCCTAAGGACATTACACAGAATCGTGGATGACTTTCTGTCTCTTCATCAAGATACAAGCTCTCATAAGAGTCTTAAAGCTCGGGGTCCTTGATGTCATGATGAAGTCCTGAATCCGCTTTCTCCCAATCCTTGAACATGGCCAACATCTCCACCATGTGGGTTTCGAAATGGAAAAAGTCTATTTGACCCAGTCAACTATTGATGTCATCCTATTGCCCGAAACCGCGAAACTAGTAATCCAGCCCTCTTCAACTATCAAAACCGTGTGTTTTACACCCTCGGCGGTTTTGATAGCGGCTTCCACTAACGTGGCACACCAGGCCCCACATGTCAGGTGCCATTCCCCTTCTCTCCCTTCTCTAGTATCTCTTATGCACCTCTCTTCCTCCTCTCTAGACCAGATCCTCCGCCTTCATCGCGGCCAGCAGGGCCCTAGCATCCCACAACAGCACAGCGGCCAGCGGGAGGGCGCGAGGTAGGGCCCGGGCAGTGGCCGGCAAGGCGTGGCCCTGGCGGGAAGGGTGCGGGACTGGCCCTCGACAGCACGAGAGGCCGGTGCAAGCGACCTAGCCCCATTGGGGAGGGCACGGGTGACGCGAGCCTTAGCCCCGATGGTGTGAGCGACGTGGCTCGCAACAGAGAGGGCGAGGGCGACCCCTATACGCAATAGGCCGAAGGGCGGCGCGATCGGCCGGTGGGGGCGAGTGGCAACGCCTGGCCCCTGTCGGAGAGGACGAGGGCGGCCCCTAAACGGGACAGGATGGAGGGCGACATGACCGGTCGGCGCGGGCGTCCCCTAGACGCGATAGGACGCTGGGCGGCGCGGGCGAGCGCTGGCGCCAGGCCCTCGATCGGCGCAAGTGGGCATTGGCGCTGGAATCACCCGAGGTTGCTAGCCGGCCGAGGCGCCCCATCGAGGAGGAGGAAGAGAGGGAAGGGTGGAAGAGAGAGTGATGAGGGGAGAGAAGTGGAAAGGCACCCAGCTAGCGTGTGAGGCCCGCTATACCACGGCAGCCTAACCTGCCGTCAAAACCGTTGAGGGTGTAAAATAGACCGTTTTGATAGTTGATAAAGGAGGCTGAATACTTGGTTTTGCGGTTTAGTAGGGAAGATCAGACGACGTCAGGATCAAATGGATTTTTTTTTTCCTTTGAAAATCTAGCAGCATGTCGGAAAGCCACTTAATTTGGGCCTTTTGTCCTAGGCTGGGCCAGAAAAAATCAACTTGGCTTCAAACGAAAGCCCAACAAATATTTCGTCCTCGACGGCCCCGTTTATCAGCCCGTCAAGACAGGCCGCCGAACACATTTTCTGACTTTCGAACCGCGCCGCCTCCCCTCCCCCACGCCAAGTCCTCCAATCCCCACCAGGCCACCACCCGCGACTGCCAGCTCGCGCCGCCGGCCAAACCTCCCCTCCCCTCCTCTTCTCCGCCGCCACCACATGCTTCGCCGGCGCCTTCCCGAAGCCCGCGCCTTCCTCGGCCAGCTCCTCGGCCGCGTCCCCGAGGGCGGCGCCGATGGTGCCGCCTCCCATCCTTTCAGGCATTTCGTCGAACGCCTCGTAGGCGGCGGCGCGTCCCCGGCCTCCCCCGCCCCCTCCGCTCTCGCCTCCGCCTCCGCCTCCGCCTCCGCCCCCGCGAGGGCCGGGACCAAAGTAGCCGACCCGGCCTCCCTGATGGTCCACTTCCTCCGCCACTCCTGCGGCCTCGCGGAAGCCGACGCCGCCAGGGTCGCCGGGCGCCTGCGCCTCCGCTCCACCAAGAACGCGCACGCCGTGCTCGCGATCCTCCGCGACACGCTCGGCATGCCCCCCGCCTCCGTCACGCGCCTCGTCGCCGCCTACCCCGCCATCCTCTCCTCCACCACCACGGGCGCCAGGTTGGACTTCTACCTCCGTGACCTCGGCCTTGCGCCCGCCCAGGTCCGCCGCTTCGTCCTCGCCAGCCCCAACCGCTTCCTCACGGCGGGGCTCGACGGCCGCCTCCGCCCAAACCAGCGCATCCTCAGGGATCTCCTCGGTTCCGACGAAAACGTGCTCACCGCCATCAAGCAGTCTATCGATCTCATCTATGAGAACCTCGAGGTCGTACTGCTCCCAAAGGTCCAGGCGCTCCGTGACCACGGCGTCACGGAGGAGGTCCTCGTCAAGCTCATCACCACGCACCCCAAGGCGCTTGTGCACAGGTCCAGCCGCTTTGATGTGGGCTTGGCTGCCATGAAGGAGTTTGGAGTGAGCCCGGACTCTGGCATCTTTCCCTATGCCTTTGGGATATTCACCAAAATCTACCAGTCGAAGTGGGACCGCAGGGTGGAGAATTACCTCAGCCTGGGATGGACCAAGGAGCAGGTCAGGCAGGCATTCATCAGGCACCCCTACTGCATGTCAGTGTCCGATGACAAGGTCAGGCAGCTCATGTGCTTTTTCTCTGAGAAGCTTGGCTGGGACCCTGAGTATGTGTCATCGAGCCCGACTGTTCTTTCCTTCAGCTATGGGAAGCGGGTGCTGCCGAGGTACAGGGTGCTGGACATTCTGGTGTCCAGGGGTGTCCTCAAGAATGGCATAAAGATAGGTCATCTGACAATGCCGGAGCAGAAGTTTGTGGAGAGGTATGTTAATAGATACCAGGAAGTGATACCTGAAGTACTGGAAGCTTATGGAGGCAGGACAGCGTGTGCTGTGAAGTAGCAGGATGATTCTGCCTTGCTCTACCTGGGTACAAAGGCACCATCTTCTTCTTGCCCCCCAATTGTTCAATTTTTGTTGGTTTCATGTTTTTCTGTGATCATGAATTGCAATGCAGTAGCAGTACTGGAGTACAAGAATTACTTAGGTTCCTGTTAAGTGTCCTTTAATGTTGGTTTATTACATCCCTTTCGATGTTTTTTTCCTCTCTGGGTTCTTTCTGTGAGTGACTAATCATTTCAAGCCTAAAGAGATTATGCTTAGAGTACTGGATATAACATGTCAAAATATATCAACATTAACAAATCAACATTAACAACTGTTAGATAGCTACATAATCAATCAGCTATAATGATGAAGATAAAAAATCTGAAGTGCTCATGTTATAACCAACGGGGACCGATCTGAAGTGCTCATGGTTTGGACATGTCCAATGGAGACCTCCTGAGGCGTCAGTGCATAGTTGGGTTCTAGAAAGGGTATATAATGTGAAGAGAGGTAGATGCCGACCTAAACTGACTTGGGACGAGTCAGTTAAGAGAGATCTTAAAGAGTGAAATATCTCCAAGGAATTAGCTATAGATAGGAGCGCTTGGAGACTAGCAATCAACGTGCCTGAACCGTGATCTTTGTTTCTTCTTTTGTTTAACCCTAACCTTACCTTTGGTCTCGTGCCGTTTTATGTCTTTCTTATCCTTGTTTCTTTTGGGTTTCATCTCTAGCCTACCCCAACTTGCTTGGGACAAATGGCTATGTTGTTGTTGTTATTGTGCTCATGTTATAACCAAACAGCATTTCGTCAATAGCAATTGCTATAGTACTGTTTCAAGTTCCAACTCCAGAACCATAGAGCTAGTACTCATATGCATTGACGCTGAATAGTTTTCGCTGCTATACGTACATGTTGCAAGCTGCCAGATGACCAAGGTAGAATATAACTCAGCTTCTTGGAGTTCACACCACGGGCTAGGGCATCCTATGGACTTGGGGGGCGCCCTAGTACTGATAAGTGATAACATATGATTCCCTAGTTACATGGCCCTGTGCCTCCTGATGATTGTGCTTCACAATGTGCTTTCTTATGTTCCAGAAAAGGCTTATTAGCTATTACCTCATATTTGAAGATTTATGCCTCGTATTTTTTGTACATTGCTTGGTTGATCCTTAGTCTTACTTTCCAGAATATCCACACAAGTTTTGTTAGCTGAAATTTTTATAGAGGTTCTGTTGAGTGTCCGGTGTTCCTTTTTGAAAGAAGCTACCTCCTCATTTCATATTCATGTTATGTTCATAATTTCTGGGTACCATTGATGGTTTGCTTTTGTTTAACCAGTGCTCGATGACATTTGTGGAGCACTGACATTCATTAGCTAAATTTCAATTATCAAGCTAGGTGTGTCTTTTACATATCTACATTTATGTTCATATTTAATGATTTTATTTTGTTTAATCGTTTTCTGTCCAGTTTTCCATCTATTATACATATAAGCTCAAAAATATATTTCTACTTATGTTCACCTCGTTGCGTATCACAGTTGGGTAAAACAGATAACTGTTGGCTCACTGTCCTTCCCCAGCAGAAGGCATGTTAAATCTTTGTGCATAAACCTCGTTCTCTTCACTGCAGCACACGATCATTTTGTCAACACCATCCCTCTTTGCAAGCCAACTAGAAATCAACACAGGCTGATGGACTCAATAGACTATCCATTCACATTCCACCATCCTCCTTGCATACAGTCCATTCATTCCCCATGGCGAAAGTAATATTATTTGCCTATTGGTGTGTACATGTATATTGTTGCTCTGGCGTTGGGATGATAGATAGTTTTTACAGGGATCCATTTTATAACTCCTTTCTAAAATGGGGTCAAAAATCAAAATGTACTGTGTTCACTGGCTCTGCCTTCCAGTCTTGAAGGTGAGGAAGCTCTGCATTCGAACAACTCTTGTCATCTTCTGTTTCTTTCCCTCGATAGCAACATTTTCCCTGACCTTATTGTCTGTCAGCCTGCTACACTAATCAAAACAATTCTTGATACAATGATGAGCGATTTGGTATATCATGTCTGTGAACTGTTTCATTTTTCGAACCTTCTCCCAGACATCTTCTGGCATGCTTATGAATTGTTACATTTCCCGAACTTTCTCCAAGACATCTTCTGGCATGTTTGTGAATTGTTACATTTCCCGGACTTTCTCCATGGCAGCTTATCCAATTTGCATTCCTTGCAAACATGGGTGTTTGTACTTTAATTTTTTGTTGCGTAGAAGTGACCAAGGGAAGAAATTGGATTTCGATTCTGTGCTTCCCTTGCAGATGTATGTGGTAGGGAAAGCCTGATATGAAAGTTCAAAGTGGCATGTTGTATGCAGTTTCAGTTTGGCCGGTAATTCTTTGTTTGCTGACGAGAACCAGGTGATCTGGGCTTGCTCTCCCTCTTTGCTCTGTTGGCCTATTGTACATGCCATAAAGCAAAATGAATCCCTCTAATAACCCGCAAGTTTGTGACCGTCTTCAGAGATTTGAATCCCTCTAATAACCCGCAAGTTTGTGACCGTCTTCAGAGATTTGACCCCACTGTGATTATGGAGTTCTTCAGTGACGGAGGCACTATGACATGAATGACTAATCCCTCTAGTACCGGAGTTGCGTAACCTGCAAATTTGCAGCAGTGTCCCCATGTACCGAAAATTTGCGATAAATTTAGGGGAGAACGATGTCAGCATCCGGAGAAATGCAGATCAAATTTTGCAGCAGTGTCCCCGTGTACCGAAAATTTGCGATAAGTTCAAGGAAGAACGACGTCAGCATCCGGAGAAATGCAAATCTCCTGGCCAGTTTTTTTTAGTAAATCTCCTGGCCAGTTTGTGCAACGTGGATTTTGACTAGATTGGTCACGGGCCAAACGATACGACCCGGCTGCGCCCCGTGAATGCGCCGTTGTGCTGGTCTGGTTTCACGGTTTCACCGGTTTGAACCCCTCCCCGCCTTCGCAAATGCCCCCCGCGCCGTCGCCGCGCCGCGCCGCCACCTCCGCTGACGCTGCGCATGCGCCGCCACCGTCACCACCTCACCGTTGCCGCGGCCAAGTCCCACGCCGCCCTCCTCAAGTCCGGCATCTCCTCTCCCACGCCCTGGAACCAGCTCCTCACCGCGTACTCCGCCTCCGGCTCCGGCCTCGCCACCGCGCGCCGGGTCTTCGACGAGATCCCGCGCCCCGACGCGGTCTCCTGGAACTCCCTCCTCGCCGCGCACGTCGCCGCCGGCGCGCACCCGGACGCATGGCGCCTCCTCCGGTCCATGCACGCGCGGGGCCTCGCCGCCAGCACCTTCGCCCTCGGCTCCGCGCTCCGCTCTGCCGCCGCCGCGCGCCGCCCCGCGCTCGGCGCCCAGCTGCAGTCGTTCGCCGTCAAGTCCGGCCTCGCCGACGACGTCTTCGCCGCTAGCGCGTTGCTCGACGTGTACGCGAAATGCGGCCGCTTAAGCGATGCTCGGCGCGTGTTTGACGAAATGCCGGAGCGGAACACCGTCTCTTGGAATGCGCTCATTGCTGGGTACGCGGAGTCTGGGAACCTGGCACAAGCGATAGTGCTGTTTCGTGAGATGGAGAGGGAAGGGTTGGCCCCAGATGAAGCTACATTTGCCGCATTGCTCGCTGCAGTTGAGGGTCCGAGCTGGTGTTTCTTGATGCAAGAGTTACACGGGAAGATTGTGAAGTATGGAGCTGCGTTGGGTTTGGTTGTGTCGAATGCAGCAATCACTGCATACTCGCAGTGTGGGGCCCTTGCAGACTCTAGAAGGATCTTTGATGGAATTGGGAGTAGGGATTTGATATCATGGAATTCTATGCTTGGAGCCTGTGCTTACCATGGGATGGAATGATGAGGCAATGAGATTCTTTGTCAGGATGATGCGGGAGGGTGGGGTCCAGCCTGACATGTATAGCTTCACAAGTATCATAAGTGTGTGTTCCGAGCACGAGCGTGACGATCGCCGAGGGAGGGGAATTCATAGTTTGGTGATCAAGATTGGGCTGGAAGGAGTCACGCATGTTTGCAATGCTCTGATTGCCATGTACTCTAGGTTCACTGAGAACTGTATGATGGAAGATGCAAATAAGTGCTTTAATTCTTTGCTGCTTAAGGACACAGTCTCCTGGAACTCTATGTTAACTGGATATTCACAGCATGGTTTGAGTTCTGATGCTTTGAGTTTCTTCAGATGCATGCGGTCAGAGAATATTAGAACAGATGAATTTGCATTCTCTGCTGCTCTGCGGTCCTGCTCAGACCTTGCTGTACTTCAGCTTGGTAGACAAATACACAGTTTAGTCATCCAATCTGGTTTTGCTACCAATGACTTTGTTTCAAGCTCACTGATCTTCTTGTATTCTAAGAGTGGAATGCTTGGTGATGCAAGAAAATCTTTTGAAGAGGCAGATAAGAGTAGCTCGGTGCCCTGGAACTCTATGATGTTTGGTTATGCACAACATGGACAGGCACAGATTGTGACCAGCCTCTTCAATGAAATGCTGGAACTTAAGGTTCCTCTGGATCATGTTACCTTTGTTGGGTTGATTACCGCCTACAGTCATGCCGGTCTTGTAGATGAAGGGTCAGAAATTCTCAATACAATGGAAACTAGGTATGGAATTCCTTTGCGAATGGAGCACTATGCATGTGGTGTTGACCTCTATGGGAGAGCTGGGCAGCTTGACAAAGCAAAAGAGCTTATCGAGTCTATGCCATTTCGACCAGATGCCATGGTTTGGATGACCCTTTTAGGTGCTTGCAAAATCCATGGGAATATGGAACTAGCAAGCGATGTGGCAAGCCATTTACTTGTGGAAGCACCTGGACAGCACTCCACGTATATTCTTCTCTCCAGCATGTATTCTGGTCTTGGTATGTGGAGTGACAGAGCAACAGTGCAGAAGGTAATGAAGAATAGGGGATTAAGCAAAGTTCCTGGATGGAGCTGGATTGAGGTGAAAAATGAGGTGCATTCTTTCAATGCAGAGGATAGATCGCACCCAAGGATGAATGAAATCTATGAGATGTTAAGAATGCTGCTTCAGGTGGCACAGAGGCTTTGTTCTTCTAAAGATGAAGAGATTCTCGTGACAATATCCAGTGATACATGACCTGCAACTTTTATTCTGTACATTTCATTCTTATCCAGCTAATGTTATCTTGTTTCTCTTGGCAGTGGGTAGCAAAGCTATGGAAATTCTATTAAAGTTAATGTGGATCTCAAAATAGATACTTTTTTTTGTTAATGCGTATTTGATTCAAAACTTTTCTGCTTGTAATTTGCACATAGGAGACCAAAGTGCAAGTAGTTGTGAGAGCTTTAATTTACAGTTTAAGATAACTTTCAAGTTGTACATCTTCTATTGATGTGGCTTGGCTATCATTCCTGGTGAAGTCCTAGAAGTCCTGCGCAATTCATTGCCTCTATACATTTATGATGCAAATATTAATACTTTTTATTTCTTATTCTGAGATCTTATTCATAATTAAACTTTTTCACATGCTGCTTGCCTTTTGTCTTGCTCTAAGGGTACTACATGTCTACATATAGAGATTGTCATGAGCATGTTCAATATGTTGGCCAGATGCCTCAAGTGGGTCTTCCACCAGAAAAGCTTTTATGGCATCCAGAATCATGCACTTTGGTCTATGAAAGGTCAATAATTCCAATTATTTTATTACGTTTGAACATGTCTGGGATGTCATGAACCTTTGATTCTTTTAATGAGGAGATTGGTGCAAGTCTAACCTTTGCATCCTCCAGCCTGGTTACAATCTTCTGGAGGGCTGAAAACCTGAAAGCATGTAGAAAAGAGTTGCTGTAGAGAAATACAAGGACTATGCATTATGCAACACACGTCCTCATGGTAGGTGGCTGGTGATGCCCTAAGCTGTTGCACTCAACATTCTTGCTAAATTCACGTTTGTAAAATTGTCATCCCCAAAACATTTTATGAAACACAACATCAGGAGAAAAGGAGCAACATTTTTGTGGTGCCACTATCCACCTTTGGAGCAGTATTCTGGCCACCACCTGGTTGTGTTTGTGGCAAGTGAGCACTGAAATCCCTTGGCAACAGGAATGCTCTTCGTGCATGATCAGTTGGTCACCTGCCATTGACATGCAGCACTGCACTTTCCAGGCTAATGAGGGAGACTAATATAGTTGAAGGTTGTTCTCAGTACTGAATGATACACATATGTACTTGGTGAGAAAGGAGTGTGTTCACAAATGTTACTGTCCAGTTCTGTTATCAATCAGTGTTAGATACAAATGAGAGATGGTCTGCCTAGAGCTGTGGTTCTGCATTGGAACTTTACCTCAGATGAACTGTTCAAACATGGAGATTCTGAAAGCATTTTCTGATAATGATATGACCGTGTATATGACACAGTGAGGGCAGGAAAATCTATATATGCATTTCATTGTGAGGCTAATACCAAAATAGTCACAGACAAATACATGAATCTGATGGTGGGTGAAACTTTGGATAAGATTGGAAGTGCATGGAGAAGTGTTCTCTAAAACAACCCCTGCGTTTTGTTTTACTTATGTTGTGACAAAGTATGTGCTGTATGACATTCTTGTTGAAACAAATTTGAGATCTCAACCATTGTCCTATCCAACACTATCAGATGGGCATGAACCAAAAGCCTTTTCAATTGGTCTCCTGAAAGCTCCACTGTCAAGCTGTTGTAGCCTAGGAGGGTTTCCACTTGTCCACGCTGGCTGATCTGTTTGAGGGCTCTGGCACCGTGTTTCCTTTTCACATTGAACTTCTCTCTTTACATGTGTAAGCAATCCCCTGCCTACTGTATCTACTTTCTGGAATGAGTTTACAGTTTGGGTTTATTGTGACTGCTAGTTATTATAATTTGGAACTTTTTAGTATATATGATATGTCTGGATCAGTTGATGGTACTCAATTTATTATTAGGAAACTGTTATTCACTAGATGTGCTAAAATGCTGGGAGTTAGTACCCTGCATGACTCATTAGTCATGATACCATGAAGTCATTTCACAGCTACATCATGTACCATGTTTCAAGTAATACTCACTAGGTATTTTGAGAGCATGCACATTATATAGCTATAAGTCCAAGTATCAAAATAGTTCAAGGTTGAGTAGATGCGTGTTGATGTGAATCCAGTTCCAAATTGCTCATGGAGTAAAATATGGCTTGGGCACTTGGTCTCAGCTGAGATGGTTTTTTTTCCCTCTAAGAATCAAACTGAGCCTTAGTTGTGCAAATTCCTTTTCTGGATTAGAACAGAGAAATAAAATTCTTAATTGATCACCCGTGCTTACTAGCAGAATTCTATGGAACCTGTGATGAATGGATTTGGCTACACACTTATGCCAAACATGGTTACAGGAAAAGTATTGATCTTGATCGTTTCCATTCCTTAATATGTTTCATGGTAGCTACCTAGTTACAGGTACAGACCTGCATTTGGTAACCTTTATAAGCACACAATTGGCATGTAGGATATGTGATGACCTTAAGCTAATGGAAATAAGGAATAAAGAATTGCGACTTGGTACCACACTTAATAAGAATGTAATGATCACAACCATGTCTCAAACTGGGTTGATCTACAGCATTTCTTTAACACATGTCCACATAGCTGGCGTAGGGGATGTGTTTTCAAACCGTCATCTTGAACAAAAATATTTCATCCAGCTCTCCTATATGCCTGGATTGATAGAGGTCGTCTGGTAGGTTTCAGTGTTTCACTGCAACAAGTTAGGCTCTCTGGACTAAAATCTGTTTTGACAGATGCAAAGAACTTCCATCTGTGTCCATTCATTAACAAATTGTATGTCTTCTTCAGCCTTTGTGCTAGTTCTCCGTCCGCTGTTCTGGTTGGGGCATTAACTAGATAAATCTTCAGTGGCCGGGATGGAGAAGGCGTGTAGTGAATTTGGGAAGATTTTGTTGTTTGTTGGAAGACATTGTCTATTCTAAAGCCATTTGGTCTTTAGTAGTTGCAGTCAAGCCTTGATTTTGGCCACCTTTATTTTTCCAAATAAAAAAATTAGAGAAATTTGTTACAGACGGTGATAGTGGACATACTAGTTTTATGGCAAGAACATTTTATGCTCCACTGTTTACGAGCAGTTCCAATATTCTGTTGAGATGCACTGACGTAGCTCATGCAATCTTTGTTTTTCAGATCTGATCAGTTCATCCCAGCTCCCAACCCGATATTCTGTTGCACCGTTGGAAAGGCCACCCAAACCTTCTGGTCATGTTTGATGTTGATGCAACCACCGTAAAAAGAGATGTTGTCTGGCGTATTGGCTTCATTTCAGAAACAGCAGAACAGGATTCAGTTATAGGGCAGCTACGTGATGGCATGATGTTGGGCATGCGGGGCTTGCGATCTCTGTCCTGGCGATCGTTCGTTCGTTTTACCTGGGAATTGGCAAGATTGTTCTCGAGATGGATGCACTCGCTGAAACAGGCTCCGAAAGTACGTACTTCCTTTATTGGGTTTGAGATCTCGTATCCACCTAACCGGGTGTGCAATGTAGTTGCTCATGAAGTATATGGGGTTGGTTTTAGGTGCCTGGTGTTACATGCTCGATTCTGCTGCTGACTGTATCTCAAGTTCTCAATCTTGGTGGCCAACAACTCAGCTGCGCACCTAACTAAACGGAAAGCTCCCACACAAAATGACAAAATAGATCAAGATAGTCGCAAGCTAGAGTGACATTTTCCAGGTAGGATTTAACAGAACAAGAAAAATAAAAATAATTGACACTCTGTGCTTGTAAACTTGTTTGTGTCATTCAAGTTGAGGTACTTGGACGATTATCCATTGTTGGTTATTTCAGCTTCGGCTGCAAATCATGAACGTTGTCAGGCACAGTCAAGTTTATGATTTGCAGCCTGCCGCAGTTGCATCAGAACTTGACTGAACATGTTCTTGATTATCCATTGTACATGGTTTTTTTCATCAAATTTTGGCAAAGTGCAGCCTGCCACAGTTTTTATGACAGAAATTTGATTTTAAACGAGGGTCAAACTAGTAGCGAATCAAACAATATCGTATGGTTAGACAAAGCTATCCAATTCAAACGTGGCAAAAATGTCGCCACGAAACAATCAGCCACGAAACGAACATGAAAAGGTCACCGCCCAAACCAAACCAAACCCCCTCTGCCGCTCCCACCAACTCCCCCCGATCTCGGCCATGGCGGAGGAGGGCTCCGGCGCCGCCGCGGAAATGGAAGCGCTCATCCGGAGGCTGAGGCTCCACCAGGCGGGGCCGTCCCCGTACGACCCCGCACCGGCGGCGACCCCCGCAGTCGTCGGCGACGGGGAGCTGTTCCGGCCGCGGCGGGCCGCCGTGCTTGTCTGCCTCTTCCGGGGCGCCGCCGGCGAGCTCCGCGTCATCCTCACCAAGCGCTCGTCCACACTCTCCACCCATTCCGGTGAGCATCTCGATCCCGTACTTGCTTGCCCTTCATCCGTCCTTTGCCTTCGTCGTGAGTTTGACTCGATGCTGTTGATCCGCATCTTGGCCCGATGTCCGATGTTAGAATCTTTTGTCCGTTCGGCGGAATTGTTTAAATGGTCCACGCGACAGGTTAGCTCGTTTCTTTTCGTCTTTTTATGAATGTTGCTGTTATAGTCATGCAGTTCTGCGAATTTCTTGACATAATATAGTACTCTATATATGAACCAAATGGGAATTTTGGGTTCTTTTAGTAGTATTATAAATAGAAAATCTAATTGACAGTTTAGAAAACTGTATGGCATTACTCTAGGGCGCACTCATTGTCCTGCCTCAACTTTAGCGATGAGTCAGAACAAGCCTTCGTCTCAGGAATTATAATTAAGAGTAAAGTGTACGGCCGGTCCCTAAACTATCGTGGGTGTGTCATCCCGGTCCATGAACTCTCAAATCGACCGTTTAGGTCCTCAAACTTGTTCGGCCGTGTCATCCCAGTCCTTAAACTTGCAAATCGTCCATTTAGATCCTCGAACTTATTCCGTTGTGTCATCCCGGTCCCTAAACTTGATTTTGAGTCCCATCTGGGTCAAAACAGGACGATTTAAAAACTTTATATCAAAAAATAATCATAATTTTTATATACGAACTCGAATGAAGACAAACTTTATATCAAATTGTAGCCCTCGATGCGATCTACAACTTTGTAGTTGATATTTTTTATTTGAAGTCGTTTTATGTCCCAAAAATTAAATTTAAATTTTAAAAGCTATAAACATACGAAAACATTTTTGGGACCCTAAACAGTTTTAATTCAAAAACTTTTCAACAAAGTTGTAGATCGCGTCGAGGGCTATAATTTTGGTATCAAATTTGTTTTCATTTGAGTTCGTATGAAAAAATATGAATTCTTTTTATATAAAGTTTTTAGATCACCCTCTTTTGACCCATATGAGACTCAAAACCAAGTTTAGGGACCGGGATGACACAAGTGAATAAGTTTGAGGACCTAAATGGACGATTTGCAAGTTTAGGGACCGGGATGACACAACCGAACAAGTTTGAGGACCTAAATGGTCGATTTGAGAGTTCATGGACCGGGATGACACACCCGCGATAGTTTAAGGACCGGCCGTACACTTTACTCTATAATTAATTAGTTGGGTTTGTTAAATTAAGCTAATTGCCACCTAAATTCAGGCAACCTAGCTTCCTGTTGTGTTCAGATTTTTCTTGCAATACAATAGCTTATAGAATTGGACAATCAAGCTTACAAAATGGAGCACAGGTTCATCTCAAAACATGAGCGAATTTGGCCTGTCTTTCTGTTTGTCCTAGAGAGTTTGCTTAGCTCACATCAGTTCCTGCATTTGGGATTGACTAGACATGTGAAGAGTGTAGGTGAATTTTTGGCTAAGTTTGTGATGGCCACTTCTGTGCATTTGATTATGAATTTGTTTCCTCCATCTGGGATTTCAGGTGAAGTTTCATTACCAGGAGGGAAGGCCGAGGAGGGTGATGCAGATGATGCAGCCACAGCATTAAGGGAGTCAAAAGAGGAGATTGGGCTTGATCCAGCTCTGGTCACAGTTGTTGCATCTCTTGAACATTTCCTGTCCAAGGTGCAGTGCGTTCTATTCTCACTTGTATCTCATTAAGGAAAGTTCTATCACAATGGGTACACTGTAATTACTTAATCAGTGGAAGAGTATGAAACTTTATCCTTTTGGTTGATGGTTGTTTGGACTTTGTAGCCAAACACACATGTGCAGCTAAATGAACTTCACTCAGGATTGTTAACAGATATGTTGGGGATAAACGAATAATGATACATAGAGTCATAGATATTTTTTCAAGAGTTATTATTTGCATATCAAATTCAATGATCGTTTTTTTATACTTTGGGTGAGCAATCATTCTACATCCCACTGAAATTCATATCCTTATCCGTTCTGTATCTTTGATCACAATCATAAATTCTATTGGATGACATGCATATAAAGTGTTCTACTCCTATGCGATATATAAAATAATGTTTTTTGTAATATCACCAACTTTGTGCTACGATTTAATGTGTGAACTATTCATCTTATTCAGATGAGAAAATTCCCTATATGACACCAACTCATCTATTCCTTTATTGGCCCTGAGATTTTCAAAGTTACAGTAGGTTTGTCTTAACATGATCATTTTCTTAGTCTTGGTAGTCTTGTTTAGGAATTGGTTACAGTAGGTTTGTCTTAACATTACTGTGGTATTAAGTAGGGAGAGTAATTCTATCACACAGTTGTTAAACTAAATGTCGTATGACCTTATCAGTAGGTCAGGACTCTGGAGTTATTTATATACATTTATTATTGCTATTTCTCAGCATTAATCACTAAAAGTATTCTTTCTGTCCTTGGCAGCATCTTCTGGTTGTTGTTCCTGTTATTGGCATACTGTCAGACATACAAGCGTTTATACCTGTTCTTAATGTTGCTGAGGTGGACGAAATATTTGATGTACCCCTGGAGATGTTCCTCAAGGTTAGTAACTTTATGTTCTTAAAATGCTAAGATTTACGATGATGTCAGCAAGTGCCTTCTGCAATTTATCAGAAACATTACCCATGGTAACAGCATGTGCTACCATACTGCTGGATTTTGTAGTATGCATGTCGAATTACTTTCCAGAATGGCAAAGTTATGATAGGTTGACATACGAAATCAATAATAACAAAAACCCAAGAGTCCACTTCTTTTGCATAGGTACTGTACCATGGACAATTTATCCCCTGACGGCCTGACCCATTTGAGTTGAATGGCACAGGATGAGAACAGGACATCCGAGGAGCGGGAAAAGATGGGGCAGGCATTCACGGTTCATTACTTCACTTACATCAAAGGGAACCAGAAGTACTTAGTCTGGGGTCTGACTGCCCGCATCCTTATACATGCTGCTTCAGTTGTATACGGCCGACCACCAGACTTTCCCGAGGGAAATGCACATTTCAACTTGCCAAAGTACACAAAGGATTGCTCTTCAATGCTAGCAGCACTTGCCAAACACTAATGTCTACGACAGTAACTATAGACTACTGGGGGTGTAGGAGAATTCACTACAAGCAATAGTTAGATTCTTTGCACAATCTTTTACTTGACACAATGGTCATATTTACATTTAGATCAAGGCTAAAAATACTTGATGCACATCAAATGGTTTAGTTGCTGTTGATGAGATCAAACGCTCGCCCTAATGCAGTTGAGTTGTATGTATGTATCATATTGTTCTGCTTAATGTATTGTTCATTTGTTATATGAGAATGAGAAGGTTTTCTGAACAACTTTCATGTTCCTGATTATGTTGGTTCTGCAAATGGCAGCTAACCCTGCCTTTATTTTATTTTGTAATTTTTATATATTTTGTTAGCCCAACACAGCCTGAACATGGTGTCTATCATGTTTCCTTCACATTGTTTCTTCACGATGTCGTGTCTCAAAACTTCAGGTATGTAATGGCAAAAATCCGAAATGAAAGCGTTAAAAAAAAACCGAAATGAAAGATGATTATTTTGGGATGCCCGATTCAGCTGAAGAGACAGAAGAGCAAAGGCGGAAAAGGGCAGACAAATAGTTTGCAATCCATGCTTCTGAGCATTCATCAGATGCCTGAAATTTAGGAACTTTCCAGACGACCACCGTGGAAGAACGCCGGCGTCAATGGCAACGACAGGCGTCAAGGTACATAAACGTAAGCAAAATGTTAAGAAAATCTGATACGCCACACCGATGTGGGCGGTGGGCCGCCAAACCAAACTGGCAACCGCTCAGCCGACGCGGACGCTCCCACCAAGGCTCCAGCTCCTCCGCTCCCGCCTCCCGCCAGCGGCCGCCATGGAGTTGGAGGGGGGCCACGGCGTGGACATGGAGGCGCTTGTCCGCCGCCTGAGGCTCCACCGGCCGGGGCCCTCCCCGTACGAACCCTCTGACGCGGTGGCCCCAGCTCCTGGCGCCGGCGAGCTGTTCCGGCCGCGGAGGGCCGCCGTGCTGGTCTGCCTCTTCCGAGGCGCCGGCGGCGAGCTCCGCGTCATACTCACCAAGCGCTCCTCCTCCCTCTCCACCCACTCCGGTGAGCAGCTTGCTCTTCGCCGCTAGCTTTGCTTCTCCGTGATCCGAATCTTGGCTGGATGTTTGTGCCAGCAAGGGGAATTTGCTGAGTACGGGATGGATTGGAACTGAGCTTACCAATTCTACTTCTGAGAATTCTGGGTTCGGGACAGAGTGGTTAGAGGATTGGGTTTCCTATGGCCCTGTTTAGATGTTTCGTGAAATTTTTTTCAAGTATATCGGACACACATTTGAAGTATTAAATATAGACTAATTACAAAACTAATTACAGATTTTGTCAGTAAATCGCAAGACGAACCTAACGAGTCTAATTAATCCGTCATTAGCACATGTTTACTGTAGCAATTTATTGTCTAATCACGACCTAACTAGGCTCATTAGATTCGTCTCGCGAAGTACACTCCATCCATATAATGGGTTATTTTTTTCGACTACATTTAATATGTCATGCATGTGAGGGAACATACTCGCAAAAAATTTCGCGAAACATCTAAACAGGGCCTATGTACTAGATCGTTTCATGCCAAAGGTCCTCTAGCCTACTTGGTTAGAGGGACTTAGGCATGGTCGCACCAGTAGACCCAGGTTCGATTCCTCGTTGGAGCGAATTTATGGGGCTGGTTTTAAAAAATAATCCCCTCGCTGGCTTGTCAGGGTTCGGCGATTTTTCTAGACCCAGACCCAGGAGAGGTTTCTTCCGCTTAATGAAAAACCGTGGGGCTCTTCACCCCATCAGGTCTAGTTTTTTTTCTTTTTTTAGTAGATCGTTTCATGATCTTTTGTATCGTTGAGCTGCTGTAAGCAGCTTTGAACCTTGTAAAAACTCATATGCTTTCAACAAAAGCAGAGATGTTCTCTTAAAAGAAAAGCAATAAAAAGAAAGAGGATTTGGTTCCCTGTAGAAATTGGAGCGGACTCGAGATGGACTTTCTGGTTATTCTAATAGCGTTTCAAATGGATTAACCCCTGCTTAAGCTTAGGAATTTGGTTCCCAGTTATGCTGCATCATGATGTCAAAAAATTTCAATTGTAACTTGTGTAATTTTTAAATCATGTCCTGTTTCGGATTTCGATGATGTCAATTTCTCCAAAAGATTTTTCAAGTGTTGATTGATCATATTTTGTAATTCACAAATGATAGAGGTATTTGTTTTCACATAAAATGCGACAAGATCGTTGGTTATTGCTGATTTATGATATTGTTTGAGAAATTGAATAACAGCCAGAACAAACTCTCCATTGGTTGGTTCATGTCTCAGCTAATCTTATCATCAGACATCTTCAATTTTTGGAATCGGCAATCCATAATAATGGTTGAGTGCAGTGACTTGATGCATGTAGGTATAATGACAATATATCCCTACTTTTGTGTCTAACTATGACAAATCAGATAGATACTAAAAGTAGTATCCCAGATGCTTACTAATTGTGATTGTAAGTTACCATATGTAAGCTTATGCACCGCACACGCAAAAAAAAATGCTTATGTATTCTGGTAGACTGACTGGTTCTGAGGTTTGGGTTGTTTTCTGTGTCTCTTAATTAATAGATCCACCTTTGAACTGCTGAATGAAAAATCAGAACCGCACACGTATCTCAAAGCTGATCAAATGCCAATGAAAAGAAATTAGGCAAATTATAAACAGAGAAACTTTAAATTTATTATTCATCAATGAACCTGCAACATCACTTAAATTTATAGTCACCGTGAAATGTTTACGAATTCAAGCTGTCTTTGACCAGCTCAAGCTAGAAGTTCGATAGTAAGTACTATACTGCAAAAATTCCTGCCTTACATATTTGCTAATTGCTGATAAATATTATCAGCATCAATGCTTTACTGAAGATTCGCCCGATTATATAACATGATTAAATGTTCAACGTTTGTTATGATTTTCTTTAATATAAAATTTCACCACCAGAACCCTGGGAATCGACCAGGTACCTGCATGCACACACAACTATTCAATACTTGTTGTGACATATCTCGAATTTAGGAAGTAAAAGCAGGATGTACCTTGCATCTTGGATGCAAATTGCAATACTAGCGTTTTTCATAGTTTAAGGTTAGGATTGAGAAAAAAAAAAACACTTGGGTATCAAGAAATTTTGTCTCTTTCTTTTGCATAACATTTTGGCAATAGTTGTTTAGGTGCATAGAATGAATTAACTGATGGAAATTTGAATGCAAGTCAAGAAAAAACTGAGCAGTTGCTGTATCTTTAGGTGCCTCTATTGCCCTGGCTCAAGACTAGGCTCTAGTCCAGGAATTGTAATTAACAAGTTTCTCGCTGAAAATAAATAAGCTGGGGCAAATTAATTCCAGACACTGCCAGCCTAGATTTTTGCTCTGTTCAGATTAGGCTCGCAGCTGATATTACAATTGGAAAATCAGGTTTACCGATGGACTACAGACTTCTGGTTTTGTCTAAGGCTTGAGTGCCATTGCCCTATGCTTAGTTTGTCTTAGAGAAGTAGCTTAGCTCAAATCAATGCTTGGCCGGTCCATTTGTGTGGTAAGACTACTCATTCGAGCGTAGCATGCATTGAAAACCATGGAAAACTGTAGTAACCTTTTTATTAGTTTCATGTTGAAGATGATGAATAACCATTTATTTATGATTTTTTTCCTCCATCTGGGATTTTTCAGGGGAAGTTGCATTACCAGGAGGAAAGGCGGAGGAGGGTGATGCTGATGATGCAGCAACAGCATTAAGGGAATCGAAGGAGGAGATTGGGCTTGATCCAGCTCTGGTCACGATCGTTACACCTCTTGAACACTTCCTGTCCAAAGTATAGTTCTTTTTGTTTTCACTTAGATCCCTGACATAATTTTCCCACATTTGATAATCTGTCAATGCATCAATGGAGGAGTATGCAACTTTTCTCGTTTTGTTTGTTGTGCAGACGTCAGAACCAAATGTAGTATATGTGCAGCTAAACCAAATTCACTCAGGATCTTCTTATATGTTAATTGATCACACCACTTATATCATCATTCAGATATAGAACCTAAGGTCCCACATTCAGCTGCTGAATGTGTAGTTATCAAATGTCTAATCAAGCAGATCAGGAGTTTCCTTTGTTTACTGCAACACCTGCATACATAATTTTCTGTCCCCAATATGTGCATTTCAGGATTTTCCTCCCCTTGATCGCTGACATGTGGGGTCCCATATTTCAGCAACACATGGAATGGAAAATCCTAAATATTTGACACCCTTACAAATTAGCGAGCCTCACTCTTTAGTTAAGAGGTTCTGTGCAAATTATATTTACTCTATTTTTACACTACAAATATTCTGCATGTCTTTGGCAGCATCTTCTGGTAGTTGTTCCTGTTGTTGGCATACTTTCAGACATACAAGCATTTAAACCTGCCCTTAACGTTGCTGAGGTGGATGAAATTTTCGACGTTCCCCTGGAGATGTTCCTCAAGGTTAGTACCCTTTGTGTGCTTACCATGCTAGCTACAGGCTGCGTAGGATTTATCATCTAGCATTTATATTTAACATGGCACTATATTATGCAACTATATTTTCCATTTACCACAAAAATGGCTAGTTTACTGATAAAGCATGTTAACCGCATGTTGTACCACACTGCTGTAGTGCAACGTCTGTGATGATATTGCTGTCTCACTTGCCAGGACAGCAAACTTTGAAGGCTGTCATAAAATTAGCACTTGTTTGCAACGACAGATTGTTCCATTTTACTTGATATTTTGTGTTATACCGAAAGCCATTTCTTTTATGATCTCTCTTTTGTAAATGGCACAGGATGAGAACCGGACATCTGATGAGCTAGAATGGATGGGGCAGCCGTTCACACTTCATCACTTCACTTATGAGAAAGGAAATGATAAGTACATAATCTGGGGCCTGACTGCCGGCATCCTGATCCATGCAGCTTCAGTTGTATACCAGCGACAACCGGACTTTCCTGATAAAAGAGCACAGTTCAACTTACCAAAATACTCAAAGGAGTGTTGTTCCATGCCATCAGGATCTGTGAAACACTAATCTCTACAACAATGTCTCAATAATGTCCAGTTGGAACATCCACCATACTAGTGCATACGAAGCTGCAGATTCCAAGGGAAGTGCAAAATAATATTCTTCCATATATTTTATATTCTTTTCAAAACCAAAACAATAGGGTAACAACACTATTGATATCAAGAAAAATGTTACATGCCATAGTACACAGCCATTGTCCCACTGATGATGCGAACAAAGCAGCTGCTCTAATGAAATTTGATTACATGCAAGTCAGGTTATACTGCTGCTGCTGCTTACAAGTGTGTGAACGCATTTTATGTTTCGACTGGACCTGCATTTGGGCACACTGAACATGGTGAGCCTTTTGTGTTTCACTGCTATCAGAACATGGTGAGCCTTTTGTTGGGTTCCCGTCAATCACACTAGTGGGTGCTGTGCTTCACATGCTGATTTGTCACAAATTCTAGTTGCCACCTTTTATGACGGCGGTAACTTTGGTATGAGCTAGTATGTAATCGGAGACCGAGAAACAAAAGTAAATGAATAAAGGTAAATGGTACAGTAGATAATAATAGTAATAGAATGCTAGTGCGTGTGCTTCTCTTTTGTGGAACCGAAAGGACAGTACGTGATGGATTTTCTTCTGCTTTTGCCAGTTACACGTTTGACAACTTATCACATTTCTGTTGCTTTTTGTTGTGCTAGCTTTGAATCTCTTTGGGCTTTGGGTAGGTAGTGCAGAAACTTTCACCGGCATTCGGAAAAGAGAACCTAAATAGTGGTGAGTGCCTTTTGGTGTTTTTTTTGAAGTTTGCCTTTTGGTGTTAGAACTTGGAGCAGATTGGTGTAGAGCCCACTGAGAATGGGATGTATTTTCATCATGCCATCTCCATGGATGTCAAGTCATGCGTTGCTATTGCTGTTCCCTCTGCTGGCTGCTTTCAATGCACAAACTCACAGCAAACACGGTGGAGATTGGAGAATCCTTCCTCACCTGTGGTTGAGACCGGGTGGTGGTGTCACTTGTGAAGGTAAACGACAGCATCAACTGGCACACAAGCTGAAAAAGGGTCACATCTACAGTGGAGTCGTAGCCAGTAGGGGGATCATGGCTTGTATTGGGAGTGAGCAGGCCAGGCCGCTTTGGCCAGGCAGGCGTGCGCCTGTGCGCAGTCTAGTCGTTTCAGGATTCAGGCATATCCATCCGTCCCGTGCCATGCGCCCAGGCCACTCTCTGGTGCTCTTCTTCCTCATCCGAAAAGACCCCGATGGAGATGGCGATGTACTGTAGCTGTGTAGCATGGCACAGCAAGGCTGATCTTCTGCGCATGTTTCATGTAGGACAACCGCATCAGCGTATATCGGGCATATGAGCCAAATTCATCGTTGTACTCGTTGGTTCGGTGCAAATTTCGACTTCAAACATATTGGTATAGCACTATACCTTACCCGAAAAAACAAGTGCCGAATCGTGCGCCCCCAGCCCCCCACTGGTATCGTACCTATGCTGTTTTTTTCCCTTTTACGGTATCCAATACTATCTTGTACTACCGTTTAGAAATGACTCGTATGTAATAAAAAAGGACTTATTTCGAAAGATTTAACGGCTCAAATTAATTCTGTACAACCAGTTTTTTTACGGTAGTATGGGTAGTATTCATAGGTAGTATAAGGGTATGATTGAAAACAAAAAAAATAATATTTTTGTAATAAATGAAATCAAATATATGAAATGTTTTATCTAACCTAATCTCACGTTATTCATGAATTCTAAATAATATATTTGTGTGCAAATTACCATTTTCTCCACAACAAAAAACTGGTTATACTACCATTAGGCAGGTTTTTTTTCCCGACCGGTCTGGCCAAACCGCCGCCCACCGGTAGCGGTTAGCCGGACCGGTTTGACCGGAAACCGGTAGAAACCGGACAAATTTAAAAATCAAATTAAATCCGCAGTTCAACCGGTTTCGAACGGTTAGCCGGTCGATTTGAGCAGTTACCGGTCGGTTTGAGCGGTTTGACAAATTTTCGAATTTTAATTAAAAATAAAAAATAAAAGAAAATTTCTAAAAAATTCTTAAAATAGTTTAAGGTGCGTAAATCTAATGGTGTCAAAAAGAGAACATTTTTAAGAAGTTTAAGTAGCGGTTTAAGCACATTAGAAGTTTAACGTGTTGATTTAGTAGGCTGTTTGAACTTCTAATACAAACAAAAGATACTAAATGAACTAATATTTGAAAATTTTTGACACCATTACAATCTACTCACCTTAAAGTATTTTTAAAAAATTTTTTAATTTTTTAATTTTTAAATTTAAATTTGAAAATTTTAAATTTGGCCAGCTGGAAACCGACCCGGACCGGTTTGACCGGTTACCACGGTATCCGGACCGGTAGCGGTCGGGATTTTTAACCCTGCCATTAGGTAGTATTGGGTACCGTAAAAGAGCTCTTTTTATAAGGTACGGACTACTACATAACTGTGCTAACCTGAAGAGCCATGGGTGCTCCAACGTGCAACCTGCGAATAGCACGGAAGAGTCACTTTTCTAGTCGCTGAATCCCAGTAGTACAACACCGACTCACGGACCCGCCTCTGCCCAGTGCTATTCATCCAGAAACCGAGGCCAAATTTACCTCGGCGCTGTTTAGATGTGCTAATGACAGATTAATTAGACTCATTAGGTTCGTCTTGCGATTTAGTGACAGAATCTGTAATTAGTTTTGTAATTAGTCTATATTTAATACTTTAAATGTGTGCCCGACATACTCGAAAAAAATTTTACGGTTGAATCTAAACAGGGCCATTTATTCTGAGCAGAACAGAATTCTAGGTTCAGATCCACCAATAACTCATCAATCCCTACCTGCAGGCAGCGGCCCGCCCCCCGTGAACTTTTGTTGACATCCTTGTTGCACCCTGCTCTTGTCAAACAACAGCAGCTGAAATAACTCGTTGTCCGCGTCAAAAGCTACCCAAGGATTAGTGCCACATAGCAAACCTCCAAACCACACAGAAATCTTCGAATGATTTGAGCACATCAATACTTTTCTGCCTGTTCTTTCAATCTTCAGGGCCATCTCCTGGAGCTCACCCACCAACAGAGGCACATGATTGCGTATTTGCGTTGTACAAGCAGTTGCACATCAACACATGGAGATGCAGGCTAAAGGCAAACACGCCAAGATCGCCTCATCCTTCTTCGGATCCCAACACTGGCAACATACTGTATTTTTTGTTTTTCAGTGAGAGGAAACATGGATTAGAAGGCCAGCACACTTATGTGCAGTCTAGGTGCAGCTTCCTGTTCTGATGCTGTCGATTTCCAGCTTACCCTACAGCTGAATGTTTCCTGCTGAAGGGCACATGGAAAAG
Source organism: Urochloa ruziziensis (assembly GCA_015476505.1). Lineage (NCBI taxonomy): Eukaryota > Viridiplantae > Streptophyta > Magnoliopsida > Poales > Poaceae > Urochloa > Urochloa ruziziensis. Next base: position 42,115,973 of record CM027124.1, read on the forward strand.
GCTGCAGCCTGATGCAGAAACGGCAACTAAACAGCCATGTTAATCACTGGTCAAGCAAATTATAAGCTCAAAAGCTGGACTTCAGCAGAAGCACTTTTCTCACGACCAGAAACGAGCAGTGACATATCCTAATGCATGGTCCACCAAGTCAAAGTGGTGTCGTTTTCTATACCAAATCTTTGCCATTAGATAAACTAACATACTTTAAGAGACAAAGTACATGATGAAGACACTAGAGTGGACTATTTTTAGTGTGAAATGAATCAAGCCTTGAAGAACAGATCAGGCTTTTGTTAGGTCTCACTTTACTACCAGATTCTGTACTGACAATCCCAGAGGTAACAAGATTCTCTACTGATTTCCGAATTCCGAGACGACACGAGTCCAACAACGTCAGGCATCGAGCGGCTCCGCTTCGTAAACCTGGGCCTCCTTGGGCTTCCTCTCCGATGACGCCCGCGGCGGCAGCGTCGTCATCGGCGCCGGCGCCGGCGCCGCCTCGTGCAGCAGCTTGACGACGGCCCTCATCGACGGGCGGTTGATGGGGAGGCTGGACGTGCAGAGCAGCGCCACGTGGAGCGCCCTCGCCATGTCGTCGTTGTTGTCTCCGGCGAGCCTCGGGTCCAGCACGGAGGCCACGCCGCCGCGCTCGATGCCGCCGTGCACCCACCGCACCAGGTCCTTGTCCCCGAGCTCCGGCGACCCGGGCCTCTTGCCCGTCACGAGTTCCAGCATCACCACCCCGAAGCTGTACACGTCGCTCTTCTCCGTCACCCGCAGTGTGTACGAGTACTCTGAATGCGGACACATCCAAGAAATCTCCGTGAGCTCACAAGCAAAGAAATCATGAGAGATGAGAGGCATCAAGCGTGTTATCCTATTTATATAAGCAGCTCACCGGGAGCGATGTAGCCGCAGGAGCCGGCGATGGCGGAGACGGCGGCGCCGGCCGGCGACGGCCCTGGCGACGCCGAAGTCGGCGACCTTGGCGGTCCGGAGGTCGGCGTCGAGGAGGATGTTGCTGGACTTGACGTCGCGGTGCACGATCGGCGGGGAGCAGTCGTGGTGGAGGTACGCGAGGCCCTCGGCGGCGCCGGCCATGATCCGGTGCCGCGCCGCCCAGTCCAGGACGCCGCCGCCGCCCTTCCCGCCGTGGAGGAGGTCGGCGAGGCTGCCGCCGGCCATGTACTCGTACACCAGCAGCCGGCAGTCGTCGACGCCGCCGCGGAAGCAGCACCACAGCCGCACGATGTTCTTGTGCCGGATCCTCCCCAGCGTCGCCACCTCCGCCTCGAAGCTGTCCTTCCCGCCGCCGGCCACCTTACCGCCCCACAGCTTCTTCACGGCGACGACGGCGTCCTCTCCGCCGCCGCCGGCACGACCAAGCACGGCCTTGTACACCTTGCCAGCCGCGCCCATGCCGATCACGTTGTCCTCGTCGAGGCACCCCAAGATGTCTTCCTCCTCGAACTCCACCTTGTGGAATGACGTCAGCGCCCACCTCGGTCTCCCGCCGCCAGCGCCGGCGGGCTCCGCGGCGGCGTCGTCTACTCCGCCGCGTCGGCTCCGGTACCCATAGCTGCAGAACCACGCGACGCCGAGGAGGAGGACGACGCCGGCGACGGCGAAGATGGAGGCGACGCTGCTAACGATGCCACGGCGGCCGGCGCCGGACTTGCCGCCGCCGCCGCCGGGACACGTGCCGCCGCCGCCGCGGCACAGACCCGGGTTGCCGGCGAAGCTGTCCCTGTACATGTCCCCGGCAAACAGGGGCGGCAATGCGCCAGCGAGGCGGTTGTTGGAGAGGTTGAAGAGGCTGAGCTTGAGGTTCTCCAGCTGCGCCGGCACGCCGCCGATGAGCTCGTTACTGGACAGGTCAAGGGAGTTCAGCACGGGGAGCTCGCCGAGCTCCGGCGGGATGGTTCCCGTGAGGCGATTACCGGCGAGGTCGAGCTGCGTCAGCTTCTGCCACCGCCGCACACCCCGCGGGAGCTCGCCGGAGAGGGAATTGTTCCTCAGGTCGAGCCGGCCGAGCGTGGAGACCCCCGCGAGCGTCGCCGGCAGCGGGCCGGAGAGCATGTTGTTCGCCGCCGACAGCTCGAAGAGCGCCGGCAGGGAGCCGATCTGCGGCGGCAGCGCGCCGGCGAAGCGGTTGTCGGAGATGAGCAGCTGCGAGAGGTTCGTCGCCGTGACGATGGCCGGGCCCACGGCGCCGGTCAGCTCGTTCCCGGCGAGCTCCAGGAGGTAGAGGTGCGACAGGCCCCACATGGCCGGCGGCACGGGTCCCGACAGCTGGTTGTTGGGCAGCCGCACCCGCGTCAGCGTCCGGCATTCCCCGAGCTCCTGCGGGATGGGGCCCACCAGATCGTTGTTGAGCAGGAGCAGCTGCTCCAGCTTCCCCGCCCCGCACAGCGCCGCCGGGATCCGGCCGGAGAGGCGGTTGTCGGACAGGTCGAGGAACACGAGCGGGGAGCTCCTCCCGAACTCCGGCGGGAGCTCGCCGGCGAGGCGGTTGCCGAAGAGCCGGAGGTCCGACAGCGCCGGCGCCCGCGCCAGCGCCACCGGCAGGACGCCGGAGAGCTCGTTCTGGTACAGGTGCAGGCTCTCCAGCCGCGGCGCGAGGAACAGGTCCGCCGGTATCTCGCCGGCGAGCCGGTTCATGGAGGCATCGAAGAATCGCAGCTGCCTGAGCTCGCCGAGCCCGTCCGGCAATCTCCCGGTCAGGTGGTTGGAGTAGAGCTCGATCTGCACGGCGCTCTCGAGGCTCCCCACGCTCGCCGGGATCTCGCCGGTGAGGTTGTTGGTGGAGAGGTCGAGGTTGACGAGGCTCCTCAGGTTCCCGATAAATTCTGGGATCTCGCCGACGAGGCCGCAGCCGGCGAGCCACAGGACGCGGAGGCGCGGGAGGTGGCCGGCGGTGAAGGGCTCCGGCGGCAGCGGCGACGGCGCGAAGGGGTTGTAGGCGAGGAGGAGCTCCTCAAGCGCGGTGAGGTTGAGGAGGTGGCCCGGGAACGCGCCGGAGAGGTCGTTGCCGGCGAGGCTGAGCGTGGCGAGGGAAGGGAACCCGGCGCCGTAGGACGCCGGGACGTCGCCGGAGAACGCGTTGCCGGAGAGGTCGAGGCGGGCGAGCGACGGCAGCGCGGCGAGGCAGGAAGGGAGGGCGCCCGACAGGGAGTTGTAGGAGAGGTCGAGGTGCGCGAGGGAGCGCAGGGAGCAGAGCAGGGAAGGGAACGCGCCGGCGAGGGAGAGGTTGGAGAGGAGCAGCGTACGCGACGTCGCCGGAGGCGGAGCAGAGGAGGTGCGGCCAGCGGCAAGGGGACGGGGAGAGGTGCGGGTCCCAGGCGGCAAGCGCGGAGGCGGGGTCCGAGATGCCGGACTTCGCGGCGAGAAGCGCGGTGAAATCGGCTGGAAGCTCGGCGGCGGCTGCTGCTGCGGCGGCGGCGGCGAGGCAGAGGAGGCGGAGGAGGAGCAGGGGAGTCATGGAGGAGGTGTGGAGTGGAGTGGAGGGAGTGGGGGGTGGGGCTCAACCGCCCGTCACGGTGAGTGGGGGGTTTTGAAGCGTGCGAACTGACCGGGTGGGCCCGTGCTCTTTTGACTCTTTGGAGAAAGGAAAAGGATAGTACAATGGAGCCAAATTTTGTTCATGCATTGGCACGTCCGTTTCGAAGCACGCCGTTCATTTCTTTCGCCATGGGAAACCACGCAACTATTGTGATTCTCATGAGAAATGTATGCGTCCGCAACATCCAAACACACTTGTTTACTTGTGATCCATGGGCATTCAAATTTCCAAATGATGGGCATTCAAATTTCCAAATGATTTGAACTTGGAGTAGGGATGAGAGTATTTTCTACACCGTGATAGTTGTCATAATTCAGAATAGGGATGCCTGCTTGGTGATACAATTATGAATACACATATGATGCCGGATGAATAAAAGGGTTGCATATATACGAATATAGTCATTGGTAGGCTTCGATTAAAACATGCTTTTAATTTATCTTCTAAAATCTTATAGAATTTCAACTAACATTCTAAAACCAGAGGACGATATATTCCATAGGACTTCTAATTGTGATAGCATAACTAGATCTCCCTCTGTTGCGGGAGAGGTTAAGGTGCATGTGCGCCCGCAAGAGTGGCAGGGCCATGTAGAAAGACGACCAAAACGTTGGAAGGGATGAGGATCAAGGCAACAATTAGAGACCTAGTAGTCGGAGCAGAGGAGGTGGAGCAAGAGCGGGGAGTCATGGGGAAAGTGTGGAGGGAGAGTGGAGTGGTGAAATAAAGTGGTAGGATACTTCCAATTAACCGTCGTCAAAGGAGCGTGGAATTATTCCCTACATAGTTTGATCACATCGGCTAGTTGAAAACACAAAATATTTCCCATCGGAAACACACTACAACATTCATAGAAAATGTATGTTGAAAACACATTACGACTTTGCTCCCTGATGATACGTGATGAGTGTTCAATGCATATTTTGCTCCCTGGTGATACGCGAGTGGTCAATGCATATCGATCATCTCGACTTTAGGGCAGCCAGGGCCACGGCCCTAGGCGTGGCCAAAAGATTTCTTATATCTTTTTATATATTTTTCTACTGTTTAACAAACTTTTCTGTAGAATGATACATGTCGTTCGATTGGTCCCATTAGTGGCTCAGCAAAATCGTCAACGAGCCAACAATGAGCCCAACAAATCAGCATGTCGTCTTCTCACGATTGCGGACGCCGCGTCCATGCTCACTCGTCAATCCGGCTGCTTCTCCTCATCATCTGCTCAGCGCCTTAGCAGCCCTAGTGGTTGGCAGCGTCGGCTGCCTGGCTCGGTGGCTCCATACGCGGAAGGCCAAGGCGCTCCTCTCCATTCTCCCCTCCCATGCGCCCCAGCTTGCCCCTGGATCAACAAATCCTCAAGTAGCCAAGCCCCCAAGCTTACTAGGTGCAAGCACAAGTTAAGCATGTATGTTTTTCCCTAAGCCGCCATATTATTCAATCATTTTTTTTGAATTAAAACTATGGGGGGAGATCCCCATAGCGCTCCATTCAAAAAGGTGAGGGGGCAACGAAAGTACAGAGTGTGGATACTTACAAGCAGGAGGGAAGGGAAAATTAAAAATTCAATCTCCAATATTATTCAATCTCCAATATGTTTAAATTAAAAATTCTTTTTTTAGAATTACACAATACAATGCAGATGCTCACAACACGCACGCACACTCACCCCTATGAACACACGTACGCAGACCCTGTGAGCACCTTTGAAGGACTGAGCACCCGACAGATCTGGTGATTCCCGAAGTCACCATTGGCGCCTCGTTGTCGACGGGAACCTCGCTTACCACTTAACGCATAACGCTGGTAAATCCTAAAAAAACTAAGAAAAGGTGCGAGCATCAGGATTTGAATCCTGGTGAGTAACGTCCCACTGGACCGTCCTACCATTGGACTACAAGCCAATTCGCAAAAAAAAAAAATCTTATTTATGAGATTCTCAAGCACAACATAGTCATGCCGAATATGAAGGATAACTATTAGGGATCGTTTAAGGGGCGTGGAGGGCAACTAATCACTTATGTGAACTATCGCTATTGTGGTTGTCGCTATGCGGGATAGCCTGAGATTTATGGTAGTTTAAGCGCTTGTCAAAGTGGCCCTAGGCGTTCAAATTTGCGAGTTCCGCCACTGATCTCGAGTATGTTGTATGTATGAGAATGGAATACCAAAGAGTATAGGAATTGCAGTACGGACTACCGAATATGGGAGTGGAATAATAGGAAACGATAGTGGAAATGCGAGAATATGTTTTTTTTTTGTTAAATTTCAGGTATTGATACTTCATACTTGTATAGAATGAATTTTCCACGGTCGTCTGTTAGTTATTGGGGTTATCCTGGCCCATATGTTAAAATATATGCTTGGGCTCCTGTATCAAAATAGAGGTTTTTGTTTGCTTGGATTGTAAATCGCATAATGTGTATTTCATATATATTGTTAATAAATGTACAAAATCGTGGAATGAAACTAAGATTCTATGGTCATCATATCCTTTTCCGATCAGGCGATCATATATATTGATTCCGGCTATTTTCAATAATTTGTTCGTTTTTTATGGATCCCACTCCATAGCACACAGATCAAAAAAAATGTAGATATACGGCCTGCTGGCGCAACTCCCAACTCCAAGCTTTAGATTTTCATGGACCAAGCCCGTGTTTAGTTCCCGTCCAAAATTTTTTCACCCATCACATCAAAAGAGAATCTTAGATGCATGAAGTATTAAATGTAGACGAAAAAAGTGAAAAGTTATATGGATAGGCTGTAAATCGCGAGACGAACCTAATGAGCCTGCTTAATCCATGATTTGCAACAGTAATGCTACAGTAACCCTACGCTAATTATGGATTAATTACCCTCTAATTACCATCGTTAGATTCGTTTCGAGATTTCCACTCTGTCCATATAACTTTTCACCTTTTTTGTTTACATTTACTATTTCTAAATCGGTAAAATCAAAACCGAAATCTTTTCACGAAAAGATTTCGTGAACTAAACAAACAAGGCCAAGAGTCGTGCACTCAAAATATAATGCGACATGTACTACTGCTACTACTTTTTTCTTTGGTACTTGACCTGCACTACTATATGCATAGTGGAGCGATGTTGTGTTGGTACAAATGGTACCATACCGTTCTTCTGATTTTGATAGTGAATCATGGTGCTTGACTTTTTCGAGGACGATGTACTCTATGCCTTGATTTTTTGTGCCCTGCTCAGCAAGTTACGAGTAGTAGTAGTATCAGTTTTGCACATGATTGATTGGTCCCAGACACGGCAATGGGTGTCCGAACAGAAAACGTTACGCTGTCAGAACGTTTCCATTCCCAGTGCAGCGCCAGCGCGACCGTGGAGGGATTGCTGAATTGCTCTAGGATTATAAACTTTTGCATGGAACACCAAATTCTTGTGCTTAACGCTATCATGTAGTTCTTGCTTGTGTTTCAATTTGCATACAAGGATAAAAGGTCTACTGACTCCTTGCATGGTACATGAAGCATGTTTGCATGTGGCTGATAACCAATAGAGAATGGAATGGTTATTGCATACGGAGTAAGTTTAGACAAGTCGTGTTCGGTCTTCAGGTTTAGATAGCTAGTAGGCGTTTGGTTGGAAGGACGGGACGGGACAGGATGGGATCATCCCCCTTTTAAACATGTTTGGTTGCAAGACGAGTGGGACGAGATCATCTCTAAAGGGGAATATTCTCTCTATATGCGGGATGCCCCCGTCCCTCCAAATTGAGCGGACGGGGACATCCCACTTTTCTCCGTCCCTCTAAATCGAGCGGACGGGGGCATCCCACTTTTCTCCCGTCCGGCTCCGTTGTTGGCTCCATGAGAGGAGGTGGCCGGCTGGTATAGGAGGCCCGATGGGGGAGGATTCGGCGGTGCGGCTCGGCACGAGCTCCACGCGGGGCGCGACGGGGAGTACGCGGGCAGGGAGGAAATCTGGGCGGTAGAAGGAGGCCCAGGTGGGGAGGAGATCCGGCCGGTGGAGGAGCTCCACGCGGGGCGCGGCCAGGGTGCCTCGGGGGGCGAGCTCATGGAGCGCAGCCAGGGCACCGCGGCTGGCGTGTTCATATGGCTGGCGCGGCGGGCGACCTCCACATGGTGGGGCGCGTTCAGGGCCGACGCGGCCAGGGTTGGCGCGGCGTGTCTAGGGCCGACAAGGGGGCGAGCGGCATGGGGCTCCCATGCGCGGCAAGCAAGCTACATCGCAGGGGAGAAACTACCAGAGCTGCTCGAGGAAGAAGATAAGAGGAAAAAAAGAAAAGGAAAAGATGATAGGATGACAACTTAGACCTAGTATGACATGTGGGGTCCATTATAAAATGTTGGTAACGGTGTCAAAAATACCATCCATATCACTCATCTCAACCTCGTCAACCAAACAGTGGACGAGATCATCCCGTCCCATTTTAACCAAACACTAGACGGGATCATCCCATCCAAAAATAGGGGACGGGACCATCCCATCCCACCTTGTCTCCGAACCAAACATGCTTAATCAACTCATCTATGAAACCACCAAAACCGATTTGATAAAAGCTCATTCAACATTTGTTAGAAAAAAGTTGGATAAGAAATGTTCTTATCCAACATTTTTTCGAAAAAAGTTAAACACTTTTTGAAAAATATTAAATCTCAACTTTTTTTACCAATATTTTTGAAAAATGTTGGCCAACATTTTAAAGATAATGAATCTCAACTTTTTTCACCAAATGTTGGTGCCTCAACTTTTATTCACCAACATTTTTTTGAAAGTGTTGGATCTCATTTTATTTTAAAAAAGTTGTACAACATTTTGGTTCTTCTTCTCTGGCACCAGCTAGCGGCACGACGATGCTCGGCGGCCCAGGGAAGCACGGGGCAGCGCAGTGGGGCGACAGTCGGCAACAGCGCAAGCTCGTGCGCGAAGACGGCATGCGGGCGTGGTAGCGCACCGAGGTGGAGGTGGGGTGCGCGGTGGCACAAATGGAAGGGGGAAGGTTTTGAGTGGAGGATAGGGTTTCAAAAGAAGATCCAACGCTTGATGATTGCGCGAATCTCAAACGCTAGAAGGTGAGGAAGAAAAAACCTTCTAAAAGATGTAAAATATTTCGGTGCTTTGTATACAGTGGGACGCAATGATGTCTAAGATATACAACTATACCTACCGGTAATAACGGGCCCTAAGTTCTAGTATAGAAATTTTAATAACCGGATCCTAATTTAGTCCTACAATAATTAAGAGTCTAATTGAATTGTGAAGAGGGCATGAGGCCCGATTATCGCTAGCCATACCTCCTGAGGGAAGTGGGACAAATTCCAGCAACCAATGCTTGGGTGATTGGGCTACAGTATGGGGATTCCTAATTTGCGCTCGTGCGCACCGTGGCTCTCGTGCGCTCGCACATATGTCCAAAACGGGTGGGCTCCATCCACGTCGTATGCATGCCGCGGCGTGTCCCGCCCCACCGTGCCAGGCCATGTGCGTCCCTACGCTCAAAAGTTTTCCAGAAAAAATTTGTCAAGAAAAAATTTTATGGAAAAATATTTTGCAACAAAATTTTGAGCAAACTTTTGCACAGAAAAAGAAGTTTGGAGAAAAGTTTGTCAGCAAATTTCGAAGAAAAAAATGTTTGCACAAAAAGTTTGGAAGGAAAAATCGGGAGGAAAAACGTTTTCAAAAAAATTGCGAAAAAATTGACAACAAGTTTGTCAGCAAAATTTTGAAGCAAAAATGTTTGAGCAAAACTTTTGAAGAAAATCCCGAGAGAAAATTTTTTCAGAAAAACTTAGAAAAAAATTACCGGTTGCCGTGCTTGGGATCCGCCGCCGCTGCTCCTTCACAGCGTAGTGCTCGTCGGCGACTGCTGCCGAGCTCGCGGCGCTGCTCCCGCCGCAGCCGCTCGCCGGAGACGCGGCCACGCGCCATGCAACTGTTTCCCCACGCCTGGTCCCTGCTACTGACGGAGGCCGGGGACAAGGGTGCCTGTCAGCGTCGATGTGAGCGGGGCGTGGAGGCCGCAGCCCGCAGCCTCGGCACGCGGCGGCAATGTCTTCGGCGGACTGGAAAACACGGGAGCCAAAGAGGCCGAGAGAAAGGAGAGAGAAGGCAGCAGCAGCAATACCATGTGCAGAGAAACAACGGTGGGGGCGTGGGGCTGAAAAAAGATCGAAAGGGATAAGGATTGGGCTGACACACATGGGACCGAGCGCAAGTTTGCTTCCCCGCGGCCGATGGCAAAATTGGGATAGGGCTACAGTAACCTAGTAGGAACCAAAGCCCATCACGCCCGCAAAGGAAAACCGATTGATTGAAGGAAGAAATACACATTACTCCCCTAAACTGCCAAGAGTCTAAAGACCAATCCTGATGTATGAAACTGTCTAAACAATACCCTCTAACTCTTAAAACCAGACATGCCACCCTCCAATTTAGAAAGTACTTCTGCCTTGATTGAATAGAAGCGTGGAGTGATTGGACTTTCTGATTTCTTTAGTTATTTTTCTTTTCTTTGCCGGACAGTACTTTGTAATTTTGTATCATATTAATTTGCTGGTTGATAAATATTTTGGTATGATATAAAGTTGGGAAAAGTCCAATTTCTGATATTCAACTATGAAAAAGTCTTATTTTCAACCTATAACTATAAAATCGGATATGAAAAGCCATCCAACTATGAAAACCAGACAAATTTGGCCCTACAGGCAGTTTTTAGAGCGGTTTTGCATTTTTTTAGAAAATTAAAAATTTTCATTTAATTAAAATTTTATAACTAATTCATTTAAAATAAAAAATATCAAATTGGTGCCCAATTTTTTTAAAAAAATGAAATGTACATGTTGATACTCTATTTAGTGTTATTTGAATCTTATTTGGTCATATTCCTTATATTTTATTATGCGTAATAAAAACTAAATATAATATATAAATAACTCCAAGTAGAGTAGCATCAAATAACCTATATTTTATAGAAATCAATTGGTACCAATTTCATATTGTTATGATTTGAAATGAATCAGTTATGATTTTTAATTAAATCAAAACTTTTTAAATTTCTAAGCAATGCAAAATCACCATTAAAACCACCCAAAAGATCAAATTTGTTAGGTTTTGACAGCTGAATGGTCCTTTCTATCCGATTTTATAGTTTGTATAGGTTAAAAATCAGACTTTTGCTACAGTTGGAGGTTGAAAATAGGATTTTTCACTATAAAATTTAATTATTTTATAGCCAACTCATCTCATGAAGAAAAATGATTGATCAAATACCTTGTTAAATAAACTATATGAATTGTACATGTGTATTTGCTAGCAGTGTACTGTTGGATCGTTTCATTTCTTTTCCATGTTCTTTTATGTTTGCAAGCCTCTACTTTTTGTTTGCCCAAGTATTTCGTGACAACTAAACAGTACTATTTATGGGTATATGTCTAGCCAAACGAACATGTTATCTATGAGTATGTGCCCAATCAATCGACAAAGGTTAATATTGTTGTATGGGTTGCTCCATGTCCATCGATATTCCCAAGTAGACCCTATTCGCTTCGGATTATCATCCCAAATTCCCAACCCAACGAATTATTCTCCTCATAGAATATTATTGAACCAGTCAACGGATTATTCTCCTATCATACTTTTCAGCCCAGCCCAGCGAAATGAAGCAAACAATTATCGGATGTCGACCGTACTCGGCATGTTTACGATGAAAATGAAACAACTCGATCATAAACAATGTTGTTGCAACTCACATGAACATGTCAGCCATGTTGGCGGCTACATCTCCGGTGGATAGAGATCTTTGGCTGGGCAAGAACATGCACGGCCACGTCTGGACATAAGTTTTTTTACCATATAAAAAAGGGTGTGGCTAAAGGGAGGCCGACCTCCATTTAATCTTACAGGAAGGTCTTTCTAAGAAAGAAAAAAAATCATTTTTAGATTTTTTGGAAACTTTCCGTTTCCATCTTCTTTCACACCTTCACCACCACCCATGCGCGTCTCCCCCAACTCCATCCCCCGCGCCCTCGTTGCCGCACCGCCGCCGCACTCCTGCCCCAATGACCACCGCCTGGCTCCGGCGCTCCCGCACCTCCGCCACCGCTCACCATCGCCACCCGCACTAACCTTGTCGATGTCACTCCCCCTGCCGGCTGCCATCTTCCCCGACCTCCGTGCTCCCGTGCCTCCGCCGCCGCCCTCCTCCACGGCCGCCGCAAACCTCGCTGGCCGCCGCCAGCAGACAAAGCTTGACGCCCCCATCCTCCCGCCCACCGAGGATGCATCCTTGCCCGGCCGGCGGCGCGGGAGCGCCGCCACGCGCTCCGCCGCCGGCCGCTCCGCCACCACCGCCGGTCCAGTCGCTGCCCCCAGCCCTCCCCCCCCCCCCCCCCCCCCCCCAATGTCTGGTGCACATGGAACCCGACAACCCCGGCAACCCTAACCCTAAGCGGCGGCGGTGCGCCTCCTCCTCTCCGGCTCCTCGACGGTCAGCGAGAGGTGTCAGAGGAAGCAGAAGGCGTAGGCGGAGGCACAGAAGGAAGAAGTAAGAAGCGAGTGCGGCGGTGGCGCCGTACGAAGGAAGCAGAAGATGAGGCGGCCTCGCGAGTATCCTCGTTTTCGATTTCCCGTATAAAAAATCAAGAGAAATAAGTTTCGGTTCCTACTTTCGATCTTTCATCTGCTATTTTTGTTTGTCTCCTGATTTTGCCCGTTTGATTAGAATTCCATTTCCAAATTACAAAATCGACTCTTATTTTTCAGTTCTTACATAATGCCTGAACGTGTGAGTAGCAACCTGCTGCCACTAGCATCTCATGTGCCATACTGCCATGCACTGAACACTATATCGACTAGTGACAAAACCCTTTCTTTTCTGCTTAGAAAAAAATGACATGCAAGATTTACAAGGCACACCAATATTGACTTGTCATAGCCACTTGTCACTGAGAATTCCTACGTGCCCCCTGGCGCGTAGCTCAAAACAGAGTACACCGCCTGCACCACCGTGCAAACCAACCCCACCGCCGCCGCGGCGAGCCCGACGGCGAGCCACGGGTTACTGAAATACTTGAGCATCAGCCACGCCGCCCACCGCCTTGGCCGGCTCCGGAACCGCCCCTCCACGGCTAGCCACGTCGCGTGCAGGTAGTTGCCGTCGGCGCCGAAGACGACGCCCTTGCAGAGGTCGGCGAAGAGCTCGGCGACCTCGCCGTGGCTCCCCATGCCGTGCGCGATGACCCCGCGCCTGGACAGGAGCTCCACGTCTCGGGCCGTGCACGCCAGCTGGGAGACGAAGACGCAGTACGCGGTGACGTGGCTCCCCGCCACCGCCGGATTGCTCTGCTCCAGCGCCGTCAGGTTCCGTAGCAGCCGCCACGTCTCGGCGTCGAGGTTCAGGCGAGGCATCTCCAGCACGCCGCCGCGGGCGTCCAGCCTCACGTCGAGGATGGAGCGGGCGCCGCCACCGCCTTTGCCGCCGAGGGGACGTGGCCTGAACCCCACGCCGGCGCAGTGGTACTCCGTCGCCGTGCGCCACCGCCCGAACCGCCGCCGCTTGCCGCTGCCGGCGCCAGCGACGGTGGTGCAGGGCGGCGAGAGCGCGACGGGCGTCAGGTGCATGTGAAGAAGGTGCAGGAGGTTGCCTGGCCCCGGCGGCGCCGCCACCGCCGGCGTGGAGACCGAGTACAGCTGCCGCCGCAGGAGCTCGCGGACGTACGCGGCGATGGCGTCCGCCGCGGAGACGCCGGCGTCCGGAGCGGTAAGCCGGTACACCATGTCGACGACGAAAAACGGTATCTGGTTCTCGGCGAGGTACAGGGTGTCGCGCACCACCGCGACTGCCTCCATCGCGCCGCCGGCCATGGCGTTCTCTTGTCGTGCGGCGAGGCGGGCGAACCGGACGAGCAGGTAGCAGGCGTCGAGCAGGAGCATGCGGACGAACTCCACGCCGTCCAGGTGGTCGAACGTGTGGGCGTAGCATCTCCTAGCTCGGGCCTCGATGAGGGCGACCTCGTCGAGGTAGACCTCCAGCGTCGCGCCGCCGGCGGTCGCCGCCTTCTCAAGGACGGCGGCGAGGCACCGGAGCTTCTCGTCGTCCCTGGCCAGGTGCGTGCTGTCTGTGCGGTGGTAGCAGGGGCCGATGGCGACGTGCTGCGGCTCGTACTCCGGCGGGTCGACGTTGCGGGTGAGCTCGCCGACCTGGGCGATCACGATGGGGCAGCCGGTGTCGAGCTGCGCCGGCGGCGGGGCCGCGGCGGCGAGGTCCTCCCGCAGCTGCTGGGCCAGGGAAGCGATGTCCACGGCATGCGAATCAGCCATGTGTCAGAATTCAGGAGACCTTCTTTTGTGTCACTCTGCTCTGCTGCTGCCCTGCTGAGCGCTGGCACGCCATTTCTGATGAGGCGGGAGATTCACGGATCTTAAGAGATTTCGAAAAGGGACATTAGGAAAGGAACTCTTTTTGACAAATTTTGGAAGAAAGATACTACTAGCTTTGAGCCTTTGAGAGCTCACAGCCTCACACATTGACACAAGTCGGTCAGCACTAGAGGTTTTGGTCTCTTTTACCTTTTTGAGACGGGCGCAGGGGAGGACGAAGGTGCGCATATCGCTTTCGAGCTTGGGCGGTTGCGTGAATTGCACATGTGCACGAGACAGTCAGTACAAAACTAACAAATGGATATGTCCAATCCAATCTTGCCTACACACCCACTACCACTAGCGTCGGGTTGACCTGAGGTCAATGACCCAAGCATTTGTTACATTGGCCGCGTTTAGATATTTCCCGAAAAAAAATTACAGTATGTCGGACACACATTTAAAGTATTAAATATAGACTAATTACAAAACTAATTACAGGGCCTCCACTGTCCGTCCCCATGTGTCTTCTCCTTTTTCACCTCGTCCAAGCGCTATGTTAACCGCCGGCGCGCCGCGCCACCGCCGCCGCCGCCCGCCGATCTCCCGCTCCCGACGCTCCCCGCACTCACCCGCGCAGATCCTGAGCCCTCTCCGCGCGCTCGTTCCGCTCGTACAACCCGTTTCCCCTCTCGTCGCTTGTTGGCAGAGATCAGCGCGCCGCTCCCTCACCATGACCTAGGAACTGCGGGTCGTCTTCCTCCCCGCCGGCTGCCACTCCGGCACCGGCGTCCACAGCCTCCCGCCGGCGGTCACTCCGACACCGGCGGCCACCAAATCAAACCCGCCTCCCCCTCACCCATCCCCTCCCCTCCTCTCCATTACGGGCGGCAGTGAGTCCCCCGTTGCGCGTCGCTCCGCGGTGCCGGCGTCGGGGCTGGAGCCGGGCTCGTCGGAGGCTAGCCCCTCTATCCCCTCTGCGCGAGACTTGTGGAGATTCTCCGCCTCGGGCTCCTCGGGCTCGACTGACTCCGCTTCTTCATCGCCGTCGCACGCCGAACCTGGTCGCCCCTCTTCCCCCACGTTCAGCGAGGCGCTCCGCGGGTTGGGCATCCCCTCCCCCGCGCGAACCCCGTCGCCGTCGCCAATGCTCCTGCGGCAGGTTGAGGCGCCCTCCCCCTGCGAGCTCCCACCGCCGCCTCCCCGCTTCGGTCGCATCCCCCCGCCGCCGGACGGCCTGACGGTCGCCCCTCCGCTCCGGTTCGGCCGATTCCCCCCTCCACCGCCGGTCGACCGGCCCCTCCTGGCCTCCACCACGCCGGACCGGGCACGAAGGGGCCGCGGAGACCAGGCCTCCTCGTCCAAGGTCGTGCCTTTCCATCGTGGCTCACCACCGGCCCCTGCGCAGCAACCTCCACTCGCTGGGGGCTTCATGGCCGACGCGCGCCGCGGTCAGCCCCGGCCCCGGGCGGAACCGGTGCCGGCGGAGGACGACGACTGGGAGGTGGTTGGGCCTCGCAAGCGGCGGGCCTCAAGGTCGCCATCTCACTCCCCCCACCACCCACCGCCGCCCCCTCCTTCCCGACCGGTGCCGGTGGATCTCGTGGGCAACTGCTTCAACTGCCTCAGCGGGTCGCACGTCGCCGCCCGCTGCCCCAACGCCGCGCGCTGCTTCCGATGCCTCCGGACCGGCCATCGATCCGAGTCGTGCAAGCGGCCTCGGGTTCCTCGGCCGGCACCGGCTGATGGCCGGGGCGCCCCGCCACCTCCACCTCCTCCACCACCTCCCCCTCCACCTCCTCCGGTCGCGGTGGGGAACGGTCGCACAGGGCGCTACGGAGGTGCGCACCATGCTCAGCCGACATCGACTCGACGGAATGCCGCCCCGGCTGGGACTCGCGCCGCGGTGGGTGCGGCGCGGCCGGGGGGCGCGGTGGAGCGTGCTGGCGACCGCCAGGCGCGCCAGGTGCGCCGCGATGATGGCGGGCGGGCGCACGACCGCCCACGACCACAGAGGCAGCGACGCCAGCCCAGCCAGCCGGGTTCAGACGCGCGGGCCTCGACGCCGCCGCCGCCTCCGCCCGCTCAGGTTGCTCAGCATGCTGCGCCATTGGGTGATCCCACCCGTCGTCCAAAGTCAGAGATGTGCGTCATCCCCCGCACAATGGAGATCGCAAACAATGAGGTCGCGCTTGAGAGAGCACTGGTCGCTATGGTCGCGGGTACCCGTCCAGATATCACTTCAGCTGAGGTTAAGACATACTTGGAAACTCGTTTTGGGGTCGCGCCGGGCACTTTCTTGGTTTATCCGCATCGCCCCGAGGACTTTCTCATTATGTTCAGGGACGCGGAGGCCATGCTTCACGTTCTTCATTCCCCCATACCCGTGGATGGGCTTCGGCTTGTGTTCAAGAGGTGGAGGCGCGAGGCATGGGCTACTGCCTCCCAAATGGACTTCCGGCTGAGGATCCGGATCACTGGTGTGCCGGCGCATCTCTGGACGCGGAGTACCGCTCAGGACATCCTTGGCTCTTCCTGTGGGGTCATATCCCTGGCTCCGGAAACAGAGTCTAAGGCGTCCCTGCGGGAGTACTTGGTCTCGGTGGGGTGCGTCCACCCGGACCTTGTGCCGAACGAGAAGATCATGGTCGCGCCGCTACCCTCGACGAACCTGGACGTTCTACCTTGTCTGCACTACAAGGCCTCCATCGACATCTTGGAGGTCACCGATCTCCGATCGCCTGGTGGGCCGCCTGCACCTGGTGGCAGCGGGGGCCACCCTCCTCCTCCTGGGGCCGCTTCAGGCAGCGGACGCGGGAGCTGCACTGGGCCTGGCAGTGGGGGTGGGTCGGCCCGCGGCACTGGGCCGTCGGGCGATGGGCCGCAGGGTGCTGGGCCGTCTGGTGGTGCCCCAGCACCTTCTCACCTTCCCACGGTCGGCCTTGGCCGCCCGCTTCCCTGGCGGGATGCCTTCGCGACGCCCGTCCTCCCGCCTGCCCCGGTCCAGAGGTCGGGAACTTACCCTCTCTGGGGTTTGCAGGGGATTCACTTGCCGGCATCCACACCGACAGATTGCGTGCAGCGCCTGGGGTTTCTTTCTGCCTCGGCTGCACCGTTCCTTCCTTCCGCTGCTACGGTCGTTCCTGTGGTCGCAACTTCGTCGTCGACGCCCTACTGCTCCTCCGCTACTGCTGTCCGACGCGCACGTTGCACGTTGGCTGGGGTCCCGATGGAGCCGGACTTCACCAGGAAGGAGGACGTTCTCCTGTCCAGGGGCCCGGACCCATGCTGCTGGAGGCGTCCATCGGTCGCGCTCGGTCGACGCCCGGTCGGCGATCTGGGGTCGTTCCGATCCACCGAGTTTTTCAGCGCCTTGCGGACTCTCTTGCTCCACTACCGCAGCATGGGCGGGCCGACGCCGACCTGACGTTTGTGCCTGTCCGCTTCTCCGACGTGGGGATTCCGGCTGGGGCGCTCTCGCCACGTACCCAGTCTTCGCCGGTGGCCGCGTCTATTGCGGGGCTACATAGGCGGGTGGAGGAGCCTACCACGGTCGCCGACCCGCGCTCGCCTCCGCCGGCTCCCGGTCCTTTGGCGGCGGATCATGCCTTCGTCACCACCACGAGGGGTTCCCCTGCTCCGGGTAGCCTTGACGGCCTGGTCGCGGAGTTTTGTGCCTCGGTTACGCGGGAGATGGAACCGCCTGTTCTTTCAGCCAAGCCCCGGGTCCGTCGTGCGAAGATTCCAGCGCCGGGGACTGTCCTTCGCCGCAGCAGTCGCATTGCAGCCCTATCCCACAACCGAGGCACTAAACCAGTCACGGTAGCGCAGAACATCATCATGCGACGATTGGGCTTGGTACAGCAGAACCAGGCGCCGGACACCACGTCGTTCCTTGAGTACACACGCCTCTTCGCGGACGGGCTTTCGGATGAGCACTGTTTGGCCATCCGGGAGCTGTTTGGGCACATGGTTGATGGGTCGGGTCAGTCGTGTATCCTTGAGGATGAGGAGCTCTCAGAGGCAGCTAAGGAGCTCTTCCCGGAGGATGTGCCGGATGGTGGACAGGATCAGTAGTTTAGCTTCTTTTATTTTGGTCGTCTTTATGTTGTTCCCAATGAATGAAAACATTGCGAATTGGAATGTGCGGGGCTTGAACCGCCGGTCGCGTCGTAGTGCTGTCAATGAACTAGTTAGGTCGGAGAAGGTTTCCTTGCTGTGCCTACAGGAAACAAAATTGGATGATGTAAACAACTCCCTTATGATGGAAATGTTAGGTATCGATTTTGACTACTTTGCTCTCCCTGCCGTGCACACTTGTGGAGGTATTCTGATCGCTTGGAATAAATACGTTTGGGATGTTTCACAACCGAGGAGAGGGAACCATTCCCTTTCTGTTAAGGTCGCACTTCGAGCCGCGCCCGATCATACTTGGTGGCTTACTATGGTGTATGGGCCACAGGATGACGAACACAAGGTCGCGTTCCTTCAGGAACTACGAGACACAAGGGCATCGCTTGTTGGGCCGTGGCTACTTTGCGGGGACTTCAACCTTATATACCAAGCTATAGACAAAAACAATGACCGGCTTTCTCGCCGCATGATGGGAAGGTTTCGGCGGTTCCTGAATGATTTGGAGCTCAAGGAGCTCCACCTCAATGGTCGCCTATTCACTTGGAGCAATGAGAGATTGCATCCAACTCTGGAACGTATTGATCGCTGCTTTTCTTCGGTCGATTTGGGAGAATCTTTTTCCAAAATGTGCCTTGGGGGCTCTTGCTACCCGCTGCTCGGATCATGCCCCACTCCTTTTGCAGCTCGATGATGGTTTCCATCCGAAGCGACGCTTCCGGTTTGAGGCGATTTGGGCTAAATTTGAAGGCCTTCTCGAAGCGGTCGAGGAGGTTTGGTCGGGGCGCAGGCCGCAGCTGGATCCGCTTGCCAACATCGACTGGTTGCTGCGACAAACTGCTAAGAACCTAAAGAGATGGAGTGCCAAGGCGGTCGGCTCCATTCGGTCGCAGATTCAGATCGCTAAGGAGATCATCTTTCGCCTCGAGGCGGCTCAGGATCGGCGGTCGCTCTCACAAGCTGAGATCTCTCTACGGAAATTTTTAAAAATTCGATTCCTCGGGCTTACCTCGCTTGAACGTACTATCGCGAGACAATGCTCCAGCATGCGTTGGCTTCATGAAGGAGATGCGAATACCAAGTTCTTTCACTTGCACGCCAATCACCGCCGGCGTAGAAACCACATTCTGTCGTTAGAGGTCGGAGGTACCACTCTAGTGGGGGAAGCGGAGAAAGCGGAGGCCGCTTTTAATTACTTTGAGGAGATTCTTGGGACTACCAAGGATAGGTCGTGCGCGTTGGACTTCGCCTCCCTAGGTCTGCCACGCCTTGATTTGGCTGGGCTCGCTAACCCCTTCACCGAGGCAGAGATCTGGGATGTCATTAAGGAGCTCCCCTTAGACAAAGCCCCGGGCCCAGATGGTTTCACAGGTCGTTTCTACAGGTTAGCGTGGCCCATTATTAAATGGGACATCATCAAAGCCTTCGATGCACTATCCGCTATGGACTGTCAGAGCCTCCATCACCTCAATGAGGCGCTGTTAACACTGCTACCCAAAACGGTCGAGCCACACTGTCTTGGTGACTACCGCCCCATTAGCCTGATCCACAGCTTTGGGAAGATCTTCTCCAAGGCTATGGCGAACCGCTTTGCCCCACACCTACCACACCTCATCTCGGTTAACCAAAGCGCATTCATCAAAGGAAGGCACATTCAGGATAATTTCAGATATGTGCAAGGGGTCGCGCGAACTTTAGCAGCCAGGCGACGTCCTAGGGTGCTCTTCAAGATCGATTTGGCTAAAGCTTTTGATTCGGTCAATTGGGTTTTTCTGATTGAGCTGCTCACGGCTGTGGGCTGCCCGAGGAGGTGGACGGATTGGATTTCGGTCTTACTTTCCACGGCCAGCACCAAAGTCCTTATGAACGGTGTTCCTGGTAGGAGAATTTGCCATGGTCGAGGTTTGAGACAGGGAGACCCCTTATCGCCAATGCTCTTTGTCTTGGTCATGGAGTGTTTCAACGCGATGCTCAACAGGGCGGATAACAGAGGGCTCTTCTCCCCCCTTGGTCGTCACGTAAAGTATCGTGTATCCCTTTACGCAGACGACGTGGTCGTTTTCCTGACGCCGGTTCGTCTTGATCTGGTCGCTATGAACGCAATACTCATTCTTTTCGAACGGGCTACCGGGCTTGCCGCGAACTATTCGAAAAGTAAGGCCTACCCCATCCGATGTATGGACCATCACATCACCTTAATCCAAGACATCCTGCACTGCCAAATCGCTGACTTCCCTTGTACCTACCTTGGGGTTCCGCTTTCTATCCATAGGCTTCCCAAGACAGCGATGCAGCCTCTGGTCGATAAGGTCGCTTCTCGCATACCAGCTTGGAAGGGTAGACTCCTTAATAGAAGTGGTCGCCTAACCCTTGCTAAATCTACGCTATCCGCCATTCCAGTCCATATCTCTATGGCAGTTACCGTCTCGCCTTGGGCAATCAAGACCATCGAAACTCTTATCAGGGGTTTCCTTTGGTGTGGGACGGAGGTCGCGTCAGGTGGCAAGTGCGCGGTCGCTTGGATCAATGTCTCCTGCCCGAAAGATCTTGGAGGTCTCGGTCTGCCCAACCTACACATCATGGGTTTGGCGCTAAGACTACGTTGGCTCTGGCTGGCACGAAGTGAGGCGCGTCCTTGGGGCGGGCTTCGCTTCAAGAGCGACCGCCAGGTGTTGCCTTTCTTTAATGCGTCAACCACAATTCAGGTCGGAAATGGCGAGATCGCCCTATTCTGGATGGACAACTGGATTTCGGGTTGCTCTATCAGAACCTTAGCCCCTAACCTATGGGCGGCGGTCCCCGAGCGCATACGCAGGTCGCGAACGGTCAAGGAAGGCCTTGCTGGCCGTCTATGGGTACGTGACATCTCGCATGCCCTGACGGTACAGGTGGTCGTGCAATATATTAGGGTGTGGGGTATCATCCGGAATTGGACCTTGGCCCCGATTCCGGACCGACTAATTTGGCGGTGGACGGGCGACGGACAGTTCTCCTCCGCGTCGGCTTACCGTGCCTTTTTCCTGGGTCGCGAGAGCCTCTTGGGAGCTAAGCAGTTGTGGAAGGTGCAAGCCCCTGGGAAGTGCAGGTTCTTCGGTTGGCTAGTTTTACATGGACGGTGTTGGACGTCTAATAGGTTGAAACGTCATGGATTACGAGAACACGATGATTGTGCGCTTTGTGCGCAAGAGGTCGAAACGTTGGACCATTTGTTGATCGGTTGCGTATTCAGTAGAGAAACTTGGTTTCGAGTATTTTCCTGTATCCGGCTGCAGGTGGTTACCCCCCAGGCGGAAGAAACTCTGGCAGATTGGTGGCTCCGGAGTCGAAAAAGGATACCCAAGAACCGTCGAAAAGGCTTCGACTCCCTGGTACTCCTGGTCGCTTGGTCGATTTGGAAGGAGCGGAACAGAAGGGTCCACGAGCGGTCGGCGCTACAGCCAGTCGCCTTAGCGCCACAAATCATTCAGGAAGCGAAGCTTTGGGCCAGAGCGGGGTTCAGCGGGTTGTGTCTGTTGTTTGGGATTAGAGCCCAGCCTTTCTAGTTTGTTTCTAGTCGCGCTCTTTTTTCCTTTTTTTCCGTGTTGAATTATCCGCTTTGTATCGAACTCTCTTTTCCCGCTTAATACAAAACGTGCCAAGCACGTTCTCAAAAAAAAAAAACTAATTACAGATTCTGTCAGTAAATCGCAAGACGAACCTAATGAGTCTAATTAATCCGTCACTAGCACATGTTTACTGTAGCAATTTATTGTCTAATCACGACCTAACTAGGCTCATTAGATTCGTCTCGCGAAGTACACTCCATCCATATAATGGGTTATTTTTTTCGACTACATTTAATATGCCATGCATGTGAGGGAACATAATCGAAAAAAATTTCGCGAAACATCTAAACAGGGCCAAGTGGAATCGAGGAGACACGGGGCATGGTTGGATGGAGGGGTAAATGGAGTAATGACACAAATTTGCCTCAATTTATCCCAAAGGTGCCAAATATGTAGGGGTAAATGGGGTGGAGCAAATGTTTTCCCTCCAAATTTCATTTGCCCCTAAAAAGTGTCAAATTGGGGCAACTATTTACCCCTCAATCCAAACACCTCATGAGACAAATTTGTTAGGGGCAAATAAAAAAATGGCAAAACATTTGCCTTGGGATAAATATTTACCCCTTCAATCCAAACAGGGCCACGATCCTCTTGCACTTTTATGTTTTCCTATATTTGTGAAATCAGCAAACAGGAAATCAGTTGATGAAGTGAGAACTTTTATGATTTGCTGGTACAAAGGTGGCAGGAAAAAATATCATAAATATCAAAAAATGATATCAAACGGTGCGGCAATTTTGTGTCTGCTGTGTATTATATACACTTCCTAGTCGAGCTGGACTGCTCTGCTGCGTATTATACTTAATTTGAAGAAATATATGGTATAAATTTGTTAGTTTCACACATTAAAGAAATATATATGTTTTTTTAGAATTACACAGTACAACGCAAAAGCTCACAACACGCACGCACACTCACCCCTACGAATACACGTACGCAAACCTTACCCCTATGAACACCTTCCTTACCTCTTTTACATGTGGAACACATAGGGGTGGTAATGGGCCACGGCACTTATGCCATCTTCACACATTAAATAAACTTTTGTAGACTAAATTTGTATAAAATTTTGGCACAATCTAGACCCAATCTTTAAATTTGTTAGGCTAAAAAGTTAGGTCATTACCAGCCCTAGGGACACATGGTCTCTCTTAAATAGCAACGGGTTGATATTGCACACATCCTGGAATTATGTACAAAGTTTAGAAATCGAAGTGGTCAGCTAAAAATTTTACGAAGTAAAAGTCTTACTTATCCATTAGAGATGCGACTTCACTCCTCATGCTAAACTCTCATTCTTGTCCGTACCAGCAATTAGCAATGAGCTCATTTGTCCTAGGTCATCAAGTGACACCCCTATGTATAGCTCGATTTTCTGTTAGGCTGTGGAAAATAAATTGGTAGATAACTCAATATTATATTTGGATCTAAGGGCATATGCCCCTTCCGTGCACTATTGATAGCCTTTCGAGTAAGCTGCAATGAACGAGCCTCTATCGTAGAATAGTGCATAGCTGGTTGATGTTTGCTTTGGCAATCCAATGACGAACAGGGGTGGACTTAGAAATTTGTTTTAGACTAGCTAGCTACGGGTACGAAAAACAGGATAGACAGAGCACACTGGTTGCAAAATATTTATAATGCAATACACAATATCAACGGGCCATAATAGTGTGAAATCAATAACAAACATATTTCAACTACTGGCGTATTAGAAAAATACTGATGCAAGGCACACATGATTTAACTGGATATTTTTTGAGAGAGCATATAATTAGATTCAAATTTCTAAACGATTTGTGAACCAATTATAGTAACACACTTGAAAAGAAAGATAAGAACATATCTCAAAATTCATGTTGATGCAAAGGAACAATGATTATCCATGATGTAATAAATTTCTATTCTAAAATTACATTTCACCAACACATGATTTGGACAATTTGCCCTTTTGTAAAATATGCCAAGTATGTGTAGAAATGTTGGTGGATAGATGAAAATTGGGTAAAGAATAGACTGTTAATACACTTGTGGTTGGAATATATGTAGCTGTAAAATGCTTCCATATTGTTACACTAATTTGATTTGTAGGTGAACAGCTTTGTGTCATGGGAATTCATGTCACGAGATCGTGTATATTGTAGTAGCCAAAAATAATTAAGCATATCAAAGTTATGAACACTCTTTTTTCATAAAATAATCTAATATATTAATATAATAGGAACAAAAAGAGCCACCATGTTTGTCGAGAAGACCTAAAAAAAATCCCACGTTAATCTAAAAAAGAGAAGGATATAAACCGTCGGATTTTATGAAGATCTAACGGTTTAGATTAACAAATGAGTTTCATGTCAATTATGTAATTAATGAATACCTAGATTTTGAATTGGAAAGAAAACTAAAAAGACTATTTTAATTTGATGAGTAGTCGATTCATCTCTGGATATACGGAAATCATGCGATCGAACAAAAAAAGTCTCCAATAATATTTTTTTTGGGGGGTTGGGGGGGGGGTGCACAGGACTCTAATCCAAATCGATGTTGCCTTGAGTTGGGTGGCTAATCACGACAAGCCTGAAGGTATGGCCGCTCAAAGAGGAGACGACCAATAAATCTATATGGTGGCATGTAGGTAGCGAGCATGATGGTGGAATGCATATGCAGGACGTTCGGGATGGTGTGATGAGTAATGTCAAATTTGTTGTTCTGATTGATGAGGAAGCAGCAACGGTCATCAAAAAGGAGATCTCATCGTGCGGTGGGTGTAGAATGTCCTTGAGTTAGCATCTCCAACAGAATAGCCATATCTGACTCTCCATATCTCCATTTGGCTATCCACTTCAAAAGATTCTCTCTCCGTATTTCAATCCACTCCAGCGGACTAGCCAAATTCCACCCTCTATATCCAATTGGCCTGCATTTTATTATTATCTTAATTACATTAATTAAATTATTTTCCCCATATTTTTTGGAATTAAATGGATACCCTAATTCAAAAACTTGCAAAATAAAAATCAAAACTTTAGAAAATTTTAATTTAAAATCTATTAGAGATTTTAAGTCAAACCTTGTTAAAATGGGTTCCCTATTATTTGCTCTATCTACATAAAAAGTGGCATTATTTTAGGAGCTCAATATAGTGACTTTTGAATTTACGAAAGAGAGAAAAGGGAAGGTAGACTTGAAGCAAAATGTAGCACTTGAACAGTGGGTCCCTTCCTCAGGCACACAGGAGGGAGGGATGGTGAGGCAAGCGCACCCGCCAGATTTGGCGGCTCTCTCTGGCCCGATGGCGTGCCAACAGGATTGGTGTGCCTGTTGGCCATTCCGCTGGACTGCAAGTTTTGCTGCACAATAGCCATAATGGCGATGGCCATCCAGATACCATGTCCGTTGCAGATGCTCTTAGAGCATCTCCAGCAGACCGGCTAAATTTGACCCTCCATATCCCGATTTATCTATCCTCTTCAAAAGATTCCATCTCCATATTACTCCGAGCTCCAACAGACTAGCCAAATCTCACCCTCCAAATTCTATTGGCCTATATTATATTGGAAATCAAATTATTTGTAATGACAATTTGCATCGCAGTGACTCTAATTTGAACAGTTACATTCCAACCAATGTAATTTAATTATCCAACAATCCGATCATATTCAGTTGTCCATATGGCCTAATTCATAGAACATTGATCTCATTCTGCAACTTGGTTCATACAAAAGAGTACTCAGTAAAGTCCATGCAACATACTGGACTCATCCTGAGCTACTTGCCCATGCAACTTGGTTCATACAAAAGAATACTTAGTAAAGTCCACGCAACATACTGGACTCATGCTGAGCTACTGCGTGGTCTAACATTGATCTCATTCTGCAAGTTCATGTAATATTCTTGTTGTGGCCCGGCCATGACACTAGTGTCCAGCCCCATAATTCTTTCCTCTTCCATCCATCTCTTCAACTCCAACTCTTTGTTCTGAACCTCAAGTTTTTTTTCTCTACTGCAATCCTCTCTTGTTCTAATGCAATCCTCACTTCTTCTTGTGCATGTGCTCTTTCAAAGCGCTCCTCTTTCTTGAGCTCTTTCTCTTTCTCCACCTGTACCTTCTTTTCCCAAAAACTATCAAAAGCCTATATGTATAAGTTATCTTCTTGACAACTTTTAGCTTTTGCCTTCTTCTTACCACCTGGCCTTTTCATGTGGTCATTTTGTGTAGTGTTGTCTTCCTCCAGATTAATTGGGCTAGTTGAGCCGGCACCAAGAGGAATGGATGGTCCTGGAGATGATTCAGATGCTGTCTTCTGTTTTTTTTAAGGATAACAGATCAACCCATTTTGGTTGGTGCTGCAAAAGAGGCCAGCAATGCAAGAACTGGAATTTGCCTTTTTGTTTGCCCTTGTAGATAGTACAGGCTTCAACAATCTGAAAGAAAAACAAGATTGTCTTATTAAATTTGTGTGATCAAATTGAATATCATATGAACATTATATAGAAGAAATTTCAAGAAGCAATTGCCCACTAACCTTGTCTCTCTCTGTCACCCCGCTTTGATTTCTACGCTCAACATCACCAACACAAGAAGCAAACTTGTTGACAGCATTTTGTATATCACCCCAACGATTCTGGTGAGAGCTTGCGTTACGATCTGACTCAAACTTCTTGTGCTCATGGAAGAAAGAATGAATTCTATTCCAATAAGTACAGCGAGGTTGATTGATTCCTTGGGCTGCATCTAGAGATATATTTAGCCAAGCTGACACCAACATTTTATCTTCCTCACAAATTTTTTTGATCTTTTGTTGTTTGGTCTGCTAGAGGAAGGAGCTGTTTCAATTGGTACCGCCTGCTGCTCACTTTCAGGCCAACCAAGAATTTCATTCAAAGCATTGATATCCAGAGACAATATACTCGCATTGATATTTTCATCTACGTTTAATACTCCATGTGTGACAATCTAGGGGTTTATTTAGCTTAATCACCTGCAAATCACTTGGCTTAACCTTAATCAGGTGTATCCTGGCCCCACCTAGATTTTCACTGAAGGAAACCTCCCTAAAAACCCTAAGTTCCTCGGTGAACTCCTAACCCTTCCTCGTTGGCATGGTTCAAATTCCAAATTTCACTTAAACACTTAAAAATCTACCAATATAAAAGTTGTTCACTTTTTAGTGGGACACAACTTTGTCAATTGGTGGACTTCAAAATTTTGAGTGTTTCATGCCTAAAAACTTGGTCAAAGCCAGTCAAACCCAGAAGTTCACCCTGAAGTTCAGCCAAAGTTCACCCAAATTCTCCTCACGTTCACCACTAATCCGGGCACTTTTTCTTTGGTCAACCTCTGTGAAAGTTGTAGCTGGTAGCTTGGGACACACTTTTGGTTTTTGAAGAATTTGAACTTTAGTTCAAATTTTTGAAGAACCCCCCGTTTGAATGTGCGCACGGCACCTGTTTGACGAAAAGCCTCGAGTACGCTGGCACTCCCGAGCGCGTCGCGTTCACGCCGCCGCGGCAACCGCCACGCGTCGCCGGTCCTCTGACCCGGAAGCCGAGACCTGAGGGCCATCAAGGCGATGGGACAGAGCGGCCATTGACCCCGCGCGCCTCGGCCTTGCTTCCCGTGCTCGCGTCGCTCGTCGCGCCGCGCTCAGCCACCCGCCGCCACGCGGCACTCGCTCCTCGCGCCGCGCTCCGCGCCCGAGGCTGCCTGTCCACGACCTAACCACTTGCCGCGCCTCGCCCAACCAGCGCGCGCGCAACCCCCCTCCCCCGCGGCACAATCTCGCCCAGCCAACCGCGCCGCGCGCCCGCCTAGGCCTCCGCCCCGCCGTCCAGGACGCTCGGCCGCTCCCAGCGCGGCCTGCCCTGCCTTGCCTCGCCTGCCGCGCTCTGCCCCGAGCAGTGAAGCGCAACAGCACGCTCGGCCAGCTCGCGTCCGCGTCAGCCCGGCGTCGACGGCCGCCACATGCTCGCCGCTCGCCGACCGGCGCCGCGCCGCTGCCCGGCCAGCTGCCCGCTGCCTTGCCCGCGCTGCCCCGCTCCACTGGCTTCCCCTCGACGCCAAGGCCCTTCCTTGCCTATAAATAGCCCTCCCCGCACCCCTGCCCAGCTCCATCGCGCCCGCCATTGACGCCGCCAGGCTGCTCCACCGAGCACCAGCCGCCGCGCCACTCCGTCCACTTGTTCCCCTGCACTCGTGCTCCACCACCTCCACTCAAGCTCCCTGGCCACTCGCAGCGCCGCTCCACCACCGCTGCCGCCGGTTCGAGCCGAGGCAGAGCACCGCCGCCGCCGCTCACCGCCTGCCGCCGTCGCACCTTCTTCCGCCCTCCTTCCTGCACAAGAACGACGCTAGGTAAGCCGGTGAGTGGATCCCCCATGTTCTCGTCCAGCCCCGCGGTCCCACTTCGCCGGAATTGGCCGCACCGCCGCCGGCCATGGCCAGGGACCACATTGCAAGGCCCAGAGTTTTCCCAGGGGCCTTAGCGCTAAAAATAGGGGCCTATCTGTGAAGTTTTAGAAAGTCCAGGGGGTTAAGTTAAAATAGATTCTTCAGATCTAGATTCAAAAGCTGAGAACTTCAAAAATCAATTAAAAATCACAGAAAAATGCAAACCCAATTTTGTTGAACTTTCTGTGATGTGTACTACCTTTTATAGAAGCATGTATAGGAGTTTTCTATGTAGATTGCAAACTAGATTCAAATATGTTCAAATACAAGTTTGTGCACAGTTTAAAATTTATAGGTTAGTTTGTATTGATTTTTGGGTATGTTGTTGCCTGAGTAGTTTGTGACTAGCTATAAAAAGTTGGCACACAGAACTGCTCTAGATTTTGAGTTATGATTTGTTTAAACTCATCTATGCAGTTTATGTTTAGAAATTGTTTAAAATACTCTGTTAAGCTTTTTAATCTAATATTTTTGCAGTAGCTCTATAGTGATGTGATGCATCTGTGATAAAAAGCGGAGCTCAGTTTGGCATTGTTAACATGCTCATTTAATTTATCAATGCTTAAATCAAATAATTTGATCAGCATGTTCCTTAAATCTTTTTAAGCTCATCCTTTGAGGACCCAGTGTGTCCGAGGACCGGTGGATGGTCGCTTCCTGGTGTGATGAGTGATTGACAACGTGGTGTGGATTGACGTTTCCCTTGGCTCAAGTATTGCAGGTGTAGAATGCGGCTTGGTTGCATTGGTGCAGGTGAAGAACAGGCGCGAAAGGTCTTAGCCATGGCGGCCTCCGAGGAGCGGAGAGACAAGTAGGCTTGGTTCGAGGGACCCGATGGCCGGTGATCTCTTCTAGTTATCTCTTTAGGTTTTTACTTTGAACTTGTTTTCCCCTTCATCCCCTCCACCTAGAACTACTTCGAATCATTCCTAGTTTGTATAGGTGAATTCATGGTTATGTGATGGAGTTTGTGCTGCTCATCCTTGTGCCATGATTTGATTTCCCGAGCTTCCTTTCCTTTTTCTATTTTCGTGGGTATTTTCGGAGCTATTTTTGGAGGATTTTTGTTCTTCTTGTTCTAGGGCGTTTTCTCTCGGATTTCTTTGGGGGATTCACGTATGAGTGCCTTGTGCCTCTTTTGCTGGTGATCCTTTGCCCCCAAACGCCGAGAATCGCTCTGGATTTGAGATTTTCGGGATGAACTCGAGGTCATGGTGTTCTTCGCGAGATCTGCGATTTCGAGAGTTGTACTGAGTTAGAGGCCGAGATCTTTTGGGAAAACACTCCACTGGAGGTCTAGATCATCTGACCAAAATCTCGCCTCAAGAGCTCAAGCGGTTTGGGAGATCCACTTTTGTTTTGACTTTTTCTCGAGCCACCCAGGCCCGGGCGGTTTAACCGCCCCCCTGGGTGTGTTAGATCGAGCCGCGTTTCGGGTCGTTTTGGTGTTCGTTTCGATTGGTTCGAGTTCCACTACTCGTTTCTTGTTCCTAGGGTCAGTAGCTTGACAGTGGCTACGTGATCTTGGCAAGATTGTTCTCGGAGGTTTCGGAGTTGTTTTGGGAGAATAGCCGGATCGGTTGGAAAGGTTTTTTATCGGCTCCCATTCACTCCCCCCTCTCTGGTCGCCGTTTCGGTCCTTCAATTGGTATCAGAGCCGGTTACGGGTCTTTGCGACTCTAACCAGTCTAAGATCCAAAGATGGCGTACCAAGATCGGGGTTCCGGGCCTCCGCACTTCGATGGGAAGAACTACCCGAACTGGGTTGCGCGTATGGGCGCTTTCTTGCGAGGCAAAGGAAAGTTGCTGTGGGATGTGACGAAAGATGAAAACTATGTCAATCCCACCAACTTAGATGCCCAGGATGCAAAGGATAGGTTTGAGGCAAACGCTAGAGCTGTTGACTACTTGTTCCGTGCTTTGTCTGCCGAGGAGTTTGAGCGTGTTTTGGGCGAGGACCTAGCTAGCCAGATCTGGCAGAAGCTCAAGGTAGCCCACGGTGGTGATAGCCATGTCAAGGCTAGGCTTTTCTCGATGTACAGGAGAGAATATGAGAATTTCGCTCATTTGCCTGGAGAGTCGGTTGATGCTTTGTTTCAGCGTTTCACTTCGATTGTCAACAACATGAAAGCCAACATTACCGTGCTCCCATACTCGGATCATGACCGAGCTATCAAGCTCCTGCAAGCACTTGATAGATCCGTGTGGGGTGCCAAGGTTGAGGCGATCATGGAGTCGGCAAACTATGAGACTCTTTCTGTTGACGAGCTTTTCTCGAAGTTGAAGTCCTCTGAGGTTGACAGGCAGTTGCTTGCCAAGGCTAAGAGTCCGACTGATCCCCATAGTCTGGCTCTAGTCGGTGGCTCTGGATATGGACATGCTAACACTCCTAGACACTTTGCTTTGTCTTCTCTTGTGTCCCTTCCAGATGAAGAGTATGAGGTGCTGAGCGAGGAGGATTTCGCGTTGCTCACGAGGAGGTTTGAGCGGATGTACCAGAACCGCAAGGGTTCGAGGCGTGCGGGGAGTACGTGCTACAGATGCGGGAAGATGGGCCACTTCATCGCCGAGTGCCCCGAGGAGATCAAGAACGACTACAACCGCAAGCACCGCCCGCGAGACGACCACAAGCACCGTCCCAAGGACGAGTACCGCTCCAAGCAGAAGAACAAGGACGAGAGAAGATCCAAGAACAAGCACGGTGGACACAAGAAGCACAGATCTCGAGCGATGGTGGCTGATGCGAGCGACATCGACACAAGCTCCACCAACACGTCGTCAAGCTCAAGCAGTGAAGATGAGGACCGCGGCCACCGCAAGGAGAAGAAGAGCTTGAACCGCAACTTTCAACGGCATCTCCTTCGCCGCCGTCGACTACTGCACCATGGCGCACGACTCCGTGAAGAGCAAGGACGACTCCGACTCCGACTCCGAGGATGAGGTATTGACAGATCCCACCTCTTTGCGTCAGGAGATTGCTAGGTTAGAGCAGTTGGTCGATAACCGCGATGATGTGCTTAGGAAGACCAACAAGGAAAAGAGGGAGTTTAGGTCCTTGCTAGGAGAGTCCAAGGATAGAGTGGCTGAGCTTGAGACCTTGCTTTCTGAGACTAGAAAGAAGGCCATGGAGTTTGAGTCTTTGCTTTGCGAGTCTAGGGAGAGAGCAGCTTCGCTTGAGTCTGAGATTGCTGTTTTGAAAGATGCTCCTCTTGTGTCTGATGAGGTAGAATGCTCGTTCTGTGATGTGCATATTGCTGATCTTGTTGCGCTTAAGGAGAAACACATGACTTGCTTGGATGAACTAGAGGGTGCTAGGGTTGAGCTTGCAGAGTTGAAATCTAGGTCATCTTTGCTAGGTGCTTGTACTTCTTGTCCTGCTTTGCATGCTCAGTTGCTTGAATCACGCACCATGATTAGTTCACTTGAAGCACAACTTAAATCTCCTATTGCAAATTCCTGTTCTGCTTGTGATGTTGTTGCTTTGAAGAATATAGAGCTAGAACAGTGTGTGAATAGATTGCAAGATGAGAATGATGAGCTGAGACAGTGTTTGGGTTGGTTGTCTGGTCGTGAGCCTCAGCTCAAGATGTTGATTGCTAGTTTCAAGAGAGCTGATGGTTGTGGTCTTGGTTCTGAGAAGGTTGGTGAGAGTGGTGAGAGAGAGAGAGAGAGATCCAGAGAGCTCCACCGCAAACATTCCCACAAACCCACCAAAAACCATTCTCAAGAACACCTTCACACCAAAACCAAACCACCTGCTGAACAAGCTTGACACCACTCCAGATCCTCCCAAGTTTCCACCTAAGTCAGAAAACTTTCAGAGGAGAGTGACCTTTGTGAGGAGTGGGGTTTACCAGCCGAGAGAGAGGGCACAGCCGAGAGAGACCCCAAAGCCAAAGCCAGTCCGCTTCCATTGTGAGCATTGTGGAAGGGATGGACACCTTGAGGAATTCTGTTGGAGGAAGAAGAGGGAGGTGAGAAGAGAGAAGGAGGTGGGGAACAGGGACAGGTACTACTCTTCTCGTATTGTGCCTGTGTCTCGTTCACCCTGGCCGAGAGGCGACGCTTTTGTGCGTACAGTTCCTGTGGTTGCTAGTCGTGGTGTTCCAGTTGTTCGTGAGTTTGCTAGGCGGCCTCCGTTTCGCGGTCAGTTTGGTTCAGGGAGGTTCGACCGTAGCTTTGAGGCTAGGATAGAGTCTAGGCCACGTTTTTCCCCGCGTGGTGCTAGAGGTCCGATGGTGAGAGACGAGAGGGTTTCACGCGGTAGAGTTGATTTTGCTAACCCCTCTTTTGAGCAGATGTCCCGACACTGGTTTGACTCGTTTTGTGCTAACCCCAGTGTCGAGTCATTTGCTCATTCTCGCTCTCGGTTCTGATTGTGCAGGTGGGAGGCTTGGAGAACTTTTGGTTGATGGATTCTGGCTGCTCGAGACATATGACAGGTAATGGTAAGTGGTTCTTCAGTCTCACCCCGGTGGTGTCCAGGCAGTACATCACTTTCGGGGATAAGGGTAGAGGTAGAGTGTTGTCAGAGGGTGCTATTTAGGTGAGCGACACTTTCATGTTGAAGCGGGTTGCTCTTGTCAAGAATCTTGGTTTCAATTTGCTCTCAGTTTCTCAGCTTCTTGATGAGGGTTATGAGGTTTGTTTTAAGCGTGGTGATTCGAAAATTCTTGATTCTCGAGGTGACCTTGTGTGTATGATCATTCCTGAGGGACAGATTTTTCGTGCTGATTTTTCTCGATCTTTTGGTCCTTCACGGTGTTTGATCGCTGGTACTTCTTCTGAGCTTTGGAAGTGGCATAGGAGATTGGGTCATGTGAGCTTTGATTTACTCACACGCTTGAGTGCTCTTGACCTTATCCGAGGATTGCCCAAGCTCAAGTTCGAGAAAGATTTGGTTTGTGCACTTTGTAGGCATGGAAAAATGGTTGCTGCTTCTCACCCACCTTTGACAGATGTTATGACTGAGCGTCCAGGGGAGCTTTTGCACATGGATTTGGTTGGCCCCGCTCGAGTTCGTTCAGTTGGTGGGAAGTGGTATGTTCTTGTGGTTGTTGATGACTTTTCTCGGTATGCTTGGGTGTTCTTTCTGGCGTCGAAGGATGAGACTTTTGATTTTGTTCGAGATCTGATTTTGAGGTTGAAAAACGAGAGTAATGATGGTGCCATGAGAGCTATACATAGCGACAATGGTACGGAATTTAAGAACACTCGTTTTGATGCCTTCTGTCGTGATCTTGGTCTCGAACATCAATACTCTTCGCCATATGTTGCTTGTCACAATGGTGTTGTTGAAAGAAAGAATCGGACGCTTTGTGAGATGGCTAGGACGATGCTAGATGAGCATAGGACTCCTAGAAAGTATTGGGCAGAAGCGGTGAACACAGCTTGCTATGTTTCAAATCGGATTTTCCTTCGTGCTTTCAAGAAGAAAACTTGCTATGAGCTTTTCCATGGTCGTTCCCCCCGTGTGAGTCACTTTCGGGTTTTTGGTTGCAAGTGTTTCATCTTGAAGAAAGGAAATTTGGACAAGTTTGAGTCTCGTTCGATGGATGGAATTTTTCTTGGTTATGCTAATCACTCTCGAGCATATCGTGTGCTCAATCTTAAAACTAACCAAATCATGGAGACTTGCGAAGTCGCCTTCGACGAGACCATTCCGTGTAGCTCTTCTGCTTTTGAGTGTGCAGGTGATGATGATTTGGGACAGCCCATCTTTGAGGAAGAACAGTCTGATGATGAAGATAATGAGGAAATTCAGGCACCGTGTGGAGATCGTGTACCTTCTACTTCCACTACCACCACGACGTTCGACGACGGCCCCTCTGCTACACCTTCGTCGAGTCACGCTCCAGATCGAGTTCAAGTGGAAGCTGATGTTGAGGGGGAGGCAATCTCGAGGCGAGAAGCTCCCCGGCTGGTACAAAGGGATCATCCACCTTCGAAGATCATCGGGAACATGGATGAACGCACTACACGGTC
This sequence comes from Urochloa ruziziensis, assembly GCA_015476505.1. Classification (NCBI taxonomy): domain Eukaryota; kingdom Viridiplantae; phylum Streptophyta; class Magnoliopsida; order Poales; family Poaceae; genus Urochloa; species Urochloa ruziziensis. Next base: position 42,150,051 of record CM027124.1, read on the forward strand.
GAGGTCACAGAATATCTCTCATTATGCTCATTCTGCTTTTGTCACGTCTTTTGAGCCCAAAAATGTTGGACACGCTTTATCTGATTCCGATTGGGTCAATGCCATGCATGAAGAGCTTGAAAACTTTGAGAGAAATCAGGTGTGGAAGTTAGTAGAACCACCTCCAAATTGCCATCCCATAGGAACCAAGTGGGTGTTCAAGAACAAGAGGGATGAGAGTGGTGAGATTGTGAGAAACAAAGCGAGGTTGGTTGCTCAGGGGTTTTCGCAGCAGGAGGGGATAGATTATGAGGAGACATTTGCTCCTGTTGCCCGTTTGGAGGCAATTCGGATCCTTCTAGCATTTGCCGTTGCTAAAGGGTTCAAATTGTACCAAATGGATGTGAAGAGTGCCTTCTTGAATGGGGTGATTGAGGAAGAAGTGTATGTGAGGCAGCCCCCGGGTTTTGAGAGTGAGAGATACCCACACCGAGTGTTCAAACTCCACCGAGCTTTATATGGCCTAAAGCAAGCACCCAGAGCGTGGTATGGTAGATTGAGAGGGTTCTTGCTTAGCAAGGGGTTTGTGATGGGAAAGGTTGATAAGACGCTCTTCTTGCTGAGAAATGGCAATGATCTTTTAATCGTTCAGATTTACGTGGATGATATCATTTTTGGTGGCTCTTCTCATGATCTTGTTGCCAAGTTTGCAGACGATATGAGCAGGGAATTTGAGATGTCGATGATGGGAGAGTTGCAGTTCTTTCTCGGGCTGCAGATCAAGCAAACCAAGGATGGGACGTTCGTGCACCAAAGCAAGTACACCAAGGACATTCTCAAGAAATTCGACATGAGCGACTCCAAGCCGATGACTACGCCGATGAGTACGACTACAGCTTTGGATGCGGATGAGGACGGAGAACCAGTGGACCAGAAGGAGTACCGGAGCATGATCGGCTCCCTCCTCTACTTGACGGCGACGAGGCCGGACATACAGTTCAGCGTGTGTCTGTGCGCTCGTTTTCAGGCCTCACCGAGGACTTCACATCGTCAGGCCGTCAAGAGGATTTTCAGGTATCTCAAGTTTACTCCTGAGCTGGGTCTTTGGTATTCTGCCGATTCCACTCTTGCACTTCATGGTTTTTCGGATGCGGATTTTGCTGGATGTCGTGTTGATCGCAAGTCTACATCTGGCCAGTGTCAGTTTCTTGGTTCGTCTCTTGTGTCATGGTCTTCTCGCAAGCAGTCTAGCGTAGCCCAATCCACCACTGAAGCCGAGTATGTTGCTGCTGCTAGTTGTTGTTCTCAGTTGCTTTGGATCACATACACCTTGAGAGATTTTGGCTTAGACATGTCCCATGTTCCACTTCTTTGTGACAGCACCAGTGCCATAAGCGTAGCCAAAAATCCCGTGCTTCATTCCAAAACCAAACACATAGAAGTGAGGTACCACTTTCTGAGAGATCATGTGGAGAAAGGAGATATTGAGCTTGCCCATGTTTCTACCCAAAACCAGCTTGCAGACATTTTCACTAAGCCACTTGACCAAAGTTACCTTCACCCGCTTGCGAGGAGAACTTGGTGTGTGTGCGGTTTTCTGAGCTGAGTTTTGGAGGCTTCTCTTGTCGCATATGTATATTTTTGTACCATCTTTGTATCTTGATGTACATTTTTCTTGCTTTTGTATTTGATTTCATCTTTTGTATCATATCTTAGGATGAGCTTCTCCTATATGCAATGATTGGTACAACTTGCTACATTTTAGAGTTTAGGCAGGCTGGCTAGGGATTACTTGTATGGATGGCTATGCTCTTTATGGTCTTGATATATATTCTATTGAGATAGCCTCTTTTCGAATTAAAATGACAAACTGAACTTAATTCCTTCACCCATGAGTAAATGCCTTTGCATGTCTTGTTTGAGCCGAAATGGCTATATCTTGCTTAAGATCATGCTAGGGTGTGATATTCTTTTCAAATGGGTCAAAGACCTTTGTCATTGTAAATGTTTAGCCCATGCTTTATCTTGTGGAGGAGCATTAGCTTCTTTCTGTCGCAAAGACATTTCATGTACCATGCTTAACTTGAAAAACTTGAAAAATGAGATGTCTATGCATGAAAGAAGAAAGATGAGAAAAAGATATATTTGCAGAAAATTATGCTCATGTCTCTATGCTTTCACCATTGCACACACTTGCACACATGGGTGCTAAGCGGTTGCATGTTGTTTGCCGGAGAAGTCTCCCATGAGAAGTGAACACATGGCTCCGTGCTTTGACATGACATGAGGTAGAACTTGGGCGTTTATGATGATCTTTTGTCAAGAATGCTTGTCCTTTCATGATTTTGGTGAGATGAAGTTTATTTTTGCTTAAACAATCCATGGTTAGGACTTTGCTCATGCGGTGACATTTTTGATAAAATTCCACAATTTGCTCATGGCTTTGTCAATTGGATATATGTCTTCACCTTCTTGATGGCAATGCTCGTGTGACATGATGAACTATCTAGTTTGCCTCCTCTCTAACTTGTAGCATTTTGTATTGCTCATTGTATATTTGAGAAGCTTGTAGTTGCATTTTGTACATTTTTGCCTTGATGTGTGCATTGTCAACAAGGGGGAGAATTTCTGGAGCATTTGGCAAGGGGGAGTTGTTGCTGAATTTTGAAGAAAACTTTTGCTCTAGAATATGTCGAAATTGTGTGAGAGGTTGAAAGTTTTGCCCAAATGAGGTTTTCTGAAAATTTGCGAAGTTTCTCAGAGTTTGATCATTGGAATATCTTGCTGGGCACATGTGGAAGGTTTTCAAGTTGAAACGGCATCGTTGCGAGTTGGTTTGTGCATTTTTGGCATTTTTGGCCTTGGTCATCTGCCAGGGGCGGTTTAACCGCCCCCCTGGGCGGTTTAACCGCCCCTGTGCTGAGAGCACACAGTTTGTGGAGATTTGAGCCATTTTCGAGTGATTTTCGCACGCACAAGTTCACTTGTTCAGGGGGAGTTGCATCTTTGCAGAGGGAGTGCTTTGAATGTCCTGAAAAGTGAATTGGAAGTTTTGAAGTTTGTGCTTTGTGCTTTGTGCTTTTGCTCTTTTGCCGATGGTGTTGAGCCCTTTCGCTTCTTCTTGAAGGGTCGGCGTTTCTGGAGCTTTCTCTTGCAGAGTGACTATGTTCTCGGCTTGTTCTTGCTTTTAGTCACTTGCTTGAGTCTTGTTTTCGATTTCTTTTATATTTTCTTCATATCAATTGGTTACTATGTGTGTGTTGTCAATGCACTCATCAAGGGGGAGATTGAGGACCCAGTGTGTCCGAGGACCGGTGGATGGTCGCTTTCTGGTGTGATGAGTGATTGACAACGTGGTGTGGATTGACGTTTCCCTTGGCTCAAGTATTGCAGGTGTAGAATGCGGCTTGGTTGCATTGGTGCAGGTGAAGAACAGGCGCGAAAGGTCTTAGCCATGGCGGCCTCCGAGGAGCGGAGAGACAAGTAGGCTTGGTTCAAGGGACCCGATGGACGGTGGATCAAGTGCGGTTCACATGCTGGGAAGAACGAGCAAGGGGACGTGGTTCCGGTGCGAGGTAGCGGCTCACAACCGAAGCTCGTACGCGGACGAGAAGCCGGCGCAAGGTGGCGGCTAACAACCGAAGTTTGCGCGCGGGGTTTGGTGATTTGGCCACAAAATCATCGGTGGACGGTTTCCCTTGGTTTGGGCCTCAAAACCAAGGACCGAGGACTCGACGAGGCGAGATTGGGCAGCTGGGCTGAGGTGACCAGCCAGGGGCGGTTTAACCGCCCCCCAAGGCCAGTTTAACCGCCCCCCCCCGGGCTGGCCCAAGAACGGCGTCGAGGAGCTTCGATCCGGAGGACACGCGGCGTGACTGCAAGGCTTGCATCGGAGGGAAGCTAGCTTGCAGTGGAAGGTGCCCGAGCCGGAAAATATCTGAGATCAAAATGTCAAATTTGCCCCTGAGGGGTATGTATCACTTAGGGGTAGTTTAGTCTTTAGGACACCACCACTTGGACTACTAATAGGCCCCTTCAGGGCTGGTGGCGGTGATCTCTTCTAGTTATCTCTTTAGGTTTTACTTTGAACTTGTTTTCCCCTTCATCCCCTCCACCTAGAACTACTTCGAATCATTCCTAGTTTGTATAGGTGAATTCATGGTTATGTGATGGAGTTTGTGCTGCTCATCCTTGTGCCATGATTTGATTTCCCGAGCTTCCTTTCCTTTTTCTATTTTCGTGGGTATTTTCGGAGCTATTTTTGGGGGATTTTTGTTCTTCTTGTTCTAGGGCGTTTTCTCTCGGATTTCTTTGGGGGATTCACGTATGAGTGCCTTGTGCCTCTTTTGCTGGTGATCCTTTGCCCCCAAACGCCGAGAATCGCTCTGGATTTGCGATTTTCGGGATGAACTCGAGGTCATGGTGTTCTTTGCGAGATCTGCAATTCCAGGAGTTGTACTGAGTTAGAGGCCGAGATCTTTTAGGAAAACACTCCACTGGAGGTCTAGATCATCTGACCAAAATCTCGCCTCAAGAGCTCAAGCGGTTTGGGAGATCCACTTTTGTTTTGACTTTTTCCCGAGCCACCCAGGCCCGGGCGGTTTAACCGCCCCCCTGGCCGGTTTAACCGCCCCCCTGGGTGTGTTAGATCGAGCCGCGTTTCGGGTCGGTGTTCGTTTCGATTGGTTCGAGTTCCGCTGCTCGTTTCTTGTTCCTAGGGTCAGTAGCTTGACAGTGGCTACGTGATCTTGGCAAGATTGTTCCCGGAGGTTTCGGAGTTGTTTTGGGAGAATAGCCGGATCGGTTGGAAAGGTTTTTTATCGGCTCCCATTCACTCCCCCCTCTCTGGTCGCCGTTTCGGTCCTTCATCCTTGGTATGGCAGCTTGTTTCAACTAGATGTAGCCCTGGTAAAACTTTTAGGATCAATTACTGATAGTGTGATTTTCTAGGATCTATCCTTCATGCTAGTGTGCTGGACTTGTATGATTTTTCCTGGTAGTTCTGTTTATGTTTTTGATCTGAATTTTGAACAGTAAATCAAGGATCAAACCAAGAGCACCCTGTAAATTTTTCACATGCAAAACATACACCAAACTGCAAGAATAAATTATTGAAATTTCAATGCTTAAATGGGTTAAATAAAAAGCAAATCACCTTTAAGTGTTTTAAATAAATAAACCACCCCACAACACCACACTTGTTGTTTTATTCGGAAAGCAAATTAAATAATCTTAGATGTGTACACAATCACCATCGAACACCCCAAGTTCTTTTATGAGTAAATACAAACTTAATTAAAGAAAGGGAAGGTCAGACCAATATTGTCCAGGTGAATGTGCCATTTTATACACTACGGGTCTATCATTATGCAAGTATGATGACTCGATATAAGATCACCTCTTATGCATGTGCATCTCGTGTAGAACAAGCACTCGCAAACGGTGACTACGAATTGGTGCCGACCGGAGAAGAAGGACATGCCTCTAGAGACGTGAACGTGATCCAGGTGGAGGATGAACCGAACCCCGCTGCTGAGGATCCCCAAACTAACCACGTGCCCGAAGGCAAGCCCCAGAGCATAACCTATGTTCTGAAATTATGCAACTATGTTTTGTTAAGTTATGTTTGTGCATTTACGTTCAGGAGTTGAATTGAAACCTTAGTTGCATGATCCCATGTACCTATGCTTTGCAATACTAGTATGTCAGGTCGATAGTTGCTATGCTATAAGGACCCGGTAAAAGTCGAGTGATTTCCTGTCACTCGCGAGATTATAGGGATCACATGCCTTACTTATGTTGGAATCATAAGGATGACGGACGGGGATTTTGTCATGTAGATGCCCCGTCTGTTTATTAAGAATTGGCTAAGGTCGAAGTGTGTCGGCGATGTTGGTCAAGTGTTTGAAAGCACTAAGCACTTGTTTGGGCATGGGACTGGTAAGTTTAGTACCTACATGAATCGGATGTGGACTTTTTCCTGCTCCTTCCGGGAACTTCTTCCCCATGCCACGTACATGTGGGTACGAGGGGCGTAAGTGTTCGGTTCGGCCGGCCTTAGACCTCGTATGCCAGGGGGAGTTTGGCTCTGGACGCAATTCGAGGATTGATGGGAACTACCTGGTTAGCGTCGACCTTAGTGGTTGATGCTTTTCCGTGTGTTTAGTTTCCACCTTGCAATGTTATAAAATCGGTTCGAACTGTCTGTTTCTCGCAGCTAATGAGACTACTTGACCTCTTGTCGCACTGAGTAATGGAAGTGGAACATGACGATGATAAACTTGATGTTTGCTTAATTGTTTGCTCAACTTGCTTGACTATACGTATAGGCTGCTTACCTCGAATGGTAAAAGTAGTAGAACTTGATGCTAAAATGTTGAAAGTAAGGACTCACTCTTAGTCGCTTTTTGGCAAAACAAACCCACCAGCCAAAGGCCTTGCATGTCTAGGAGTTGGTGATGTAGTTTTCACCCGACGGGTAAGTCTTGTTGAGTATTAGTATACTCAGCCTTGCTTGTTGAATTGTTTTCAGGTAGTACTCTCGAGGAGATGGTTGCAGGTCTTACCTGGCCGACCACCCTTCCTCCGGGTTGGACCGTTGTCTGGGACGAGGATGCTTCCGAGTGATGTCACGACGGCTTCACGTGACGTCACTACCTTTCCGAATAAATAGTTTATTTTCCACTGCATTTTAAACTCTGAATTATCTTTACTATATGCATGAACTGAGTTTGTAATAAAGTACCGAAATGGGACCTATTTAAATTATCTATGGATTGTTGTAATCTCTGGTACTCTCCTTCGCGTGAGTAAATGCATGACTTGTTTCGATCTCGGTAACTGGGCGTGGTTGTATCGGGCTCGACCCGACAGGCTGTCACTTTAGTTCGGTTTAAGTGTCTAATCGCGTCTAATGCGATGTTTAGCACACTAAAGCCGGATTAATTTGAGCGACTCTGCCACACCATGCATCTAAGATCCTCTCTGAGAGTATTAAACGTAGATGAAAAAGGTGAAAAGTTATATGGATAGGCTGTAAATCGCGAGACGAATCTAATGAGGCTACTTAATCCATGATTTGCAACAGTAATGCTACAGTACCATCCGCTAATTATGGATCAATTACCCTCTAATTATCATGGTTAGATTCGTCTCGAGATTTCTAACCTATCCATATAACCTTCCACCTTTTTCGTCTACATTTACTACTCCTAAATTGGTAAAATCAAAACCTGAAATCTTTTCACCAGATTTCGGGATCGGGAAATAAACAAGGCCTAAGTGGCTTGCCGTCGGGGCTGGTTTGCCCGGTGTTGCAGGCGGCGTACTCTGTTTTCAGCTACACGCCAGGGGCCACTTAATTCAGAGTCAGATACTGTACGGCCGTGTCCGTCCATGCAAAACGTCAATATATTGGTTCTTTTTAGCAGAAGTAAATGATTTATTATTGTTTACGTAAAAATCGGGCGAAGACATACGCGCAAACACACGAACGAAGTTGTGGCCTTGAAAACCGGGGCATGCCAGTCAATCTAACTTGTTGATTGACAAAGATAAAATCGGACGTTAAGAAACAGCTATAAAGCCGATTCTCTCATTAGTGAAATCGAACGATGGATGACCGATTTCGATAAGCAGGGAAACAACTAGAAAAGTCGATTCCAATGGTCAAACAGCAGAGAACCGATTATTGACTAAGCAATAAAAGATAACTGAGAAGCGATCTAATAAAGTTTAAAGGAACCATACTTAGAACAAGTTAAACAACAACTATTAGATAAAATCTGTGATACATTGTCTCATAGAGCCGATTAGATCGTGTTCTAAACTGGGTAGATGCTGATTCATACCGCTAGGTGGAGTAAAATTGGCTGGCACCTTTATCTGTTGTATAGTCCCATAATTATTGTCAACCAAAGACCAAGTTACCCCATCATCATGTTTGACCCAAGCAACTCCTTCCTTCTAAGTAGTTGTATTTTCCTCAGCAACCTTTTTGCCAAAATCTGGTGGCATGCCAAATCCTGTCTTGGGGTTATATGTACCAGTACCCAAGGAACACTTTGGTGCTGATTGTGAAGATGAATATGAAGGAGCCATCTGTGACAAGAGATGTCCTGATGAATCTGTAACAAACGGAGCTCTAGTTGAAGAAAATCCTTGACTGAAACCAGACGGTTGTCCAGCCGATTGGCTCTGAATTAGAGTAGGACATTCAGGTGTAATCCCTGCCGATGCGCCCGAGCATGCCGCAGTAGACATGTTTGTAGTTGCCACAGCTGATGCATTGGTTGTAGATGAAGTAGGGGCTGAAGTACTGGTAGTATTAGCAGTAGAAGATCCTGATGCACGTGTAGCAAATCCTGTAGCGAACCCAGTTGAAAAAGAAGTCCCAGACCCATACATCGGGGCATAACCAAAGGGAGAATGACCAAACATATTTGAAGGTGACATGTAGCTCGGTCCCCTATATCTTCACATAGAGTCTTGACTATGACATTATGCACAGTATTGGCCATCACATCTGATTGGTTAATGAGTGCATGATGAACAGCCGAATCAATCATCCCCTGTAACTGCCCAGGTGACTCAGCATAGTAACCGTACGTGGACCTGGAAGCGGGGCTTTCTTCACAGCTTCTCCTCTCTTCATCGCATTGTATGATTTTAAGCATTCATCATGGTACCGTTGCTGATCTTTTTCTGTTCATCATTCAGATCATCATAGGTCGTAGGGATTACGTTATCAAGGCTCACATCAAAGGTGTTATCCTTAGGATCAACTGGCTTCTTTGGAGGCATTGTGAGATTCCTTCTTCGTGTCCCATCAGGTGCGCCAAAAGTGTGTTGACGCAAAAATCGGGCGAAGACAGACACGCAAACACACGAACGAAAGCGTGGCCTTGAAAACTGGGGCGTTCCAGTCAATCTGACCTATTGATTGACAAGGATAAAATCGGACGTTAAGAAACTGCTAGAAAACCGATTCTCTCGTTATTGAAATCGAACGATGGATGACCGATTTCGATAAGCAGGGAAACAGCTAGAAAAGCCGATTCCGATGGTCAAACAGCAAAGAGCCGATTGTTGACTAAGTAATAAAAGATAACTGAGAAGCGATCTAATAAAGCTTAAAGGAACAACACTTAGAACAAGTTAAACAACTATTAGATGAAATCTGTGATACAGTGTCGGATAGAGCCGATTAGATCGTGTTCTAAGCTAGATAGATGGTGATAAAAACTAAAAATAACAAGAGAAGACTTATAAATCTAGCAAATATCGATAACTGACGAATAAATCTAAACGAAGCAACAGCGATGCGCTCGATGCTAAAGCTTAGAAATTACTCAGTAGAAGCGGAACTCACGAGCAGACATTGGAGATCAAGATCGCCTCGACTTGCCCAGAAGAACTCGTGAAAGAAAAAGCTTTGGCGAAGTCGCCGACATGAAAGTAAATTGCGAGTAGTAAATACAAGTAGTAAAGGATTTTGTTGTATTGATGTGTATGAACCTTTTTCACGACCCTCAGGGTTTATATTTATATCCTAGAATTATAAACTCCTAGTCGATTACGACATGACCAAACTTGACATAAAAGAAAGAAACTCTCTAAATATTACTATTTGTAACGAACTAAAAGACTGTTACTTAAAAGATACATGAAACGGCCCAATCACTGGCCCAATTAAGCCCACGAGACAACCAACTTTTCCATCGTCCGAATCGGACATCTTCCGGTCTTGCTTGCTCCGATTCTGATCCTAGATCCCAACATCCGATTTCGATTCAAAGTCTTCTCCTCTTCTCCTTTTGACGCCGGCCCTAAGACGTGTCGAAAAACGGCGTCAACAATTATATATTAATATAAAACCGATAACGCAAAAGGATGATCAACAAACAAGGGTTTTAGCCCCATGGAGCACTCTGATTTCTGTTGGCGCCATCATGGCTCCGGGATCACATCCCAATTGAATTCTATCAATCGGAGAGGGAAATTATTAAGGCTGACCTCATGGATATGATAATAGACATTGGTGAACAGAAACTTGACACATCAAGACTAAACTATGGAGTAACAATCTTGTTTCCAAAATTAAAAGAGGCTAGCAGAATCCAACAATATCGTCCAATCTGTCAGCTAAATGTGAGTTATTAAATCATCACCAAAACCTTGATGCTGAGATTTAATCATAGTATGAGCAGAATCATTAATCACAATCAAATAACCTTAATCAAAGGCAGAAACATCATGGATGGGGTGTTAAGTCTACATGAGATCCTTCATGACACCAAACTGACAAAGAAAGATGGTTTAGTCCTAAAATTGGATTTTGAAAAAGCTCCCTAACATTGGATTTTATTAAATTATTTAACATATGTGTCTGTGGTACGTACCTCCCTAATAGTGAATTGAAATAACAGAATGATTGTTATATTTGTCATTGCTTATAAGTTTTTAAACGGTAAAGACCAACTTCTTGGATTATAGATTCTTTTTCTGGTAGAGGTAAACCATATCATGAATGACATGCTCTTTCTAATTAGTATGTCACTTTTTAGGAAATAGTCAGGATTATCCGGCATTGTGTTCAAAATTAGTTCCATCTATTCACGCCATTCTGCTTGGAGTCTTGGAGAAACTATTTAAATGTGAAGTTGTGAACTGGTCCAAATTTTGAGCGGGTATTTGCTTTGGTTTCTGATAGACTGCATTCCCCATTAATTCTGTAGCTTCACTATTCTCTGCCTTTGCCGCACAAATCAGAGAGTAGGTTTCGCTTTAGCCAGCTTCCTAACATTTACCACATGATGCCTCCGGCCTCCCCTTTCTACCAAAAAAAAAAAAAAAAACACACCACACCAGAAGAAGATAACAAAATGCTCAGAAAATACCTGCCAACTAAGAGTGAGCGTCTTGTTAACTTATCAGTTGGCATGGCTCCTTATTCGTTACTGGTCATTGTGTCCCAAACACAGCCTGGATTCATGCTTAAGTGAGCTAAAAGTGGACTAAAAGACAAGATCGTATAAAGTGGAGTACAAAGACAAACTACCTAATTATTGTAGTGAGTGAGCTTTGCAATAGGGGTGGAGTATAAGTTTGTGTGGATTTGGTGCGCACATGGTGCACATACACACGCATTTCTAAGTTTTAGAATCATATAGAAACCATGAGCATAAATGTACATGCTATGATCACATCACTTGAAAGTTAGTGTACGTTGTAACCCAATTTCTAATCCACCTATAAAGCCACGAGACCACAACTGCTGTTCCAAGGAATGCTCAGTCTAGTTTCACAATGGGTGAATTTAACTTGGATTTTAAAGTGGTAATCTATATATGTTTTGTCTTTGACTTAATACCGGCATATGTGCCTCATTAAAATCAACACACCACTCATTAGTTAGGTGAAAAAAATATAATTACAATAAAATGTATGGGATGGATTCTTATTCATATCCTGGACAGTAAATGGCTTGAGAATCGTCAGATATAGTACTGTCCTGTAAGTGAGTTGTGGTGACGAAATAAATGAATAAATTGTGTATTATGGCTCGAAATGATACACAAGGTGAAGGAAACAACTCAAATCCATATCCGTGTGCATTCAATGTTTGCTCACCGACGTGAGTCAATATGCTTTGAATTCTTTCTTCTTCACATTCAAATCTGATATATTAATTACCACATGCATGTTTCGTGAGAAAAAAAAATAAAATGTTTACCTCGAGAGACAGATGCCACGGATGGGATATCCTCATTGACTGGCGCATTGATTCGGAGGTTAATTTCTTCCACAAGAATCGCCATGCATACAGCCATGGAGGTTATTTCGTTCCTTGTATGGCATTGACCATTCGCTTGTCCTTGCCATAGTGTCGCCTCTATATATCTCTGCTGAATCACAAGGCCTGAACGCAACCCCAACAAAGAAGCTACTCCCGATACTCGTCAACAAAGAAAACCAGCATTTCAACAATCCATCATGGCTAGGGCTAGCGCATTGCTGCTGGTGGTCGCTGCCGTTATTGCTCTCGTTGCCGGCCATGGCGCCGCCTTCGACCCCAACCCTCTCCAAGATTTCTGCGTCGCCGACACCACATCAAAAGGTTAGATATATACTTTGATCTCGCTACGTGCTTAATTAACATGCCACTAGCTCAACAACAACAAGGATGACCGATCGAACTGCATGCCCCGCACGCAGTGCGCGTGAACGGGATCCCGTGCAAGGACCCAGCGACGGTGACTCCCGACGACTTCTTCTTCTCCGGCGTCGACCGGGCCGGCGCCGGCACGGCGAGCCGCCGCTACGGGTTCACGGCCCTAGCCGTGCAGATCCCTGGCCTGAACACGTTGGGCGCATCGCACGCGCGCGTGGACGTGCCCCCCGGCGCCGTGTTCCCGCCGCACATCCACCCGCGGGCGTCGGAGACGGCAGTGGTGCTGGGCGGCGCCGTCTACTTCGGCTTCGTGTCGTCGTACCCGGACAACAAGGTCTACGCCAAGGTGCTCCGCAAAGGGGACGTCTTCGCCGTGCCGCAGGGGCTCGTCCATTTCCTCTACAACAACGGCACCGAGCCCGCGTCGCTCTACGCCACGCTAAGCAGCCAGAACCCCGGGCTCGTGCTCCTCGCCGACGCGCTCTTTGGCTCTGGCCTCCCCGATGACCTCCTCGCCAAGGCGTTCCTCACAGATGTCGGCACGGCCCAAAGGATCGGAGCTAAGTTCCGGGCTTGATTAATTACAACTCCGGCTGATTGATCATGTTTCTCGATCTAATAGTTTTCTTATTGTTGATGCGATTTGCAATAAACATGTGCCTGAATTGCGACCGTTGGATCCGAGGGCGTATATGCCCCTTCCCCTGCTTTGTTGATACGTTGTGGAGCTGGGCTACAATGAGCTAGCCTCTATATATGTTAGAAAAATGTGCATTCCTTGACATAACAGCGGGCAAAATACTCTGTTTTGGCAGCGCTCCTCTGCTCCAATTGTTCCACGTAGCAACTGAGCAGCCCAACGCATAAAGGATCAAGGGGGCCCGGCACCACCAGCTAAGCAGGTTTTTTTTCCCGACCAGTCCGGCCAAACCGCCGGCCGGCGGTAGCGGTTAGCCGGACCGGTTTCATCGGAAACTGATAGAAACCGGACAAATTTAAAAACCAAATTAAATCTGCAGTTCAACCGGTAAGCCAGCCGTTTGAGCGGTTAGCCGGCCGGTTTGAGCGGTTTGGCAAATTTTCGAATTTTAATTAAAAATTGAAAAATAAAAGAAAATTTCTAAAAAAATTCCTAAAAAAGTTTAAGGTGCGTAGAATCTAATGGTGTCAAAAATTTTCAAATATTAATGCATTTAATATTTTTTGCAGGCATTAGAAGTTTAACGTGCTGATTTAGTAGGCTGTTTGTGAACTTCTAATACAAACAAAAAGATACTAAATGAACTAATATTTGAAAAATTTTTGACACCATTACAATCTACTCACCTTAAAGTATTTTTAAGATTTTTTTTCATTTTTCAATTTTTTTAATTTAAATTTTAAATTTTAAATTTGGCCGGTTTCCAACCGGTCGGTACCGCTACCGGTCCGGACCGGTTTGACCGGTTACAGCGGTATCCGGACCAGTAGCGGTCGGAAAAAAACCCTGCAGCTAAGCAGCTCGGGTGATCTGGAGCGCTGAGATACCGGCAAACGGGCGTAGCTATTATCTCTGGTGTGTGACGACGCTACAGCAATAAGAGCTACAAATGGGGGATGACTAATTTACGCGCGCCCGGAAGGTGGCTTCCTACAGCGCGATCCACTAAACAAAGCGGCTAGTCCCCCCACCCTGCTCCCCTCACAGCCAGCAACCGCACATGGGTAGGCCCCACTGACGCCCAAGCACCTCCATGACGCCCAACCACCTCCATGCTGCCCGTCTCCTTTCCCGTCCGCCGGCGGGGATATATTCATAAAATATTTAGAAAAAAAATTCAACAAAAAATATTTTTGAAAATTTTTTAGAAAATCTTTTTCAGAAAAGTTTTTAGAAAAATGTTAACGAAAAATAATAAAAGTTTTCACAGAATATATTTTCCAAAAAGTTTTGTTTTGAAAAAAAAGTAAAAGGAAGAGGAAAGGTTTTAGAAAATTTTTCACAAAAACATTTTTCAAAGAAAAGAAGCAAACTAAAAACTGAAAAAAGTTTATAAAAAAGTTTTTTGAAAAAATAACTCATGTATCGTCCCCGCCGAGCTCGCCGACGAGGCTTTCACTTGCGCCGCCCGTGCCCTCGCCGCGGGGCACCAGCTCCGCCGCGTCGCACCGCCCGCGCCCTCATCGGCGGAGTGCCGAGCGCCTCCGCACCGTCTCCCGCGGGGTCCGCCGATGGCCTGCCTCGAAGCTCGCCGTTGCTCCCGATGCAGGGCTGCAGGAGCTCCATTGGGGGCTGCGTGCCGCCGCTCTCGAAGGAGCATCCAAACGCTGGCGAACTGCCATATCCCCTGGGATGCACCCCCCCGACCACCGTCGAGCAGCCGTGGCCGAGGCCCCAAGTGCGCCGGATCTGGGGAAAAGCAAATGGAGGAGTCGGGACTCGAGAGAGGCCGTGGGAGCTCCGCGCGGGCTCGCTGGCTGCGGGAGGTCTCCATCGCAAATCCCTCGTTGAGGCCGCCAGCAGGTCACGAGGGCCAAGCACCTCCGCCCTCAGGCCCTCCCCCGGCGGGGGCGGAGCTCCGCCACTGCGCGTGATAGCAACTCACTTGATACTCTCACAGAAACATGGTGGTGGGTGGATTGGATAACACTAGAATCACTCGGAGCTCACTCAACAAGATCAACTAGCACCGGAGATTACTCGACGGATTTCTCAACTAGGATAACTCGGAGATTACTCGACGAGAATCAACTAGCACCGGAGGTTACTCTACGGGTTTCACAAAGAAGAGCAACGCTCCATTCTCATATCATATCAATCATCTCTCCTAACAGATTACATAGCATCCCTTTATATAGAGAGGGAAAGACACATGAACTCTTAGAAAAACTAAAGGACACTTAGGGCAGTCCCAACCCTCCAACTAGGATAGTTTCTATAGCATTGATTAGAGTGCCACATAGGACTTTTAGCTTAGGTGGCACCATATTAAATAAGAAAGAGAGTAGAGAGAGGAAGAAACTGGGTCTTGCATGAGACCAAGTTTCTACACTAGAACCTATGCACTAGACACTACCAAAATTTGCATTGGGACATGATAGTTTCTTCATGATAGATGGAGAACAAATATGATTGGTAGAGAGAACAGATAATGCATTTATTAACCATTCACATCAAGAAATCATGGGTTGTGGAGTGTAGTTTCTATAGTAGTTTCTTACTTATGTGGCGACATAGAAACTATCTATAGACACTATGGGTTGGGACTGCCCTTAGAAAATGACTCTCTAATTAATATTTTTAGACTATAAGATACATATGACTCTCGGAAAACCAACACATAATGAAGAAGCTAACTAGTCTTGGACTTTCGCGCAACTTCTTGGCAGCCTGCACACCTTCCACTAAAACGATCATAACTCCCGACTTGAAAGTCCAAAAGATGTCCCGTTTAATGCGTTGGAAACTTAACTCAGAGCATTTTCCAATGATGTGGAATATGAATGCTGAAACCATGCAGATTAGTGCCAGAAATCCACGAAGTATAATGGTTATGCTGCATGTTGTTCCAACTTGTCTAACCCGTGACTATTTGACGTAACCAGTGACGAGTTACATTCTAATGTACTCCCTCCGGTCTGGTAAAGGAAGTCGTTTAGGACAGCGACACGGTCTCCAAAGTACAACTTTGACTTCTTATTTTTATAAAGTTATTTATTAAAAACTAACATATGTATACTTTTATGAAAGTATTTTGCAAGACAAATCTATTCATGTAGTTTTCACATTTTCAAACTCAACGACTTAAAAGTTATTCACGATTTATATTCCCAATGTTTGACTCAAATCTTGTCCAAAACGACTTCCTTTACCAAACCGGAGGGAGTATATGTTTTATCTTCCCATGGGCACATCAGCGCGCCCCCTCCTGTGGGGCCGAGCTCCTCCCGCGCGGCAAGGATGCGAGGGCGCAGGTCGTCGGCGAGCGGCAGTAGACGAGGATGGGGATGGATGTGGATGGGGCTTGAGCTGTGGGTCCCGCCACCCGAGAGGATAGAAGCGCGTGTGTGGTGTGGGGCGCGCGTGCGTTCGGGATGTTACGCCCGAGAGTAATATTAGGATTGCGGCTACAAATGTGACATTTGAGCAACAACTATCCGACCGGTGTAATTAAGTTTGAAATGGGCCTCTCTGCTCACTGTGTTAGCAAATAATGCATAATCAAGATCAAACACGAGACACGATTTAACGTGGAAAAACACTTACGGGAAAAAATCACGGAAGACAATCACTATTGAGGAGAGTTTACCAGCAGGGATGATACATGGCTCATCTAAATTGTCTTACCTTGCCGTCTATATAGGACTTACACTTATATAGGGGTAGAATAGAACTCACGTAGGAGTAGGACTCTATCTCTAGAGTAAAGTTTCCTAATAGACTAGAAATCAAATCTGGTAACACAACTAGTACAAGACTATAACTCGGATCATATTTTAACACACTGAGCCTCGACTTTTACCAAATAACAAATAACCATTCATTTGCTTCCTTTTTTAGATCAAATCCACCACCTATGGGCCTGTTTAACTATCCAAATATCGGCCAATCCCAGGGCCACTAGTTTGAATTAAATTATTGAGGAAGAGGGTTGGGATTATTTCGAGTTGACAAACAAAGGTTTAAGTGATTATTAGTGCACCACCCTTTGATGATACCCTTGTTTTAAAGTTATATACATATAGCGACACCCTCGTTCGCCTTTTCGCCTGTTCACTCTCCCATACGGCCCTACGTCACATTTTTTTTATTTACTCCCCAACTACCCCCACATTAGGTGAATGTAAAATTGTTTTGATCAAAACTTTCATGTACAGAACTGGAAGCAAGAAACCACAAACATGAGGCGATACAAAAGTATGCTCAACTTACTGATCTAGTGCTCTTTCATTATTTAGGTCGTCCATACTTTCGCGTCATTGGTATTGCTTTGTAAAGGGAATTGAGTTTTTACTTTCTTTAAAAAAAACACATGTTTTGTAACCTGGATGTGTCTCGGTCGTTTGATACAGCATGTCTTTTATTTAATAACAAATTTAGTCTGAGAAGCGCTTTTCAAGACCAGCCTAATAACCTGCTCCGCATTTTAAAACTCCAACGATCACGTTAGCTATAACTACTTGTACCTGTTCAAGTGCTCTTGGATGCATACAGACAAAAAAGTACAAGCTTCCAATTCCAACCTGCCTGGCTAGGCTAACTTGGTTTAATTTATTCGTAGGGTGACGTAAATTCGGTTACCCAAAACCTGTGGATTAGTGTTATTTGTTTGGAACTGCTATATGATCAAAGGATGGTCGTTGGTTCAACGGTGGAGGACTGGAGGCTATTGCTGGGCGAGATGACGAGGCGGCAGAGGATAGCTTATCAACCAAAGCATCTATCGTAGCTGAAAAAAAAAACCCAACGAAATCAATGTACTATATTACTTTTTGGGTAAATATTTGGTGCAAACCACCTCTTTTGTGGAATTGTGAAAACCCCTCCAAAAATCACATTTGAAAGTTTTAAAAATTTTGAAATGATGCACATCTATAATCCATACATACATGTACTTTGTTGCAAAAGTTGAGATGCAAACTCAATGTAGAAAAAATCATACAAAAATGACAAAACTCAGGTGCATGTGAACTAGAATAAACATGTCCATGAATGTTGTCTTCTAGTGCCCAAACACTTGAACTTTGTTATTTCTATATGAATTTTTCCACATTGAGTTTGCATCTCAACTTTTACAACAAAGTAAATCTATCCATACACAATGAATGTGCATCGTTTCATTTTTTTAAAAAAAACTTTCCAATATAATTTTTAGAGGGGTTTTCACGCTTCCAAATACAATCTATCGATGACATCAACTTTTAGCCTAAACATACACACAGATTAAAATCAATTGCTGCCGAGTAAATCTTAAGGGAATAATTGCATTAGATAACGAGTAAGCAAGAAAAACTTTCCCTGCCCCCGCGTCGCTCCACCTTGTGTCACGCCCGTTTTCAGAAGAAAACGAACTATCTCATATGCAAGTCTTTAACCAAGGCAACTCACATATAATCGACAAAAATAAATATCACAGCGTGCAAGAATAAATAGAGAGTAGTAAATAGCATTATTACAAGCCAAGGTTTGTCTCCATAGAATAAATAGAGTCTTTATTTAACGCTGCAAACGAAACTCCTCTAAGACCTTGAGGTTGCCTGGCAGAGACGCAGCCTAGAACTCCTGGAAATCGCCGGTGAACTCCTCAAAGCTCTCCACGTCTGAACAAATCCGGATCGGTCGTTGCAAAAATAAATGAACAAGCGTGAGCACATGCCGTACTCAACAAGCTAAAGATAACGAGATGATATGCAAGGCTTAAACAAGGATAGGCTGAAGGTTTAAGCATTTAGCATTTTAATTGATCAAATTTTAATTAAGCAAGCTTAAGTATAAGTTTATACCGCCCACAATTAATGAATAAAATAACATAAAGATGAGAGCCTCAACATAAAGTAAATGATTTGAATAAAGTTCCGATAAATTAAATATGTGAGTGTCCAGGCCGCTCGTAACCGTGAGCACGGCTATCATGATAGTTTTTTTATTAACCTTGCAAGGTTTGTACAGCTTTACCCAGCAGAAGTGTCACCCTTTTTGCCCGAGGTTTGCAAGGCCCCATTAGACACTTCCTTTGGTGAATGGCCAGGGATCCACTACGAAGCCTTTACAAAGATACGTTAGTAATGATAGCTCGCTAAGGATTCATATCAGCGTGATGTATAAACCTCTCCAATGGGCACACCTTAGCAAAGGCTTCCTCCCAAATAGGGGCCGGGTTATACACCAACTACAGTCTCCCCCTCTTGCCTCTTGCGAGTAAAGCTACCAAGACTAAAATATCTAATTAATTGGCTAAGGCCAGAGCCCATTAGCACTGCGGTTGTACGGTATGTCCCGGGTGGTTCTCCATGTTTCCAATTAAATAGATGATCTTGTTACCGAGGCATAACGTGATAAAATCAAGATTAACATAGGTTCAATTAAACAGTAGAGCACTAGCAAAAAGCTACAACAAATTTATTAACCCATGGTAAAAGCATGTTAATCAGGATAGGGTGGCTAGGCATGTCCTTAATAGGTAAACCCATCAAAATTAAATATAACATGCAACTATGGTTGGTTGAACATAAAAGTAAGTTCTTAATTTAAATAGGACAAAGCATGACCAAGGCGACTTGCCTTCAGCGAACCCTTGCTGCTGCCCGAACTCCTCGAACTCCTCGAACTCCTCTCCCGGGAAGTCCTCAAAGCGCGGATCGTCTATCGGTACACACATGCACAAGCAAAGGAAATAATAAGAAAACAGTACAACAATCATAAGAAACCAACACATGGTCCACACATAAAGATTGTACACGAAACGACGATTCCAACGATATCTTGAACGCGTAAAACGGAGTTAAGATGCAAAAGTTATGATAAAAACAAGATTAGGGACTTGCTGGTAAAGATCAGGAACTTCCAGGGGCCTAAACGTAATTAAAAGGACTAAACCGTAAAGATTTTAGAACTGCGTAAAGTAAAGATGTAAATACGAAGAAAGCCAGGGGCTTTCGTGCAAAACGGCAGACGGCGGCGGCGGACTTGACGGCCGGCTGACGCCAGCACTGACGGCGTCAGTGACGTCAGCCCGACGTCGGCGCGCGGCGGCACCGTGGACCGCTGCCGTGGACCCGGTCCACTGGTCCACGGTGGACCGAGGCGAAGGGGTGCGCCGGGATCTAATCCCGGCCGCTCGTCACAGATCGACGGCTGGCGGCTGCTCCGGCGGAATTGCGGCGACGGCGACGGCGGCGCCATGGCCGGCGAGCGGCGGCTGAGAGCGGCGGGAGGCGGCGGCTCGAGCGACCGGAGCGGCGGCGCTAGGGTTTCCGTGCGGCGGCGGCGCGCAGGGGCTTGCGGCGGCTAGGGTTTAGGGTGAAGGGGCGCGCGAGGCGAGGCGGCGCGGATTAAATAGGCCCGCTGGCCTGCCTTGGCGTGCGGGCCAAGGTGACGGCGCCGGAGTCGGACTCGAGCTCGAGTCCGGCTCGGGCACGAAGGCGCGGCGGGGATGACAGGTGGACCCCGCCGGTCAGCGGCTCGGCGAAGGCGGACGGAGGCGTGGGCGCCAGCGCGAGAGGAAAGCGGAAAAATCGACAAGGCGGCCGCGGGCGCGAGCGAGGAGTGAAAGCGGAAAGCTGCGCGGGCGCCTTCGACGTCGGCGAGCCGGCGGACGCGCGCGGAGAGCTGGGCCGCGGCTGCTGGGGCGCGATGCGAACCGGGCCGGCTGGGCTGCGAAGCGAAAAGCGCGAGGGGCGAAGCTGAGCGGGCCGCAAAGATCAGGGGGCAAAAGCGAACTTGCTGAATTTAAACAAAACAACATTCAAACTAAAATTTGAATTCAAACAAACTTGAACCCAAACACAATAAAATAAATATGCAGCAGCATGAATGCAACAATGCAACCTAAACTTTATTTTAATTTGAGAAAATGTTTTCCAACACGGAATAAATTCTAGAAAATCCTTAAAAACCTTAAATGAGCCCGAATAAATTCTAGAAATTTTTATTAATTGAAAAAGTTGAATTTTAGGGTGTTACAAACCTCCCCCCCTTAAGAAGAATCTCGTCCTCGAGATTCGGATGGATTATTGAAGAGATCTGGAAATTCTGCCTTCAACTCATCCTCTCTTTCCTAAGTTGCCTCATCCTCTGAATGGTGACTCCACTGCACCTTACACATGTAATTGACTTGTTCCGCGTAACTCTCTGTAGTGTCTCCAAAATTCTGATAGGTCGCTCATCATAAGTCAGATCATCGGACACATTCAACTCTTCCAAGGACAACTGCTCCTCTGGTACCCTGAGACACCGTTTCAGCTGAGAGATATGGAACACATCATGCACATCCGAGAGTCTGGCTGGCAATTCTAACCGATAAGCAACTTCTCCCATCCTCTCTAGTATCTTGTATGGGCCAATAAAGCGGGGTGACAACTTCCCTTTTACTTTAAATCGGCGCATGCCTCTGACGGGTGACACCTTCAAATATACAAAATCACCTTCCTCAAAGGTCAAAGCTCTGCGGCGTGTATCAGCATAACTTTTCTGCCTTGATTGCGCTGACCTCAGATTTTCCCTTATCAACTGCACTTGCTTCTCAGCCTCTTGTAGAACCTCTGGTCCAAACACTTGACTTTCTCCAGCCTCATTCCAGAAGAGAGGCGTTCTGCACCTTCTCCCGTACAAAGCTTCGAACGGTGCCATCTTGAGACTCGCCTGATAGCTGTTATTATAAGAGAACTCCGCATAAGGTAAGCTTTTCTCCCAGCTGCTTCCATGCTTTAAGGCACAAGCCCTCAGCATATCCTCCAATATCTGATTAACTCGCTCTGTCTGACCATCTGTCTGAGGATGGTATGCTGAACTGAAATTTAACTTTGTATCCATGGATTCATGCAGCTTCTGCCAGAACCGTGACGTAAACTGAGTACCCCGGTCAGAAACTATTTTCTTAGGCACACCATGCAGACACACGATCCTGGACATGTATAACTCTGCCAACCTAGCGCTGGTGTACTCGATTCTCACAGGTATGAAATGAGCCACCTTAGTAAGCCGATCCACGATGACCCATATAGAATCATGACCGTTCCGGGAGCGAGGTAATCCCACTATAAAATCCATGCTGATTTCTTCCCACTTCCATTCTGGCACTTTCAATGGTTGGAGTAGCCCTGCTGGCCTCTGATGTTCTGCCTTGACCCTCTGACACAGTGTCACACACAGCCACATATTCAGCCACATCCCTTTTCATACCATACCACCAGTACATCTGCTTTAGATCTTGATACATCTTAGTGCTTCCAGGGTGAATAGAATAAGCAGAATCATGAGCTTCTCTGAGAATAGTCTTTCTAAGATGATCGATGTCAGGCACACAAATCCTCTTACCAAGCCAAAGTGTTCCTTGTTCATCGAGTCGGTAGTCAGGTGCCTTCCCTTCACTCATCAGCTCCTTGATTTCCTTCACCTTAGCATCCTTTAGCTGACCATCTCGGATTTCCTGCTCCAAGGTAGACGCTAACTCTAGTGTGACTCCTTCAGTGTGAGCTACCATCCCAAGGTTCAATTTCTCAAACTCTTTAGACAATTCTTCGGGCAGCTTCGTGCGCCAGCACCATGTTCAACTAGGTCCTTCCTACTCAGAGCATCCGCAACGACATTTGCCTTGCCCGGGTGGTAATGTATCTCCAGATCATAGTCATTAATCAGCTCCAACCAACGGCGCTGCCTGAGATTGAGATCCCTCTGGGTGAAAATGTACTTCAAGCTCTTGTGGTCTGTATAGATATTACACTTATTCCCCACTAGGTAGTGCCTCCAAATCTTCAGAGCGTGTACCACAGCTGCCAACTCCAAGTCGTGGGTAGGATAATTCTGCTCATGCTTCCTCAACTGCCTCGATGCATATGCCACCACATGTCCTTCCTGCATAAGCACACACCCCAATCCCTAGCTTAGACGCATCACAATAGACGTCAAAGCCTTTGCTGATATCCGGCATCACAAGAACAGGGGCCGTAGTCAACAGCTGCTTTAGCTTCTCAAAACTGGCCTGACAAGCTTCGGTCCACTTGAAGTCTGCATCCTTCTCTAAAAGTGAAGTAAGAGGCTTTGCTATCTTAGAGAATCCCTCAATGAACCGACGATAGTAACCTGCCATTCCCAAGAAACTTCTTACCTGCTTCACAGAAGTGGGTGGCTTCCAGTTCAACACATCATTGACCTTCCCTTGATCGACTGCTACACCACCATCAGTAATGACATGACCCAGAAAAGAAACTTCCTTCATCCAGAACTCACACTTGCTGAACTTGGCATACAGCTGATTCTCTCTCAACTTCTGCAACACCAACCTCAGATGCTCTTCATGCTCTTCCTCGTTCTTGGAGAATACCAGGATATCATCAATGAACACCACCACGAACTTATCCAGATATTCCATAAACACCTTATTCATCAGATACATGAAGTAAGCGGGGGCATTAGTCAAACCAAAAGACATTACCGTGTACTCATAAAGGCCATATCTGGTGGAGAAAGCTGTCTTGGGAATATCACAAGGCCTGATCTTCATCTGATGATAACCGGAACGCAGATCAATCTTAGAAAACACTCTGGCACCCTCTCATCTGGTCAAAAAGGTCATCAATCCTGGGCAATGGATACTTATTCTTGATAGTGACATCATTAAGTAACCTGTAATCCACACACATCCTCTCTGTGCCATCCTTCTTCTTTACAAAGATAACCGGTGAACCCCATGGTGAGGAACTAGGACGGATAAAGCGTTTACTTAAAAGTTCCTTTAATTGTTGTTTAAGCTCTTCTAAATGTTTAGCAGAGAGTCTATATGGTCTTTGCGAGATGGGTGCGGTACCAGGAATAAGATCAATGAGAAATTCGACATCTCGGTCAGGTGGCATACCTGGCAACTCGTCTGGGAAAACATCCGGGAAATCACACACCACCTTAATGTCTTCCAAAACCACACCTTCAGCTTGGTTTACTATCCCCTCAGTTGTACCGTCTGCTACATCATCGGTTGCTCTCCCTGTTCCCTCGGACTGGACGGCCACATACTCAATCTGCTCCCCGTCTACGCTGGTAAGCAACACTGACTTCTTGGCACAACGGATGGTGGCATCATGCTGACTCAACCAGGACATCCTGAGTATGACGTCGAGACCACGAGTATCTAGTACTATTAACCTTGCCCAGAAGTCTTTTTCCAGAATTTTAAGATTAACTTTGGGACACATGTAGAGTGCTTTCATTTCCCCTCCTGGTGAACTAACTATCATGCGTTGCTTCATGAGGGTCATGGGTAGGTTATGTTTTGCTACAAACTGTGCGGATATGAAAGAATGGGATGCTCCAGAATCGAACAAGACAGATGCAGGAGCTGAGTTGACTAGGAACATACCAAGCAACACGTTGGGGGCATCTTGGGCAGATTCTGCAGCCACGTGATTCACCCTGCCATGCATATAGTTCTGACGTCCCTTGCTGCCCTGCGGTGTTTGATTTCCATTCCTGGCCTGCGGAGTCTGCTGGTTCTGGCTCTGCGGAGTCTGTGCATTTCTTCTGGGGCAGTTATTGGCAAAGTGACTGGGATCGCCACACTTGAAACAAGCACGAGGGGTAGTTGTGCTGCCTGGAGCGGGTGCCTTCACTGGGGTCTGAGCTGGAGTAGTCTGGCGGTTCTGTTGGAAGTTCTGTTGGGTGTTCTGCTGGGATGCGGGGCGTTGTGGTGTAGGTGCGGAGCGCTGACCCTGGTTCTGCCCATATCCACCATTGTAACCTCCAAAGCGGAACGGGGTGTTCTGCTGAGGTGGGGTGAAGCGTGGGCGAGAGATGCTGCTAGACTGTCCCGAACCACTGAACTTTCTCTTCTCTCCCAGCTCCCTGGCGTTTGTGTTCCAGACCAATTGCCTTATCAATAAGTTCCTGAAAGGTGGGGAAAGTGTGAGAGTACAACTGATAGTTGAGCGGTCCAATCAAACCGTTCAGGAACCGTTCCTGCTTCTTCTCATCATCAGACACCTCTTCTGGAGCATAACGAGACAACTGAATAAACTTGTCTCGATACTCACTCACGGACATTCCTCCCTGCTTAAGAGCAAGGAACTCTGCTTTCTTCAGCTTCATGAGACCTGTCGGAATGTGATACTTCCTGAAGTTGTTCTTGAACTCATCCCAAGTGATAGCATCAGCATCTTCATGAGCGGCAGTGAACGAGTCCCACCAATCTGCAGCAGTTCCCTCTAGGCGTCCAGAAGCATAAAGAACCTTCTCCCGGTCAGTACACTGAGTAATTTCCAGCATCCTCCCCACAGTCTTCAGCCAGTCGTCAGCCTGCAGTGGATCCGCGGAATGAGAGAACGTCGGGGGCCTGTGGCTCATGAACTCCCTGTGCTTGTCCCTGGGCGGCGGGTTCGGGTTGTTGTTCCCCTGATTGTTGTTCCCCTGGTTGACTTGAGCTTGGAGTCCAGCCACAGTATTAGTCAATGTCTGGAGGAACACCATCTGTGCCTCAAGAAACGGCTCCATCTCTGACGGCAGTGGTGGTTCTGGCCTGAGGATTCGGGTTGGAGTTGACGTTCCTTGACGGACGAACTGTTGGTGGTTGATCAACTCCTGCACCAGACCTGGTGTTCACCATCTGAGTGTTAGAGATACAGGTTTCAGATTATGACTGATAAAGATATAATAGAAGATTATGCTCAACAGCGTAATTAGATAATAACAGGAAATTTCAGGACAGGACAGAATTCTGATGAGACGAAAAGACCAGATAAGTCGTGAACAGTACTTCCAAAAATTATGAGAAAAATACAGAATAAAGGTTACTAAATTCTGAACCAACCCAACTTGAATAATATAAATCGGAGTTATAAAACTCGAGATATAAAATAAACAAGCTGCATACGTCAGACCATTGTGACAGATTCAGGTTCTTGGAAAGACAGATGCATAGCTCTCTGTCCGAAAGTCCAAAAATCATGAAAAATTAACAGGATTTCACCCATTAAATTCTGAATCTAACCCACTTGGTTTCACATGAAACCGATCCCTGTAGCTCCTGAATAAATTCGAACAGTACTGAAAGGTCATGCAGTGACGCGAACAGATTTGCGTTGAACGAGATTTACAAGATAGATAAAGCGAGATAGATAAAGGATTAAATTACGAGACAAAAATAAAACCCCAAACTAAACTTTATTAAACTGATGTCGCTGTGGTAAACTCCACAACACACCACACTCATTACAAAGACCCAAATCATCCATAAGCAAAATAACAAGCACACGTTCACTCTTAACAAAAGACGCAACTCGAAACGACGATCGTTTAACGCTAACGATTACAAGAACTCTAAACTCTTAAACTTAAGGACTCCGAAACTCCTAAACTCCTAAGCTCCTAAGCTTCTTCAAGGCTAGTTGATGTAAGTGATAGCTCCTCCATATCTCGTCTTGCGGCGAGGGGGTGAACGTGCTGGACAAACTTCTTTATCTTCCTCCACCTCCGCTGGATCCTCTCCACGGAGTGCAGCTCGAAGCTTCTTGTTCTTCAACCTTTCAGCAGCTAGCATATCATAGGCGTTGTTCAACTCATCGATGGTGCCCACAGCATAGGTGTGAACCGCTGCGGTGTACTTGGCATGGTCCCTCAGGTCCTCATTCAGCTGATTCTGAATATCCAGGATTATGCTGCTCACAGCCTCCGGTGCGGTCCGAGGGAAGAACTTCCAAATGGTGCCTTGCAACTCACCATTTTCTTGATAAAGCACCCTTCCAAAGGCCTGAAGCGCGGCATCATCCCTTCCAGCTGCAAAACTGCCTCTGAATGCTATGGCTTGAAACTTGGCGGCCTCCAGAGTCCCTCCATGCACATAATCGGCGACGCGAATCTGCACGGACACCTTCCACTCTGCTGGATACCTGGGGTGACGCCATTGATTGCCCTTGTACAGAATCTCCACTGGAAGTTGGAGACGCTCAAACAGCTCCTTGAGCAACGCGGGAAGACGTGCATTGCCACCATCGTGATAGTGGCGAGTCAGAGTCCAGTACTCAGGCGGAGGCGGCTGGGGATTCTTTGAATCCTCAGATGAAAACGGGTCTGGAGACTGGATAGCATCCTCGTAGTATCCTCCTTCGCCTAGGTACTCCTCTACCTCCTCAGGATCCTCCTCTTCGTCTTGGGCTTCATGATGCTCCTCTCCTGCAGGGGCTTCAGCTTGGGCTTCCTGCTGCTCCTCCACTCCAACGGCGGCTGGAGGCACTGGCTGGTCAGCATCAACCGCTGGAGCACCATCTTCACCTTCCTCAACATCTTCAATCTCGATCACCTCCACCTCCTGCAGCGGCGGCATGTGCACCTCCACTTCGGGGCCTTCCACCACCAGCTGAGCATCAACCTCTTCATCACTGTATTCCTCCCACTCACGGACACGCTGAAGCATGGCACTCTTACGAGCGGACTCCCGAGTCATCACCATCTTCTGAGATAAGGAAAATTTTCAACAAGTAAGATATGTAATAAAATGAATAGAAATAGCTCCAAGAGTGAGATAAAATCAACGACAAGAAGAAATAAAATAAAGATAAAAATAAAAATGGAATAAAATAGTTTTATATCAGAGTCAAGCGGAAATAAAAGGCTTCTAAGCTTTAGTATCCTTAATTCGACCATTTTCTAACTAGCCTAACGTTCCTAGAGGCAACACGGCTCTGGTACCACTTTTGTCACGCCCGTTTTCAGAAGAAAACGAACTATCTCATATGCAAGTCTTTAACCAAGGCAACTCACATATAATCGACAAAAATAAATATCACAGCGTGCAAGAATAAATAGAGAGTAGTAAATAGCATTATTACAAGCCAAGGTTTGTCTCCATAGAATAAATAGAGTCTTTATTTAACGCTGCAAATGAAACTCCTCTAAGACCTTGAGGTTGCCTGGCAGAGACGCAGCCTAGAACTCCTGGAAATCGCCGGTGAACTCCTCAAAGCTCTCCACGTCTGAACAAATCCGGATCGGTCGTTGCAAAAATAAATGAACAAGCGTGAGCACATGCCGTACTCAACAAGCTAAAGATAACGAGATGATATGCAAGGCTTAAACAAGGATAGGCTGAAGGTTTAAGCATTTAGCATTTTAATTGATCAAATTTTAATTAAGCAAGCTTAAGTATAAGTTTATACCGCCCACAATTAATGAATAAAATAACATAAAGATGAGAGCCTCAACATAAAGTAAATGATTTGAATAAAGTTCCGATAAATTAAATATGTGAGTGTACAGGCCGCTCGTAACCGTGAGCACGACTATCATGATAGTTTTTTATTAACCTTGCAAGGTTTGTACAGCTTTACCCAGCAGAAGTGTCACCCTTTTTGCCCGAGGTTTGCAAGGCCCCATTAGACACTTCCTTTGGTGAATGGCCAGGGATCCACTACGAAGCCTTTACAAAGATACGTTAGTAATGATAGCTCGCTAAGGATTCATGATCAGCGTGATGTATAAACCTCTCCAATGGGCACACCTTAGCAAAGGCTTCCTCCCAAATAGGGGCCGGGTTATACACCAACTACAGTCTCCCCCTCTTGCCTCTTGCGAGTAAAGCTACCAAGACTAAAATATCTAATTAATTGGCTAAGGCCAGAGCCCATTAGCACTGCGGTTGTACGGTATGTCCCGGGTGGTTCTCCATGTTTCCAATTAAATAGATGATCTTGTTACCGAGGCATAACGTGATAAAATCAAGATTAACATAGGTTCAATTAAACAGTAGAGCACTAGCAAAAAGCTACAACAAATTTATTAACCCATGATAAAGCATGTTAATCAGGATAGGGTGGCTAGGCATGTCCTTAATAGGTAAACCCATCAAAATTAAATATAACATGCAACTATGGTTGGTTGAACATAAAAGTAAGTTCTTAATTTAAATAGGACAAAGCATGACCAAGGCGACTTGCCTTCAGCGAACCCTTGCTGCTGCCCGAACTCCTCGAACTCCTCGAACTCCTCTCCCGGGAAGTCCTCAAAGCGCGGATCGTCTATCGGTACACACATGCACAAGCAAAGGAAATAATAAGAAAACAGTACAACAATCATAAGAAACCAACACATGGTCCATACATAAAGATTGTACACGAAACGACGATTCCAACGATATCTTGAACGCGTAAAACGGAGTTAAGATGCAAAAGTTATGATAAAAACAAGATTAGGGACTTGCTGGTAAAGATCAGGAACTTCCAGGGGCCTAAACGTAATTAAAAGGACAAAACCGTAAAGATTTTAGAACTGCGTAAAGTAAAGATGTAAATACGAAGAAAGCCAGGGGCTTTCGTGCAAAACGGCAGACGGCGACGGCGGACTTGACGGCCGGCTGACGCCAGCACTGACGGCGTCAGTGACGTCAGCCCGACGTCGGCGCGCGGCGGCACCGTGGACCGCTGCCGTGGACCCGGTCCACTGGTCCACGGTGGACCGAGGCGAAGGGGTGCGCCGGGATCTAATCCCGGCCGCTCGTCACAGATCGACGGCTGGCGGCTGCTCCGGCGGAATTGCGGCGACGGCGACGGCGGCGCCATGGCCGGCGAGCGGCGGCTGAGAGCGGCGGGAGGCGGCGGCTCGAGCGACCGGAGCGGCGGCGCTAGGGTTTCCGTGCGGCGGCGGCGCGCAGGGGCTTGCGGCGGCTAGGGTTTAGGGTAAAGGGGCGCGCGAGGCGAGGCGGCGCGGATTAAATAGGCCCGCTGGCCTGCCATGGCGTGCGGGCCAAGGTGACGGCGCCGGAGTCGGACTCGAGCTCGAGTCCGGCTCGGGCACGAAGGCGCGGCGGGGATGACAGGTGGACCCCGCCGGTCAGCGGCTCGGCGAAGGCGGACGGAGGCGTGGGCGCCAGCGCGAGAGGAAAGCGGAAAAATCGACAAGGCGGCCGCGGGCGCGAGCGAGGAGTGAAAGCGGAAAGCTGCGCGGGCGCCTTCGACGTCGGCGAGCCGGCGGACGCGCGCGGAGAGCTGGGCCGCGGCTGCTGGGCCGCGATGCGAACCGGGCCGGCTGGGCTGCGAAGCGAAAAGCGCGAGGGGCGAAGCTGAGCGGGCCGCAAAGATCAGGGGGCAAAAGCAAACTTGCTGAATTTAAACAAAACAACATTCAAACTAAAATTTGAATTCAAACAAACTTGAACCCAAACACAATAAAATAAATATGCAGCAGCATGAATGCAACAATGCAACCTAAACTTTATTTTAATTTGAGAAAATGTTTTCCAACACGCATTTAATTCGAATAAATTCTAGAAAATCCTTAAAAACCTTAAATGAGCCCGAATAAATTCTAGAAATTTTTATTAATTGAAAAAGTTGAATTTTAGGGTGTTACACCTTGGGGCGGCACGGGCGGACCCGAGCGCCCGGCGCCGCCGCCCCCTCCAGCGCTGCTCCCCCTCCTCGCCGTCGCCCGTGCGGCTGCAAGGAAGGCGGCGGCGGGGTTCCGCCCGCCTTCTCCTCTCCTTCCTTTCCCCCTCGACCTCTTTTTGGTGGTGGTCCTCGTCAATGGCGGCGGTGGCCTGCTCCGGCCGTCCCCCACCAGGTCCGCCCAGTGAATGGCCGGAACCGCACCCTAGGCTGCCGGATCTGATTCCGCGAGGTCTAAGGGGTGGTGGGGACATTAACCGCCCCCAGGGCCGGTTTAACCGCCCCCCCCTGGGCTGGCCCAAAACCGGCGTCGAGGAGCTTCGATCCGGAGGACACGCGGCGTGACTGCAAGGCTTGCGTCGGAGGGAAGCTAGCTTGCAGTGGAAGGTGCCCGAGCCGGAAAATATCTGAAGACCAAATGTCAAATTTGCCCCTGAGGGGTATGTATCACTTAGGGGTAGTTTAGTCTTTAGGACACCACCACTTGGACTACTAATATGCCCCTTCAGGGCTGGTGGCTGTCATCTCTCTAGTTATCTCTTTAGGTTTTACTTTGAACTTGTTTTCCCCTTCATCCCCTCCACCTAGAACTACTTCGAATCATTCCTAGTTTGTATAGGTGAATTCATGGTTATGTGATTGAGTTTGTGCTGCTCATCTTTGTGCCATGATTTGATTTCCCGAGCTCCCTTTTCTTTTTCTATTTTCGTGGGTATTTTCGGAGCTATTTTTGGGGGATTTTCGTTCTTCTTGTTCCCGAGCGTTTTCTCTCGGATTTCTTTGGGGGATTCACGTATGAGTGCCTTGTGCCTCTTTTGCTGGTGATCCTTTGCCCCCAAACGCCGAGAATCGCTCTGGATTTGAGATTTTCGGGATGAACTCGAGGTGATGGTGTTCTTCGCGAGATCTGCGATTTCGGGAGTTGTACTGAGTTAGAGGCCGAGATCTTTTGGGAAAACACTCCACTGGGGGTCTAGATCATCTGACCAAAATCTCGCCCCAAGAGCTCAAGCGGTTTGGGAGATCCACTTTTGTTTTGACTTTTACCCGAGGCTCCCAGGCCCGGGCGGTTTAACCGCCCCCCCTGGCCGGTTTAACCGCCCCCCCCCCCTGGGTGTGTTAGATCGAGCCGAGTTTCGGGTCGTTTTGTTGTTCGATTCGATTGGTTCGAGTTCCGCTGCTCGTTTCTTGTTCCTAGGGTCAGTAGCTTGGCAGTAGCTACGTGATCTTGGCAAGATTGTTCTCGGAGGTTTCGGAGTTGGTTTGGGAGAATAGCCGGATTGTTTTGAAAGATTTTTTATCGGCTCCCATTCACTCCCCCCCTCTCTGGTCGCCGTTTCGGTCCTTCAGAAACAGCGGCGAACGCCGGGGAGTGGGATGACTAGGAAGTCAATCATGGTTGAAAGAAAACGTAAGTTGCTGGGATCCATGGTTCTTACACGGTGGTTTGAAGCCTTCTTGCTTCTGGTGATTCTCGTCGAGTTGAGGAATTCGGCGAGTTGAGGCCTGACGGCCTCTGTTCTTTTCGGTCTCAGGGAGAGTGACGTGGGGATAACGTGTTAAAGTGTAAAAGTGAATGACAATGATGGAATGAATTGTATTGATTGGGAGGAACAATGTTACATTTATACATGGCCAAGGGGCCAGGGGGTTGCCACCGAAAGGACCATGGTCCTTTCGGATGGCCCCTTCGGGGTTGGTCCCTTTGGACAACAACCGACCTACGGTGATTAGCAACTGCTAATTACATCATTAATGACATCATTAATCCTTAATCTAATTACAGAAATTGATCATTAATCTTATTTCTCAACAGCGACGGTGCGAATCCTAGAGCCAGAGAGGAAGGAACGGGAGGGAGAGAAAGAGTACCGGTGGAAAAGCTCCCAGGCATATGGGGAAGGGGTGTCATCACGGCGCGGTAACGCGTGGCCGCGGCGGCCCGTTCGGCGGGATTATGGCGGTTGCCCACCCCCACGCGACCGCAATGCGTAGACAAACGGGGCCAGTACTACACGTGCTGCGTTCGGCGCGCGGATGGCCATGAATTTGCTATGATTCAATTCAATGATTGTGTTCTGGAGTGTAGACGCGTGTTAGTCACTAATCCTTGTAAGAAAAATGGTTGAATATAGTCAAAGTTAGTTACACTCAAGTTTGTGTCGAGATGACAGTGTGCACTTTTGGACTTTGGTGGTCTATCCTGGTAGGTGGAGCTCCACTTGTTCTTTCATTTGTCAGAGAAGTGCCAGGTAGCTCGAAACCGTGTGAAACCGAAGTCTAGCTAGCTTGACTTTCTACCTTGTGCCACTTTGGGACTTGGGACTTGGGAGACGAAAAACCTTTGGAGCGTAGCCTCGTGGTCCAGCTAGAGTACGTACACGTTGTTTGCCTGGTCGTGCTATACGCCGTGCAATACTTTGTGATATCGCTGAATGACATTGCCACATATGACATGCATTTATCAAAAAAGCTATTTTGTACGGCTTTTATATAAAGTACTCTTCTATACCGTTTGATTTTATGATGATCAAACATTCTTGAATTTAAAACTATTATACCTTTGAGCCTACACCGTCGGATTTTATGATGATCGAACGCTCTAAATTAATCTAAAGAGTCCATATTGACTACATCTCTAGTTTAGTAATTTTTTAAAACGCATACCGCCCTTCTACTAGTTTATAAAAAAGCTATTTTGTATCGCTTTTAAAGATATGGAATTAGGATACACACATGACACATATGATCCTCTTGTAATCATGTGATGAATAGATCATGCATGCATCGATCGCTATGGAGAGAAAGACTTCAGTTGCAACTTTGCTGTGAATACCGTGGTGGATGTTCAGATACAAAGTTACTAGTAGCCAGGTTCAAATTCATACCGCGACGTGCAGTCGTGCAGATTAAATAAGAAAAAAACTGTGGTGGGCGATCTATGGGTGCCTCCGCGGTGATACGTTGTGTGTAGTACGTACATGCACCTGACGACGCATACACAAGGTTAACGACGGTATCTATCCACTGGTATATAGAGATGCACTCAACTCAAGGACAAGGGGTCATGGACCACAGGCGTCAACTACCACGTGACTGAGGAGCCTCCCCTCGTGACGATATATCGACAAGCATGCGTGCGTGCATGTTGAGGAGCTAGCCTGACAGAAGTCAAAGTTGATCAGCCTGTACTTTGGATTATCAGGTTATTAATTAACTGAATATGCATGATCATCGGGCCAATCGGCTATTTTTCACCACCCCTAATGTTTCTAGCATGTGTAGGAGATGTGCGCATGCATGCGCGCGAGAATGTGTATACACTACCGGAAAACCGAGCTTTGCCGTGTGTACCCACGCATATTGTTCAGCATATTTTGTGAAATTACAATTATTTCCTCTTCTCATCAACCGAAATGCCTTTTCCACATGCATAGAGGAACAGATCTGGTCAGGAATGGAATCTTAGCACTTGACCTAACGCATGCATGAAGGTGACAAGCAGGAACCACAAGGAACAAAAGGGCTACTAGCTCCTCTTGCGCAGGTGAGATGGACAAGTGAATAAAGATTTTCCGAGTCATTCTTCTGAATATTTAAAGTGGATGAAAGCATGAGATTTGGTACCGCTTTGGATGTTGCACGAATAACACATAGTATAATACTCCATCCGTTCTAAATTATAAGTCATTCCAACTTTATTGGAGAGTCACACATTTTCAAATTTGACCAATTTTATACAACAAATTATTAACTTTTATGATATCAAATAAGTATCGTTAGATTTGTTATTAGCTATATTTTAACTATAGTTATTCGGTGTCATCAATCTTTATAATCATTTCTCAAATGTTGGTCAAAGATAAAATAGTTTGACTCTATAAGAAAGTTAGAATGACTTATATTTTGAAACGAAGGGAGTACTACAAAGCATGCGTTATCTTCTGCATGCCCAAGAACAGTACTGTTTTGTACTGCATGCAGACTTATTCCTCGTTCATTTTTGCAGTCTGCGTGTGCGTATGTGCGTGAAAAGTATCGCAGAGTTTTTCATCTTCTGGTTGCCTCATGCTTCTTCTCTCACAACTTTCTCTCCTTTTTTTTCTAATAAATGGATCTGTGTTACTGTTTTCCAAACGTAATGCAATTTCAAGCAGGCACATGTTTATGCACTGGTCTTTTCATAGGCAGTGGCGGATCGGAGCTACGGCGCCAGGTTGAGTGCGTGTGGTAGGGATAGCTAGAGAGAGACTGTGTGCGTGGATGTTTGGGAAGGCCGTTTGTGCGTCTTCTCTGTCAACCTTGTCCGAATGCTTCCTGCTCCCAGCGTGCATGTGACAGACTATGTGAGCCTCCCTTGTTTCTTTCTCCCCCAGGTGAGTATATGTGCGGACATCCACACATGACAATGTCTTTTCTGAATACTCGTGTACACATCTTGCCCTGAGGTACAGATGTCATAGTAAGAGACACAGTAACTGGTTTCCCATTAAGCATGAAGCACCATTTCGATCGTAATTGGAATGTATTGCCATTCAAACACAAAGTAGTCTACCGAATACCGATCCATGAAATGCACATGACAAAAAAAGACCATGGAGAGTAACCAATATATATTTTATATGCACACAGCACACCAATTCTTCTTCCAAACCGGAAAAATATAAATGGAAGCTGCAAAAACAACACCACCTGTCGTAGGTGTGTTTCAGACATCTTACATAAATATTTAAAAAGAACTTGTAGCTACAAATTGGTAGCCACATGAGTTCAGTCTTATATGTTAACTTCTCGTTCCACATGAGCATGAAACATCCGAAATATAACAGCCCGTGCATGACACCAAACTGGGGAAACAGGAGTAAACATGGGTAAAGCCTGAATATGGGCTCTGCTTTTGTAATCCGTGCCATTGTGTTTTAGCGATGTTGCTGCATGTAGCTTGTAAAAAACGTAACAGAGGAATGATTGTTTTCCCCAACGACAAAGGAATGGCTACTCATATTCCTGAGTTAGCACAAAATTAAGCGCAAGAGCTGCCGCATCAAGCCCCGCCAGCCGCCGAGTCGAGCTTTGATCCGCGAGGCGAGGCTGCCAAGGAACAGGGACTGAGGGCCTGCACTAAACTTTAGTCCGGATCACATCAAACATTTATTAGATGTTAATTAGAAGAACTAAGGAGGTATTTGGATCCCGCTACTTAAGTTCAGTCCATGTCACATCGAATGTTTAACACTAAATTAAAGTATTAAACATAGGCTAAGGTCGAAGCTAATTGTACATATTGAGAATAATTTGCGAGACAAATCTATTAAGTCTAATTAGTGCATTTGACAATCTGATGCTTCAACAAACATATGTTAACATGATGAATTAATTTGGCTTAATAGATTCCCCTCACGAATTAACCACGACTTCTACAATTAATGTTGTAATTAGTTTATAATAAGTTTTTAATTAGTATAATATTCGATGTGACAGATACTAAATTGTAGTCCTTGAATCCAAACACCTCATAATATATTAGCTAATTATGAAACTAATTGTATAATTTGTGACTAATTCAAACTGTTCGCTGCTTACACGCAGTGTAAATGTTGTGCAGTGCATAACTGCGTCCCTTTAATCATCTGTTTAACTTGTTTAATGGTCATTTAACCTATTTAATTGGCCGTTTAGTTTGTATAAAGAGTTAAACGGTGGATGATCGACTATTTAGCGTTTAGGATAACATTACTAATTTGCTAGACGAATCTATTAAGCTTTATTAATCCATGATTAACACATTTTTGCTGTAGCATCACATGGGCAAATCATGAATTAATTAGATCTAATAGTTTATCTCATAAATTAGTCTCCATCTGTGAGCGTTAGTGAGGGCCTGAGCAAGAATGCAAGCTGGTGTTCGTACCCGCAAAGAGTGTATGGGCTCATCGATTTCTTCCGGGGACATGGGCTCATGGATTTCTTCCGGGGACATGGACGATACATACGGAGAACGTGTCGATCTCTGCTCAATCCCAGCAGCAAGTGAGAGTCTGCGTGAAAGACGCAGCTGCACACGCAGAGAGAATGCCAGAGCAGGAAATGACACGTAATGGACCACGGGCCACCGTACGCACGGTAGGAAGTTGAAATGTTAAATAAATGGTCATTGGAGGGCACGACGCACAGGTAAGAATAAAAAACATTTTGCACTTGTGAACAGTAACTTCATAGCCTAGGAGACTCCGGCTTTCTTCAGGCATAAGAGGCACTAGCACGGGCGGCGCGCTTCGCTGCGCCCATTCCAGATGTACGGGCTAATGCACCATGACTGTGCTATAATATTGGATCATTCACTAATTCATTAGCTAAGTCAGATAAATGATTGGTTTAGGGATTCACATTATTCCATCTTTGTAATTTAGTTATTTGTAGGTCAAATGTGTGCAAAATTTTGATATCTTTCATTTAAGACCAAAATTTTAAAATTGCTTGGCTAAAATGTGGACCCTTTACCACCTGTAGCCAATGGTAGAGGTGGTGTTTAATGCAGCGGGGTCTATCTCACTGACAGTCACTCGCTCTAGGGGATAAAGGGGGAGATGGTGGTGGTGGGTGAGCAGGTCATGCCGCCGCTATTAGGATGTGCAAGGTCATCGTGGTTTCGAGGTCGAGGATCGACAGCGGGGTCGAAGGATGTCTTTGGGCTCCACATGAGTCGGGGGCAAAAGGAGACAAATGCAGTCGCAAAAGCCAAGTCAGAAGGATGAAAGGTGACGATCTTCGTTGATGCGGCTTGAGGAGGAGACTGGAGAAATGCGAGGTTTTTTAGATAATGAATAAACATTCGGTCTTGACCTTCATACAAGGCTACAACACCTTATTACACAACTGTAGCACATCCGTCTGCTCAAAATTAAGAAAAAGAGTGAAATGCGAGGTAACAACAACAAATACATAAGTAGAAAATATTCGCGGGACACGGACGTCTTCCTGGATCAGCTTCCACAGAGGCCGTAAGTAAAAGAACGGTTCTTAACTTTTTACCGTGCAAATTTGTAGATACGTGTCGGACTTGCGTTCCTTTTCTTTTCTTTTACTGCGGTAACATGCGGCCTCTTATTTTTTGAAAAGATCTACCGTACACTGTACAGTAACATGAGGCCTCGTATGGCCTGGGAATTCTTCCGCTTTATGAATGTAGTTATACTAGATGTGCCCCCTCCTTGGCTTGGCTTATTGTTCGGTAAAGACAATTTGACTTGCTAAAAAAATTGAAAAAAACGCCCCCCTACCCTTGTGCCACTCCCAAGGCGACTCGGGGGCTACTCGCCTCCTCGCCGTTGCAGCCCCACCGCCGACGGCGACGGCTAACGGCGGAGCCGAAGCCGGCTCCGCGTCATGTCCCCTCCCTCCCACTCCATCTTCCTCTATGCCCATCCACTCTTCCCTCAACCCTAGTTCACCGAAGCCTCGTCGCTTGTTAGATTTCGGCCGTCGGGCGCCGGATCCTCCCGGTCCTGACCCAGATCTACACACTCCTGGTCGGGGCGGCCCGGTCTTCGGGGGTGGCGGCACTGGAAGGAGGGCCACCAGCGTCCGGCCTCCACGCTCCAAATCCTCCCTTCCCTGGCCCGGATCCGGGTTCCTGGCTAGGAGGTCCTCATCGGGGGCAGCGACGGCTGGCTGGTGATGGTCTCTCCGGCCTCCCCTGCGAAACTGCCGCCGCCGCCGGCATGTGGTGCCCCGCGTCCTGCAAGCTCTTTGTGGGCGGCCGCTGCCTTGGGGTGGGTTGGTAGCCTTCCCATGCGTGAAGGCTGGCTTGGAGGTCGAATCCTTGTGAAAACCAATTGGCGACGGTGGCGTCTGTGCGTCATGCCCCTCTTGAGGGCATCATCGTGGGATACCTCCAGGCCTTCTCTGCCCGACGCCGATGGGACGCAACGTCATCGGCGGTTCTGCCTCGGGTCAATGCCATCTTCGGTGGGCGTTGCCCCTTACTGCGGTCCAGAGACTCCGCAGGCCCTTGACAGTCCTCGGTATCGAGGTTCAATCCTTTGTGAAAATCACGTCCGGTGCTCCGAACTGATGACGATAACACCTGCTGTGTCATGCCCCTCTTGAGGGCATCGTCTTGGGATACTTCCATGCCGGCTAGTCGTCGTCATCTGGTTCACCTATCCGTGCTTCCTAGACACTTCATCATTGTGGATTGCTGGTGTTGTGACTACATTGGCAGATGCTTTGCCGTTGTATAGAAAATGGTTCAATGGAGTATGTGCTAATCTTTTTTGGTGGTGCGTAGTGGACCTTGCGCGATGTTGCTTCCTTCTCTTGTGTGCTAATGCACATTTCAAGGGTAGGAGTAACTACCTATGTATTTTCCGGCTTTCTTGCTTTGTGCTTAGGTCATTGGTTAAGAACAATTCAACAAAAGATCAGTTGATGATGTCAGCTACTCCAGACTTGCTGCCCCAGAGCTTCATCATGGTGTTTGCTGCTGCTGGAGTTGTTGATGCATTATCTTGTGTACATCCATAACACCGCTGCAAAAGTCAATTCTATTTCTCTTCTTGGCAATTGCCATCTTTTTCATCCTCTCTTGGCATGTCTTCGGTTGTCATGGGTTATAAAAGCTTATATTTGATTGAAACATAGCTATCTTCCTTTTGCGTGGAAAAACATAGCTATGTTTGATTGTTATTAACGCGCCAAATGTTCTAGTCTATAATCAGTTCAGATTTCAGAAAAGGAAAAGGTCCCTTTTACCCCCTAGATTGTGGGCCGAGTTCGCGTTTGTTCCCTAAACCGCAAAACCGGATATATAACCCGCTCAACTATCAAAAATGTCCGTTTTACCCCCCTCGGCGGTTTGGATGGCGGTTTTCGCTAACGTAGTAGCGGGACCCACATGTCAGCATGGACCTCACTCCCTTCTCTCCTCTCTCTCTCCCTCCCTCTCTCCCGGCGGCGCTGCCCCACCCACGCCGCCATGCCCCGCCGCGGCGAAGCACGCGCCCGGCTACCGCGCAGAGGATCCCGACACTGATCGAGAGGCAGCGGTCGAATCGCCTTTTCCTCTGTTACCTGCCACCGCGTGACGGACGGATGCGGAGGAACCGATGTGAGTAGAGACGGGCCTCTGCTTGGGCCGCTGCCGTCCTCCACATCCCTCACGGGCGCGCACGGATGGTAGATCGGCGGCGGGCCAGCGCAGGAGATAGGGGAGGGGCGACGCGGCCCCGCTGGGGAGGAGGCCTAGGAGAGGAGGAAGGGCGAGCAGGGCTGCCAAGGAGGAGGCAGATGAGAGGAGGAAGGGGCGGTGGCCGGCGGCGTGGCGGGCGGCGTGGGCGGCACGACGCCGCCGGGAAAGAGGGAGATAGAGGGAGGGAAGGAGAGAGAGAATGGAGTGGGGGCCACTGCCACGTCAGCGGAAAACCGCCGTCCAAACCACTGAAGGGGTAAAACGGACGACTTTGATAGTTGGGGGTTATATATCCGATTTTACGGTTCAGGGTGAAAACACAAACTCGACCATAATCCAGGATGCATGTTTTTGTCGAAGGGTGAAATTAGACCCATTACTGACTCAGAACAGGTCAGATTTGGCTCAGCCCAAGCCCATACCAAATAAGCCCAGCCCAAGTGAGCTCAACCCAGCACCGTTTTTTCCTGAAATTAAAAGAAAAACAATTCATCGTTTTAGTGAAGAAGGAAAATTTGCCACGAGACACTATGAAAACATGGCTTTTGCTGTGAACCACTACAAAAGGCTGCCTTTGCCAGGAACCATTACAAATCTATGGACACTAGATAGGGAGACGCGCTCCGCTGCGCCCGTCGAAGGAGAGCGAATTTTATTATTACTGATAAATATGTTTATTTTTTTATTGGGAACAAACTACTGCATGGATGGTACTGGTTATAGTAAGTGCCCACAGATGGATGTACATGTATGTATGGTGACCCGGATAGACGAAATAAACTACTAACGTATATATTCATTGAAGCTTACCTCTTATGTTCAATAAGACCGCCACTATCTTCTTCCGCATTGCAAATTTCTTAAGTAGAGACCAGTAGTAAACATCGCTCTTCAGTACTTGTCCATGATAATGATTGCTTAGAGGACTGGTAAACTATATGCATGGAAAATAATTGCTATCTCAAGTTACGCATATGGTCTGCCATAGGAAGCAATGGTCAAACAGTAGCTATCATCTCTTCTGTCATGTCTACATGGAGGCAACTAAATGTGCAAATACCAGGAATTGCTGGTTCTTGTTCAGTTCCTGCTGCAGGAATAGCTGGTGTTTAGTTCCTTCTCCATGAATGGCTGGATCTCGACCTCCAAACATTTGACCAAAAAAAAAATCCAAATAGGCTCCTCACCTTTTTATATAGGGACATAAATACCCTCCACTGATATGGACACCAATGAAAATTTTAGGGCAAGAATAGAGGTCCTTGTAGCTTTCTTGCAAAAGATCAAGTTGCCTAGCTCTATCTTCAGTTCTTCATAAATCTCTGATGCACTGACAACATTAATGTTTGAAGCTAATTCTTTCACCGTCAATCCGTCTAGCAGAGATTTCAACAATGAATGAATCAAGCACTGTCTAGATACTAAACTAAAATAAAAACCTATGATCTTTCCATGTTGCAACTCTGCACATGTGCAAAGTGAGAAGTTTAGAAATCATTACACATAAGTTAGCCTGCAAAAAATTATAGTAGGTTAATACTGCACTGTGTATAGATAGTACAGCCTGAAGTTTAACATCTCAAATGCATTATTGACAGCTTGTCCAATGTATTGAACTGGAAAGAAACGATCAAGGGGAATATATGATAATGAAATATAGTTTCAGGCAGCATCTACAGAATGCACTAAGCATTTTGTTAAGAATCGCAATAAGTGTGTGCAAAAAGTGGTAACACTTCCGTCAGGCAGGAAAAATATAAAGTAATCACGTACAGCTAAAATCTTATCCTGTAGAAAATTAAATCGGAATGATATACCTGCTTTAGATGAGCAGCAACACTCAAACTGCATGATTAAAAGGTAAAAACTACTACCACTATGCTACCAGTTTAGAGTTTGGAGTATTCATCTCACGCAGTTTGATAGGCTCTGAATTTCGGCATTTAAGTTGGGAATTGTACTAAACGCTTTTAGGTGGCACTGATCAATTACAAATCTGAATCTGGATTATCAAGTAAATTAGTCAAGACTTTCCAATGGCCATGACGGTGCCTTTGTTTCTAGAATTCACTATGATATGAGCATAGACCTGATACTCCCATTTTCTAAAAGGAGCACCACGTAGCAAATAGGTGCAGGTATAAATTGTATGGGACATTTCTGTGGGAGAAAAAAACAGTTTAGCAACTGGAACAGAATATGATGTTTGGCATCGAAGAAATATTGTAGCAATGAACAGAAGCAGCGGGTCTCATAGGGAAACTAAATAAGAAACCAAAGTACTGACTAATGGAAAACTAACATCCAGGTTTTCAATGGCACGCACAAATAGAATCACCTATAGTTGCTTGTTAGTGTTTACAGATGTGAATGAGTTTCATGAACCAAATGGACCTTACATGATCTTTTTTATTGGCACGCCTAACCAAATAGATGGTATTAAGTACTTATCTTTAGATGAAAGAAATACTCAATGCTATATGATTTAGTAGACAACAAATTGTTAGAACGCTTAAAGAAAGTGTTAGTCAGAAACCATATATGATATTTTGAACTCTGAAGGCCCATAAGTGAGTCAAACATAGTAAATTGACATTAGGGCATAGTTAATCTTATATGTAAATCAATTGAATAAAGTAACAGAGTGTAAAAAATTCCTTGCAATCTATGTAGTAAATTGACATTAAAGTATAGTTAATCTCATATGTAAATAAATTGAATAAAGTAACAGTGTAAAAAAAACTTTGCAGAAAGTTTAATGACAGGCGTGTGGTAAGATCAAGAAGCATGAGACCAAGATCCAAACTGGACTCTGCTACTATTGTTTTGATCTTGTGGAAGCCAAATTTGCTGAACCTGTGCAACATCCAAAAGGG
Organism: Urochloa ruziziensis; assembly: GCA_015476505.1. Classification (NCBI taxonomy): domain Eukaryota; kingdom Viridiplantae; phylum Streptophyta; class Magnoliopsida; order Poales; family Poaceae; genus Urochloa; species Urochloa ruziziensis. Next base: position 42,192,328 of record CM027124.1, read on the forward strand.
CCTAGAAAAACAAAGCATGATTGAGTGCCGGCATATTTCATCACTACTGCACGTCTTGGGCATGGTCGATGCACCTTGGGATTATGCAGAGGATATTACCTGGATCCTGCAGGGAGTTAGGGAGGGAGGCTAGGGCAAATAATCTGTTCGCCGTGGCCGTACGGAGACATCCTTGCCGGCGCTGCAAGATTAAATCACGAGCCTGGTTCAGCATATGTGCCGTTGTGACGGGGTAGGTCTGGAGGATTCGGAGATTCAGGCGAAGAAGCGGCAGGGAACATAAACGCGCGGGGCGACAGGTGCAGCTAAGTATACGATGCGAAAGAGGAGGAGATATGCCGGGACAGGGATTGGTGACATCGGGTGGCCGCATTTGCGTCTCCAGCCGGAGCGGACAACACCCGTTTAGAGGAGCCCTACAGGCTACAGTGCGCGCGGAAGGTGAGAGGGAGGAGAAATACGGCGGCATAGTGGCGTACCCAGAAGCCATGGCTGCCGGCTTGGTCACGGTTACTGGGATCCTGGCCACGAACGCGATGAAGGAAAACAGGTACGCTGGAACAGGGGCCTGAAGTTGGAAGACGAAAAAGAGGACTGTGGCGTCACCGATTTCGTGGCGGGACATGGACGAAGCGTAGATGTTACGCTACAGTAACTGCTAACCTGTGTGAACGCAGTGAGTAGTAGTCTTGGTAACGTGACAGCCGTCACCATCTTATTTGTGAACACTGGTGAACAGTAACTTGCAGCTGCGGGAGGCCTCCGTTTTCTTGGGGTCTAAAAGTAGGTATATACTCCCTCCGGTCGGGAAAAGAAGTCCTTTACGACAGCGACACGGTCTCCAAAGTACAACTTTGACTTCTTATTTTTATAAAGATATTTATTAAAAATTAACATACGTATACTTTTATGAAAGTATTTTGGAAGACAAATCTATTCATGTAGTTTTCACATTTCTAAACTCAACGACTTAAAAGTTATTCATGATTTATATTCCCAATGCTTGACTCAAATCTTGTCCAAAAGGATTTCCTTTACCAAACCGGAGGGAGTATATACTAGGATGGCCGGCGCGCTACGCCGCGCCCGTATACTTGTAGTTGTGTCAGTTCTTGTTCATTTTTATTTTATGTCTTGATAGTCTTGTAACTGTTGGCAGGATGAAGAAAACATGAACTAAGCAGTCTGTTTGCGCATCGAATGATCATGGGAGCTCAAAAATATTGAACGGACATAAAATTCATGATAAAAACATACAATAGGCGGATGTATGAGCCCAAAATGTTTGCCGGACATGGACGTGGCCATGATCAAAACATACAATAGACCGGATATATAGGCGAGTTAAAGCCCAAACCTGAATCGCGACATGGGCTAGTGGACGAGGTAAAAGTCATTGATGGGGACACACGTCAAACAGTGGTATGGGTAAAACGGCAGAGCGAGTCATTTCTTGTAGCTTAAGAGCAGGAATAAATATGACCGACGACTTTACGGGCCAATAAAAAATTCAAAATATTGGAAGGACACGGACGACGTGCATACAACGCCAAGCCCAACATCAGGAGACGCGAAGCAGGCCAGGACTAAAGCAAGCCTTAAGGTGCAAAAAAAAAAAGGCCTAGCAAGAAGGCCGAAGTAGACTGCGATTGGATAAATGGGCCAATACAATGAAAGAAACGGCCTGAAGAGCGACGGTAGATGCAGTCATGCCGGTACACGTGTCACATGACCATGCCGGAATACGTGTCACATAACCATACGGTTAGAACAGCAAGCCTTCTACCGTGGCTCCAAATTCTTGGGGTATAAGAGTTTGACTTGATAGTCTTGTAACTGTTGGCAGGATGAAGAAAACATGAACTAAGCAGTCTGTTTGCGCATCGAATGATCATGGGAGCTCAAAAATATTGAACGGACATAAAATTCATGATAAAAACATACAATAGGCGGATGTATGAGCCCAAAATGTTTGCCGGACATGGACGTGGCCATGATCAAAACATACAATAGACCGGATATATAGGCGAGTTAAAGCCCAAACCTGAATCGCGACATGGGCTAGTGGACGAGGTAAAAGTCATTGATGGGGACACACGTCAAACAGTGGTATGGGTAAAACGGCAGAGCGAGTCATTTCTTGTAGCTTAAGAGCAGGAATAAATATGACTGACGACTTTATGGGCCAATAAAAAATTCAAAATATTGGAAGGACACAGACGACGTGCATACAACGCCAAGCCCAACATCAGGAGACGCGAAGCAGGCCAGGACTAAAGCAAGCCTCAAGGTGAAAAAAAAAAAAAAAGGCCTAGCAAGAAGGCCGAAGTAGACTGCGATTGGATAAATGGGCCAATACAATGAAAGAAACGGCCTGAAGAGCGACGGTAGATGCAGTCATGCCGGTACACGTGTCACATGACCATGCCGGAATACGTGTCACATGACCATACGGTTAGAACAGCAAGCCTTCTACCGTGGCTCCAAATTCTTGGGGCATAAGAGTTTAGTTATAAAGTAGGAATATATATAAGCTCCTGCGCTGCTGCTGCGGGCTGCAAAAGCTAGCTTGCATAGGACATAATTTATTATAACAAATGTTTTCCATATTCGCCAGAGTATACAATTAATATCCAGATTAAAAAAAAGTATACTTTAGTACCCTCACCTATTTGTCCTTCTAATTCCCTAAATAAAACTTAGGATCCAATTAACTCCCTCAAACTATTTCACTTGGTCCGGTCACTAGGCCAGAAATGATTTATGGTGACACAAGGCATTTGTAGTGCTAATCAATATTAGCACCCTCCAACACAAAACGGCTTGGGCTCACCTAGTTAACCACCCGTCAGCACAGATGCATTTGTGCTAACGGGCCACATAAGCGACCGTCGGCAATGATGTGTCAATCTTTGCTGGCAGTTGGCATTATGGCCCGCCAGTAGAGATGTTTTATACCTTCTTATAAAAAAAATTAAAATATTTAAATAATTGCATTTCAAACTCCAATATATTTTAAACATGTATTAGACAAAGTATTTGATATTGTAGGGATTTTTAATATTTTGAACGTGTTTTACCTTTTTCTATGATTTTAATAATTTAAAACATGCTTATTGCAATTAATTAAAATTTAAAACTAGATTCATAAAAAGACATCGATATAATTTTTTAGAAAAACTACTTTTAAGGACACGTCGATAGTTTAAGCTCAAATCGTGAAGTGATTAAAGATTCAGAATTATTAGGAGATTATTGTACTTAAATTCTGGGTTCACTAAATTATAAGAATATGTAAACTTGGTCAGAAATGATTTGTTCCTCTTCTTTAATAGACGCCGGCTAGGCAAAAGCTGACTCAACATCATACTTGCTTAACACATGTGATTAGCTAGGAAAATATGGATCTATAGGCACATAGATGGTGACATCGCGTTAATCAATTCAGAAAAGCACAGAAAAAAACAAGTAGCCCAAATGCCTCCTAATTTTGTTAATTTACTAATATCAAAACTTTAGGAACCCCTCCCACTCCATATGTTGGGATTTGGGAGGTGGAGACGCACGCATCTAATTAACACTAACAATCAATCCGATGACCCCTTAACTGGCCCTGTCCGTCCCCACCCCGCGGGCCCATCACGATTCACGACTAACCCACCGAACTTTCTACACAAAACCAAGCGATGCGGCGGCGCGCGCGAATCTCAGCAGAGCCACAAGCTCTCGCGCTCCCCGCCACTCCCGATTCCCGACTCCCACAAACGGACAGCAAGTTAACAACATCAGCCCAGGCAAACAAACCTGAGCAGCAGCAGCACAAGAACACCTGCAACTGCAACGAACGTTCATCTTCTTAATTTGGTACGTGCAAATTAAAACTCGAGGTCCGAGAGCGAGCTCCCCAAAGCAACAAAACAATGCAGGCGTTCCTCTCCTCGTCGATCCCGGCCACTTCGTACCCGAGGTCGTCGTCCTTCCTGCCGCAGCCGCCGCCTCAGGCCCCCGCGAGGCTCGCCCTCCCGTCGTCGGCACCCAGCAGGGCCGCCGCCGTCGCGAGGAGAGGCCGGTGCGTGGCGGCGTCCGCGTCCTCCTCGTCCCCGGCCGCTACCGCGGCGGCGATGGAGGTGCCCGCGACCATGAAGGCCTGGGCGCACGACGCGTACGGCGACGCCAGCGTGCTAAAGCTCGTCGAGGCCGCGGCGGTGCCGGCGGTCGGCGAGGACCAGGTGCTCGTCAGGGTCGTCGCCGCCGCACTCAACCCCGTCGACGCCAAGCGCCGCGCCGGCAAGTTCCAGGCCACCGACTCGCCGCTCCCGGTAAGCTAGTCCCTCCACTCTTTCTTGCAAAAAAATCGCAATCATGACGATGGGTTGGATTTTAATCTGATCTGACCACGGTCGACGAGCAGACGGTGCCGGGGTATGACGTGGCCGGCGTCGTGGTGAAGGTGGGCGGGCAGGTGGAGGGGCTCAAGGAGGGAGACGAGGTGTACGGCATGATCAGCGAGAAGCCGCTGGAGGGGCCGAAGCAGTCGGGGTCGCTGGCGGAGTACACCGCCGTCGAGGAGAAGCTGCTGGCGCGCAAGCCCAAGGGCATCGACTTCGTGCAGGCCGGCGGCCTGCCGGTCGCCATCCTGACCGCCAGCCAGGGGCTCGAGAAGGCGGGGATGGCCGCCGGCAAGTCCGTCCTCGTCCTCGGCGGCGCCGGTGGCGTCGGATCACTTGCCATCCAGGTCAAGCTCGAACTTCACATTTTCACCTCAGCTGTAGTAGTTGGGTACGTGAACTGAACTTTCTGACACGATCGATGCTGCTCTTGATGTGGTATAACCAATGAAGCTGGCGAAGCAAGTGTACGGCGCGTCCAAGGTGGCCGCGACGGCCAGCACCAAGAAGATCGAGCTGCTCAAGAGGCTGGGCACCGACGTTGCCATTGACTACACCAAGGAGAACTTCGACGAGCTGCCGGACAAGTACGACGTCGTCTTCGACGCAGTTGGTAAGATCAAGCTCGCATAGCCTGACCGGGTGAGTTGGTACAGTCCTCGGCTGAGCAAATCTGCCCTGCATTTCTTTGGGTTTCAGGCCAGGGCGACAAGGCTGTGAAGGTGGTGAAGGAAGGCGGCAGCGTGGTGGTCCTCACCGGCGCTGTCACCCCGCCAGGGTTCCGGTTCGTGGTCACCTCCAACGGCTCCACCTTGGAGGAGCTCAACCCGTACCTCGAGTCTGGGAAGGTGAAGCCGCTCGTCGACCCGCAGGGGCCGTTCCCCTTCTCCAAGGTTGTGGAGGCCTTCTCCTACCTTGAGACCGGGAGAGCAACCGGCAAAGTAGTCATCTCTCCCATCCCATGAGAGCTGTAGATTGCAGAGCTTCTTCACTGGCCATTTTGTGACGGCCTGAGATTCTCAGTGTCAAATAGTCTAAAAAGGAAGTTTATTTCAGGACAGTCCATAGAATTACAAAGAGGCGTACATTGTGCTCATTTGCTGAGCCACTTATCAACGTTCTAGTTTGTCTTATAACAGATAAATACAGTAAGGCCCCTCTGTTGTTATATGAGTTTTCTGTAGCTATGAAATTGCTGGTCCTCTATGATTGATTGCCTGGCTTGCCGGCACAAGGCTGAAGAAGATTACTGCTTAGGGGACAACCTGATCGGGCAGATCGCAAATGCCATGCGGCGTGCTGCGAACGCCAATGAGAATCGCTCATCATCTGTTAGCGCCCTTTCTATTACCTTGACAACAGTAGGGTCCTGCAATGAGATACCAACATCATTACTCTCTGATACTCTGATTGCTGGCTATAGTATAGGCTACTGATCACACACAATTTCTACACTAGTAACTTCAAAATTAGTCATTTATGGTTCGTTGATGGAGGGAGACTGTGAGAGAATGTGCCTAAATTGCAAATGAACAGGCAGGTAGCATGGCTATAAGCTCAATCGAAACCAATGAAGCCAGAGGAGTTACGTACCCTTATATGTAGCTGACTAGGAGCAGGACGAATCCGTGCGATGTCACCAACTCTGATCACGTTGTTGACATTCCCATGTTCATCTGTTTCTGTCGGCAATGAAGTCGAATGCCTCCACTGGCCCCCAACTATGAACTTGTAGTAGTACCTACGAGTATGGGATTACTTTGAGTTTGAGTTAACTCCATATCCATCAGTGTACATTGATGTCATTCCATGATATCTCAGCCACATAATTCAAGGAACAAAAGAACCTTGCAGTTCAAATTTCAAGGAACAAATATGTGACAACTAACTTCTCATTACAAATAAGTGACAACTTACTTCCCATGTCGAAGTCGAACTTCAGCCTCATATCTTGATCCACCCTTGTGGTTGCATCTTACTTTGTCTTTCCAGTTACTTGTGAAATCTCCAACCAATTCTACATCCTCTCCCTGGAGTAAAAATTTCACATACAAGTCAGCTCCACTTACTTATTGATTGTCAAATCATATCATGAATACTAACAGTGAATTGAAGAAATTAATTTTATGCCAAACACTCACTCATTAACACTTTTGCATAAAAAACATACCTCCCGACCACTATTCCAAACAAAACATACTGAATGTGTAGGACTACCATCGTGCCTTCCATTTTCAACTAAAGCAATAAGATCCCAAGTTGCCCAAACAATTGCAGCTCTGCATGTTCAAACAAACCTTTTAGTTGCAAACCACTGATCATAACCAACAACTGCAACAGCAGTTAAAGTAATGTAAAGGGCTGCTTTTGGCTTAGTATCAAACCAGTCAATAAATACAACTTTTCTCAACAATAATTACCTGTCAGGTCGACAAGAGTGCAAACCAGTGATGAACTTGTGAGCAATGTGGAGAGGTGTATCTTGAACCCAGTGTAAGTATGATATCACACATGCTGGTGATCTATCATATCCAGTGGTACAAGTCACATATATACGGTAGTTCTTCCGTATAAGGCGCAATAGAAGACCAACACAGAAAGGAAGCTTCTTCCTAAGGTCCATGGAATCAACCTCTCTGAAAAAAGTCCACCATTAGTTTAATGACTATCTGATTGCACTAAAGGCTATAAGGTTCCTTATCACATCTACAGACCAAGAAAGAATTTCACCAAAAGTTTACTAAGATCCTCCTTTTGTTCAAATAACAATTAAGGTGAAGCTGGATGAGCTTGCAAAATTTGCTATCGCTTATCACAGGTAGCTCCTTAACGGAACAATGACTCATACAGTATTTACAATAGTAATAAGAAAACATTTTTTAGCCTACGAGAAACTCTAGCCAGTTTGGCAATCAAACCACATTTGCTTTAACTAGACACTAAGGGCAGCATAAATGATTTTCAGGAATCGAAAAGAAAGCTACAGCAGTTATTCCCATGGTTTTTACGGCGGTAAGGCGAGGCGAGGCGACCAACCCCCTTCCAGCCGCCTAGGCGAATAAGGCGCGCGGCGAGGCGACGCCATACGCATACCCTGATCTATGCTGTAACAGCACAAACAGACACTGATACATACGATTTTGCTACCAATTCTGGGGCCCATGTACCACCAATTCACACAAAGGTGCCTACTTAAATAGCAGAGCCCCTAGCAGACTAGCAGTCTAATACAATTGCACAAGCAGCCAGAGGCCCAGAGATATTCATATACTACCAGAGCAAACAAACAGAGTACAGCGTATGTATATCCAAGTCTAAGCAGTCAAGCATATGCAACAGCGCATAGGAGAGGGGAGCGAAGAGATACATGAGTCTATATGTCGCCTCAGTGATGATAGGCGGACAGGGGAGGAGTGGAGGAAGGGGCACCGGCAGGGAGGTGCACAGGAGGTGGAGTGCAGTGCAGGATGTTGAAGCAGAAGGGGCAGGAGGCACCTGGGTGGAACGGCTGGGGAGATCAATGGATGAGAAGGAGACGTCGGAGGCGCAGATCGACGGAGCGGAAATCGAAGGAGTTAATCGGCAGCGCGAATCGATCGAGCGGAGGTCAAGGAGCAAATCACGGCAGCAGTCGATGGAGGCCGTGGACGTGGGGAGCAGCAGAAGGGGGCGAGAGCAGCTGGGCGGACCGGCATGCCGCTGGATTCAGGTGCTGCCGTCGCCGGATTCCCTTCCCATCTCACCTCTCTTTCCCTCACCGTCGCTCGATTGGAGTGCTGCAGGGGCGGGTCGCGGGTTGCCGCGCGCGCTGCAGATATAGGCGGGCAATTTCGCTCGCGCGCGTGCCGCTCCCTCTCGTTTCCCGCGCGAGCGCATTGTGCCGCGCTTTTCCCCCGCGCACGCAGCCGCTTTTTGCTTCCTGCGGCGTCCGCCGACGACTAGGCGACGCCTAATCGATGCGAGGCGACGCCATACGCGTGCAGGTCGTGGCGGAGGTGACGCCACAGTTCAAAAACCGCCTGGACGCCTAGTCGACGACTAGTCGACGACTAGGCGACGCCATAAAAACCATGGTTATTCCTAGAAATGGTACAAACCTACAGCTGGTTCAATATAACTGTCGTGAAGATCAATAATCAAACTAAAACTTTATCTTCTATACAGAGAAAATTAAAACGTACCGTATGGGATAGTTAACCATCAAGATGTTATTCTCGCGACAAGAATTGTTGATTGCCTCAGAATTGATTCCCCAATTGGTGCGCTCACTTTCACTTTGGAAATTCAGAACAGCAGTAATACCCTGAAGCCTTTTGAAGTATCAGAAACTTGACAAGTTGACAGAATTATAAAGGAAAAGAATATATGATTGCAAATGAATCAAATTATCAATCTGACAAATTTTCTTGTTGGGTATGTCAGGAACCTACCACAGTTTCTGATAGCATCTTCACATCTCTCTCGGTTTGTATGCATGACCCAACAAATATCTGCTCAGTAATCTGTCAAAGAAACCATATAAAACGGATGCCATAGTTATCAATACTTATTGATATAAGTAATCGTGATTGCTGAGCTGCTGAAAGCATTTTGGTGCACACTTCATAGATGTACAAATTATCATGTAAAGAAAAATAACGTGCATACAACAGTAGTCATCCCTACCTTACTGTATTGCATACCGAGTGAATGATTGTAGTACAGTTCACCTTTAGCACGGTCTAGTGCTTTAATGTACTCCTCCAAAGGAAAGCTACCATGCGCCCATTCAGCATTGACATCATCTTCATCAGAATATAAACCAACAATCTCACTTATGCGATTTGCAAGGTTAGTGCTGCTCTGATTAAGTCCACCTTTCTCACTTGACAGAAAAGACCATCCTTGAGAACTTAGCAACCTTGGGGAGAATATTGCAAAACCAGATTTCCCATCCCCTGTTGAAGACTCATTCAGCTCTGTGGACAAAAGAGCGCTGTTCCAGGAAGCAACAGCAACTCGCCCTCTGTTAAATAGCAGGTGGTAATCTTCATTTTGATGCAACTGATGGATTGGAAAAGGAGCAAATGGTCTCTCAAGGACAAGGCTACATGGTCCTGACTTGTCCCTCAGTGCAATCCTGTACACAAGTGAAAGAGAACATGTGAACAAAGCGTAATCATGCAGTAGTTCCATCAAACATTCTTCAATTTGTTTAGGAAAATAAACCCTTTTTCATGAAATTTGCTATACAAAGAATTCCCTGAGCCAAGCTCATCTCATGACATTGTCACAATGGTTTAGCAAAGGTGCTGAACTGCTGGTGTCTTGACATTGAGGAAGGTGCTCCTCCAATGGTAAACACTTTCTGAAGCAATTGATTAGGGACTTGCTTTAAAATCCCCAACTGCTACAAACCAACAATGCTAAGGATTTATGCACTTCAGTATTTGGGAAAACATGGAGCTGAAACTTATTGTTCAGCTCATTGCAGTACTATTGTGTGACATGGAATATTTACAGTAACCGATGGACAGTTGCAGTTGAGCCATTTAAACAGCATCTTAAACAACTTCATTTTAAGTATCGTTTGGAACATAGGAATAGCCAGCAATTATGTTAAAAATACGGAAGGATCGCTCCCCAAATTTCGAATTGACACTTGTGTACGGACGAAATGAAATGTAACGACATTACTGGTGCCATACTCCGTGTCACCTAGGTCTTTGATGGTGACGAGGCCCTGTTCGCCGCCACCGGCCTTCTTGAGCGTGTCGCCGACCATGATGATCCTGGACTTCTCCGCATTCCCCTGTTACACACACACATAACATGCAGCCGCAAGTGCAGACAAGCCAGTCAGTCACCGATCGAAGGATGTACACCGCTCCCACACTAGGAAGGAAGGAACACCGCTTACCCCTTTCCTGAGGGAGTGGACGAAGACGCGGCCGTCGACGCCGAGCGCGAAGCGGACGCCGAGGGGCCGGTCGACAGAGACCATGTACTCGTTGAGACGCATCGCCCCCGCGGGCCCGCCCGGGTCCGCCCCTTCCGCCGCCGCCGCCGCGGCGACGCTGAGCCGCCCCATTTGCCGCCCCCTGCCGCCGGGGGAGGAGACGGATAAGGAGCGCGAGGCGGCCCGGGCCCCGGACGGCGCCCGCGGGCCCGCCGATTCAGCGCAGGCGCGGCAGAGGCGGCCTGGGGCCGCAATGGCGAGGGCGGTCGGCGGGAGGAGGAGGAGGTGCAGGTGGGGCGCCATGGGCGGCGCGGCGCGGGGTGGATGGGGATCGGGCCCTGCGTCGGCGGCGCGGCGGGGGGGGGGGGGGGGGGCGGTGCACGGGGAAATGGCGGGCACGGGATCAGAGGCGGAGAGTGAGGGGATGGGAAGTGTGTGGAACGGAACTGGAACTGGGAGGCGTTCGGGACTTTGCGCGGGCTGCGGTTGCGGGGCCCACGCCGCGGTGCATGCAGCTCGTTTTGATATTTTTTTCGTCCGGGAGACTGGGTCACTGCTTCGCGGGCCCGTCCACGGCCCACGCGAGCTCCACGTGACGTGGCGCCGTGCTGCGCTGCTACGATTCATGCCCATGCGGCCTATGCCTACGCACGTGAAAGGAAAAACCATTTATATTTTTTTTGAAACCTATGAAAGCATGATAGAGTAATTTTCTTTATTTGTATTACAATTACTGTGTCATGTTTTTTTAGATCTTTCTCCTTGTCCACGTCATGTGCCATGTGGATGACAGCTGATGTGTTGGGTACATGATAACTGCTGCTGATAAGGATAGAGGAGGTTGATTGAAATGCTTGTGACAAGGAGCTCGTAGACAAAAGAGCTGCAATTGGGGTATGACATAGTGAGCACGATGAACACAACCATATCGACACGTCCTTGGTGGCTTACACTACGCGAAAACTCTGCATTGGTGCATTCACGTTAGAGCCGGTCAAGCTGGAGCCAGCACTAATGTCGTACGTTAGTGCCGGCTCCAGAGAACAGTGGCCAAAAAGCCATGTTAGTGCCGGCTGGGGGCTTCAGCCGGCACTAACGTGCCACCCGGACCCACCTGGAATGCACGTTGGTGCCGGCTAGAGACACCAGCCGGCACTAACTCAGCCTCGCCCAATTTAGATCTTTCTCCTTGTCCACGTCATGTGCCATGTGGATGACAGCTGATGTGTTGGGTACATGATAACTGCTGCTGATAAGGATAGAGTAGGTTGATTGAAATGCTTGTGACAAGGAGCTCGTAGACAAAAGAGCTGCAATTGGCGTATGACATAGTGAGCACGATGAACACAACCATATCGACACGTCCTTGGTGGCTTACCTACGGGAAAACTCTACATTGGTGCATTCACGTTAGTGCCGGTCAAGCTGGAGCCAGCACTAATGTCGTACGTTAGTGCCGGCTCCAGAGAACAGTGGCCAAAAAGCCATGTTAGTGCCGGCTCCAGAGAACAGTGGCCAAAAAGCCATGTTAGTGCCGGCTGGGGGCTTCAGCCGGCACTAACGTGCCACCCGGACCCAACCGGAATGCACGTTAGTGTCGGCTAGAGACACCAGCCGGCACTAACTCAGCCTCGCCGAATTTAGTGCCGGCTGTGCGCACAGGCCGACACTAAATTCAGCGCTGCCTCCCTTCAGTGCCTGGTACTTAGCCATCGCGGGCTCCTCTCCTCCATCCATTCTTCTTCTTATCTCTTTCCTTCTTATCTTCTTTCTTCCACTCTCTCTCTCCAGCTCCCCTCTCTCTCGCGTGCAGGTTCTCTGGCGGCGGCGCGGGGAGGCCCGGCGATGGCTAGCGGGAGCGCGGCGACCTGCAGGGGGCGCGGCGGCCGGAGGGGTCGCGCCTCCCTACGGGGGCTCGGCGGCCGGCCACGCGGAGGCCTGCAGGAGCACGGCGACCGACGGGGTCGCGGCGGCCGACCGGGCGCGACGGCCTGCTCCCTGCAGCGGCTGGCGGGTCACTCCTCCTTGCGGGGGCCCGGGTCTCGCGGCGGCTGGCGGAGCTCGGCGGCCTACGGGGTCGCGGCGGCCTGGGGGTCGCGACGGCCTGCTTCGTGCGGCGGCCTGCAGGGCGCGGCGGCCTGGGGGTCGCGACGGCCTGCTCCCTGCGGCGGCCGGCGGGGCGCGGCGGCCGGCGGGGCGCAACTCCCTTGCCGCGGCGGCCATGGCTACGAGCTTGGGGGCCGCCGGCGGCGGAGATTTTATTTCTTTTTTACAGTTTGTGAGATTTGCTTCTTTGAGAGGTGATTCTTGTTGCATATTGTAACTAAAAGATTGTGAGATGTATGTCTATGATTTTTGTGATGTTGTGATTGTGAAGTTGTGTGGTTGTGATTCTTGTGCAATTGTTGATGAAAGACAAAGAAAAAACAGTAAAAGGAAAAAATGAGGGAAAATGACTGTGACCCAGGCTGGTATTTAGTGCCGGCCGATGGCGCTGGCCGGCACTAACCTACGCATGTTAGTGCCGGTCACAGCGCCCGGCACTAACGTGCTGCATGTTAGTGCCGGCAAATTAGTGCCGGTCACAACGCCCGGCACTAACGTGCCCTATGACCGGCACTGATAGCGAGTTTTCCAGCAGTGTTACTAGCTTGGTCTTTGGCGTGCAGCATCGTGCTCTTAGAGCAACTCTAGCAAGGCTCCTACTCCGGCCCTTACTAAAAAGATAGGTACCGAGGGTGAAAAACATAGCTCCAGCAAGGTCTCTACTTGGCCCCATGAGTAGTGAGTCACTCAAATCCCTTCTTTCAGCCCCATCTTTCATGGGTGGAGAGAGAAAAGCCCCTACTCTACAGTGTCTACCGTTTCCTCCTCCTTTCCAGGCCTGCGCGCAAATGGAAGCCGATGGGATCAACTCGGCAGCAGCGAGGCAGAGGCAGAGTGCCGCCGCCGTGCCAGGCTCCCCCCACCCGCCCGGGGCTCGCCTCCGCCGCCGCCGTGTCGGGCTTCTCGCGCCCAGCTGGAGCTCCACCTCCTCAGCCGTCGCGCCGGGATCCCAGCGTTTGGGCGGATCTCCGCCGCTGCCGCGCTTTAATTTCCACGTTCGCCCGAAGCTTCGCCTCCTCCGCGGTCGCGCGCGGGTTCTCAGTGTCCCCTGCTACTTCGCGCTGCCGCAAGAATCAGGATGGGGAGCAGGCAGGAGCGCCGCTCGGATGGAGGATGTTCGGCCGTGAGCTCCACCAAATTCGGCCGATTCGAGCCCGGGGATAGCTCGAGGATGGCCTACGGGACGGGATCGTGGAGCCACAGAAGTAGGCATCGGGCTGGAGCTCTACCACTCTAGTGCACGGGCTACCGCACTTGGCCGGAGCTTCGCTGGCACCGCCGGCTACCTGGAGCTCCACTGGAGCCATGCCCGGGCGACCTCGTGCCCGCCCGAAGCTTCGCCGCCGATGGCCGGTGGGACCTCGGGCTCCCCCCACTGTCGTGAGTTGGGGGAGTAGGGTCGGGGATTGGGTTGCCCGGGAGAGATAGAAATAGAAGGTTGGGAGGAAGAAGATTCGCTTGGGGAGAGTAAGACTCACTGACAAGCGGGCCCCATCTGTCATGAAGAAAGTAGGGGCGGTAAAACTAGGGTTGTTGCTAGAGTTGAACATAAAATTACAGCCCAAAAATCTAGAGCCGGCCCCTACTCAACAAAGTTGAGGCTCTGAGTAGGGGCTTTATTTTATTGTTGGAGAAGCTTTTGTCATCCCATTAGCTTTACGGCTCAACTTCTGAGTAGGAACTTGTTTGGAATTTTCAGACTATCTTGGTTGCTTGTGCCACCGTCTGGTGCCTCGTTGTAATAATGAACAGCTATATGCATTGGTGGATGCAGCGGCTAGAATATTAAATATATTTTCGTTTAAAAAAAATTAAAAACTTCTGAGACCGAATATCTAGCTTGTGATTATTCTACGATGTCTACCCTTTATTTGTCATTCTTACGAAGGACCACGTTAAGGCGCGACCCGTCGCACATGCCGGCGAACGCGTGACCCCTGTTATTATTCTGGTGACATCCAGTTACTTACTGCCATGCGTTTTGTTTTGAGACTAGTGAAAAAATTATGCTGGGAGTTTGAATGTCGCTTTCGTGGACCACGGTGATGATGTCATCACCAAAAGTTGAGTGCATTTTATTTGATGGCTCATCAATCTCTCATACGGTGTCTGTTTTAAAAAACCGTTTGCATCTTTGTGTTCTTTGCGACGAGGTCTACAAAACAAGATCCATGTTGAATATATTTTAAAGTTGTTTTATATAACTAGCAACTTATGTTGTACACATAGTAGTAACTTATTTATCAGGCGTATAGCAACTTATATATCAAACTTATGTCCAGACTAAGAGACAACTTCTTGTATAGAGATATTGCAACAAAAATATATAGAGAGAATGCATCAACTTATGTAGAAAGTAGAGACAATATACATCCTATATTGTATGACAATATAGCAAATTATGTATATGTTTCAACTTGGTAGATTAGGATTCAAATATATAGCAATTTGTATTCGATCAGTTTTGTAGGTTTGAACCTAAATTTACATAAGTAGCTATTACAAAGTAAATATAAGTTGTTAGTATATAAATACAATGTCAAAACATAAGCATCACTGGTCTTATTTTATAGATCTTATCTTAAGGAACATAATGGTGCAATTAGATTTGAAAATAAACGCTTCATATAAAAATATTGCATTGTCAAAACATAAGCATCACTGGTCTTATTTTATAGATCTTATCTTAAGGAACAGAATGACGCAATTAGATTTGAAAATAGACACTTCATATAGAAATATTGCATTGTTAAATGGTCCAAATAAAATAATAAAGCATGAGCCTACCTCCACCAACGTGGGCGCACCATGCAAGTAGGTAGTAGTTACTAGACCCATCCCACGATTAATTATCTCATCTCTCTCAATTACTTCCATGTGGGCCTATCTATAAATACACCACTGATTTGCGGCTCAACCTAACCACGGGCCGCATGAGTCGCGCGCTTAGCGCAAGCGCGACTGTGCGCGCTATAGCTTTTTCCTCTTAGGAACCATGGGGGGGGGGGGGGGTGCTCTTTTTGGGTGCAGTTGGCCATCGCCTATGTCGCCTCAAGGCCTGAGTGGGCCGCGTGGAGCCGTGCGTGAGCGTGCGAGAAGGCCGAGCGCGCAAAGGAGAAATTTGGGCCGCGCCGAGGGCCAACTGGGCAGGAGGCCACGAAGAGCAATGGGGACGGCAGAAGTGCGTGAGTATTTATAAAAGAAATGACTATGTTCTAGTCAAGGGCTAACAATTGCCGCAAGGAAAGGAATTTATAAAAAATCTATATATTTTAAACCGTATATTCAAATTACGTTTCAATTATGCTATTGGATTGCTTACAACAAGATCTTCGAAATAAGACACCACTTGACTATGTTTCGACAATATTTTTAATAGTATTTTTTAATATAGAATGATTGATTTCATTCACCATGAACAAATTATTTAACGTCACGAACAAATGATTATTTTCAGCGAACAAATAATTACTCATGAAGATCAAAATAATAGCACCCTACGAACAAAATTAATTAAAATCATGATCAATTTATTGTATATACATAACAGAAATAGGACATTATGAGATTGTATATGAGAAAAAATAAAAATCAAATATCATGAACAAATTATTGTATGTAAAACAAATAACTTATATATAGTGAACAAATATACTGAGCACAAAAAATAAATGGTTGCACGAAATGATCAAAATAATGATATACAACAAACAAAATATTAAACCTCAAGAAGAATTATTGTAGTGTACAGATATAAAATTTGACACTGTATACACAAGATTACATATGAGGAGAGATATATCTGTCAAAAAATTAAAGAAAAAATAGAAAAAGATTCAAAGTAAAAAATAAGAAGAAAAGAGGAAAAAAAAACATGGCATGAAGCGTGGAGCAGCCTGCATGCCTGCAACAGTAATCGAATATAAAATAAAAAGGAAAGTGAAGAAAAGATAACGAAAAAATGATGAAAAAGAAAAATAACAAAAAAAGAAATAAAAAAATTGATAGGAAAGGCACCATTGGAAAGCAAAACGAAAGAAAAGAAGACAGGCAAGGAAATGAAACTGGGGATATGAAGAAATGTTAAAGAAAATTCAGAGGAAAAATGATAGAAGGAGGAGAAAGAAATAAAAATAAAATAAAATCTAGAGTTGAAAAATCAGTGGGAAAATGATAGAAGGATGAGAAAGAAACAAAAAAGAAAGAAAATAAAATCAATCAAAGAGTTGAAAAATCAAAAGAAACGTGGTCTGCATTGGGCCAACGGCCAGCGTGGGAAGGGAGCTGGTTGGGCTGATTCATGATTTCTCCAGGTTTACGGGCCTGTTCACCGCTATGGCCCATGCTTATTTGCTGAGCTGCGGATGTTGTATTGGGCCGACCGGCCCATCCACGTGCTCTTCAGGCAACAGCTGCAAAACTGCAGCCCGCGCGACGGCTCTTTCCCGCGGAAGAAAATTTGGTAAATGCGATGCCAAAATAAGAAGGTTTGAGTTGGATACTCGATGCAAATTTTGCCGATCTGTCTGGCAAGTGGCAACTGCTATAGGATGATCATAGATCAAAATTAGCAGCATTGTCATCTCTAAGGGAAGTTCTATGTTATATCTGGGATCTACACGAGGAGCAAGAAACTCTTCTCTGGGTGCTCTGGATTGAAACTTTGAAAGAAATAGTGTCGACAATTGGTAGTATGTCCGGGTGTGTTTTCAGACGAAGAGATTTTCAGATGAGCTTTCTGAAGCTTTTGCGTCATGGGAATGGCACGTGGAACTAGAGTGTAGACTGAAGTCTACCAAAACTAGATTATGCTCCACGTGGTATTTGTTCAGAGAGACCAAATTTGAGATTGTATACCTTTTTTTTTCTGAAACGATTTGTGATTGTATACTTCTTCTAAGATTTTGGTGGCTGATGACTTGAGACTAGAATGGAAGATTTTCCATTTTTCGAAAAAAAGGTACGTAGAGAATCTCTCGCCTCCTCGCCATTCTAATAAGAAAATTAAAAATGAAAAAGTGCCCCACCGGTGAGCTGTGAGCGCACCGTTCCCGTCCTGACTTCGCGTTGACCGAGGGCAGACTCTCCTCAGGGGGATATTTAACTATTTGCCACTTTTACCAATGGCGCTCCTTCAAATGCCAGTTTGGACGCGCTCCTACACAATTGTCATCGCCTCGCTAGCAGAACGTAACATTTTTGCCACTATGTCCGACGTGGCAGCGCACGTCCGCACTCCGGCGCGTCTCCGACGTGGCATCGGCATGGGAAAAGACCAGTCTGCCCCTCCCTTATCCACTAAAGCCAGCTCCGACTCCAACCGGTCTTCATGTTTCTCATTTCCTCTCGTCTCTCGTCTGGTTCTCGCGGCGACCGGAGCTATCAGCCGGCGGGATCCTCTCCCGGCGACCAGGCCCAACCGGTCACAGGGACGTCTGCGCGACGGACGGTTAAGGTATATGATTTTCTGGTTTCTTTTTGTTCTGCAGCTTAGCCTGTTAAGGGATCTCGTGTACTAGGGTTAGGTTGAAACAAGTGGATCTTGAATCGTGGTATGTCTTGTGCATGCTAGGACTTGAATTGGATGATTGCTTGTTGAGGCGCATGAGAATGACCCGAGCGATTGCCCCCCTCCATGGTAAGTTCAATTCCATCATCCCTGCTAGTCATGATAGATGTGTTTGCGGAATTGGAGTTGGATTTTTCTAACTCCAAATTCTTTGTACTTTGATGATGATTATGTCAGGATTGATCCTGGCAACGCATTTAGGCTAGTTGTTAACTGCGAAAAATATAAGGCCAGTCTGGACTATGGGATTATTGAGATGGATGAGCGGAAACATGAAATTTGGTTTGACATATGCAGTGGGTACAATCTTGATAAATTTGTTGAAGATATGGCTTCAAAGACTATTTGGGGTAGAAGTCAGACACTTGCAGTATGGGCTGTTGACACTGATAGTGCTGCTGGATGGAAGCTTAGAAGGAATGAACACTTTGAGAAAATGATTCAGAGCAGGTTAAATCATAGAATGGCAGAACTCAATGTTGAAATAGTTGAAAAGGAAGGGTACCAGTACCAGAATCTTCAGAGTTCAGTGCCTACATCTGGTGTCACTAGCCATGCTTGTCCTTCTGGTGTAGGTGACACATGTACATCACCGCAAATGGAACCTGATCCAGTAGTAGAGGTAGATTGGGAGACTTTGGTAATCTTTCCACAACCTGATCAAGATGGTGAAGCTAATGTATTGGTGGATGGGATAATGTCTTTGAGGCCATGGGATTTAAAGCAGCAGATCAAGCAGCAACAGAAGAAGAAACAGAACCACCTATTCCATCCATTCCACCTGAACTTGAAACAGTTATGGGTGATGCAGCCATTCATGTTGATGATAAAGATCCTACTGAGCCAATGATGGATTGGGATAGGGACAACCCAGATATGTCAGTGGGCACAATCTACCCTTGCATGAATGAATTCAGATTGGCAGTTAGGCAGCATGCTATTGTCCATGAGTTTGAATTGGGGACTGAGAAATCAGACAAAACTAGATTCAGGGGCTTCTGCAAGGCCAATGGCTGCCCATGGATTATTAGAGCTAGGACACAAGCAGATAATAGTGTCAGGGTATATTGTTTAACTTTACTAACTAACTGCAATTGTGTTCTTCCATTCTTGTTTTATGATTTTTTAGTGAACTAATTGCACAATCCATTGGCCTTGTAGAGTCATGGAATGCTTGGATAAAAGATTTCAAAGACTTGCCAGTGCACTGCATGGTTGATGCTATAAGACGAGAAGGGTGTTGTCTTGTTTGAAAAGAGGGGAAGGATTTCTAGGGCACTTACTGGTGTTGTTCTACCAGCTGTGGTACATCAGCTTAATGTTGCATCTAAGGGTCTAAGGCATCTCAAGGTCACAAAGGGCACCCCTGGCCAGGCAGAAGTCACTGAGGTCTACAAAGATCAAGAGGTGAGAAGGCATGTTGTGTACTTGAATGATAGGGCATGTACTTGTAGGGAATGGCAAGTTACAGGACAAGTCCTTGCCCACATGCCTTAGCTGTTATCACAACAGGTAGGCAACCAGACATGGAGCAGTATGTTCACCTCAGCTTATACTATGGATAAATTTAAGGCAGCATACAGGTATGGATGGCCAAATATCACTGATAGGAACTAGTGGCCAGAGGTTGATAAGGGGTTCAAGTTGTATCCACCTCTTGTCAAGAAGAGAGCTGTTGGTAGGCAAAAGAAAAACAGAATACCCACTTGCCTAGAGAGGAGTGGAAAGGCTACAAGGCAAGCCGAATGTGATGGATGTGGTGAAAGA
The DNA here is from genome assembly GCA_015476505.1 of Urochloa ruziziensis. Taxonomy (NCBI): domain Eukaryota; kingdom Viridiplantae; phylum Streptophyta; class Magnoliopsida; order Poales; family Poaceae; genus Urochloa; species Urochloa ruziziensis. Next base: position 42,212,096 of record CM027124.1, read on the forward strand.
GGCCACAGGAGAGGAAGTTGGAAGTGTAAGCTTACTGGCACTAAAAAGAGGCAAGTTCTTTCCCTTCCTGTCATTTCATTTCTTTTACTTGTATACATACTGATACTAATTATAATGTTCTATTTCCCAGGAAGAGGACCAAAAAGAATCCTTTGAAGGCTGGAAGGAAGAAGGCTAAGAAAGACAGCACTACTGAACCAGCACAAGTTCCTAAGGAAGCAACAACACCAAGAACTAGAGCAGCTGTCGCCAGGGAGAAAGCCCTAGCTGTAGCCAAGGAAGCAGAAGAAGCCAGGCAGGCAGCTGAAGTTGCAGAAGCTGCTGCAAGGGAAGCACATGCTAGAAGCCCAGTTGCAGCTCTAGCAGCACCAGTGGCCTCACTAGCAGCATCCCCAGGACCAAGTACTAGGAGGTATGACGGCCAATTTGCTCAAGATTTTTATAACTTTAGCATGTGACTTCTATTTTGACTGATATTTCAAATCATTTTACAGGAGGCTAGCTTTGGAAACAACTGCAATTGTGGCTGCACCACTGGAAGTCTGCTACCACGAGCCACCAAAGAAAATAACTCCTAGGAAGAAGAAACTGGCTACAAAGGTGAAAAAGGCATCACCAGCTAAGCCTAGCAAGGAGTAGAAACCAGATCTGCAATGTCATTTTGTGGTTGATCTGTGGCCTCATCAGTCGACTTTTGTGATGTCATTTTGTGTATGAACTTTGATGTTAGGGAACCCTTAATGTTATGTGACTTGGCAGGAACCAGCCCTGAATGTTATGTTGGGCAAAGACATGATGTAGCTTTATGTTCTGTGTGAAACAATCTATGATATTTATCTGTGTGAAATGCTTGCAATTGAGTCAACATCCATGCTAATATTTCATTGATTCAATACAACAATGAACCATATCATTGATGCTACAACTTCAATTAATAAAGATTGTATCTCCAGTAATTCCTATCCTGGAATCAGAGACATGAGCTAGTAATGTTTGCTACACTAGTAGCTCATGTCTTTGAATCTAGAACACGAATTGCTGGACATGCAACCATTATCAATGGAGTTGCAGCATCAGCAAAATGGTTCACAATGGCATTCAAATACAAAGTATTAGCACAAGAAAGATACATTGTTCAGGTTACACACATGATCCCACAGACACATCCCTACTTTAACAGAAACAACACTACAAGCAAGGCAACAAAACTAAACAACATGATGATGACCAATTGCATTGCCTTCATCATTTCTCCAAATTTTCTTCAATCTTCTTGCTCTGCATTCTGTCCTCTTTGCCTCTAACCACTGATTGCACTTCTCTTTCTTCTTCCACTTGGTCATCACCTTCATCTGTTTCGCTTTGCATCACCACAATCACCTTTTTCTCCACCAAGTCTTCAAAGTAGTACCTTTGCCACTTGTAATAGTCACACCTATCAGGCATCTACAAATCAACCATGCCAAAAAAAAGTCAAACCCTAACTCCCAAACCACCCCACGGAGAACAAATCAAATTGTGAAAGCAACTCACCCAACTTTTATCCCTTGGACACTTGATGTAAACCCTCCCAAGGTTTGCATTCTCCTTCTTCGACCTCCGCTCAATCAACCGACCCCCCCCCCTTGCACTTTGGGCAAATGATCAATGGTAAGCCAGATTCCTCACCTACAGGATCCGCCATCTGCTGTCCAGATGCTGATGCCCCACCTCTTCCAGATGACGACTCCACCCAGCGGGACATCGCGCAGACCGCCGACCGGCCACTTCCCCACTGCAATCTTGCCGCGAGGGGGAAGCTGGATGAGAGTAGACGAAAGGGGAAGAGAGGGAGAGCAACGAGATCCGGTCGGAGTCAGGAGCTGGCTTTAGTGGATAAGGGAGGGGTGGACTGGTCTTTTCCCATGCCGATGCCACGTCGGAGACGCGCTGGAGTGCGGACGTGCGCTGCCACGTCGGACATAGTGGCAAAAATGTTACGTTCTGCAGCGAGGCGATGACAATTGTGTAAGAGTGCGTCCAAAACAGGCATTTGAAGGAGCGCCATTGGTAAAAGTGACAAATAGTTAAATATCCCCTTCTCAGGGCACTGCCGCTGCAGCCTCTTCCTCCTCCGGCTCGCCGACCATCCCGAATTCGAGCTCCCTCCGGTCCACCAGGTCCACTTCTCTCTGCCCCCACAATCCGCGTCCTAGTTCCACCCTGCCTCATTGGCACCAGCAGTTGGATTATTCCTCATCCTCAGTCCTCACCACTAGATCCCACCAATCAAACGCACGGCCATATGGAGGGGCTGCTGGTGAGCGCAGCGACTGGGGCATTGAAGCCCGTGCTGGGGAAGCTCGCAGCCTTGATGGGTGTCGAGTACGGGCGTTTCAAGCGGGTGCGGCGCGAGGTGCAGTCTCTCGCGGATGAGCTCGCAGCAATGCACGCATTCCTCCTGAAGATGTCGGAGGAGGAGCACCCCGATCCGCAGGATAAGGCCTGGATGAAGGAGGTGCGGGAGCTCTCCTACGACATGGAGGACAGCCTCGACGAGTTCATGCTCCGCGTCGACGACAGATCCGTCTGTCCTGAGGGCTTCATCAATAGATTCAAGAAGTTCTTGACCGAGGCTAAGACCTGCCGCCGGATCGCAAAGTCAATTGAAGATCTCAAGGCCCAGGCAAAGGAGGTAGGGGATAGGAATAGAAGATAGAGCAGTGAGATCACTATCATCAACGCAAGTAATGCGGTTGTGGACCCTAGAGCTCTTGCTATCTTTGAGGATGCTTCGAAGCTTGTCGGCATCGATGGGCCAAGAGATGAGCTGGATACATGGCTGGCCAGGGAGTATAAACGTGTTCCATCAGAACTCATTGAGGTGGTGCCGCCGAAGGTGGTCTCCATTGTTGGATTTGGGGGGATGGGAAAGACAACACTTGCAAACCAAGTTTGTGTGGAGCTAAAGAACCAGTTCGATTTCGACTGCTGGGCTTTTGTGTCTGTGTCACGAAATCCTGACTTGATGAAAGTTTTGAGAACAATTCTCAGTGAAGTAAGCAATCAACCTTATGCCTACACTGAAGCAGGGAGCATCCAACAACTCATTGGCAGAATCACTGATTTCCTGAAGGATAAAAGGTAAAGGAAACAAACTATTTATATAGTTTCTGATAACGCACACAACCAAAGTGAACCTCTTCTGTGACAGGAGGGAGTATCTTTGTTTGTTGACTGGTTAGGCTATTAAGTGCTAAGGGTGTAGGTCCAGTGTTTGATCCCCTAGCAACATAATTCTGATTTTACAGTCCATTGCAGTTGTAGGCCACTAGGCCCTGTCCATGAAAGTTTTTTTTTTTTGTGTAAAAGAAACATGCACAATGGTTTTCGCTCCCTCTGCAGTAAGCAGAGAAGGAAATTCACCACTAGGCTAGGAATCTCTCTTGATCCTCCTAACGGTATTGAGCCTCAGCCAAGTAAAACTAAATAAACTCTTTTTTTCCTGAATTTTTTTTACGAATATTAGTCTTCTTTTTGTACACATGAATTTGTGTAACTTTCAGTAGTAGTTTGAAATTTGAATTCCTGCTTCATGGGTATTTTCAATTTTCAAAACTTTGACCTTAATCTGTACAATTTTACATCGTATTTTCTTCTTTTTCTACAATGGAGATGAGGAAATGTGGGATCTTGTGTCATTATTCTTTGGACCAGTGGTTCTGTTATAACTAGGTTTATTAAGGAAGTATGTCTCATTGCCTTGCTTCGTACACAATTGGTTATTTTTTCTTACTTAATTTTTTAAAATGATTTGCAGGTACCTTATTGTAGTAGATGATGTATGGAAGATAGAAACTTGGAATATTATCAGGTATGCATTGTTCCCGGATAAAGATAAAAGCATAATAATCCCGGATAAAGAACCTAGCACAACAATCACAACAACACGTATACATGATGTAGCTAAAGCATGCTGCTCATCATATGGTACTCTTGTTTACGAGATGAGGCGGCTTACTCACAGCGACTCGAAAAAGTTGTTCCACAAAAGAATATTTAGCCCCAATTATATGTGTCCTGCACACCTCGAAGAAGTTTCTAATAAGATACTGAAAAAATGTGATGGTTTACCCTTGGCTATCATTTCCATATCTGGTTTGCTTGTCAATAAACCACAGACCAGTGATCAATGGAATCGAGTGCAGAATTCTTTTGGCCGTGAACTAGGAAGAAATCCAGAGGTTGATAATATGGTACAGATATTATCACTTAGTTACTTTGACCTTCCTCATCATCTAAAGACGTGTCTATTGTATTTAAGTACATTTCGAGAGGATTCTGTAATTGACAAGAAGCGTTTGATAAGGAGATGGATTGCGGAGGGATTTATTCAAAAAGAAAAAGAACATACCCGATATGAATTTTTTTCTCGAATACGCAGGAGAGCTGCGTATCTTTGTATTAAGAGGAGAAAAAAATGGTCCGATTACATCAGACAGCACCTCACCTAGACCATAGTGAGGGCTGCAGTAATTGATAGGACTATTACAGAAAAGGATAAGCTAGGACCTGACCTCATCCAAGCCTAAGCTTGCTCTACCAGTCTCCCCGGGAGCAAGGCAGCAAGCCCTTTAGCTCCAGAGAACATCCACATGAGGGATTCCTCCTTGAATGCCTGGATTGCCTGCTGCAAATTTGGGGCTATCCCATCGAAGACACATGCATTTCTATGTTTCCATAGCGTCCAGGCTCCGAGAATGCAAAGAGAGTTGAACCCCTTCTTATGTTGTTTCGGCATTTTTTTCCATGACCTTCTCCACCATTCAGCAAAGGAGCTAATGTGTCTGCGAGGTGTCAGGTGGGGTAAGTTCAGAGGCTGCAAGATAGAGAACCAAAACTGATGCGCGAACACACAAGAGGTGAGGATGTGCTGAACATTTTCTTCTTCTTGGTCGCAAAGAGGACAGCGCTCCGGATGAGGAAGACCTCTTTTTTGCAGCCGATCTGCTGTCCAGCAGCGATCACGAATTGCCAGCCATAGAAAGGTTTTGCATTTGCTAGGGGCCCAGGACTTCCACAGTCGCTTCCAAGGTTCAAAAGTGATGGGTCCAACGAAAAAATTCCTGTATGTTGATCTTGTAGAATAAATACATGAGGCTTCAAACTTCCAGTGATGCATATCGTCTGTGGTATTGAGCACAACAGCAGATATGGTGCGCCATAATTCAAAATACTCCCGAAGACCATGCCAGCTGAGTGTGTTTCGAATGTCTCTTACCCAAGTAAGATCCTGCATAGCCTCAAACACTGTTCTTGTTCTTCGTATTTTTGGTGGCACACGGCTGAACACATTCGGAGCTAGGTCCTCTAGACAGCATCCATGTAGCCAACAATCTGACCAAAATAAGGTGTTCCTTCCATTGCCAACTGTTGTGTTGACTGATAGTGCAAACATGGCAGTCGAGTTGGGATGTACCGGCACTTGTAGGCCAGCCCATGGCCTATTCGGGTTGGTCTTTTCAATCCAAAGCCAACGCATTTGGAGCGCCCATCCCATGATTTCCAGATTATGTATGCCTAATCCACCAAGATCAATTGGCCTCATGACCTTTTCCCATGCCACTAGACAGTTGCCCCCATTGGTGTCCTTCCTTCCCTTCCATAGAAAACTTCTCCGGATCTTGTCAATAGCTCGTATAAACCATTTAGGCACTTTGATAGCCACCAACAGGTAAATAGGTATGGCAGTGAGTACAAATCGTACTAGGACCGCTCGACCAGCTAGTGTCATCAGAGAAGCCTTCCATCCAGGCAATTTATTGGCAATTTTTTCAATCCAAGCGAGCAGATCACCTCTTCTCAGTCTCTTATCAGATATGGGTAATCCCAAATATGTGGTAGGAAAATTGGAAGTTGTGCACTGTAAGGTGTTGCTGACAATATCCACATTTTCACCTTCACAATGAATGGGAATTACACTCTTTTGTAGGTTGGTCTGTAGGCCTGAAACATCGCCAAACACTTGTAGGAGATTTTTTGTGAGCTGTAGGTCTACAGACCAAAACTGTGTTTGGCGATTGGGCGATAATCCTTTGCTTCCAAGGCTTACAATCGCCAATCAGGGCGAATGAAAAGTGCCACATCATCTGCATAAAGTGACAGTCGCTGACCAGTGGAGTGTAAAGGTAGTAGGAGGCCTTCCGATTCAGCTTTGATGAATAGGCTATTTAGAACGTCCATGACCAATATAAACAGCATTGGGGAAAGAGGATCTCCCTGGCGGAGGCCGCGCTGATGAGAGACTGTTGCCCCTGGCTCACCATTTAGGATAACCTGTGTAGAGGCTGTTTTGAGAAGGTTGGCGATAAGATTTCTCCAACCAGCACCAAACCCCAAATGTGCAAGAATTTCAAGTAGGAAAGCCCAAGCAACTGAATCGAAAGCCTTGGAGATATCAAGCTTCAAGAATAAACTTGCAATTTTTCGACGGTGGAGTACCTTGATTGTTTGCTGCACCAACATGAAATTGTCATGGATACATCTACCCTTGATAAAAGCGCTCTGGTTGGCTGCTACCAATCTGTCCAGAAGAGGGGCCAAGCGATTAGCCATCATTTTGGTCACTAGTTTTGCAAAACTGTGGACCAGACTGATTGGGCGATAATCCTTTGCTTCCAAGGCTTCCACTTTCTTAGGTATAAGGGTCAGGTAAGCTGAATTTAGGAGCTCCAACTTCCTGCTATCACCTTGCTGAAGACAAATTAGAGCTGCTATAAAATCACCTTTTATTATTGGCCAACATGCTTTATAAAAATGCCCAGTATACCCATCAGGTCCTGGCGCTCGATCAGCTGGTAAGGATTGGATGGTTTGCCAGATTTCCTCTTCTGAAAAAGGTTCGTCAAGAGCCGATAAATCGATCCCCGCTTGGTGGAAAGAAGCCAAGTCAAAGGTAACAGACCTGGTTCTTGCTTGTCCCAAAACTCCATCAAAGTACTCGAAGAGAACCTGCTGTTTGTCCTCTTGAGTAACAGCCACTCTGTCTCCAGCCACCAATTTAGATATGAAGTTCTACTTCTTACGAAAAACAGCTTATTTACTGAAAAAACCCGATATGAATTAGGTGAGAGGTGTTGCAACGAGCTCATCAATAGGAGCTTGATCCAAGCACAAGACCTAAACATGTATGGTGAGGTGACAGTTTGTCAAGTCCATGACACAATTTTGGATTTTATTATATCCAAATCTGAAGAAGAGAATTTCGTTACTATACTCTCTGATGGTTATCAAATGCCTGGTCCACATAGAAAGGTCTGCCGCCTATCCCTCCATTCTAACAGTGTAGAGAATGTTTCTCAGTTGAAAGAGCTGGACTTATCTCATATCCGGTCAGTTACAATTTTTACCTATGCTCCAAAAGCCCTACTTTTTTCATGAATTTCTGTTCATTGCGTGTTTTGGACTTGGGAGGGTGCGCTAAAGTGGAAGGTCGTCATCTTGCCAATATTGGGAATTTATTTCGGTTAAAGTACCTGAGTCTCCGTAATACAGAAGTTTGCGAACTCCCTGAAGAAATCAGAAAATTACAGCATCTTGAGACACTAGACATATCGATGGGGAAGTCCAGATTTTTTGTCTCTGGAAAAGAGAAATCCAAGAAATTGCCAGCAAGCTAGTATTGTTGAACTTCAAAGACTGGCACATTTGGTTTTAGACACAGGTGTTATGCTACCAGCTGGGATCAGAAGCATGAAAGCACTGGAGGAGTTAGAAAGTGTCGATGCATTCAAGCAATCAATTGACTTTGCACAAGATCTTGGCCAGCTGACATGTCTTAGGAGCATAAGCTTCCTTTTGGGTTGTAACGATTACAAGAGATTTGGTTCAGTGGGAAGCAGTTGCGAGGAGTATATGGATAGTATACTCTTGTCTCTCTCAAATCTAGGCAACCTTCGATCCCTTTCTTTCCGTGTTATCTCCGGTTGCTTCTCCCTGGGTACAGTAAGCTGTGCTCCACACAGCCTCCAAAAATTGGAAATCAAGATGGGTTTTATCTCCAAGGTTCCAAACTGGGTAAGATCCCTTGTCAATCTCCAAACTTTAGTTCTTTTTGTCCGACAATTCGAGGTGGAAGATTTCATGGCTTTTGGACGCCTCCCGGCTCTTGTGTTTCTTCATCTGATAGGTGATAGCACATGAATCTTTCTGTGGAAGAAGGTTCACCATCAGCGGTGACTATGGGTTTCACTGCCTGAGGCATTTTGACTTAATTTGGATGCGTCATGCTAGTGATGTTTGGAGTTGGAGCCATGCCAAAGCTTAAAAAACTTGCAATCATGTTCAGTCCAGAAAGGATGGCCCTAATGGGTACAGGAGATTTCCATTTTGGCATTGAACACCTCCCCAGTCTTGATCGAGTTGACTGTGTGTTCCTTCTAAGTGGTGATTCTGTAGTTGTCAGGACTGCTAAGACCCGGATGGGTAACATATCTTTCAGGGGGGATATGGACATAATACTAAATCAGGTGGTAAGCACAACCTGTGATCTCGAGAGAGCAGTAAGCTTCCATGCCAAGTCTCCCCAACTCAAATTCAGACATACCCATCTGTGGACGATAGAAGATTGACACGCCACCTTTCGCCGGCAGGCGGATCCTATTGCTCCCGGTGGAGGAAGGGTCGATGATTCCACTTGGTGAGAAGAAGGATCTTGAGTGGATGATCAGGGGATGCATTATGGTTTCACTTCGGTCCCTTTTCCACCGCTAAACCCTTCCCTTCTAGCAGGGTGAAGGTGTGGCTGCCCATGTCAAGTTTCTTCTCGAATCAAGAAGCCTGCACGAGTGCTATGCTATGCCGTACCGTGGGATACGATGGTTAGTTTTGCATCGAGACCAGCTTAGCTTGTCGAAACAAGACGGAATAGGATTTTAGAGCATACTGTAGCACGTCGATGAGCAAATCATACGAGAACAATGTAAGCGGATTCAGTTTGTTTTTTGTTTCTAATTTGAAATGATGCATTTAGCGCGTGAACAAACAATCTATTGACAATGGATGCGTGCATTTAGCAGAAAGGATCGGAGACGGTTTCTGATTCACGCAGCATTTTCATATTCTTTTTTTTGTCAGCATTTTCTTATTCATTGTGACCTGCATGGCTGGGTCCAAATATCGTAGATAATCTCTCAAAAACGATATCCTATCTAAATTGAGCGAAGGAACTACTAGACGTGGGAAGTGAAATTGTCTCATGTTAGTCTAATCCAATCCATAGTATCATGTCATGTTATCCAAATGTGCCATGTCATGTGAATAGATGATGATACAATCCTTTACAATGCATTGTATCATAGTGTTGTTTCATAGGAATCAAGTCAATTAATTAATGTACAAATTGTGTCTATATGTGACACCTTATTAATTACTATGATACTATTCATTGAGACTAGCCTTATTACTTTATAATAAAGTGAAGACGAAGCCAGGACATGTAATAAATGATAGGAGAGGAGGCGCGCGCCAAGTCCTCTGTTGCGCTAATTCGCTAAATCCAGTGCCTTCCGTTGGATACAACTCTGGGCTCAGTTTGCCTCCTACTAATGGCAAGCAAATACAACGGGACAAGCAAGTAACAACTGGTTGCAGAAATCAGTGTCGAAATCTGATATCCAGGCATGCAATTTTGCATGCTTAGAAACACAAGTCATGCCAAAAGTTAAAAAGAACTCTAGAAACAATTTCAACTTTGAGTTGCTGTATAATCTAGAAGATCTCATCTCACCTGGTAGCCAAACCATATGGTACAAGACATGGAGCGTTAGAGGATATCAACTATGCATCCAAGAACATAGATTTGTCTCTACAAGTATGATAAATTGATAATTTTCCTACAACAATACTACATACATGTTAAGGAAATCATATTCGCAGTTATCATCATGCATTCATGCCATACATCATCCTATGTAAATCCTAACTGCAATCTGCTCCCATGATGAGCCCCATCCACAACAAAGAAAAATCTGTCCTAGGGTCATACACCAGCAACATGGCCCCAAGAATCACTTGCCGCTTGCAGTTCCTTCCAAATGACAGAGAGGCTTTGAAAAGTCGCCACTTCCATTCTGATGTTTGACAGATGCGCTGCTGTAACCTGAATATGTAACTTTATGGGCATAAACCCAAGTATGTACAAAATCTAACAAACAGACACCTCCGCATATATACATTGCCGCTGACACCATGATCTAGAAAGTTAAGCATGCTGCATGTTAAATAGAATACTGACTGTACATATTTTCATTCAGTAGCGTCTTATACCACTGGCATCACCAATTCTTTGAGTTAGTTCTCTGAACTTTATCGTGGTACGCTGGGTAATACAGTGTCCTCGATATTTTGTAGACGAAGAATGGGATCAAAGCTGTGACCACAATCATTAGAGTCGATAACCAGTACAAAGGGCTTGATGCACAAGCTTCCAAGAAAACATGATATGCAGTGGTTGATATTGCCGGGGGAAATAGTCCATAGATAACCAGGAATGTGTACCAGATTAGTATGCTGCCCCAGATGACAAAATGCTGTATCCAGGTGAAATAGCTGATGTAAAGAGCCAGCTGGCAGTTCACAGTCCATACTACACAAGTGTACATGGTCACTCCAAGGATGTCAAACCCAGCAACTCGACCATCCTGTCGGACAGCCTGAATCAGAACAGCGTTGAGGGAACCAAAGTATATGATTACTGAACAGCACATCCCATTTAGCATCCAGCTGAGTATTCGGGACCAACTGAAGAATACATTATTCACACCATCTTGATGTAATGAAGGGACCTGTGATATGCACGGGAATTCAGAAAATGGTAGGAAGAAAAGAAATGAACCAATGAAATGCTACAAGCATATGACTCCAAGACCAATGTGAGCTCACATGTATAGCATAACATTACGTATGAATCTGAGAGATTACAAACCTCAAGACAAACACGGGAAGAGACATCCTTGTCAAAAACACCAAGGGCTATGACAGGGAGAGATGTGAAAGCAACATTATAGAAAGAAATGAACCAGTCATTGTATGCGGGCTGGGCGGAGAACATAGCATGTGCCTCGAACCAGAAAAGTGTGAAGCCAAACGTGATGTTCTTGAAGAAAAAATAGCATATCTGTTCATATCAGAAACAAAATGCAGACTGTTAAACAACAAGAGCTAAACTAAGAGCACCACAATAACATTAATGTTTTCTACTTGGTGCTGAATAATATGAAAACGGCATTACAAAGTTAGATATATTGCACATAGGAAGGTTGATATCTGGTATCAAAATGGCACAGAAGCATAGCCAGGCACACAAACAATATTCTTTTGGGAGGTAAAAGGAAATATGAAGAGAGACCTGATCATATCGTAAGGAAACCAATAATTTCTTTGCATTTTTTAGGTGAATATATGTTATAACACATTCAACTATAACCTCCAGTCCAAATTCCAAAACTAATGTTATTTTAGAACATGTACAATCAGTCTTTTTATATGTGACTGCTACACATACAAGTATTTGATTTTTAACATTAAAAGTATATTAGTATATTCGATTATCAAGAGTTCTTCTACACTGATAGAATTAAACATACTGCTAGGGTAACAAAATGACAGAAGCTGTGTCGTGGAGACCATGTCGATGCCCTAAATCTGAAGAAAATCAGACTGGATGGACTAGTTCACTGAAAGCAGAAGAGGCAGTGCTTTACCATAGCTGCAATCCGACGATAACACCAATGACCATGCACAAGAAGTAACCGCTCTAAGAAACGAAATTGAGCTATTGCAAAGTCACTCGCCATCACAGCCTATAATACAAAGCACTGTTAGATAACATAAAACAGATACAAAAAACCAGTGCTGTGTGCTAAGGAGGGAAAAAGGCATGAAGCTAGTATCAGTAAAACTGTTGAAATAAAAAAGAATGTTGAATGTAAGATTCCATTGGATATTTTTTTTTAGTTTCAATGCATAATAATAGCTCAAACATGAAAAATATGGCCAGGTGATTCATAAAAGTAAAAAGAAAAAAGTTGATAGAAAATGCTGCTCAATTCATGCATGGCAAAAAGTGCTATTTTCACAGCACAATATCTAAAAGGTACAAGTTCAGACTGGTCATGAGTTGCGAAGTCCTATCAAATGATCAGTAGCACTATCCTCAAATACAGCACATAACAACCTTCTTGAGGCAGCAGGGAACTTCCTTCTAACTTTACTTTCAAGCAAGTAATTTGGTTAAATATTGTAATTAAAAAGCAAGAATTATAGTTGTAGTTCTTTTAAGCCCATTTCAAGAATCAAAGCATAGGAAAAATTTATAACAGTAGGATCAGATAAGTGACAAGATCCAAAATGGAAAGTAGGGTAGAAGACTACAGACCTGCATTCCTTCAGCGCCACTTATTCCAACCCCAATGTCAGCCTCTTGTAGCATACCGACATCGTTTGCTCCATCGCCAATAGCTAGAGTAGTTTTACCTGTTCTATTTTTAACCAACCTGGTGACCTGAAACAGTACCAAGTAGCTATAGAATTTACAAACCAGTGCTTTCTGTTCTGGACAAATTTAAATTCATGCATGAAATTAGTCAAACAAATGCAATATCTCATGGTTGTTACTAACCAGTGCTTTCTGTTTTGGAGAAATCCGACAGCATAAAACAGATGCACAGTTGACTGCTAGATCCAGAAATGAGTTCTTAAGGCTGCTCGTGAGAGCATGTGTCAGAGCATTGCCATCAATGATAAGAGCAAACGAAGCTGAAGCTTTTTTCAGGGAAATCTTTGTCCTAGCATCCCGTAGTTTTCTCTCAATTTCTTCATATGGAACCTGTATGATAAGATACAAAAGGTTACAACAATACACAGTAGAGCATGCGTGACATAAACCGTTCTTATACAGCACATCTTAGGACTTTGCTAGCATTTCAAAAATGGTTTAAAATTCTGCAATTATTTATACATAGATGCAACCAAAAAGTATATCCATTTTGTATTTCATACCATTCTGTTTCCTTCTCCACTGCATCCCTCTGAAGCACTTGTACTTGAGTTATCCAGCGTGATAAATATTTCTTCCATCTCTTTCCTCAATAGGTTACATGAATAACTAGATACCAAGCACCAAACATACACTAAACTTTAATAAAGATAATGAGATACCAGTTTTTGAGATACATAACAGCATATCGAACTGACCCTATGTTGACAGCTGTCTCCAACTTGTCTCCAGTTAAAATCCAGATCTTAATTCCAGCTTGTGCAAGTTTGTGAATACACTCAGGAACCTGCAAGAACTTAGATTTGATACAAGCATTGAACATGTACAGTATAAGATCTGAACATTTGTAAAAAAGAATTTTCATCGAATATCAAAACAAGAGAACAAGCTATGTGGTAGACTATCTAGAAAACATACAAACTATGTCACCATAACAAAATACAACAACAACAGCATAGCCTTTTGTCCCAAGCAAGTTGGGGTAGGCTAGAGATGAAATCCAAAAGAAACAAGGATAAAAAAGACATAAAACGGCACGAGACCAAAGATAAGGTTAGGGGTAAACAAGAGAAGAAGCAAAGATCACGGTTCCGGCACGTTGATTGCTAGTCTCCAAGCGCTTCTATCTATAGCTAACTCCTTGGAGATATTCCATTCTCTAAGATCCCTCTTGACCGACTCGTGCCAAGTCAGTTTAGGTCGACCTCTACCTCTCTTTACATTATCTACCCTTCCTAGAACCCCACTACGCAGTGGCGCCTTAGGAGGCCTCCTTTGGACATGTCCAAACCATCTCAACCGATGTTGCGTCACCATAACAAAATAAAGCCAAATATTTTCTTTTTGCAGAGAACAAGAGAATCTGTTGCTCATTAGGCATGTCTAATGAATCAAAAATAGAAACAAGTATGCTTATTCAGATAAATATATCTTCTAGAAAATAAGAAGCACCAAGTAGCAGTCAACATACCCCGTTTTGCAATTTGTCCTCCACTGCAGTAGCACCTAAGAGAACCAAATCCTTCTCGATATCTTCTGATGCCTTCTCCACAGCTTCATCATGATCATTATGTACAGAATTCTTGGCAGCTGAGTACTTCTGATTCCATAGAGCATATTGTTCCTCATTAAGTTCACGGTATGCAAGTACCAGGGTCCGGAGACCTGCCTCAGAATACTCATTGATGTGACACTTCGTTTTGGCTAGACAAGCTTTTCCATTATCTTTGGAGAGCCTTTCGAATATTACACTGAAGCACAAAGATGAAAAGACAATGATACACATTTCAACAGAACTTGGAGAAAGCTTTAAAACATAGAATGCAAAATTGGCAACTCCAAACGGAATAGTTCAAATATGCTGCACAACTTTGCTAATACAATCATGATATGGATATGAAATAAGCTAATAAACAGTAATACATTGTGAAGCATAAAATATTTCCATCACATGTAAAAAGGTTTTATCAAACCTGTCAGCTCCTTTGCAGAACAGGAATAGCCGACCCTCTTCTGTCCTCACAATAACAGACATACGCTTACGAGCACTGCTGAATTCTAAGATGTTGAGTAATTTATAGGTTCTGAAATAAAAAAAATAGGTATCATGAAGGAGGCAATGTCGACCGTTTTGAAGGAGTAATCACTAAGAGCAATGGAAAAGATAAGCACCTATCCACCTTTCCACCAAAAACAGGATCATATTCATGCACTGATATGGTCATCTGTGTCCTATGATAAAATTCAAAACCAAACTCTCTTGCAGCTGTAACAAGAGCTCCTTCATCAGGAGACTCCGCTTCATAAGGCATACCGGCAGAATTTTTATCTGCCACAGGGATTGCAGTATGACAAACAGCTAGCACTCGGAAAAACATCTCTATAGTATCCCTAGAGCATTCTTTGGCCCATCTTCCATTCATCAGACGACCATCAGTGAAGTTAAATCCCTTGACTAATCTCTTGAATTCAGTACCATCTTTGTGCCCATTATTGGCAGTAGTTTCAGCTATTTCTCCATAAGACGTTTCCACTTCTGTAGGACCATTCCCATAAGCAACACCGGCAATAGAACATTTCAAGAACTCCATCGAGTTGCATGTTAATGTCCCTGTTTTGTCAGACAGTATAGTATGAACTTGGCCAAGTTCTTCATTCAAATTGGAAGTGCGAGCTCTTGCAGGTTTATCAGACTCTTCGCAATACATGTTCTGGTCTTGATTTATGAATGTGCTCTGTAACACCTTGACAATTTCTATCGATATATACAATGAAATCGGCACCAAGGTCACATACAGCATAAGGCTTGTGAGAAAATGGCAAATGGCTGCAAATGATGCTCTATTTGGATCAAAGAATATATTTGCTTGATCTGGTCTGAGGTACCATGCATAGTTTCCTGGACTTATCTCATGCTTTGTCTTCATCCCAAACACAATTGACCCGAACGTTGCAATAGCAAAGAGAATCACGAAAAGGAGATATATTATTTTATCCATTCTTCGTTCAACTGAGCTTCTCTTTGACGGTGGCTCCATTGCATTTTGCATCACCTTCGTATCATGCCCCGTGAATATTACAGTGCCATATATAGCTTGTATTGCGAAGTTTTGAGTCCCTTAGCAGGATCTGTTGCGGAGACAGAGGATATTGTTGTTCATTGTAGTACAACGTCCCTAAGAAAGAATACAGTTTCTCATTTGGATCCTCGCATTGAATGAAAGCCTTGAAGTTACGGAAGAAGTGTTCATCATTCAAGCCCATAGTCACATCTAATGCCTGTTTGCGCTTCAAGTTTGTCTCTCCGTCAAGATTCATCGTCTCAACATAGCAAATTCCATCGTCATAGCTAGACGAGAGAAAAAGAAGATCAGCAGGGAAGAACTCATCCTTTTTAACTTTAACTATATCACCAACTCGAAGCTTCTTCCATTCTGTCTCATGAAATGATTGGGTCCCATCATAAACCTCAACCTTCCTATTGTTCACTTCTACGTCCTGTGTAAAAGAAGAGGAAACAAGCTTAGTTCAGTAAACATTAAGAAAATAATCTGTATATGTTGCTGACAAATTACTTATACGAAAAATGTTTCAGTTCGAATTTCATAAACATAGCGGAAATAGCTTACATAGTTAATGTGTAGTAAAATCATGCAGGTTAATTAAAAAAATGTAAGCCTTGTACGAGTAACAGGGGATTCTTCAGTGCATATCCCAAAGAACATTTCACTACGGTAGGAAATGAGTAAGCAACTAAGCACAGCTAAAGGAACAGTAGTTACAAACCAACCATTCCCATTGTGCCACAGCATAGGCAGCTATTAATGCAAAGCCCTTGGATCACAGGCACGAAGACAAAAGTCTGGCCCTCGACAGTCCTGTGCACATAAAACATGCCATGATGGCAATGATAGCAGCTGTTTTTCAGTACTTAAATAGCAATTGAAATCTCCAACAACCTAGGGATCTCGACACTGTACATGTGTGAGCCTCGTAGAAGAAGATGACAGAGATTCATTTAAGCATTAAGCTATTATTAAACTGCATTTGCAAGTGTGCGAAATTGTTGTGTTCAGGAGACGGTACCGCCCATTTCAGGCCACAAGCAAGCAGCCATAGTCTCGTCCGAGCAGTTAATGTATGAAATCCGATCGACCCCCATTTGGTATTCGCCCGCCCCGATCCCGTCAAACCAAGCAAGCAAGCAATCCACCCAGCGGGTGGGCGGGGGGATCAGCACCCACCAGCCCCGATGCATCCCTGAACCCGTAGATTCTGAGAAGAGCATAGCAGAGCACTAGAGCAGAGCAGGGCAGAGCAGAGATGCGCGGCTGACCTGCTGCTTCCGTCGCCAGTCCTCGACGGCCTCCTTGGCCATGGCGGCGCTGACGACGACGACGAGCGGGAGCAGCACGGAGACGGCGCGGTAGGGCGCGAGCGGGCTGAAGGAGACGCAGGCGACGACGAGGAAGAAGCAGTTGGCGGCGCGGCGGAACTGCTCGAACAGCGACTTGGGCACGAAGCTCGCAGCCGTGTACTTGGTGGTCGAGATCGCGTTCCCCGGGTACGCCGCGCCGCCGCCTCCATCAGCCGGGAACGAGGGCGGCGCGTTGCAGCGGACCGCGCGGGAGAACCCCGGCGTCGCGGGGCCCGGCGGGAAGAAGGGGGCGGGAGCGGAGGCGGCGGAGGAGGTGGGCGTGGCGGCGGGGGTGCTGGCGGAGGCGGAGGCGGAGGCGGCGAGCTCCACGAGGGGGCGCTCGTCGGTGTCCGCGGCGGGCATGGTGGCCGGTGGCGGAGGCGGAGAGGCCGAGCGGGGAGGAGGAGGATCTGGCCTGTGCCTGTGGGTTTGGAACGGTTGGTGCGTCGTGGGGCGTGCCTGCTCTGCTCGACAAGCGCGTCGTCGTGTCGTGTGGTGATGTGCACGGGCGCGGTGGAGTGAGAAGTGGTGGTGATGGTGTGTGGTGCGCGGCGGGCAGGGGCCGACCAGACGCGGCCGGGCGCGGTGGGGAACTGTGGAGTCAGGTGAGGTGGGACCGCGCGGGGATGGGGCCGGGGGCGCTTTCGATTCCGAGCCCGCAGCCACGTGGCGTCCACGCGCTTGTACTGGCTTTTTCTCTTGTGGGGTTTTGCCGTCTTCTTTCTGCTCTTGCTCAGAAAGGAGAAGACGTGTGGGGCCATATTCCAATGGCGTCCCATTTTTTCACTTCCTTGGGGTGTCACCGCGAAACCGGCTTCGAATCTAGAACAACTTCGAACTCAAGCAAAGCAATCGATCGATCTTTGAATGCAGGAAACAAAGGGGTGTTTAGCCCGTGTTTATTTCCAAAATAAATTTTTTCATCCATCATCTCAAAGAAAAATTTTAGAAGAATTTTAGATACATGGAGTATTAAATGGAGACGAAATAGGTGAAAAGTTACATGGATAGACTGTAAATCGCGAGACGAATCTAATACGCCTACTTAATCCATGATTTGCAATAGTAATGCTACAATAAACATCTACTAATTATGGATTAATTACCCTCTAATTATTTCATTAGATTCGTCTCGAGATTTCCAAACGAGATCTGTGATTAGTTTTATTATTAGTTTACGTTTACTACTTCTAATGGGTAAGATTCTTTCCCAAATTTTTTTTGCCAAAATCTTTTCGGAAACTAAACTCGGATGGAAGAGGGTGTAGAGCGAAACTTTTTGTATTTGATCGTATACAGAAAAACATAAACTGACACGGTTTTCTAGGTGAAAGATGTTCACCTTAGAAAAGGCCCTGTTTAGTTCGAGGAGAAAAAATAAAGAATGAAAAAAGTTTATATATTGGAAGACGTGCATTGTGAGAAAGGATATGAAAATCGATAGAGAAACTTTAATGCATTTTAAGGCCTAAACACGGCCAAACAGAATCATATGGGCCTTCTTAACCGCATCATATCTGAACGGGAGACTTCTACGGGTTCCATTAGTGAAATGGAAAATCGATAAATAGAGTACGTCCAAGATTCAAATGCTCGCTCAAGTCGATTAAAACGTTCGTACTTGCTCAGGGCCTGATTAGATGTAGTAATGTTGCAGAAATGTGGTACTTTGAAACAACGGTGGTTTTCATGAAAAAAATTTGGTACAATATAAGAACGTCTAAAAAACCAGGAAGGAAAGATATGTTCAGGGTATAAAGTCTTATAGCAGTACAAAGCTATCAAAAAAACGTTTGATAGCTCTATTGCACGTTTTGGTGAGTGGAACGTTTTTTTTTCCAATCAATAGAGCTAATAAAAAAACGTTTTAAATTGACTAACTGGAACGGATTCCACTTAAAAAAACTGATTTGAAAGTATTGGGGAAATATGAAATACTTGCTTCACTTGATCTCAAAGTTATGTGTGGTGTGTGAGCGAGAGGGACCAATCTCACCGGAGTTGGAACAGGAGAGTCAAGATTTGAGTTAAATATACAATTCAGCTAGTAAAGCAAAATTAAATGACGAGTATGATACAGGCACTACCGAAAAACTTCACATTTGTCCGCGCATGTTAGGGCGTGTTTGGCAAAACTCCACTCCATAAAAAACAGCTCCACTCCATCAACTCCATTATTTTGCAACTCCACTTCACTAACTCCAGAAAAATATAGAGTTGTTTTACGTGTTTGGCTAACTACAGCTAGCTCCAGAAATATGAGAACTTGTTTTACGTGAACGGCCTATTTGCCCTTTGTAAATTGGGAAATTTGTCTGCAGCACATCGTCAAAACGCACATTTGTACAGCACACATCGCAAAAGCGGAATTTGTCCTCAGGACACTGTGAAAACGTCGTTTTGTCTACAACACACCCTCGTCCACTAAAGAAATCATTTCCAACTCAGAGGAGGGGTAAAAAGACCATTTTGCCCTCCGGTAGAGCCCATATGTCAGCTTCTTCGCTCCTCTTCATCCTCTCTTCCCCTTCGGCTCCCGGAGGCGCTATGCTGGCGCTGCTCTGCTCGACTGCTCCGCTCCGACCGACGCCTCACGTGGCCCCTGTGGCACTTGCTCTCGCTATCATCTCCTCCACGCTTGCTGATGCCACGCGCTATCAAGATCTCCTGCAGAGACGGTGGCGACGCCGTCCTCTTTACCAACGCTGAGGAAAGAGGCATCTACAACTTCGCGGCGCTCGGCTTCGTGCTCAACACTGGCGCGGAGCAGGTTGCCCTCCATGCGAGATGTAGTGCAACTAGCCGTCATTGAGGGAACGGGGTCGTGGGGGCAGGGCCGCCCGCAGCTCACGCTCGCCGTTGTGGCGTGCTCCTCCTTCGCAAGCGCCGACAAGCCTACACAAGTCGCGTTGTTGCTCTCGCATGCCCGGATGCCTCCACCGGTAGCCGCCTGCGAGGAGCTCGTCGGGGAGGCGGAAAGGCACACAAGCTGCGCTGGCCGACGATGTGCCGATGTAGTCCTATTGCTATTCAGAATGGGGCGAGAGAAACGAGTTGGAGTATGACATGTGGGGGCCGGTTTGCTTGGGCAAAATTGTCCTTTCAGCCCACTGTATCTCTTTTCGGCCTCCCAAATCTTTATTTTAATCCAAACAGTGTGTTGGAGACAAAACATCATTTTTATGGTGTCCTAGACACAAATTCACCTTTGACGATGTGTGCTGCACAAATACATGCTTTGGGAGTGTGTTGCACACAAATTCACCTTGTAAATTGGTCCACATGTCAATCTCTACTCCTTTCTCCCGTCCTCGTCCTCTTCTTCTCTCCTCTTTTCAGGGGAACATGAGGATAGCGATGGTTTGTTTGGTCGTTACACATGCATGATACATATCTCAAGGAATTACATCGATCGAATTCGGGTGCTTATAGTTATAGCTATGCGTCCAGACGGACCAGGTACATTCAGATCCTCTTTTTTTTTCATGATACTGTCGTACATCATCAACAAAAAGCCTGTAGCCTGTAGGAGAAGGAAGAGCGCCGGCGACGGTGGCCTGCCCCGGCAGGCCACGGTCTGATGCTATCCAGAGATCTGTAAGAACCCTCCTTCTCCGACGAGGTGCAACGACACCTTCAGTCAACAATCCCGCACGCAGCACCAACTCGTGATTTCTTTAATCGAAATCGAATCAAAAATTCAAAATCCCACTGCATTACATGGCACAGGATGGTCGCTGGAGCTGTGGAGCAGTAGCAGCGCGTCCCCGTAAGAAGCAACAGCGTGCGCGCCGCCTCCCAGGCCATTGTGGCGAGCATGGAACTGGAACCGAGAGGGCGGCGCTATCCCTCCACCGGGGCCATCCAGCTGCCGGCCAAGCCACCCCCACACAGAGGGGCCTTCTGGCTTCTGTCGGCGAGCACGCGGTCGACCACCGCGACCTGCTGCTCGCGAACGCCGTCCACCACCTCCGGATCCTCCCCGACCCGGCCTCGCGGACGCCCTCCACCAGAGCCACCTCGCCGCCGCCCAGATTTGGAGGAGGAGCACGGTGGGCATAGTCGCACAGGCAACTAAGAACAACCCGAACGAGAACCTCAACCAGCCCACGGCGGAGGCGCAGCACCGGCGATCAGGTCAGCGCGGCTCCATCCCCGGTCCTTGGCGGAGGCACAGCGCCGGCGAACGGTGGAGGCGTGGGAGCGCCGCCCGAAGGGAAACAGCGAAGAAAAAGAAAAGGAAGGGGGGCCACGGCCGACGGGAGGAGCACTGTTTCTTTTTTTTTTCTGCTTGAACCCGTACGTTGTATAAACGATGCAATGGTGGGTAAATAATCCCCAACTCCATGAGGAGGTTTGGAGCTGATATTTTCGAAGCACCCTTTGAGGTACCTCAATAAAAACATGGAGTTAGCCTTCAACTTCACGTTTTTTTCTAGAGTTTTCGGATCTAGAGTTTTTAGAGCTGGACGCGTTTGGCAGAAAGTTTGTGGAGTAGAGTTGTTAGAGTTGGAGTGAAGCTCTCCCAAACACGCCCTTAGTACCGGTTGTTAAAAATCTAATACTAAAACGGTATGGAGGTATTTTAGTATCGTCTCCAAACTTTGAAAACCCTCAGAGCCATTTTAGTACTGGGCCATAACACCATTTGGTGCTTAATGTCACGTTTTAGTACCAACCAATGTTACTGACCGGTACTAAAATAGTGTGATCAGGCCAGTACGAAGGGGTGACATCAGTACGGTACTAAATGGCCTAGATGGATTAATTCAAAAGGAACTTTTTTATGAAAAGATTATTCAAAAGGAAAATATCTCTCACTCAATCACAAATGATGCATATGTGGGATAGTAAGAAAGTTACATGCGAGGCTAGAGGTCATGGGGTCGAATCCCCACAGCTACGTACACGCATTTGCGCGTGAAAAAATCGCATGACCTGTGACCTGATGAGGCATTGTGCGTGTGCAGGCCTACTAAATAGCGTGCACATTTGTGCCGGTTGGGCTGACCGGTATTGATGTACCTTTTTCCAGTCGTGAGGTTTTTTATCCGATAACGTGGGGTTTGAAACATCAAGCATAGGTTGTGCATTAGTCATTTGATCTCGATTAACACCAGTCTGAACAGTCGTTGCATGCCATCAAATCCACGAGTAATGCAGCATTGTTATGAACGAATTGCACGAACAACATATGCACATTTAATGAAATATGCACGTGTCCAGCTAGACGTTTATAACACAACATCGTATTCAAATCATCATTTGGCGGCATCACGTAGCTTTAACATTTAACATACTGAAAATAACATGGCAGTAGCAGCTAGAAGTTCATCATATAACTGAATAGCTTAAACATCTCATAGCTTATAAACATCACATAGGTTAAACATCACATAATTACTAAATAACTTAGACAAGTTCAACATGAGTAATGAACTAAACTGAGTTAAACATAACATGACAATAGTAGAACGATGCAACCTAGTGGACAAAATGGTGATTCGTTCCTAATGACTCGCCACTTACATCACCAGATCTGCTTTGTGGCGGCGCTTACATCGCTGCCATCGCACTTACAGAACCTCCATTGTTCCCACCATGACGAAGGAGGTCATGGTCGAAGAGCAGGCAACTACGGCGGGTAGTTATATACCGCCACACCAAAATGCGTGCAAGAGAGTCATCAGCGGCCATGTATGCAGCCACCATAGCGGCGGATCTGGCACACGGCTGAAGGGCCTCTTCCCTCACCATGGCTCCACCAACGTCAACGGCGACGAAAATGAATTTGGCCACTGAATCCTTCCTAACGTCAGCCGATAGATCCATGGCTTCATGAGTGGCCCTATACGCAACCCTAGCCCTGTACAACACAGTACCAATTAATAGAAATGAAGGTCATTATCACTGCTTCAACTTCTTATGCAAGATGAAGCGGTTTGCAGACACGTGCCGAGATGAAGCGGACACGTGCCAACGAAAAATATAACCACTTCGAATGAACTAATATACGTGTATGGTTAGAATGAAGAATTATATGTGTCTGTTCTATTCTGCACCGGTACATTTACTTAAACGAGCCGGCTCCGGAAGCCCACCAGCACATTTGAGGGCCTTTTTCATGCTGGCACTGTCCGCGCCAGTTCAAATGAGTTAACTGCAGTGGTGTGTTGGACCGGCACATATGGGAAGGTGCGGATAATGGTCTCTGTCATAGTACCATGCCACCATCCTCTGTATTCTACATGAACTCGATCGTCCCCGCCGCGACGCTTGGCAACGCGAACAATCTCCACACGACACATGTACTGATCACACTAGCTCAGGTTAGGGGCAGGAATGGTGGACATTTTGTGACGTCGTTGGGAGGGTCAGGGAGCATAGTGGACAAGATGGGCGGGATGGCTTCACATCGAATACGTATCTGTTGGCACTCCTTAACGTCACGTTGTAGCAACACTTTAAGAGCGCGAAGATATATCGTTGTATGCAAAAGGATTCTGCAAGTGCACAAAATATATCTCGTTGTAGCACTTCACCTAGGAAGTTATCCCAGGGTATCGTAATTATATTTTCGCAGGGAAGAAGAATGGTTAAAGTGTATTGAAGAATGAAATGATAAATCTTGCCAGAAATATCAAGCCACAAAACCCAGGGGGCACAAACTCCAAGGTTTGGGTATAATGGTCAAATGAATGACCGGATAGAAGGTCTAAAAGACCAGCGACACAGGAGCACCTAATTCTATAGAAAAGGAAAGACGTTGGGAGATACCGGACGTAGACACTTCCTAACTCAGAGTGAAAGGCACTCTAACATTAACCTAGACTCTAGCTTAGATACTGGGAACATAGCTCGCTTCGACGGCTAGAATGGGAGAACCTCAGAACAGGATGAGAGGGGGGTTTTCCGGGCTCAGCACTACTGTTATGAGTACACCCGAACGTGGTGGACTACGAAGGACGGACAGGGCTGTCACCACCTGCCGCCTACCACTGCAGTTCCGTGGGGTGCAACACACTTCCTAGTTAATCAACAAGCCAGACACCACGTCTGCACTCGATGATTAAGATTTCTCTTGAGGCCTGTCAAGAGAAATCCCCGTCTTCCCTAAGGCGTCTTACGGCCCGGTCAAGGCGAAGCAAACCCGCGAGATAAAACCCGGTAGAGCTAAACTAAACTCTACACTAAGACTAAAGGGGGATAAAACTTTACTCTAAAGAGAGCAAGATCTTTACTCTAAAAGAAGAGCAAGACAGAAAGGTAAAAGATAAACTTAAGCTCTGAAATAAGAAAGTAATTGTATTGATAAACTCTTCAAATGAAGGAAAGGATACAAGAGCTTTACCAGAACTCCGAAGACTCCGAAGATCCAAGTTAAGCTCGACTCGACTCTACTCCCAACTCTAATCCTAATCTAAGAAATGGAAAAGATACAAGAACTCCCTTCAAGTATAGACTTGAGAAGTGTGGTGTGTGTCTCCCAAGGTGGATGAGAGCTCCTTTTATAGCCTCTAGGGGGTGGATCCAGCGTCATTAGCAAGCTAAGGACCTGCTTAGGCTTCACGCGAAGGAGGAAGCGTGGCAGCCACAGAAGGAGGCCGGTCGGCCTCATCAAGGCCGGCCGGCCTGGTCCTGGTGCCAGTTGGCACCGACCTTTGCTGGAACGGTCCTGATGCTCTCCTGAAGTCGGTATTGGTTGCGTTTAGTTAAGGCTGTCCGAGAATCTTAGGTTGGTGGGCCCTTCAATCCATGTGTTTCCCACTCTAGGCCTTTCAGGTCCTTGGATCAAACCGACATCAAGTGCACGTCTCCTGATCACCTTGGATACTTAACTTGGCTTGTGGATCAGTGACGTGGCCAGACCTGGCCAGGGGAGGCCGGTCAGCCTAGGATAGGTCGGCCGGCCTGGCTTTGTGCCAGGTTTGGCCCTGATTTCTCCTGGTTTGTCCTGCAAGCACAACTCATCCAAAACTTGTGGAATTTGTGAATAAAAAAATATTTGTGTATGGAACATGGTATGATCATCCTCATTTTACCGAAATGTTGACGGTCACTACAAGGTTATAATGGCCGTCAACACACCCCCAAGCTTAAACTCTTGCTCATCCTCGAGCAAGGCTAAAACTCTAGGTTCGGTGGGTCAGGAGTTGCTTCAATGT
The DNA here is from genome assembly GCA_015476505.1 of Urochloa ruziziensis. NCBI lineage: Eukaryota > Viridiplantae > Streptophyta > Magnoliopsida > Poales > Poaceae > Urochloa > Urochloa ruziziensis. The sequence goes on from CM027124.1 coordinate 42,237,213, forward strand.
ATATACGCTTTAGGTACCTTGTGCTCAAGCCAAAACTCAACGAATCATTTGAATAAGTTGGCATAAAAGAGAACTCATACCATGGTTCAACGTGGGGCTGCATAACTTCATGTCCTGGGCTGTTGAGAGCATGAACGATCATTTTCAAAGTATTTCTTGCAGCTTTTTAGGTTCCATCTCGGAGATATGAAATTTTTTCAAAAGATGGTTTGAATCATTCTCCGACGGTACTCTCGAGTCACTCAAGGTGTTTAATCCTCACTTTTGGTCAAGAATGACCAACTCCTCCTATTCTAAGGCTGAAGTGGAGTTTATAGGAAGGGTCAAAGAGGCATACCTTGGTCACTTGTGTTGTCGAGTCGAAGAGTGGTTCGCAAGCGATGGCACTCGTCAAATTGCGGTCTTTGGAATTCATGGGTTTTCAAGTGGAGAGGGAGAAGTTGTTTATGCTCAAAGGTCTTGGGACTCCTTATTCTCTCTCTCATAGTTTTGAGATGCCCTCTTTTTTTTTCTGTTGGAGCATTGTCTCCAACTTTTCTATTTTTTAATGCATCTCTTCTCTCATTTTGGTAACAAAGAGGATTTCTTTGTATGGAGTATTTGGGGACCTTTCGGATAAGCTCGGTGATGGGGATCTTGCGAGTGTATGTCAGCGACGGTGGACATCAACCCTGGAGCGAGAAATTGATTAGTCGGACATCTTTGAGGCTATTAATGAGGTGGATGGAAAGACCGGTAGACGACAAGTGCCTTCTGCAAGCGGACTTCACCATTCGACAAGACTCAAAGAAACTCAAGATAACATATGGTAGCTCATGAAATGTAACCATTTAGGCTCTGGATAGGACATTTAAACCATCGGAGAAGATTTACCATGTAAATTGTTTACAAAAACTTACGAGAGGTTGCTTACTAAACATACAGTTATACTTCGAAGCAAACCATATCTAAACTCATGACAACTTAGACAATGAATATGTGATCTACTCCCACAATTTAGTCATGATGGATCCTTAAATGCCAACGAACTCAAATACTCAAAAAGTAAAGGATTAAGCACAGGCACTTAGAGGGCATAAACGGAGCAACCATTCATCATTCCCAAGGTTATCAACCATACTTCCATACATAATGACTTTTTGGAGCTTTTATTCAACATTTATTTATCACTCTATTTATTATTATTATTATTATTATTATATATATTATTATTATCACGATAAGGCAAGGAAAGGCAAGGTAAGGCAAGGCAAGGCAAGCGGGGGTACTTTCAAACTTACCAGGGACTCCCTCAAGCTTCGACGAAGCTCACTGGTAGTACTGGTTGGGGTCGTAGTGCATGTAGCTGAAGATGCCATCAAGGTCGGTCTGGAGGGATGTGGTCATCCCCCAGTTCTGCTGGGTGAGGTCGGTGTTGTGCGCGAGGTCATCGCTGATCTGCTGTTGTTGTAAGCTCACCGTGTCCAGCCTGGCATTGAGCTCCGAGATTCTCCAGGCGACTGGGTTCTCGTAGTCATACCTGGCGGACGCAGATGGTCCGACTTGCGGTCCTGTCTCCTGGCAGTAGTCGAATGTTTCCTCAAAGTTCATATGGGCAGTGGGATGCTCGGCCTGCTGCTGGTGGTGGTACTCGGGCTGCTGCTGCTGGTGGTACTCGGGCTGAGGTGCGGTAGATGTTCCGGCTCCGCTATCGTGCCTGGCGCGCCTGCCATGTGTCATGGGTCCTGCGACACTGTGGCGAGCGGGTTTCCTTCTCCTGAGCTGCAAGGTTAGACTTTTCACCGATTTCAACGAAAGAGCCGGGCATGGAAGCTCGACTTCATCGATGAAACTGGGGTAGCACATAAAAAGAGTATGGCCAGGGCCTTCACGAATCAAGTGGCCCTAGGTAAAATGGTCTAAACCGATGCAAGATTGATACTCCTGTGAAGTGGGTAGGAAGGAAACTTGAGCGCCCCTGCAAAGCACCAACATGGGTGGCAATGCGGGTGACCAGCGAGGTTATGTCAATCGTGGCTCGGCCAGTGACTAACCTTTGCCAGTCATCGAGCATGCTCATGACAGGCGAGAAACGAATTTTCTTCACCATGGCATAAAGGCACTCTAAATCAGGCAAAAGGCAAAGACGCAAATCAGCGCGCGGATGGACCACCATGGCGATCCATTTTGCCAGAAAGCGAAGCGTGGGGTTATGGATAGAAGTGATGCTGTTTTTCCTAGAGAGAGGCTCACTTGTGATGCTATCCCGACCATTGGGCACGGTTGTACCGGTGGTTAGTCACCAAAAGGTTAGCGTCAATGATGCATCTCTTGTGGAAACCAAGAGCCTCACTGAGCTGTTTCGGACTCAAGATAAAATCCTCATTGAAAAACCGAAAACGGATGTTCGTCTCATTGGGAAGAACCTCAACTTTCAAACTCATCAGAAACTCCATAGTCAGAAAATGAGAACCTGTTTCTGAGACGGGGTAGAAGTTTTGCCATCCGGCATTGTTGAATGCCCGTTCCATGTCTCCCCCGAGACCGGTCTTGATTAGCAGCATGGCGTCGAAGTACTTAGCGTGGCTGAAAATGCGGTTCTGGAGCTTGTCAAGCGTCGCTCTTCTTCTTCGGTCCTGGTGATGATGTGCTCAGCCCGGGTCATGATACGGATACGGAGCCTGTTCCGGGGCACTTCTTGCCTCTCGCTCTCCTGGGACACTATGTCCTGTTGAGATGAATCAACAGACATAGTTTCCCGGGAAGCAGAGGAGCTTCGGGATCGCCCTGAACTTGATGAGCCTAGCTTGGTCACCACTCCCCGTGCCGTCGCTTTTGCCTTGGTCCACATGATTCCTGCAAAAGATTAGCTCTACAATACCCGAAGGAAATCAAGGGTTAGGCAGTCAGCGGTTAGGCGTTCTTGTGGGAGATTAATCACCACAACTCGGTTAGTCGTTCTTGTGGGGAATCAACCACCACAAACGTTCTCGTTCAGCCGAAGGGGTTTGCTCTCACAAGAATTTAAAGATTAATTTAGCAGAATTTTCTTGTGGTTGCACTCTAATCTTGCTTAGAGATTTTGAGATTTTAGAGCAAGGGAGAAGTGCAGCGCTGAGGATGCTTGCATACCTGCACTTGGGGCGAGTTGATGAAGAGCTGAGCACCGGCTTTTATAGAGGCGCGGCAGGGGGAGGCCGGCCGGCCTGTGTGAGGCCGATCGGCCTGCACATGGCACGGCTGGTGCCCATCCCGTGCGTCGGTGGTCTCTTTCCTGTGCAACGTGCTCTGGTAGGTGAAAATGGGACAGGAGCGGTGGAGGGAGGCCGGCCGGTCTGCATGGGGCTGATCGGCCTGGTGGTGGCTCCAATTTTCTCCATCCTCCTCGTGTTGTGCCCATGCACGATTGCTGGTTGCCTGCTCTGGCGATCTGGCCATGGTTGATGACAAGTGGGGCCGGCCGGCCTAGAATTTTGGCCGAATATATATATATATATTATATGCTAAACAATGCATAAAAAATATAGATGCAAGTTTCGAAAATTAAACATGCCATGCTAATTGAACGAATTAAAATGCAAGGAAAGGGAGAACCTATTCTATATGCAATGCATGGATACATACCATATACCTTATGGCGAGGGCTCGAGTTTTATGTCCTGAGCGGAACTCTCCGATTCTTCGTTCGGGACTGCTTTTACCCTCCATTCCTTTCGGATTGGACGGGACTTGGATTCAACCTCTTTATCGCGCTTTGCTTGCTCTTCCAGAGCTTTGGCTCTCGATATCCTTCGCCGTGCATGATACGGTCATGCCTTTCTTTTCTTTGGTGGCGAAGGCTTCCACCATCTTCATGAGTGATTCTATAGTTGGCATCCTGGGACTTCTGGGTATGATTTCTCCGACCATATTGACTTGTTGAGGGGTCTCTTTAGGACGGAAGGAGAAATTTTCGGTCTCTCCGTTGATCCTGAGTTGAATGGTCCCTTTCCCCACGTCGATGTTTGCATTCGCAGTACTCAAGAACGGTCTCCCAAGAATGAGAGAGTTCTTTGCTTCGGCTTCCATGTCAAGAACAATGAAATCCACAGGGACGAAGAAATCCTTGATCTTGACCGGAACATTTTCTGCGACTCCGTGGGGTAGCGGACCGATTGATCCGCTAGCTGCAAACACATGGGCGTAGAGACAAGCGAAATGTGTTTAAGGTGGTCGAAGACTACCTTAGGCATCACGCTGACGCTCGCCCCCAAGTCACATAGGGCATTGTCGAAATCTTGGCCTCCAATTGAGCATGAAATCGTGGGGCAGCCAGGATCTTTCTTCTTCTTAAGGTGGGTCCCGAGTATAGCGGAGCTGCACTCCTCGGCTAGCTGTACCATCTCCCTCATGGGTAGAGTCCTCTTATTGCTAAGTATATCCTTGATGTACTTGGCATATGTCGGGACCTATAAAGCATCAAGAAGTGGCGTATTTGATGTATACCTTCTTGATTACCTCGACGAACTTGTCAAATTGCTCGTCGGCCACCGGTCTTCTCCTCGTTCTGGGAACGAGAGGAAAGTAGGATCACAGCTGTCGCTAGAGGCTTTTGGTGCCTCGTTCCCCTCCTTCGAGACAGGGATGGGTTCCTCGTCGTCCTCCCCTTCGGCAGGCTAGCTCGGTGTCACTAGCTTTCTTCTGTTGGGTACCTGCATCTTGAGGATTGGGTGGATCCCGCGTGGACTTACCAGTCCGCGTGGTCACCTGCACTAACATTTTCCTTGAATGGAACCTCCGGTTGCTGGGAAGCTTCCCCGCGTTGGGGTTAGGACAAGATGCGGCCAGCTGAGCTACTTGAGTTTCAATCATTTTGTTGAAGCTCATCTGGTTCTTAACAACAGAATTAAAAGCTTATATCTGGGAGGCCATTGACTCCATAACTTTATCATTAGCGAGAAATTTCTTGCTAATGCTATCGTTAATTTGCTTTTGGCCATACTAGATATCTTTTAACGATGACTGAAAATCGTTGTTAGAGCTATTACCTTGCTGTTGGCCGAAGGGGAAGTTGGGCTTGGAATTCCAACCTTGTTGAAGACGGAAGCGTGAATTGTTGTTGTTTCCAATAAAGTGGGCTTCCTCTTGCGTCATCGGGCAACTGTCACCTGAGTGTCCTGCTTCTTCACATGTTTCACATGTGATTCTTTCCTCCATGATTTGATTCATCTCCTTACCAGGAGATTTCATCCTTTTCAAGAGGAGGTCCATCTTAGCTGCCAGCATGTTGACGACGTCAATCTGATGTACTCCCTTTGTGCGGGGAGCTTGTCTCTCTCCCACCCAACTCTGGTGAGAGGATATCTTTTCGATCAATGCTTTCGCTGCGTCTACATCAAGCGAGAGGAAAGCTCCTCCCGCAGCTGCATCCTAAGAGCTCTTGCGATCGACGACTCAGGCTGTGGAAGAAGTTTTGAGTGATCAACCAATCTTCCACACCATGGTGAGGGAAAGCTGCAATGTACTCTTGCAGTCGCTCCCAAGCTTCTGGGACTGACTCTCCGTCTAGCTGCTGAAAACCAGTGATTTTTCCTCGGAGGGCATTGGTCTTGCCCACCGGAAAGTACTTGGTCAGAAATGCGTCTACGCAAGTCTGCGAACGTCCTTCAAAAGATGCCTTGTTGGTATAGAACCACTCCTTGGCTTTCCCAAGGAAGGAGAATGGGAAGAGTTGTAGGCGGATGTTGTTGATCGGGTGTGCCATTGGGATTAATAGTGCTGCGCACCTCTAGAAAGTTCTGAAGGTGAGCGTTAGCGTCCTCAATCGCCTTTCCATAGAAAGGGCTGGCCTGGACCATGTTGACCAGACCAGATCTCAGCTCAAATGCACCTTCCTGTGCATTCGATAGTCCCGAGAAGTTACTGCTTGACGGGGCTGAGAACTCATGGAGTGTCTTCTTCGGCTGAGCCATTGTCTCTGGTGACTCTGGAGCTGAAGAGTATGATGAGCCTGAATCTGGTTCGGACTCGGAGTTGGATGACGACTCGAATGTGTTGCTTGAGCTGAGTGAAATCTGAGGAGGAATGTATCTCCTTCGCACTACTCTTCCAATGCGTTCTGGATTAGGATCAAAGTTTGATGGTAGGTTGAAACCAGTCATGCACTACCCTGCAAACACATCAAAGATAGACGAATATTGCAGCGGTGAGGTCACTAAGGTTAGTGGTTGGTAAATATGTAAAGATTATCAAATAATTCAATAATACTTTAGCCAATTGCTTCCCCGGCAACGGGGCCAGAAATGCTTGTTGGCACTCCTTAGCGTCACGTTGTAGCAACACTTTAAGAGCGTGAAGATATATCGTTGTGTGCAAAAGGATTCTGCAAGCGCACATAATATATCTCGTTGTAGCACTTCACCTAGGAAGTTATTCCAGGGTATCGTATTTATATTTCCGCAGGGAAGCAGAATGTTTAAAGTGTATTGAAGAATGAAATGATAATCTTGCCAGAAATATCAAGCCATAAAATCCATGGGGCACAAACTCTAAGGCTTGGGGATAATGGTCAAATGAATGACCGGATAGAAAGTCTAAAAGACCAGCGACACAGGAGCACCTAATTCTATAGAAAAGGAAAGAGGTTGGGAGATACCGGACGTAGACACTTCCTAACTTAGAGTGAAAGGCACTCTAACCTTAACCTAGACTCTAGCTTAGATACTGGGAACATAGCTCGCTTCGACGGCTAGAACGGGAGAACCTCAGAACGGGATGAGAGAGGGGGTTCTCCGGGCTCAGCACTACTGTTATGAGTACACCCGAACATGGTGGACTACGAAGGACGGACAGGCTGTCACCACCTGTCGCCTACCACTGTAGTTCCGTGTGGTGCAACACACTTCCTAGTTAATCAACAAGCCAGACACCACGTCTGCACTCGATGATTAAGATTTCTCTTGAGGCCTGTCAAGAGAAATCCCCGTCTTCCCTAAGGCGTCTTACGGCCCGGTCAAGGCAAGCAAACCCGCGAGATAAAACCCGGTAGAGCTAAACTATACTCTACACTAAGACTAAAGGGGGATAAAACTTTACTCTAAAGAGAGCAAGATCTTTACTCTAAAAGAAGAGCAAGACAGAAAGGTAAAATATAAACTTAAGCTCTGAAATAAGAAAGTAATTGTATTGATAAACTCTTCAAATGAAGGAAAGGATACAAGAGCTTTACCAGAACTCCGAAGACTCCGAAGATCCAAGCTAAGCTCGACTCAACTCTACTCCCAACTCTAATCCTAATATAAGAAATGGAAAAGATACAAGAACTCCCTTCAAGTATAGACTTGAGAAGTGTGGTGTGTGTCTCCAAAGGTGGATGAGAGCTCCTTTTATAGCCTCTACGGGGTGGATCCCAGCGTCATTAGCAAGCTGGTGTATTGTTGAAAAATTAGTATGATTAGTCATATTAAAATTAATAATTTTGTATCATTATATATCGCTAGTAATAGAGGATTTATAATGTAAATAATTTTTAATATTTTAAATGCTGTACATCATTACTTTATTAGTACCATTAAATTAACATATTTATCATTAGTAATTAGTCATAAAAAATTGTGATGGTTTCATCGAATAATTTATTCTTCACGAATACGGATATTGTTGGATGTTTCACATTTTTGTTGAATACGAATCCTAAATCGGATAGTGAAAATATTGAAAATTGGATACGGATACATCTATTTAACATCCATATTAAAATCGAGTATGAATACGGATATCTGTATTAGCACTTCTTGCATATACGAATATGGATAATTCAGATGTTGATACATCCATATCCGAGAGGGCGCGCGCCGCAGGGGCGGTAGGCCCAATCTAGTCGCCATGCCCGTTCAGACGATGCAGACACGGATCTCGATCGCAGCTGAGCCGAAGGGTCTCTGCATTGCATGCGGACTCATCTTGCATCTTGCGTGCGTGCTTCGACGACGGTGAGCGTGCCCTCATTGACGAGGATGTTAAGCATACATGTAGATCACGAAGTCGCTTAGATGGTTGAGCACAAACGACAAGCGTGTGGGTGTGGACGTGGTGCGATAGGGCTAGGACAATGAGAGCACCAAATGCCGGTAGGGGAGCAAGGTGGGAGGGGGAATGCACGTGCGGAGATCCGGTGGCAACGCGGTGGATGCAGACATGCGGATAGGCAGGATGGCCTAACAATATGTAAGATTTCCTCAATAGGAAAGTACATGCAAAACATAAATCTAAAACATGATTTTTTTTCAGAATTAACTTGTGATTTTTGTGCGATCAAATTGTGCAAGTGGAGAAGGAGAAGGAGCAGGTTATTCACTTATTCCCCCTGTCTAGCTGAATGAACAAATTGTCAAGGTGACTCCAAGCCATGCATATGGAGCAACTGGATGGACATGATCCAGCATGCACTTGGGTTTTGATATGACGGGGCTTCCACCATTTCAAGCCCATTTTGAGCCCATTGGTGTTATCTCAAGGTTAAGACAATATCAACTATCTCACAAAAATACATCCATTTAGTTTAAGAAATATGGGTGTCACTAATGATATTGATTTTAGCTTGAAGTCAGTTTCATCTATACCTCATAGAAAGTCCACAAGTCATGAAATGCATTCTAGAAGACTTTCGGACTAACTTGGGCAAGAATTATAGCAATAGATTGAGAAAACTATGCATGATCTAGGGTAAGAGGAAAAAAATCAACACATTTGGCATTGCGAAAAATAATAACAAACCCATGTCAAAGTTTGACCAGCTTGACATCTTGTGATACAAAATCATAATAAGATTAAGCTTATACAAGACATGATAACTTATGGATAGGATTGAAATTGTTCTTTGAAACCAGAAAATAGACTAATGGAAGTTGAATCAAATCACACACAACTGATGACATAAAAGAAGACCACACATGGTCATATTTAAATAAGGGTGACTAGGAAACTAGAAATAGAACCCTATAAAGGAGTTCTTGTAGTCCTTTATTTGTTGCTCTCATAAGCTGATCAGATGTAACCTAGAAGGCGGGGCACATCAACAACATTGAGAGGCTTCAAGACATACTCCTTTGCCCCTGCATCCAAGCACCTGCATACAAAGGTGCGCACAATAATATAAAGTTAATATCTATTGGTAGCAATTGTCTAACTAATGCAATGTCTTGATAGTTCTAATCTTCACTCACTTCTTCATCCTTTCAGGGATGTTGTCAGAGGACATGATTACCATAGGGATGTCCTTTAGCTTAGGTGATTCCTAAGTGAGATAAAAAGTATATATTAATAAATAATAATGTTTACAAAAATTTAATATGAGTATAAAATTCAACATCATATAGTTAAATGAAATCGTATGCGTCACAAGGAATATTGGAAGTTCTTCTATGTGAAAGGACTCTACCTTCACCTCCATTAGAAGATCATACCCAGTCATACCAGGCATGCAATAATCACTAAGAATCAAATCCACATCATGATCCTATATAGAAAGATTAAGAAGAAGCAAGTCAAACATAGTTTGTAACCAAATGAACTTAATTAAGTTAGTGCATTCGTGCTAATTTCAGTTGCATAAACTATATAAAACTACTAACATACCGCATTTAGAAACTCCCAAGCTTGATTTGGACCCTCCATAATAGTCACTGCAAAAATAATAACATTGATAACAACAATAAGAAATATTGAACATGAAAGCACTTTGGTGAACATAAAGAAAAATTGAAGGCGGTAAAATAGAATGGCTTTTACGTAATATAAATGGTAAAAGTTTCCTATTGTACTTAGTTCAAGTTACACCCTGTTATAATAAGAAAGTTAATCGTAGGATTACATAAGAGCAGTTGTGCCAGTATAGCATTCTAGAAAGATCCATATATCTTACCTCGTATGTTATAACTTTTTAAGACTCGGGTTGCAACAAGACGATCGATAAAGGAATCATCAACTACGAGCACATGAGGGGCATCAGCAGCCATGTTACTCTTCTACTACTTCTGCTTGCTTTGGGAAAGAGCTTGCAAAACCTTTGATAGAAGACTATGTGTTCTATGATGTTGTTGAGGGAGTGCACTCATATTGGGTCGATTTTATAGCCATTTGCAGCACTACTAGTGTAATCTCTAAGATTGACGGTTACTTGTGGCGATACTAGTGATATCTTTGAGATAGACGGTTACTTGTGACTTTACTATCTATATCCTTATGATATAGAATTATAAGTTGAGGTTATAGTGATGATATCTTTTAAGATAGAGAATGAGCTTGCAGCTATACTAGTGATAGGGTTTAAGATAGAAAATGAGCTTGCAGGTAAACTTATATCCTCAAGGTAGAAAAAATTAAATAATAACAAGAATGTACAATCATATATCTTGCAACATGACATTTGGCAAGTGAGCACATCCTGAAGATATAGAATGTATCCAGTATCCACAATGCACTGTAGCCACATTTTGCCAATCATATAAAATCCTTTCATTTGTATGCATAGAATAAAAAGTCAGACCGATCATCGGACCAGTCAGGCTGGCGGTTCAATGGTTCAATTAAGGAGTTGAGCTCAATAATACTCAAATTTCATGTTTTCTCTTCAATCACAAGGAAAATGAGTGCGAGGTGGTTAGTGCGGGCAGAGTTACCCTCACAAAGGGCATAGACCAGGGCCCAAACCCTGTGTTCGCACCTTTTATTCAAGTTTTCCTGTGGTTTAACCATTTCAGCGCAGAATATTTCCAACATTCCAATTTTCTCTAAATTGATCTTTTAGTCGAATCGAATCAGCAGGACTATCGGTTCACGGTTTATTTGATCGGACCAATGGTCTGGTCTAATTTTTTGTTTTATGTTTCTATATTTTTCACTCTATGTCAATCAATGGTAATTCGATTTGTCCTAAGGTATTAGATGTGGTAAGTAGATCTTGGACCTTGAAATTGAAGTGTCTTAACGATATTATGGTTTTCTTGAAGTTGAGGCCCCATGGTAAGTAGATCTTGGACCTTGAAATTGAAGTGTCTTAACGATATTATGGTTTTCTTAAAGTTGAGGCCCCATGGTTTGGACCTAGCTATATTCCTATTTTGATAATGGCCTTAATTTGAATTTGTTACGTGAAACAAGCAATGCATTAAACTAACAAATTGTTAAAATGGTCCCATAGTGCTAGCTCATTGGTAACTATGATAATAATTGTTTCCATTTTAAAACAGACCACTACTGTAGGGACCTTTATCCGCGTTGGTTTTCAAACCTCATCCGCGTTGGTGCCAGGACCGCTTCCATTAAGCCGATGCGAATGAGGCGCTATTTGAGCCGGTGAAATAACCGTTTCAAATGACTGAACAAACATGCATGCTTCCTTCGCACCGCTTAGAATAGGCTGATATTCGAAGCGGCTTTAAAGCTCCACCGGTTCATTTTGATTCCCTAAATTTATTGATTTAGTAACAGAACCAATGTGTTTGGTTGTTATATATGAAGCGGTTTTTTAACCTATATGTACCTGTCTGGATTAGCGCCGGTTCGAATGTTGTTACTTGTTAGGGAAGCTACAAAAATTGGTTGTGAGCCATCAGATCCACGAGTAATAAAGCATTGTTATGAATGAATTGCATGGACAACATCTGTACATTCAAATGGAATATGCTTGTGTATGTACTAGACCCGTCCATAACAATACCATCATATTGAAATCTGTCATTTGGCAACAGCTCATTCAACATGAACATATTGGCAATATCATACTGACAAAAAAGACTGAGATAAACAACATCACATAGTTTCAGAATAACATCGGAACAGAAGCTAGAAGTTTATCATATATCTACTGGATAGCTAAACATCACAACATAGCTTAAACAATAGATAACTACTAAATAACATGGCAACAACATGGAGAGTATTGGCATTTCTTAGCGTCATCTCCAGATTGGTGTATCCGACAATGTCGTAAGAAGATGTCTGGTGACATTCTAGCGAATGTGAATGAATCCGCAAGAGCATGGATGTACCATTGTAGCACTTAACCCATGAGTATTCCCAACAGTATCGTATTTCCCAAAGGAAGGCAGGTTGATCAAAAGATTCTAATATACTTATGACTTATATCTTGATATGATAAACCAAAGCTCAACATGGGTAAAGATAATAGAAGGGTAGTGTGACACACTAGTGAATCTAAATCCAGATAAGATAGTCTAATGTTAGGGAGAAGGACTAAGAGTTAGCTCTAGGTTCTAATGCACTTCCTATATATTGCACAGATCATATTAGAGAGACAATCATACACATATATAGAGTAAGCCTATGCACCCAGGCACTTGGGGAGATAGCACCCTTACCACTTACACATGACATGTTTATGAGGTGACTACTCATTTACAAACTCCTACAGTGATACTCGAATGTGGGGGCTTTCAGAGGGCCCAACAAGGCTGTCACCACCTGCGGTGTACCCCGGCCAAACCATGGGGCACACTCATACCCAATTGAAGCCAACAATCCAAGTACCATGCTTGCATTGATGAACAATAGTCTAGCTCCCTCTAGAGTACGCATACTAGAACTAGAACCATCCAACATGAAGATCCTGGAGATTATATGTGTCATGAAAACATACTCTATATACTGAAGGACCGATTAGGCAACCAGAGGGGGGGGGGGGAGTGAATGGGAGCCGATAAAAATTTCTTCTCAGCGAATCCGGATTTTCTCCCAACTCAACTCCAAATCCTCGCAACACGATCTTGCCAAGATCACGTAGCTACTGACCCTAGGAACGCGATGACAGCAGCGGAAACCAAATCGAGAAAATCGAATCAAAATCGAACCGAAACGAGACAAAACCTTCTCTTCCCAGCTAGGGGCGGTTAAACCTCCCTAGGGGCGGTTTAAACCGGCCTGGCCTGGGAGCACGGGCTCCGAAAGTCAACACCCAAAATCGAATTACCCGATCTCCCAAACGGCTTGAGCTCTTGAGACGAAACTTTGGGGAGATGATGTACACGTCAAGAGGATATGCCCCAAAAATCTCGGCCTCTAACTCACTAGAACTCCCGGAATCTCAAATCTCACAAAGAACACATCCATCTCGAGTTCATCCAAAAATCCTCAAATCCGAAGCGATTCTTTGCGTTTTGAGGGAGCAAATCACCAGGAAAAGAGTCTCCACGAGCTCATATGTGAATCCCCCAAGCAATCCCACAAAGAAACAGCCTCAAACACAACGAATCGAAAATCTAGCAAAGGACCAAAAGACCCACGGGATGAACAAACAAATCACACAAGTAGAGATGAAAGAAAGCCAAATCTTCCATACATCACGAGGTCAACTTCTTTACAAAGAGGCTAGCTATCCTCCCTTCATCCTACCCTCTTGAACATTTCTCCAGTGAAGCACTTGGCTAGCCAATGGAAAACTAGAAAGGAAAACCTAAAGGAAAATAGTTCAAGTGCAAGGGAAAATAAACTAGAGAGATAGATAGCAGCCACCAACCCCTAGGGGGCCTATTTATAGTCCAAGTGGTGGTGCTCTAATGACTCAACTACCCCTAAGTGATACATACCCCTCAGGGGCAAATTTGACATTTGCATCGAAGATATTTCCGGCTGGGACGCCTTCCACTGCAAGCTTGCTTTCCTCCGACGCAACCCTTGCAATCACGCCGCGTGTCCTCCGGATCGAAGCTCCTCGACGCCTCTCGGACCTGCCTAGGGGGGTGGTTAAACAGGCCCTGGGAGGGGGGGGGGGGGGGTTAAACCGCCCCAGGCTGGGCTGGCAGCCCACGGCCCGCGACGCCACGCCGAGTCCTCGGCCTTGGTTTTGAGGCCCAAACCAAGGGAAACCGTACACCTGATGGTCTCTTGGCCAAACCACCAAACCCCACGTACAAGTTTCGGTTGTGAGCTGCTACCTTGCACTGGCTTCATGTCTGCGTACGAGCTTCGGTCGGGAGCTGCTACCTCGCATCGGAACCACGTTCCCTTGCTCGTTCTTGCCACCATGTGAATCGCACTTGATCCATCTGGCCACCGGGTCCCTCGAACCAAGCCTACTTGTCTCTCCACTCCTTGGAGGCCACCATGGCTAAGACCTTTCGTGCCTGTTCTTCACCTGCACCAATGCAACCAAGCCGCATTCTACACCTGCAATACTTGAGCCAAGGCAAACGTCAATCCACACCACGTTGTCAATCACTCATCATACCAGGAAGTGGCCATCCACCGTCCTCGGACACACCCGGTCCTCAATCTCCCCCTTGATGAGTGCATTGAGAACACACACATAATCTCAATAGGTATCAAAGGAAAACAGAAAAGAAATCGAAAACAAAGCTCAAGCAAGTGACTAAAAGCAAGAACAAGCTGAGAACAAAGTCACTCGCAAGATAAAGCTCCAGAAAACGCCGACCCTTCAAGAAGAAGCGAAAGGGCTCAACACCATCGGCAAAAGAGCAAAGCACAAAGCACAACCCACAAATCTCCAAAACACTTTTCAAGAAACACAAAGCACTCCCCCTGCATAGATGCAAACCCCCCCTGAACAAGTGAACTTGTGCGTGCGAAAATGTGTCGCAAATGGCTCAAACCCCTCAACTCATGTGCTCATTGCACAGGGGCGGTTAAACTGCCCAGTGGGGGCGGTTAAACCGCCCTAGGCACTTCCAGCACTAAAGAAGCAAAAACTTCACACAAAAGCTCGCAAAACTTTCAAAAGCGTCCAGTATAATGTTTTTACTTCAGAAGCTCTCCCTTTTCAGAAATTCTCCAGAAACTCTCCCCCTTGTTGACAATGCACAAATCAAGGCGAAAAAATGTAAAAGATGCAACTACAAGCTTCTCAAATATACAATGAGCACTACAAAATGCTACAAATTAGAGAAAAAGGCAAGCTAGATAGTTCATCGTGTCACGCGGGCATTGCCATCAAGAAGGTAAAGACATATAGCCAAATGACAAAGCCATGATCAATTTGTTTAGTTTTATCCAAAATGCCACCACATGAGCAAAGTCCTAACCATGGATTGTTCAAGCAAAAATGAACTTCATCTCATCAAGATCATGAAAGGACAAGAGTTCTCAACAAAAGATCATTACAAAAGCCCAAGTTTTATCTCATGTCATGTCAAAGCATGGAGCCATGTGTTCACTTCTCAAGGGAGACTTCTCTGGCAAACAACATGCAACCGCGTAGCACCCATGTGTGCAAGTGTGTGCAATGGTGAAAGCATAGAGACATGAGCATAAAAATTCTTCAAATGTATCTTTTTCTTATATTTCTTCTTTCATGCATGGACATCTCATTTTTCAAATTTTTCAAATTAAGCATGGTACATGAAATGTCTTTGCGACAAAAAGAAGCTTATGTCCCTCCACAAGGTAAAACATGGGCTAAACATTCACGATGACAAAGGTCTTTGACCCAATTGAAAAGAGCATCATATCCTAGCATGATCTTAAGCAAGATATAACCATTTCGGCTCAAACAAGACATGCAAAGTCATTTACTCATGGGTGAAAAGAGTTTAGGTTCAGTTAGTCATTTTACTTCAAAAATTGACTATCTCAATAGAATATATATCAAAACCATCAAGAGCATAGCCAATCATCAACCAATCCCTAGCAAGCCTGCCTAAACTCTAAGATGTAGCAAGTCGTAGCAATCACTGCATATAGGAGAAGCTCATCCTAAAATATGATACAAATGCAAGAAGAACTATACATCAAGATACAAAGATGAAAAATCAAGATACAAAAGTGAGAAATGTACATCAAAGATACATTAGTATACATATGCTACAACAAAGTCTCCAAAACTTAGCTCAGAAAGGCGAACACACACCAAGTTCTCCTCGCAAGCGGGTGAAGGTAACTTGGTCAAGTGGTTTTGTGAAAATGTCTGCAAGCTGGTTTTGGGTAGACACATGGGCAAGCTCAATATCTCCTTTCTCCACATGATCTCTCAGGAAATGGTACCTCACTTCTATGTGCTTGGTTTTGGAATGAAGCACGAGATTTTTGGGTATGCTTATGGCACTGGTGCTATCACAAAGAAGCGGTACATGGGACAAATCTAAGCCTAAGTCTCTCAAGGTGTAGGTGATCCAAAGCAGCTGGGAACAACAGCTAGCAGCAGCAACATACTCGGCTTCTGTGGTGGATTGAGCTACACTAGACTACTTGCGAGAAGACCAAGACACAAGAGACGAACAAAGAAACTGACACTGTCCAGAAGTAGACTTGCGATCCACACGACACCTAGCAAAATCCGCATCAGAATAACCATGGAGGGCAAGTGAAGAAGCAGCAGAATACCAAAGACCCAACTCAGGAGTATACTTGAGACACCTGAAAATTCTCTTGACGGCCTGCCGATGTGAAGTCCTCGGTGAAGCCTGAAAACGAGCGCACAGACACACGTTGAACTGTATGTCCGGCCTCGTCGCCGTTAAGTAGAGGAGGGAGCCGATCATGCTCCGATACTCCTTCTAGTCCACTGGTTCTCCGTCCTCATCCGCATCCAAAGCTGTAGTCGTACTCATCGGAGTGGTCATCGGCTTTGAGTCGCTCATGTCCTTTGTGTACTTGTTTTGGTGAACGAACTTCCCGTCCTTGTGTTGCCTGATCTGCAGCCCGAGAAAGAACTGCAACTCTCCCATCATAGAACATCTCAAATTCCCTGCTCATATCATCTGCGAACTTGGCAACAAGACCGTGAGAAGAGCCACCAAAAATGATATCATCCACATATATCTGAACGATTAAAAGATCATTGCCATTTCTCAACAAGAAGAGCGTCTTATCAACCTTTCCCATCTCAAACCCCTTGCTAAGCAAGAATCCCCTCAACCTGCCATACCATGCTCTGGGTGCTTGCTTTAGGCCATATATTGCTCGGTGGAGTTTGAACACTCGGTGTGGGTACCTCTCACTCTCAAACCCAGGGGGTTGCCTCACATACACTTCTTCCTCGATCACCCCATTCAAAAAGGCACTCTTCATGTCCATTTGGTATAATGTGAACCCTTTAGCAACTGCAAATGCTAGAAGGATCTGAATTGCCTCCAAACGGGCAATAGGAGCAAATGTCTCCTCATAATCTATCCCCTCCTGCTGCGAAAACCCCTGAGCAACCAACCTTGCCTTGTTTTTCACTATCTCTCCATCCTCACCCCTCTTGTTCTTGAAAACCCACTTGGTTCCTATGGGATGGCAAATTGGAGGTGGTTCAACTAGCTCCCACACATGGTTTCTCTCAAAGTTCCCAAGCTCTTCATGCATAGCATTGGCCCAATCATAATCAGATAAAGCATGTCCAACATTTTTGGGCTCAAAAGACGCAACAAAAGCAGAATGAGCGAAATGGGGGATGTTTTGTGACCTTGACCGTGTAGTGCGTTCATCCAAATCACCTATGATCCATGAAGAGGGATGATCCTTCTGTACCCACCGGGGAGCTTCTCGCCTCGAGATTGCCTCCCCCTCAACATCAGCTTTCACTTGAGCTTGATCATGAGCGCGACTCGACGAAGAAGTAGCAGAGGGGCCGTCGTCGAAAGTCGTGGTAGTAGTGGAAGTAGTGGGTACAAGATTTCCATTCGGTGCACGACCTTCTTCATCATCTTCCTCATCATCATGTTCTTCCTCAATGATGGTCTGTCCCAACTCCTCATCACCTGCACACTCAAAGATAGAAGATCTACACGGAATGGTCTCGTCGAAAGTGACTTCGCAAGTCTCCATGAGTTGATTAGTTTCAAGATTGTGGGGGATATAGTACCCGGGTACCTCACGAGCAAGCCTGGCAGCCGACCAAAAGGGGGGCGGCCCAGCCCATCATTCTGGACCTGAAGACGTGCGGGACAAGTCGGCGCACGGAGGAAGGATCTGGAAGGAAAAGTCCTAGTTGGGATAGGAATTATTGTAAAGAAGGAAAGGATTCCTAGAGATAGGATCGGATACAAACCGACTTGTAACCCTGTCCCCCGATATATAAGGCGGGCAGGGACCCCCTCAAAAACATCTGAAGTCTCAAGACAACAACTCAACACGCAATATAACACCCCAAAACAGGACGTAGGGTATTACGTCGAGTCGACGGCCCGAACCTGTATAAACCCCTGTGTCTGTCCATCCTAACCATCTTGCTTCCGATCTTTGCGATCTTCCCTGCATTACAAATCACTTCCGTGGGCTACCCCGTGGAAGACTGCCGGAGATAATATCACCGACAGTGGCGCGCCAGGTAGGGGATATCGCCAAGATCAATCTGGTAAGCTCGATGGATCGCGTCAAGATCTTGGACAGCTGCAACCTCCCGGACGTCGACGAGGTCGAGATCCAGTTCGGGGACGTCATCACCGCCACCTTGGATACCCAAGCGGCAGGAGCTACAGTCGCCACGGAGGTCTCCTCTCTGGCGCCGACTTCGGCCATCACGGCCCAGTCCGGTCCGATCACATCTGATCGTGCCGACTCTACCCCGCTGAGTCCATCGCAAAACGCGAGGCCAGACCAGTCGGGAGCAGATCTACAATCACTCGGTTCCGATCCGGCTTCTGAGAGTCGCGTCGCCGAGTCATCGCAGAGCGTAAACGCTCAACCAGCACGCGTCCAGAGCCCTGAGGTCATTGCTGTCCAGACCCCTGGCTTTTGCGCGCTTGCTCAGAAGCAGAAGATGAAGGACATCGTCCAGGCGGATGATTACTTCTCTGGGAGCGACTCCTACGAGTTAGATCTACAGGGACCCTCAATCCTGGACGATCTACCGGAAGGATACACAGTGTCCGATGCCTCTACAGAGCCGGAACTGCTGGGATCACTTGGAGAACTAACTCCGAGTAGTTTGGAGCGTTATACGCCCACATCCGACTTCTCCGAGTCCGAGGAAGACTACCTCGCGCAAGAAGGAGTCAGGTCATATTGCTACATGGTGGCGCCAGCAACGCCAACCAATCTTGTCTCAGAAGACGAGGTCACTCCAGCTGAGGAGACGACTGAAGCCAGGGACCAGCGCCGAGGACGCAACGCCAGTCGGGCGACACGCAGAGCCGCACGACCGCACGGAGCCACCGCGTCGGGATCTGGCACTGCTCGACTCCAGGAACCACACTCTGAAGATCATCGTCGCCAACGGGATCGGCACGACTGGAGGAGCACCCGGAACTTGATGCGCGACTGCATGTTCGAGTTCAATGGATACGACGTCTACGAGACGCCAGTCCAGAACCTCGTTACTATTAACGAGGAAATCAGTCGGCTGCCACCCAGCACTCCAGGCCTGGAAAAGGTAAGGGCTCTCGTCCAGGCCGCCTCCGCCCAGGTTCACCAGATGCAGGGCAGAGCGACCACGGATGCCCCTGAGCCCGGTCCGTCTCGACACCGGGCCAGCGGCGGATCGGATCGTGATGAAGACCTCCGCACCACGATCAACAGAGATCGAGATGCGAGGAACGTCATCCGCAACAGCACCGAAGAGCGCCATCGTGAGGAAATCCGATGGCGCGAAGAGTACGATCGGGATCATGGAAATCCCCGTCGTAACTCGAACAGGAGCGGCTACTCGACGGAATCAGACTACTCTGACCCTTCCGGTAGCCCAAGGCACGGCAACAACGGCGGTCGCACTCCGCCACGAGGACGAGCGCTTCCACCACCCAGGCGACTGACTCCGCCAAGGGAGCGAATTCCACCGCGCAGCAGGACCTACCGACGGGACCGAACTCCACCCAGGACTCGGAACTATCGGAGGACCCGTTCCCCGCCCAGGGACCGGGATCGCAGGAGGGACAGCACTCCCCCAAGAACAACAGACGGATCGGGTCCGAGCGATTCCCGCCCTAGAGGTCGGATCGGTGGATTCCAGTCGTTCACCGAGCGCTTGAGAAGCGTGACATGGCCCAGAGGCTTCAAGCTGTCGGACATCGACAAGTACGACGGGAAATCTGATCCATCTCAATGGCTTCAGATCTACTACACCGCCGTACAAGCGGCCGGCGGCGACGAGGACGTGATGGCAAATTACCTTCCCATCATGCTCACCAAGGACTGCCGCAACTGGCTGGCAGGACTCCTGCAGGACGCCATCGACAACTGGGAGCAGCTTACCGAACTCTTTATCGGTAACTATCTCGGTACCTGGGAAAGGCCCGGGAGCAAGCGGCTCCTCGGTCAGATCAGGCAACGCAAGAACGAGACCCTGCACGACTTTGTGCGCAGGTTCTCAGAGAAGCGCAACTCCATCACGGACGTCACAGATCAGGAGGTGATGTCAGCTTTCCAGCGCGGCATCTCCGACGGGAGACTGATTCACAAGTGGACTCGGAAGCCACCCGCGACTGTCAATGACATGTTCCAGGTCGCTAGCACGTGGGCGGACGCAGAGATCGTGGAAAAGGAACAACTCAGCGAGATTAGGAGCCGCTGGGAAGAAGAGAACAAGACAACCCGCAAGCGCGACCGCCGCGAGGACGAAGACCGACACGACGACCATCGGCGCACCGACAGTCACCCTCGCAAGAAGAAGAGCGAGGGAGATATGGTCGCCGCCCTGGACCGGTCCAGAGGCCGGGTAACTCCAGAGGATTTCCAGCGCATGCTCGATGAGCAGTGTCCCTACCACAAGCACAAGCACTCGGCACGAGAGTGCTACGGGCTCAAGCGAGCCTTCACTGGGGGCAACATAGGCCCTCCATACAGAAAGAGGAACGATGGTTCCCCGCGAGACGACAGGCGGAACGACGAGCCCGGAGACGACTTCCAGGAAGCCGACCGAGTGGTTCGTATGATCTACGGCGGACCAGAGTTCGAGTCGAAGCGCCAGCAGAAGCTCACCCATCGCCAGGTCATGCACGCGAGGGAACCACCGGTGCCTGAGTATCTCAAGTGGTCGGAAGTTCCGATCACCTTCACCCGGGAGGACCATCCAAACTTCATACCGAAGCCCGGGTCCCATGCCTTGGTAGTAGCCTCGACGATTCGTAACGTTCGGCTCACCAAGGTACTAGTCGACGGTGGCAGTGGCCTGAACATCCTCTTCGCTAACACATTGAAGGAGCTCAGCCTGACTACTCTCGACCTGAGTCCCCCCCAATCCGCATTCTACGGTTTGATACCGGGAGAGGGGGCGGAACCACTCGGGCACATCACATTGCCCGTTACCTTCGGAGACCGGAACAACTACCGGACCGAGCATATGCAGTTCACGGTGGCGAACTTTGAAACTGCATACCACGCCATCCTTGGGAGGCCGGCGCTCGCCAAGTTCATGGCGATTCCTCACTACGTCTACTTGCAGGTCAAGATGCCAGGACCTAAAGGCGTAATTACCGTCTTGGGGGACATCCGAGTCGCATACACATGCGAACAGGAAACCCTCAACGCGGCAGCTGCCCTGGACATCTCCAAGCGCATGGAGCAAGTACTGGCTGCATCACAGGATGTGGACAAGGACTCTCTAGATATCCCCGCCAAGAAGCCAGCAAGAGAAGCCATCGCGCCAAGCAAGGAGACGGAGCTGAAGAGGATCTCTCTGGACCTGGATGACCCGAAGAAGACGGCCATCATCGGGGCAGAATTAGACCCCAAATAGGAAGAAGTGCTCGTCAAATTCCTAAGGGAAAACGCCGACATATTCGCGTGGAAACCATCCGATATGCCAGGTGTCCCAAGGGAATTTGCCGAGCACTCCTTGAAGGTCAATCCGACTGCCAAACCGATCAAGCAGAGGCTTCGTCGATTCGCGCAGGACCGCAAGGAGGCAATTAGGGCAGAGATTACAAAGCTGTTAGCGGCTGGTTTTATTCAGGAGGTGTTCCACCCCGACTGGTTAGCTAATCCAGTTCTTGTAAGAAAAAAGAATAATAATGATTGGAGAATGTGCGTTGATTATACAGATCTCAACAAAGCTTGCCCTAAAGACCCCTTCATTCCCCCCCGCATCGATCAAGTCGTTGACTCCACGGTAGGCTCCGCCCTGCTCTGCTTTCTCGATTGCTACTCAGGCTATCACCAGATAGGCCTGAAGTTGGAAGAACAGATAAAGACCGCGTTCATCACGCCGTTTGGTGCCTTTTGTTACAACACAATGGCCTTCGGTCTGAAGAATGCAGGCGCAACCTATCAGAGGACGATTCAAGCATGTCTGGATCAATTGATCCC
This sequence comes from Urochloa ruziziensis, assembly GCA_015476505.1. Lineage (NCBI taxonomy): Eukaryota > Viridiplantae > Streptophyta > Magnoliopsida > Poales > Poaceae > Urochloa > Urochloa ruziziensis. Next base: position 42,259,368 of record CM027124.1, read on the forward strand.
AGACATAGTAGAAGCCTACATCGACGACATCGTGGTCAAGATCATGAACCCCGAGGACATGATAGGGAATCTGACAAAGGTCTTCGAACGCCTACGCGTATTCCGGTGGAAGCTCAACCCGGAAAAGTGCGTCTTCGGAGTACCCTCAGGTAAACTACTCGGCTTCATGGTCAGCAACCGCGGGATCGAGGCAAATCGCGAGAAGATCACGGCCATCACCAAGATGCTACCACCAACCTGTCAAAAGGATGTGCAGAAGCTTACTGGATGCAGGGCAGCGCTCGGTCGTTTCATATCACGACTCGGTGTTCGCGGATTGCCGTTTTTCAAACTGCTCAAGAAGCAGGACAAGTTCGTGTGGGATGACGAGGCGAAGCGATCTTTCTAGGAACTCAAAGATTACCTGCAGAGCCCTCCCATCCTCGTCCCACGTCAACCAAGAGAACAGCTTTACCTCTACATCTCTGCTACTCCCCGAGTGGTTAGCACGGTACTAGTGGTCGAGCGTCCGGAAGAAGGACACGCATATGGAGTTCAGCGACCAGTCTACTTCGTCAGCGAGGTCCTGACCGTATCTAAGGTACGCTACCCCCATGTGCAGAAATTACTCTACGGAGTTCTCATCTCAGCAAGAAAGCTGAAGCACTACTTCGAGGCCCATCCAATCTCGGTGGTGAGCGAAAATCCTTTAGGGGAAATTCTCCATAACCGAGACGCCAGCGGCCGAATCGTCAAGTGGTCAGTAGAATTGGCTGCCCACCACATAACCTTCGTTCCACGTACTGCTATCAAGTCTCAGGTCTTGGCCGACTTCGTAGCAGACTGGACAGAAAACCAAGCTCCGGCTGACGACGAGGTAGTTGAGTACTGGGAGATGTACTTTGATGGCTCCCTCCAGATAAAAGGAGGCAGCGCAGGCGTACTCCTGATCTCTCCAAGTGGACAGGAATTAAAATACGTCCTTCAAATCATGTTCCCAGTATCCAACAACGCAGCCGAGTACGAAGCAGCCTTGCACGGTCTCCGCATTGCAGTATCTTTGGGCATCAAACGCCTGATGGTACGTGGGGACTCTGCCCTGGTCATAAACCAGGTAAACAAGGATTGGTCCAGGACCAACGAGAAGATGGACGCTTATTGCGAAGAAATCAGGAAGCTGGAAGGGAAATTCTATGGCTTAGAGTTCCATCACGTGGTGCGCGACCATAACAAGGCAGCAGATGAGCTCGCTAAGATGGGGTCCACCCGTGAAGGCGTCCCACCCGGAGTTTTCATACAAGATCTTGTCAAACCATCTATCAAGATAAACCCGGATGGCACTGTCGCGGAGCAACAAGTCGGAGAATCCCCGGAGTCAGCCACATTAGTGGTAGACGAAGCGTTGGACTGGAGGACCCAGATCATCGACTATCTCGACAGCGGCATATTGCCCGCAGAGGTCACGGAAGACAAAGATCTAAACTCGCTCCACGAGCAAATCGTGCGGCGCAGCAAAAGCTACGTCATCATCGGAGACAAGCTGTATCGTCGATCTGGAGCTTCCCAAATCCTCCAAAAGTGCGTAAGTCGCGCAGAGGGTATAGAGCTCTTGACAGACATACACAAAGGAATCTGTGGCAATCACACCGGGGCTAGAACCATTGTTGGTAAAGCTTTCCGGTCTGGTTTCTACTGGCCGACTGCCGTAGCAGACTCAGAAAACATCGTGCAGTGCTGCAAAGGGTGTCAGTATTTTGCAAGGCAAATACATGCACCCGCACAACAGCTGCAAACCATACCAGCGTCCTGGCCCTTCGCTTGTTGGTGCTTGGATATGATTGGTCCGTTCAAGAAGGCTCCTGGTGGTTTTGACCATGTCCTTGTAGCCATTGACAAGATCACCAAGTGGATCGAGGTGAAACCAGTCAGAAAGCACACGACAGCCAAGACCATCGAGTTCTTCACCGACATCACCCACCGCTTCGGAGTCCCAAATCGTATCATCACAGATAATGGTACGAACTTCGTGGCGCAGGAGTTTAAAGACTGGTGCAGCGAGAGGAGCATCAAGCTATGCCCTGCATCCGTGGCGCACCCAAGGGCCAATGGCCAAGTCGAAAGAGCCAATGGCGAAATAATCAAGGCGCTCAGGGCCCGGATATTCAAGCAGCTAAAGCAACATGACGGACGATGGATCAAGGAGTTGCCAGCTGTAGTCTGGGGGCTGCGCACCCAGCCGAGTCGTGCCACGAAGCAAACCCCGTTCTTTCTGGTTTACGGCTCGGAAGCTATCCTACCAACGGACCTCGCATACGGCTCCCCCCGAGTGGAGTTCTATGACGAATACGACGCGCAAGTGGCGCGCATTGAAGACCTCGACAGCATCGAGGAAAAGAGATTGGCTGCCCAGATTCAAGCCGCGCGTTACGCTCAGGTCCTGCGACGTTATCACGATCGATCAGTTAAGCAGAGGTCCTTTGAAGCAGGCGACTTGGTTCTGAGGAGGAAGCAAGACACCAAGGGCGCGCACAAGCTTGCGTCCCCTTGGGAAGGGCCATACATCATCAAGTCAGTGAGTCGCCCAGGCTCCTATCGCCTCATGACGGAAGACGGCGTAGACATCCCAAATCTATGGAACATCAAGCACTTACAGTGTTTCTACGCCTGATTCAGTTATGTATTTATCTTTTTTCGTTTAGATATGTTTTTCCGAGTGATTTTGGAGGATATTCACCCCAGTCACGACTCGGCAGATTTATAATGAGTTATCAATAAAGTTGATTTCATCTTTCATCTATTTCTACTACTCGATTTTCCTCTTTCGCGTCACGCACATAAAGTATGAGTGGAACAAACTTTAAATCGAGAGGAAAAGTACTCGCCAAGTCAAAGCTCTAAACGTACGACAAAGACTCTGCGGCATGAGACTGAGACCAACGAGGCTAATCTACTCCGTAACAGGTCAACCACTCAGAAATTAAGGCCAGCGTAGAAAGAAAGGGAGTAGTAGTCCCATAAAAACTTATACACAATAACAAAAACTTAAACATTGTTCAAAAGCTCTACTTCCACCAAATACTACAAATATTCTATCTACATTACACTGCAGGGTCACCAGCACCAGACGGGGCCGCTTCATCAGAGTCATCAACAACATCCTTGGACAGGACATTGGCGATAGGCTCGACCTCAAGGAGCAGTCTGACCACGTCGTCTTCGGAGGTGCCAGTAGCGTATCCACGGCTGAGTGGCTCCAGGTCCGACGCCGGGAACAGAGACTTGAGCACCGCCAGGACAAATGTTGGGCAGCTGGCCTGGCTGATGGAGCAGAGCTGTCGCCAGAAGAAGCGTGGGAGCACTCGAACGCGGTCGAGGATAGAAGCTGAAGACGATGACGCCTCCGGCTCGATCTCCTCCGCCACCACTCGGATAGCGTCCTCCAGCACGACTCTCTCGGTGCGCAGCGCCTCAGCCTCGCCTTGCAGCCGAGCCACCTTGGCAGTGAGCTCTGCGAATTGGGACATAATCGATACCGATAATCTACAGAAAGTTAGATCTGGATAATATATTCACGTCTGACAGAAAAACAAACAAGGAATAACATACCTCTGAGCTTGTGCACGGCCTGGGCCTTCGTTGAGCCTAGCCTGCTCTACCTCTCCGCATAGATCACGAGTGGTACGCTGGGCTTCCTCCAACTCAGCCTGGCGTTGGGTCGCAGCAGCTTCGAGTTCAGTCACTCGGGCCACCAAGGAGTCGGCCTTAGCGACTGCAGAAGAAAGTTCTTGAATAACCGAGGCTTTTGCCTCGGCATCAGCAGCTAAGTCCTGCAAAGACAAGTCAGATGACAATATGAATTGATGTACCACTCGGTACTTGACATCAACAAGATAGGTGGCTCAGGAAATACCTTGGCTATCTGGCCCATGCGAAGATGGAGCGACATGAACTCCTCCAGAGGAGTCATGGGAGCACCACCACCCAAAGCGCCGTCCACCGCAGAAGCAATTTCGACCGCCGCAGTCTGGGGCTCCTCTACTGCTGCAGTCGGTTCAACCACAGGAGCAGGCTGGGGGCTGCCTTGAGGAACTGGCGGTGAGGTCAGTGACGCTGGTGTAGGACTCGGTGGAGGCGGGGTTGGTGCTCGCAGTGACTCTGGTGGCGGACCCACAGGCTGATCGCTGAGAAGATCAGCCGAGTGGGTCGGCACCTCTGGCATTTGGATTGACGGGATCTCTGTCTCAACGGCCGACTGAGGCGCAGGACCCGCAAAGGGGATCTCAGACGGTGTGCTACAGGATAAAGGACATATGGATTACTAACAGATGAACATAAAGGAAACTCAAGAGATGACAATGATACTTACAGAGTAGATATACGCATTCTCGGGCGCTTTCCTTTCCGAGTGGGGGAAGGAAGGTCCCTCAGACTTGCAGCACTCAGAGGTACTACTGCAAGGGGAGACTGCTCCGAGCTGATGATTGGGGGCGGGATTGACGACTCGGCACCGCCAGCTTCGTCTTCTTCCGAGTCAGACGACTCAGAGATAAGGAGTTGGCGGCGGCTTGGCGCATCCCCAATCACGATCCCCGTTGAGATCTTCCGCTTCTTCGGGGCAGGGGCAGCCTTCCCACCACTCGGAGACAGCATGTCGGGGGAAGGAGAGGACGACAGAGTGATATCAGAGTCGTGCAGGTCACTCTCACTTCCCCCGACTGCTTCTTCAGCACCAACGGCCCTGCGCCGAGCCGGTTGATCCACTCCCTTCGGCATCTCAGGCAAAGGAGGGAGGGATACAAAGGCAGCTCGACCCTGCAAAAGTTGGGTTCAGTTCTGAGATTACACCCAATGGGTGGAATTGAAATAAACAACAACAACAGATTGATTAAATACCTCAGGGCGTGGATTCCCTAAGTTGAACGCCGGAGGACAATCAGTAGTCCTTCAGGGAGGTTCCTGTCGCGAAGAATTTGCCAAGCCGAGCTGCGGCTTGGACTTTGTCAACACGCTCGGGGGCTTCACGCGTGTTGTCCCCCTCGGCGTAGTACTCATACGCCGGATGAGCCCGCTGCTTGAGGGGCTGGATCCGGCGCAGCACGAAGTTGGCTGCCACTCCGACGGCAGACAACCCTCTGTCCTTCAACTGGGCTATGAGACCCAGGAGTTCCCGAACCTCATCCATCTCACTCTCCTTGGGAAGAGCAGTCCAGGATTGGGAGGGAACAGGACGAGAATCAATTTCAGGAGAGATGGCAGGCGAGTGGTTTCCTACGTAAAACCACTCGGACTGCCACCCCTTGTTGGAGGTAAGAAAAGGAATGTCAAAATACTCCCGAGTTCGACCCTCGCGGAGTTGGAATCCGGCGCCTCCGACTACTTGCGGGCACTCGGTTCTGGGATAAGGTTTCAGAAGAAAAAGATGGAGAAAAAGATTGAAGTGAGGCTCTATCCCAAGATAGGCCTCACAGAGGTTGATGAAGATGGCGATGTGAAGAATGGAGTTGGGATTCAGTGCGCAAAGACTGATCCCATAGAAGTGCAGCAGCCCGCGGAGGAAAGAATGCGCGGGCACGCCGAAACCACGAAGAAAGAAAGACTCAAACACCACCAAATCAGAGGAATTTGGGGTGGGGAAAGACTCACCGGCGGCTGCGCGCCACTCGGCGGTTTGCTGGTCGGGGAGGATGCCGTCGACGACGTGCTGCTCGAGGCGCCTGGTGGTGGTGATGGACTCCCTCCATTCGGCGGCGCGATCCACGGCGACTTCGACGGTGGCCTTGGCCTTGGACGACCGGGCCCTTCCCTGGCGACCTCTCCTTCCGCTTCGGGGCTTCCTTCCTCTTTGGCGCCATGGCGACGAGCGGGGGCTGAAGATCGAGGAGGAAAGCTGCGGGAGTGGATCTAGGGTTTGCTCTTGCGCGCGGAGGAGAACTGGAGCGTTGGGGAGGCAAATGGCGAGCAAAGGAAGAAGATTGCGGCGGGGATGGCTTATAATGGAATGAACCGTTCCTCCCGCGCGCGGCGCGATGCGTGTCTCGGGAACTCAACCGACGCAGGCACGTCCCGTCGCTTTGAATTCAAAGGTGCGGTAAGGAGTCGCGATATCTCGCGATATTTCGCCTTCCGTAAAGCAACCGTTAGGTTCCTTAGGAAACAACGGACTTTGCGGGAGTAGTGGGCCTAAATGGGCTGAAATGTAGCACGACCTTTCGGTTCGGTTACGCTAACAAATTTGTGGGTTCCTGAGCTAGTGTTCAGGGGCAGAAACCACTCGGTCGTGAGGCTAAAATTAGTCGACGGCCAGACTTGATTTTGCAATTAATATTGCATCCTTGCAATTGATTTTTACGTAAGGCATGCGATACTATCGCTAAATTCGCTCAGAAGTCTGGGTCAAGTGCTGACAAGTATAAATCTTGCGAGAAGATGGCTTACCATATGGTCAAGCTGGGTCGTGGGACACGACTCGGGAGTCATGCCGAGTTCAAAGAACTTGAGAACAGAATCCTTAGAAAGGGGAAACAAAAAAGCCCCAAAAGGAGAAAATTATCTAAAATCCATGCCCAGAGGCATGGGGGCTGAGAAATTCAGTCAGAATTCACGGCTTTCAGAGTCTTGACGCGATCGTGCCGAGTCGTATCAAGACTCGGGGGCTACACCCAATGGGTGCACCTGGAGGTGCACACCATTGATGGATTAAGTTCAAGAAGAGATTCATAATATTTTATTTTTGACCCTCGACCAGAATATTCTATTCAGCTCAAGGCTCGGGGGCTACACCCAATGGGTGCACCTGGAGGTGCACACCATTGAAGATCAAGATATAGATGGATAAAAGTTGAAGACCTTTGGCCAATTTCATACTAAAATTGCCCAAAGCCCGGGGGCTAAGTGTATTCACTTCGCTATCGCGTCGTGAAAAAGAGCACTCCTTCCCCTCACTATGGCCATAATTGAAGAATTGTTTTCAGGAGCGTCTGATCATGCACTCAGATCTTCCTCAAAACCACTCAGATTTTCCTCATAACCACTCGGATCTTCTTCGAAATCACTCGGATGAGATCTTAAACAACTTGGGAGCACTCGGATCATGCAAGAAAAGACGAATCAATTACAGCCAACGATCGGTCCAAGAAGTGCTCGGGGGCTACTGTGGGGGATATAGTACCCGGGTACCTCACGAGCAAGCCTGGCAGCCCACCAAAAGGGGGGCGGCCCAGCCCATCATTCTGGACCTGAAGACGTGCGGGACAAGTCGGCGCACGGAGGAAGGATCTGGAAGGAAAAGTCCTAGTTGGGATAGGAATTATTGTAAAGAAGGAAAGGATTCTTAGAGATAGGATCGGATACAAACCGACTTGTAACCCTGTCCCCCGATATATAAGGCGGGCAGGGACCCCCTCAAAAACATCTGAAGTCTCAAGACAACAACTCAACACGCAATATAACACCCCAAAACAGGACGTAGGGTATTACGTCGAGTCGACGGCCCGAACCTGTATAAACCCCTGTGTCTGTCCATCCTAACCATCTTGCTTCCGATCTTTGCGATCTTCCCTGCATTACAAATCACTTCCGTGGGCTACCCCGTGGAAGACTGCCGGAGATAATATCACCGACAAAGATTGAGCACACGATATGCTCGAGAGTGATTAGCATAACCAAGAAAAATTCCATCCATCGAACGAGACTCAAATTTGTCAAGATTTCCTTTCTTAAGAATGAAACAATTGCAACCAAACACCCGGAAATGACTCACGTGGAGTACGACCATGAAAAAGTTCATAGCAAGTTTTCTTCTTGAAAGCACGAAAGAAAATACGATTTGACACATGACAAGCTGTATTTACTGCCTCTGCCCAATATTTTCTAGGAGTCCTATGCTCATCTAGCATCGTCCTTGCCATCTCACAAAGAGTCCGATTCTTCCTCTCAACCACACCATTTTGGCACGCAACATATGGTGAAGAAAATTGGTGTTCAAGACCAGGATCACAACAGAAAGCATCAAAATGAGTGTTCTTAAATTCCGTACCATTGTCACTGTGTATAACTCTTATGGCACCACCATTACTCTCATTTTTCAACCTCAAAATCAGATCTCAAACAAAGTCAAAAGTCTCATCCTTAGACGCCAAGAAAAACACCCAAGCATAGCGAGAATAGTCGTCCACCACAACAAGAACATACCATTTTCCACTGACTGAGCGAACGCGAGCTGGACCAATCAAGTCCATATGCAAAAGCTCCCCAGGATGCTCAGTCATCACCTCAGTCAAAGGTGGGTGAGAAGAAGCGACCATCTTACCGTGCCTACAAGGTGCACACACCAAATCTTTCTCAAACTTGAGCTTGGACAATCCTCGGATAAGGTCAAGAGCACTCAAGCGGGTGAGTAAATCAAAGCTCACATGACCCAATCTCCTATGCCACCTCCAGAGCTCAGAAGAAGTACCAGCAATCAAACAACGAGATGGTCCAAATGATCGAGAAAAATCAGCACGAAAAATCTGACCCTCGGGAATAATCATGCATACAAGCTCACCTCGAGGATCAAGAATCCGAGAATCTCCACTCTTAATCCGAACCTCATAACCCTCATCAAGAAGCTGAGAAACTGAAAGCAAATTGAAACCAAGATTCTTGACAAGAGCCACCCGTATCAACACAAAACTGTCACTCACCTGAATAGCACCCTCAGACAACACTCTTCCTTTACCCTTATCCCCAAAAGTGATGTACTGCCTGGACACCACCGGAGTGAGGCTGGAGAACCACATCCTATCTCCGGTCATATGCCGTGAACAACTAGAGTCCATCAACAAAAAGTTCCCCATGCCTCTCACCTGCACAATCAAAAGGGAGAACGAGAATGAGTTAACGACTCGACACTGGGGTTAGCACAAAAAGAGTTAAACCAGTGTCGAGCCATCTGCTCAAAAGAGGCGTTAGCAAAATCAGCGTTACTCTGTGGAACCCTCTCGTATCTCACCGTCGGACCTCTAGCACCACGCAGGGGAAAATGCGGCCTAGACTCTCTCCTCGCCTCAAAGCTATGGTCGAACCTCCCTGTACCAAACTGACCACGAGCAGGAGGCCGCCTAGCAAACTCACCACGAGCTGGAACACCACGACTACTCAAAGAAGGAACTGTACGCACAAACGCCTCTCTCCTAGACAAGGGTGAACGAGACACAGGCACACTACGGGAAGAGTAGTACCTGTCCCTGTTACCCCACTCCTTCTCTCGTCTCACCTCTCTCTTCTTCCTCCAGCAAAACTCCTCAGTGTGTCTATCCCTTCCACAATGATCACAATGGAAGCGAACTGGCTTTGGCTTTGGGGTTTCTCTCGGCTCAGGCTTCTCTCTCTTCTGGTAAACCCCACTCCTCACAAAGGTCACTCTCTTTTGGAAGTTGTTTGTCTTTGGGGGAAACTTAGGAGGATCATGAGTGGTGTCAAGCTTGTTTAGCAGGTGATTAGGTTTGGGTGAATTTTTTCTTGAGAATGCCTTTCTGTGGGGGTGTTGGAATGTTTGTGGTGGAGTTGTCTTGTTCTCTCTCTTTCTCACCACTACACTCACCAGCTTTCTCAGAACCCAGATCATGACCATCAACTCTCTTGAACCCAGCAATTAACATCTTAAGCTGTGGCTCGTGACCCGACAACCAACCCAAACACTGTCGCAACTCATCATTCTCATCTTGCAGGCGATCAACATATTGTGCAAGCTCAACATTCTTCAAAGCAACAACATCGCAAGCATAGCAAGAATTTGCAATAGGAGATTTCAATTCATGGTACGAGATTCAAGCAACTGAGCATGTAAAGCAGGACAAGAAGTACGAGCACCTAGCAAAGAAGATCTAGACTTCAACTCAGCAATCTCAACCCTAGCTCCTTCTAGTTCATCAAGACATGTCATGTGTTTATCTTTAAGAGCAACCAAATCAGCAAGATGCACATCACAGACAGAGCATTCAAATTCATCAGAAACAATGGGAGCATCTTTCAACACACCTATCTCTGTTCTAGCACTTGCCAACTCAGGTTCAAGCTCAGCCACTTTCTTGTTAGACTCACTAAGCAAATACTCAAATTCCAACGCCTTCTTTCCAGCCTCAGAAAGTAAGGCCTCAAGCTCCACAACCCTATCCTTAGACTCTCCAAGCAAAGACCTAAATTCTCTCTTCTCCTTGTTGGTCTTCCTAAGCACATCATCACGATCATCGACCAACTCCTCTAATCTAGCAATCTCCTTACGCAAAGAGGTGGGATCGGTCATTACCTCGTCCTCGGAGTCGGAGTCGTAGTCGTTCTTGGGGTCATGCGCCATGGTGCCGAAGTTCATAGCGGCATAGGAGAGCCCGTTGAAGTTGCGGTTCATGTGCTTCTTCTCCTTGCTGTGGCCGCGGTCTTCATCCTCGCTGCTCGAGCTCGACGAAGTGTTGGTGGAGCTTGTGTCGATGTCGCTTGCACCAGCCACCATCGCTCGAGACTTGTTCTTCTTATAGCCACCGTGCTTGTTCTTCGTCCTTCTCTCTTCCTTGTTCTTGTGCTTGGAGCGATATTCGTCCTTGGAGCGGTGCTTGTGCTCATCTCGCGGCCGGTGCTTGCGGTTGTAGTCGTTCTCGATCTCCTCCGGGCACTCGGCGATGAAGTGACCCATGTTGCCGCACCTGTAGCACGTACTTCCCGCACACCTCGAGCCCTTGCGGTTCTGGTACATGCGCTTGAACCTCCTGGTCAGCAACGCGAGATCCTCCTCGCTCAGCACCTCGTACTCCTCGTCTGGAAGAGACACAAGAGAAGAAAAGGCAAAGTGTTTGGAAGTATTAGCATGTCCATAACCAGATCCACTGACTAGAGCCAGACTATGGGAATCAGTCGGACTCTTAGCCTTGGCAATCAGCTGTCTATCAACTTCAGAAGACTTCAACTTAGAGAAAAGCTCGTCAACTTTCAAAGTTTCATTGTTAGCCGACTCCATGATCGCCTCAACCTTGGCAACCCACACGGACCGATCAAGGTAAAGCAAGAGCTTCAAAGCTCTATCATGATTCGTGTATCGGAGTGCGGTAATGTTGGCTTTCATGTTGTTGACTATGGCAGTAAAGCGCTGAAACATAGCATCAACTGACTCACCAACCAACTGCTCAAAGTTCTCATACTCTCTACGATGGACCGAGAAAAGCCTAGCCTTAACATGACTATCACCACCATGGGCTACCTTGAGCTTTAGCCAGATCTGGCTAGCTAGGTCCTCGCCCAAACCATGTTCAAACTCTTAGTCGACAAAGCACGAAACAAGTAGTCGACAGCCCTAGCGTTGGCCTCGAACTTATCTCTTGCAACCTGGGCATCTAAGTTGGTAGGATTGACATAATTTTCATCTTCCGTCACATCCCACAGCAACTTTCCTTTGCCTCGCAAGAAAGCGCCCATACGCGCAACCCAGTTCGGATAATTCTTCCCATCAAAGTGCGGAGGCCTGGAACCCCAATCTTAGTACACCATCTTTGGATCTTAGACTGGTTAGAGTCGCAAAGACCCATAACCAGCTTTGATACCAATTGTAGGACCGATTAGGCGACCATAGAGGGGGGGAGTGAATGGGAGCCTATAAAAATTTCTTCTCAACGAATCTGGCTTTTCTCCAACACAACTCCAAATCCTCGCAACATGATCTTGCCAAGATCACGTAGCTACTGACCCTAGGAACACAATCACATCAGCGGAAACCAAATCGAGCAAATCGAATCAAAATCAAACCGAAACGAGACAAAACCTTCTCTTCCCAGCCAGGGGCGGTTAAACCTCCCTAGGGGCGGTTAAACCACCTAGGGGGCGGTTAGACCGCCTGGGGGGCAGTTTAAACCGGCCTGGCCTAGGAGCACGGGCTCCGAAAGTCAACACCCAAAATCGAATTACCTGATCTCCCAAATGGCTTGAGCTCTTGAGACAAAACTTTGGAAAGATGGTGTACACCTCAAGTAGAGGATATGCCCCAAAAATCTTGGCCTCTAACTCACTAGAACTCTCGGAATATCAAATCTCATGAAGAACACATCCATCTCGAGTTCATCCAAAAATCCTCAAATCTGAAGCGATTCTTTTCGTTTTGAGCGGGCAAATCACCAGGAAAAGAGTCTCCACGAGCTCATATGTGAATCCCCGAAGAAATCCCACAAAGAAATAGCCTCAAACACAAGGAATCGAAAATCTAGCAAAGGGACCAAAAAGACCCACGGGATGAACAAAGAAATCACACAAGTAGAGATAAAAGAAAGCCAAATCTTCCATACATCACGAGGTCAACTTCTTTACAAAGAGGCTAGCTATCCTCCCTTCATCTGACCCTCTTGAAGATTTCTCCGGTGAAGCACTTGGCTAGCCTATGGAAAACTAGAAAGGAAAACCTAAAGGAAAATAGTTCAAGTGCAAGGGAATATAAACTAGAGAGATAGATAGCAGCCACCAACCCCTAGGGGGCCTATTTATAGTCCAAGTGGTGGTGCTCTAATGACTCAACTACCCCTAAGTGATACATACCCCTTAGGGGGAAATTTGACATATGAATCAAAGATATTTTCGGCTGGGACACCTTCAACTGCAAGCTTGCTTTCCTCCGACGCAACCCTTGCAATCACGCCGCGTGTCCTCCAGATCGAAGCTCCTCGACACCTCTCGGACCTGCCCAGGGGGGGGGGCGGTTAAACCGGCCCTGGGGGGGGGGGGGGGGTTAAACCGCCCCAGGCTGGGCTGGCAGCCCACGGCCCGCGACACCACATCGAGTCCTCGGCCTTGGTTTTGAGGCCCAAACCAAGGGAAACCGTCCACCTGATGGTCTCTTGGCCAAACCACCAAACCCCGCGTACAAGCTTCGGTTGTGAGCCGCTACCTTACACCGGCTTCATGTCCGCGTACGAGCTTCGGTCGTGAGCTGCTATCTTGCACCGGAACCATGTTTCCTTGCTCGTTCTTGCCACCATGTGAACCGCACTTGATCCATCTGGCCACCGGGTCCCTCGAACCAAGCCTACTTGTCTCTCCACACCTTGGAGGCCGCCAAGGCTAAGACCTTTCGCGCCTGTTCTTCACCTGCACCAATGCAACCAAGCCGTATTCTACTCCTGCAATACTTGAGCCAAGGCAAACATCAATCCACACCGTGTTGTCAATCACTCATCACACCAGGAAGCGACCATCCACCGCTCCTCAGACACACCCGGTCCTCATATACGAACTAGGGCAAAGTCTAATACACATGAGGGCATAAGGTCCTATACTATTGAGGCAAGTGTATATGACTAACACATGAGTATGTAAGCCAAGCAACATATGATACCAAGAACACATACACAGGTCACACATATAATGATTAAGACAAACATTATATTAGAAAGATGTGTCTTTGGAGTAGAGCAAAGTCATCCTAAAACTAGATGACACATGTGCCATACTCTAGCTCCAAGAAGACCTAGAACCTGAAGTAGAGCTACTCTAAGCCTAACTTCACTATCCTAAAGACTAAAAGTGTGAGAGTGAATCAACTTGTGGTGCTTAAAATTGAAAGGACCAACACTAGGCCTGGGGGGTGGGGGTGAATAGGGCATGTTAAAAATCCTGAAAATTCTTCACGAAATTGTCAGATGGTCGGATGATCCGACACAGTCTGAGATCTTCCGAACCTCAGAAAATCTGACACTGTGTAGGATCTTCCGACGCAGAGGGATAACTAAATTCGAGATTCAAATTCTAACACGCTATCCAAGATTCCCTTTGAATACAATGCTGCTAGATGAAGTAAACAAGCACCTAAATATGATCTCTAAGGTCGAACAACACCAAGCACATAGATCGGGCACCAATAAGGTGATGAACAACAAGAACAATAGCAAGAACAAAGAGACACGAGATTTGTTCCCGAGGTTCACTCCACAAAGAAGCTATGTCCCTGTTGAGGAGTTCACAAAGAACCAGGTTGTCACTAACCCCTTGCCACCCTCAATCGACCACAAAGGAGGATTGAGTCACTTACTATTGCTCTCACAAAGTGTAACACCCTGCTTTTTAAGGCATTTAAAAATACGAGCTTTCTAAACTTTTCATAAATTAAACCTAATCTCCTCCCCTAACGATAGTCCAAAATATATCTCTTAAATAAAAACATGCATTTAATTGGACATATGTGTTGCACTTGCATGTTTGGATACTTCTCTTTCCAATTCCTGGGATTAATATTTAAGTCCGACTTAAATATTAATTCCCTATCTCCAATCCCTCCAAAATGCCCCAAGTACATGTTCACCTCAAGCCTCCCATCCAAATTCCAGTTAAATTTGTATCCCTATTCAAATTTAACCCCAAAACTATACTCAAATAAATAGCAAAAACTTTCCAAAGGATAATGGGCCGCAGCTCCCCTTTTTGGCCCACTTATTCACTCAGCCCTTTGCCAAAGTCTAGTTCAGATCCTCGAATTCCCGGCCCCGCTCGCTCCTCTCCTCCCCCTCCACTTGGCCCAGCCCACGCGTGCCCGGCCTGCTCCTTCTCTCCTTCTCCCCGACGCAGCCCGCACGAGCGCTGATGCCGTGTGACGTCACGCCCAGCTCCACCTTCCTTTCCCCTTCCTCGCACCGCGCCGAAGTAGCTCGCCGTCACCCGATTCCTGGCCGTCGGCCGAGATTCATCCCCGGCGGCCGTGCGCAACGCGTGTCGGCATCACCACGTGCCACCACGCGAACAGAGAGGCGCCGACCACCCCGCCGTCCGTGCCGAGACCGCTGCTGCCGTCATCCCCCGACTGCCGGCATTAAGGGCGGCCGACACGCCGATACCGGTGCTAACCCCACCACGGCCTTTTCCGCTGGCTCCCGCTCACCGTCCGATCACGCCCGGTATGGCCAGGATGAAGCCCCGGCTCCAGGAGCGCCGCGCGTCGCTGCCGCCGCCCGCCGAGCTCAAGCTCATCCCCGGTCGTCGCGCGTCCCGCCCCGCCGGCCGCTCTCATCCATGCCTCCGCGACGTGGCAAGCTCCGCGAGCTCCGCCCGAGCTATAAATAGGGGGTTTACCCCTCCTCTTCTCCTCATCCCACCGGAGCCGAGCTCGAGCTCTCCCTCTCTTCCCTCCTCCACCGCCGCGGCCACGGCCACACCGCCCCGTTCTTCCCCACCCTCCTCTGCTCCATGTCCAGAGCGCTGCCCTGGTGCCACTGCCAATGGCTGCCACCACACCCCCAACCACGACGCCGCCGCTGCGGACACCACCGCGCGTCGTCGCCGCCGCGCTCGCCAGCACAAGCACTAGCGCAGCTCCACCGCAAGCTGCCACCGCCGAGCGCACCACCAGCCCTGCATCGCGCCGCACCTCGCCATAGCGCCTGCCCTGCGCCGCGCCGCACCTCACCGTACCGCACACCCCACGCCGTGCCACGCCGTTCCGTGCCAAGCCCCGCGCCGTCTCCTGCCACCACCACGCCAAGCCGCCGGTGGCACTGCTGCTGCGCCCGGCCACACCGCCGCCGCTCCAGCGAACCACCACGCCATCCCTTTCCCGCGCCGCAGCCGCCTTCCATCAACGCCACGCCACGCCGCGCCATTGTTGGTGGTCGTTACGATACGATTTTGCCACCAACATTCCGTCATATTTCAGGCTCATCCTGCTCACAACAAAGTAAAATTGGTTATTTCTAATGAGTTCCACAAGTTTTGTATAATTTGTGAGTGCAGGAGCAATCAAGCAAAAGATGAAGCAAATTGGGCACACGGCCAGGCCGGCCGGCCTAGGCTAGGCCGACCGGCCCCCTTCCCCATCTTCTGGCCATGTCATTGATCCACAAGGTTACAAACTTATCAAGGATGAACATGAGCCGTGGATTTGATGTCGGTTTGATCAAAAGACCCGGAAGGCCTAGAGTGGGATTAGCATGGATTGAAGGGCCCACAAACTAGGATTCTTGGACAGCTTTAACCGAACACAACAACTATCGACTTCAGGACATCATCCAGGCCGTCCCTGCAAAGGTCGGTGCCACATGGCACCAGAGCCAGGCCAGCCGGCCTAGATGAGGCTGACCGGCCTACCATTATGACATCAACGCTTCCCTCTTCGCGTGGATGCTAAGCAGGAGGTGTGCGTGACAACTACGGCGGCTTCTACCCTTGGGAGGCTATAAAAGGCACCCTTCACCCCCATTCAAGACACCATCCAAAGGAGAGAAGAGTAGCTTAGTGATTTTGCTCTCATATTTAGAGTTAGAGTAGGGAGAGAGTGGGTGAGTTACTCGAGTGACAGCCGAGCTTTGTAGAGACAGTCCGGGATTTCTTCCTCGGTCTTGTCTCAACATTTCCGCCCCCGAGGAATATATTCAAGAGTTATCTTCAGTAAGTCCTCGGTCTCTTGCCTTTAGTACCTCGCTAGTTTACAACTTACTTTTCAGCAAGTTATCTTATTTATTTGATCTGCGGGTACCTGAGTCTGCGTGAGTGACAGCGACTCTTGTTTGGGGTTTCCTCTATAGCCCTTCGCGTTGGGTGGAGGTCAGTAGCTGAAAGCTTAGGCATGGTGCCTATGCTGGCTAGCCACCTCAGGTTGTGTTGCACCCCACGGAACTGCAGTGGTAGGCGGCAGGTGGTGACAGTCCTGTCCGTCCTTTGTACTCCACCACGTTCGGGTGTACTCATAACAGTAGTGCTGAGCCCGGAAGAACCCCTCTCTCATCCCGTTCTGAGTTCTTCCCATTATAGCCGTCGATGCAGATCAGATTAGATATAGATAGTTTGTCTGGGGTAATGAGTAGCTAACTAAAGTCAAGCTCTCTACCCGCTTACCTTGTACTCCCTGGTGGGTCCGGTTAGAAAAGTTCTAGGCCAGTCGCGTCTACCGTTTCTTGGATTCGATATCCAGGTTCTTACTCCCCTGGTGAAAGGCTACATCATACTCCATGCGCTTGCAGATTTAGTTAGGCTAAGGAGTGCCAACAAGCTTTTCTGGCGCCGTTGCCGGGGAACGGTAGCAACACCAGTGTAGGATCTTTGTAGCCGTACACTTTACCCCCATAACCATCTACCACATGGAGTCTTCTCCTAGTTATCCGACGGTTCCATCTAGCGAGTATTTGGAACCGCCTTCATCTTGCCACCCCATACCACCTCATGGCTTCGAGATCCGTCCTAGTCTCGTTGCCATGGTTCATGCACAGTCTTTTGGTGGAACGAAAGACAAAAATCCCTATGCTCACTTGCAGGTTTTCGAGGAGAATTGCTCTCTTCTTATTATACCCGGCGTAAACCAAGACACTATACGATGGAAACTTTTCCCATTTTCTCTGATGGGAAATGCAAAATCTTGGTACGACCGGACTGCAAGGGGATTTAGCGGAGATTGGATCAAGTTGAAGGACGAGTTTTGTCTGTTCTTTTACCCTGTCTCCAAGATCTTGAAACTCAGAGTTGAGTTGATGACATATCAGCAAGGCAATGAGTCACTTGGAGCCACGTGGGAGTGGTTCATAAAATTGGCCAACTCAGGGCCACCGCATAACATTCCAGAGGAAATGCTTATGCAGCATTTTGTTGGTGCATTGAAGCCGGAGAGTGCACAGTTCTTGAACATCACCTCCGCAGGGTCAGTGCTATACAAGACAGTGGATGAGGTACGAGAAATCTTGGAAAAGGTTCTCAACTCTACCGAGTACACTGGCGTTTTCGACGGCCCACCAACACCACCAACAAACCCCACACACAAGCAGCCACTACTCGCCCTCACATTCGATCTGCCTCCTCCGATCATAGAGGAAGTGCTCGAACACCCCAAGTCCTCAGACCATGAAAATATTCTTGACGATCTGCCGCACTTCATTCCCGAGCTCTTTACAGAAGAAGAGTACTTGGAGATCAGCAATACATCACGTATGCCCATGGAACAAGTGTGCGCAAGTTCAAGGTCTAAGGCGTTCATTCCAGAAGCCGTACCGCAGATCGAGGGTTTATCTGCGATCATGAGCAAGGAATGGACGGAGGAAATTGAAAGTTGTGAAGACATCATCCGAATTACCCGCAACTTCAGAGTACTCCATTGCGCTATTGAGGGAACTGACTCTCAGGAAGTTGCCTACGACCCGAAGGTCGGGAGTAATATCATATCAAGTGCACTCGCATCACAAGTGCAACCAGACGAACCCCGGTCCTTCTCCCGTAAGCACCTCAAGTGGATCGACGGCCAGATGATGGAATGCAGAGGAATCATCCGTGTTGTGCCCGTACACATGGGACGCAACAGGATTTTCCTAGACTTCCACATTTTCGATATCCCTAGAGGCGACAACTTCTTCCTGATCGGACAGCCAATAGAGCACCTTGCCAACCCGAACCATGATCGAGCCACGATACAGTTCAAGGTTGGTAAAGAGATCATCCCAGTCAGCCTTGTGCGGTCAGTGAACACTATCGCAGAGGCCCGATCTGAGACAGACCCAGTGGAGAAAGCAGTTAGCTCCGCTCAAGAAGAGCAAGCTCAGTCCTCACAGGCTGAAGAGGCTAACCATTTCATCCAAGAGGCAGAAACGGACGGTTTTATAAAACTCGACGAGGAAGAAAAGCCACAACACCCCCCTCCTGAGTTGAAGCCGCTGCCTCCTGGACTTAGATACGCTTTCCTCCACAATGACCGATGCTCGCCAGTCGTCATCAGTGACAAACTGACAGAGAATGAGACTGGGCAGCTTATCACAGTCCTAGAGAAGCACCGGTCTGTCTTCGGGTATTCTCTACAGGACTTGAAGGGGATCAACCCCAGCTTATGCACCCATCGCATACCTATGGAGCCAGACCATACGCCGTCTAGAGAACATCAACGACGGCTGAATGATGCGATGAGGGAGGTAGTCAAGAAAGAAGTGTTGAAACTTCTGCACGCGGGTATAATCTACCCCGTGCAAGACAGTGAATGGGTCAGCCCAGTTCAAGTTGTGCCGAAGAAGGGTGGAATGACAGTTATCCAGAACGAGAAGAATGAACTTATCCCTCCTAGGACCGTTACTGGATGGAGGATGTGCATCGATTACAGGAAGCTTAACAAAGCTACCCGTAAAGATCACTTTCCACTCCCCTTCATCGACGAGATGCTTGAGCGGTTGGCAAACCACTCATTTTTCTGCTTCCTTGATGGATACTCTGGTTATCATCAAATTCCTATTCATCCCGATGACCAGAGCAAGACTACCTTCACCTGCCCCTACGGAACATTCGCCTATCGACGGATGTCTTTCGGCCTATGCAATGCACCTGCTTCATTTCAGCGGTGTATGATGGCGATATTCTTTGACCTGATCGAACAGATCATGGAAGTATTCATGGATGACTTTACCGTATATGGTAAAACCTTCAACAACTGTCTTGAGCACTTGGAAAGAGTTCTCAAGAGGTGCAAAGAGCATCACCTTATCCTAAATTGGGAAAAGTGCCACTTCATGGTCAGAGAAGGAATTGTGCTGGGACACAAGGTGTCAGAAAGAGGAATAGAAGTTGACAAGGCAAAAATAGAAGTTATTGAGCAACTACCACCCCCGACGAATGTCAAGGGTGTGCGAAGTTTTCTGGGTCATGCTGGCTTTTACTGAAGATTCATCAAAGATTTCTCCCGGGTAGCCAGACCTCTTACAAGCCTCCTAGCTAAAGAAGCACCCTTCAACTTCGACGAAGATTGCCTTCTCGCCTTCTACACCCTCAAGAAGGCACTTATCTCAGCTCCCATCATACAACCGCCCGATTGGAATCTTCCATTCGAGATCATGTGCGACGCTAGCGACTATGCAGTCGGGGCAGTGCTCGGTCAATGCAAGGATAAACAGCATTATGCTATATCTTATGCAAGCAAGACATTGACCGGAGCTCAGTTGAATTATGCGACAACGGAGAAGGAACTCCTGGCAGTGGTGTTTGCCATGGACAAGTTCAGATCTTACTTGGTTGGTGCCAAGGTGATAGTATACACAGACCATGCTGCACTAAAGTACCTCTTGACCAAGAAAGATGCTAAGCCACGACTCATCCGTTGGATTCTGCTCCTTCAAGAGTTTGATTTAGAAATACGAGACAAGAAGGGGACAGATAATTGTGTGGCAGATCATCTCTCAAGAATGCAGGTTCAAGGGTCGGATCTTCCGATCAATGACTATCTCAGAGATGATACTCTCCTCAAGGTCACCACATCCAGTCCATGGTACGCAAACTTGGTAAATTTCATGGTGACTGGATATGTGCCTCCAGGAGAAGACAAAAAGAAGCTAATCTACCTCAGCAGATTTCACCTTTGGGATGGCCCCTATCTGTTCAAAGTTTGTGCTGACGGGTTACTCCGACGATGCATCCCTCATGAGGAAACACATAAGATCCTTGATCGTTGCCATTCATCACTGTACGGAGGACATTACGGAATTTTCCGAACCCATGCAAAGGTCTGGCAGAGTGGATTCTTCTAGCCAACCATGTATGGAGACGCTAAGGAATTCGTACGGAGATGTGCCAGGTGTCAGAGACACGGGAATATCAACGCCCGTGATGCTATGCCACTGCAAAATAACCTTCAGTTGGAGATTTTTGACGTGTAGGGAATAGACTTTATGGGTCCTTTCCCTGCATCCGAGCAGTGTGAGTATATCCTGGTGGCAGTCGATTATGTTTCCAAATGGGTGGAGGCACTTCCGTGCACGGCAGCCGACTCGAAAAATTCAAGGAAGATGTTCGAAGAGATCATCTTTCCCCGTTTTGGAGTACCTCGAGTCGTGATCAGTGATGGAGGATCACACTTCATCGACAAGACGTTCCGGAAGTGCCTAAGCGACTTAGGAGTAGACCACCGAGTGGCTACACCTTATCACCCCCAGACCAGCGGGCAAGCAGAAACATCAAACAAACAAATCAAGAACATTCTGCAAAAGACGGTCAATGCAATGGGGACAGGGTGGAAGCGAAAGTTACCGGAAGCACTTTGGGCATATAGAACAGCATTCAAAACACCGATAGGGATGACTCCCTACCAGCTGGTATATGGCAAGACATGCCACTTACCGGTTGAGCTAGAATTCAAGTCCCATTGGGCGATCAAGAGGTGGAACAAGGATCTCCAGATGGCCGAACTCAAAAGAAGAATGCAATTGGCCGAGCTGGATGAATGGAGGGAAAAGGCCTACCACAACGCCAAGTTATATAAAGAAAGAACAAAAAGATGGCATGACAAGCGCATCAAGATCAAGCATTTCAAAGCGGGAGATCAGGTATTACTCTTTAACTCCCGTATTCGCTTGTTTGGTCATGGTAAGCTTAGAAGTAAGTGGGAAGGTCCTTTTAGAGTCTTAGATGCCGCCGATCATGGCGCGATAACCCTACAGGATAATGATGGAAATACTTTCAAGGCCAATGGCCAAAGATTGAAAATATTTCTCGAATCCGAAATGCCGGAGCTCAGAGAGATGGACGTCTACGAGCTAACCGAGATACCTAGTCCAGGTCCGGGCGGGACCTAAAAATGACCCTTATCTAGGATAGATTTCCCTTTTCTATTTTTCTTTTCCTTTTCTTAAACTTTTTCTAGCCAAACCACAAAGACTTTCTGGTAGAAGAGCAAAGGAAGCTTGCACGAAAAATTTCATGGGCTCTCGGGACAAGGCCAGGCCGGCCGGCCTCACCCAGGCCGACCGGCCCAGCCAGGCCGGCCGGCCCCACCCAGGCCGACCGGCCCAGCACCGGCTCGACTCGAGACGCTCCTCGTTTGAATGAGTCTCGCTGCTATCCTTTCCGAGAATCCGTGGGGTTTCGAAGGGAGGAGCGTCGTTTTAAAACGAAAGGCCCCCGCTCTTCTTCTCCCTCAGAACACTCGAGCCTTCTTCTCCAGAAACGTTCCTTCCTTTGAGAGATCTCAGCCATGGCCTCGCAATCCAGCCACCAGGACTCCAACTCGGCTTCTCACGGCAGTCGTTCCCCGTCCGAGTCCTTGAAAGGGACACCGGGCTCCTCCAACTCCAGCAGCGTCCGAATCATTGAGAGGGCGGCGTTCGTCGACATCGTCACCGCGCAGCCGGAGGCCCGGCGGCCACTCTCCCAGGCCGATCGGCCTGGGGCAGGCCGGCCGGCCTCCCCTCGCCGCCTCTCTGGCTCGCCTTTGGGCAGAGCCTCCCTCCGTGATCCTCAGGAGGAGGGTCAGGGGAGTTCGCAGCCCAAGACGCCCCGAAGGCCAACCACGGGACTTTTGTCCCCGAAGAAGGCCATCGGGAAGCGCCCCGTCTCCTCGCCGCTCAAGAAGGAGATCGTGCCGCTCTTCATCTCCACCTCACCGGGGTACTCACCGCAGTACACCCCCGGAAGTCCTAGCCCTCCACGCCGGGAAGGGCCAGGCATCGGGAAGGGGCTTTTCTTAGCCCCTAAGAAGCCCGACGAGGGGAGGAAGCGTTTGATGACGCCCCCTCCGATCCAAGGACCTCCCGGACTGATGGAGTGGTCCGACGAGGAGGAGGAGGAGGACGTAGAGGAGCTGAGGAGGAAGCTCGCCGCGCTGCAGCTGAGGGTCAACAACATGGATGAGCGCGTGGCGGAGGCGGTAATCGGGCAAATGGAGGCCGATGATAAGATAGAGATCCTTCGCAAGGCGATGGCCTCCAAGGTCAAGCGCCTCGCGAAGGCAACCGGCAATGAACACCTCTACCGCCCGAAGGAGGAGTAGTTAGGTTTAGAAGTAGTTTAGAATTTTGGGTGCTAGTTTAGATTTCCCTTTTGATTTCTTTCATTCAATTTTCCCTTGTATGCAGCACCCCCACATTTGTTTCCCCTTAGTTGAATAAAATAAATTGATTGAAGGGCCCAAAGAACCGAAAGGCCTAAGCTACATTTGCATGGATTGAAGGGCCCACCAACATGGGATTCTCGGACAGCTTCAATCCAACGCAACCGTTACCGACCTCAGGGTGCAATCCAGAGCGTCCCTGAAGAAGGCGGTGCCACGGGGCAGCAAGGCCAGGCCGATCGGCCTGGCCTAGGCCGGCCGGCCTCCCACAGAGGCCGCCACCTGTCCCCCTTCGCGTGGCATTTAAGCAGAGTATTAGCTTACACTTGACGCCTGCAACCGCCCCTGGAAGCTATAAAAGGGACCCTCCTTCACCTTGAGAAAGCATCCATCAAATCATCCAAAGGAGAGAAGAGTAGCTTAGTGAGTTTGTGCTCTCATCTTTAGAGTAGAGTAGGGAGAGAGTGGGTGAGTTGCTCGGGTGACAGCCGAGCTTTGTAGAGAGAGTCCGGGATTTCTCTCTCGGTCTCGTCTCAACGTTTCCGCCCCCGAGGAATATATTCAAGAGTTATCTTCAGTAAGTTCTCGGTCCCTTGTCTTTAGTACTTCGCTAGTTTACAACTTACTTTCAGCAAGTTATCATATTTATCTTTGATCTGCGGGTACCTGAGTCTGCGCGAGTGACAGCGACTCTTGTTTGGGGTTTCCTCTATAGCCCTTCGCGTTGGGTGGAGGTCAGTGACTGAAAGCTTAGGCGTGGTGCCTGTGCTGGCTAGTCATCTCAGGTTGTGTTGCACCCCACGGAACTGCAGTGGTAGGCGGCAGGTGGTGACAGCCCTGTCCGTCCTTTGTACTCCACCACGTTCGGGTGTACTCATAACAGTAGTGCTGAGCCCGGAAGAACCCCTCTCTCGCCCCATTCTGAGTTCTTCCCGTTCTAGCCGTCGAAGCAGATCAGGTTAGGTATTGATAGTTTGTCTGGGGTAAAGAGTAGCTAACTAAAGTCAAGCTCTCTACCCATTTATCCTTTTTCTCCTTGGTGGATCCGGTTAGAAAAGTTCTAGGCTAGTCGCGTCTACCGTTCCTTGGATTCGATATCCAGGTTCTTACTCCCCTGGTGAAAGGCTACATCGGACTCCGTGCGCTTGCGGATTTTAGTTAGGCTAAGGAGTGCCAACAACCCCGAAAAAGTACAAGAGGTCATGGATTGGAAAACTCCCGCTTCGGTCCACCAAATTCGTAGTTTCCTCGGTCTGGCAGGATACTACCGTCGCTTTATTTCAGACTTCTCAAAAATTGCCAAACCCATGACAGAGTTGCTTAAGAAGGGAGCTAAGTTCAAATGGAGCAATAAGTGTGAGGAAGCTTTCCACACCTTGAGACAACTCCTTACTTCGGCCCCCGTTCTGGCACAGCCTGACAACACGAAGCCTTATGACATATACGGCGATGCTTCAGGCACAGGGTTAGGATGTGTTCTCATGCAAGATAACAGGGTCATTGCTTATGCTTCTCGAGCCCTTCGCCCACATGAGCTGAATTACCCTACTCACGATCTCGAATTAGCAGCCGTGATCCATGCGCTAAAACTTTGGAGACACCACCTCATGGGAGCACAGTGTAAAGTGTACACCGATCACAAAAGTCTCAAGTACATCCTTACGCAGTCAGATCTGAATATGAGGCAACGTAGATGGTTGGAATTGGTCAAAGATTATGACTTGGAAATACTTTATCATCCGGGAAAAGCCAACGTTGTAGCCGATGCGTTGAGTCGGAAGGCACATTGCAACTGTCTCACCGCAGACACCTATAACCAGACCCTATGTGCTGAGATGAGGAAGCTTAGCTTGGAGATTGTTTCTCACGGCTCACTCAATAACATTTTCTTAGAACCAACTCTCTACGACAAGATCGCTGCCACTCAATCTCAAGATAAATGCATTGGGATCATTAAAGAAAGGCTTTCGGCAGGGGATGAGAAGTATCGTTGTTTCCGATTGGATTAGAAGGAGGTAGTACATTTTGGGGAACGTCTAGTAGTACCTAAACACCTGGAACTCCAAAAGGAAATTTTAGATGAGGCTCACCTCTCTAAATTTTCCATTCACCCGGGGAGCAGCAAAATGTACCAAGATTTGAAACAAAACTTCTGGTGGACAAGGATGAAGAGGGACGTTGCTAAGTATGTCTCAGAGTGCGACACGTGCCAGCGGGTTAAGGCTAGTCATCTCCAGGCGTCCGGGACATTACAACCTCTTTCGATACCCTCTTGGAAGTGGGACGACATAAGCATGGATTTTATCGTTGGATTGCCACTTACCTCTCAAAAACATGATTCCATCTGGGTCATCATGGACCGACTCACGAAAACTGCCCATTTCATTCCGGTACGCACTACTTACCGTGCCGACCAATATGCCGATATCTACTTCGAGCAAATCCTTCGTTTGCACGGAACCCCCAAGATCATCATATCAGATAGGGGTCCTCAGTTTATGTCACGATTTTGGCAAAGGTTACAAGACTCCTTGGGAACCAAATTAATCCATAGTTCTGCATATCACCCCCAGACGGATGGTCAAACTGAGCGAGTAAATCAAATAGTCGAAGACATGTTGAGAGCTTGTGTCATACACTATGATAAGAATTGGGATAAGTGTTTGCCACTCGCTGAGTTTTCTTACAATAATAGCTACCAAGCCAGCTTGAAGATGGCACCGTTTGAGGCACTTTATGGCAGAAGATGTCGAACTCCGTTGAGCTAGTCGCAGTCGGGTGAGAGACAAATCTTTGGAACCGACCTAGTGGCAGAGGCCGAGGAGAAGGTGAAGGTAATACAGGCCAACCTTGAAGTAGCTCAGTCTAGACAGAAAAGTTACTTTGACAAGAGAAAGAAACCCCTATAGTTCTTCATCGGAGATCACGTTTATCTTCGAGTTTCACCCACCAAGGGGGTACAAAGGTTCGGAGTAAAAGGAAAATTAGCACCTCGTTACATTGAGCCCTATGAGATCATAGAAGTCTGTGGACCGGTAGCATACCGAGTACAACTTCCCGAGAGGCTGTCAGCAGTTCACAATGTTTTCCACGTATCTCAACTTAAGAAGTGTGTTCGAGTTCCCGAGGTTGAGATTGTCGATCAAGACTTAGCATGGGTGGAACCCGACCTGGCTCTCGTGGAACACCCTCTCCGAATTCTCGACCGCAAAGAAAGAGGAACAAGAAGAAAGATCATTAAAATGTACAAGATATAGTGGAATCATCACACAGAGGAAGAGGCCACATGGGAAACGGAGAATTATCTGAACACCAAGTTTCCGGGTTTCCTTCTACTACATGATCGTAAGCATTCTTACACACACTAGTTCTTTCTACACTCGAATCTCGGGTCGAGATTCTGTTTAAGGGGGGTAGGCTGTGACAATCTAGGTGTTTAGTTAACTTAATCACCTGCTAAACAACTTGTCTTAGGTTAATTAAGTGTACCTTGGCCCCACCTAGATTTTCACTTAAGAAAAGTCCACCCAAAAACCCTTTGAATCTCGGTGAACTTTGGACCTTTGCTGGCTGGCAGGCTTGAATTCAAATTTTCATTTAAGAACTCAAAATGTGCCAATATGAAAGTTGTTCATCTTTTTATGGGACACAACTTTGTCAATATGGCCCTGGAGAGTTTTTGAGTGCTTCAGCCCCAAAAATCTAGTCGAAGTCAGCCAAACTCAAAAGTTCACCGCCGGCCGACACCGGAGTTCACCGGTTCTTCTCCTCAGTTTTCCCTCGAATCCATACGCTTTTTCATAGGTCAACCTTTGAAAAAGTTGTAGCTGGTAACCTGGGACACAACTTTGCTTTTTGGAGATTTTGAACTTCAGTTCAAAATTTCAGAGAAATTTGGGTTTGAATGGACGCCCGGCATGTGTTCGACGAAATGCCGGCGCTCTCCGGCGCCGCGCGTTCCAGCGCCCGACCGCGCCGCCACGCGGCAGCCAGTCTCTAACGCGGACACCGAGGCCATGCCCGTGCATTAACTGCGCTGCGCGTTGTCCCCGCTGACCGCCCTGACAGCGCCGCTCTGTCCCCGCGCGCGCTTCCGACCGGACGCGACGCGCGTTCCCTGCGCGTCAAGTGGCCGCCGTCGATCCGCCGGCGACCCGCTGCGCCGCTGCCCCGACCAAGACCGGCGACAGGATCGCCGTGGACCCCAGCCGCTCGCCAACCCGCGCCGGAGCCTTCCCGACCGGCCACCGACCCGCTCCGCCCAGCGTCGCCCCGCCGCGACAGACCGCCGACCGGCGTGCCCTGTCCGCCGTGGCTGCCAAGCCGTGCGCCGCCCGAGCCTCCGCGTGGCCGCTTCGCCGCTCCGAGCTGCTGTCCAAACCTCGCTCTGGCCGCCCATAAAAGGCGCGGCTCGCCCTCGCCGTGGAACCCCTCCGCCCGCACCCCATCTCGCCGCCAGGCTGCCTCGCCGGCGACCTTGCCGCTCCACGCCGTGCCACTGCCTCCCGCACGCTCCCTCCCCCTCACCTCACCCCGCTCGAGCTTCCCCATGCTTCAACCGAGCACCCCCGCCAGCGCCACTGCCAGCGTTGGGGAAGACAGAGCTGCCGCCGCCCAGCTCCGCCGTCCGTCGCCGCCACGCCACCTCCGGCCGCCCAGCCTGCACGGAATCCACTCGAGGTGAGACGGTGAGCCCTTCTAGCATGATCTCGTTGAGCCTCGTGGCCCTACTTCGCCGGAATCCGGCCAACCCGCCGCCGGCCATGGTCTAAGGGCCACATTGCAAAGCCACAAATCTTTCCAGGGGTCTTAGCGCAAGTTTCCAGGGGCTAATTCGTAAATAGATTGTTCAGATCTAGGATTCAAATCCTGAAAATTTAAAAATCGGTTAAAAATCATAGAAAAATCAGAAAAATGCAAACCCAATTTTGTTGTACTCCTGGTGCTGTGTTCTACCTTTCCTAAGAAGAATGTATAGGTGTTTTCTGTGTAGATTTTAAATTAAGTTCAAATCTGTTCAAAATTAAATTTGTGCACAGTTTGAAATCTATTGCTTTGTTTGTGCTAGTTTTTGGATATGTTGTAGTTGGTGAAATATCTAGGCTCCTGTAAAAAGTTGGCACATAGTTGCACACTAAATTTTGTGTTATGATTTATATAAGCTGTCAGCACACATCTGGGTCTATGAATTTTAGTAATTAATCTGTTCAGTAATTAAATCCCAAATTTTTGCAGTAACTTGTTTACGTCATGTTGTATCTATGTTAGATGTTTGGGCTCAGTTTAATCTGTTTAGCTTGCTCCTTTAAATCATAACTGTTTAATCTTGGGTAATTAAAACAGCAAAATCCTTTGCTCTTTTGGAGCTACCCTTTGGCATGTCACCTAGTTTAGACCAGGATAGGCTCTGGTAAACTTCAAAGGATCATTTGATGATAGTGTGATTTACTAGGATTTATTGTTGATATTAGTGTGCTGTTCTTGTTTATTTTGTTGTGATAAAAGTATGCGTCATCTTGGCCTAGTTTTTGGCCAGTAAATCAAGTAAACCACAAAGAGCATGCTGTAATTTTCTCACATTATAATCATCAACCAAACTGCCAGAATAAATTGTTGAAGTTACTTTGCTTAAAAGGCTAAATAATGATAATTCACCTCTTTAAGTTATTTAAACAAATTAAATACCTCACTTCACCCAACCATGCTATTTTATGATGAAATCAAAGTAAATAATATATGTGTACACAATCACCATTAACAAACCCCAAATACTTTAATGAGTAATTACAACCTTTGTTAAAGAAAGGGAAGATCAGACAAAATTTGTCTAGGTGAATGTGTCACTAAATACACCCCGAGTCCATCATTATGCAACCGTGATGAATCGACATAAGATCATGTTCTTATTTGCATATGCATTCGTGTAGAACAAGCCCTCGCTAATGGAGACTACGAACTGGTCCCCGCTGAAGGAGAAGGCCAGGCTGAAGGCGAGGTGAACACCGTCCAGGTCGAGCAAGACCCAAACGTTGCTGCCGGGGACTCCCAAGCTAACACTGTGCCCGAAGGCAAGCCCCGGAGCATGTCCTATGTTTTGAAATCTTGCAACTATGTTTGTTAAGATTTGCTTGTGCATTTACGTTTCAGGAGTTGAATTGAAACCCTAGTTGCATGATCCTAGGTACCTATGCTTTGCAATATTAGTATGATAGGTCGATAGTTGCCATGCTTTAAGGACACGGTAAAAGTCGAGTGATTTCCTATCACTCGCGAGATATAGGATTCAACTACTTTGCTTATGTTGGAATTATAAGGATGACGGGCGGGGATTGTTGTCATGTAGATGCCCCGTCCGTGTATGCTAATGTTGGTTAAGGCCGAATGGTGTGGTACCGACGGTTAAGTTTTTGAAAGTACTAAGCACTTGTCGATTCTATGGGGTCGGTAAGTTTAGTACCTACATGACTTCAGGGTGCGAACTTTTTCCTGCTCCTTCCGGGAATTTCTTCCCCATGCCTCAAACATGTGGGTACGAGGGGCTTAAGTGTTGGTTCGGCCGGCCTTAGACCTCGTATGCCAGGGGGAGTTTGGTCCTGGACGCGACTTGGGGATTGATGGGAACTACCTGGTAGCGCTAGCCTTTGGCTAAGTGCGATGATCCGAGTGTTTAGGTCCACCTTGCAAGGTTAAAATCGGTTTGAACTATCTGTTTCTCGCATCTAATGAGACTACTTAACCCCGCTGCTACATTGAGTAAGAAGTGGAACATGATGATGGAAAGAAACTTGATGCTTGCTTAATTGCTTGCTCCACTTGCTTGGTTAGTACAGGTTGCTTACCTAGAATGGTTAACTTTAACTAGAACTTGATGCTAAAATATTGAAAGTAAGGATCCACTCTTAGTCGCACTTTGGCAAAACAAACCCACCAGCCAAAAGCCTTGCATGTCTAGAAGTTGGTGATGTAGCTGTCACCCGACGGTTAAGTCTTGCTGAGTATTAGTATACTCAGTCTTGCTTGTTGAATTGTTTTCAGGTAGTGCTCTTGAGGAGATGGTTGCAGGTCTTACCTGGCCAACAACCCTTCCTCCTGGCTGGACTGTCATGTGGGACGAGGATGCTTCCGAGTGATGTCACGACGGCTTCACGTGACGTCATTCCCGTCGAATAAATTAGTTTATTTTCCGCTGCTTTCGAAACTCTGAATAACCGTTACTTTATGCATTGAACTTGGTTTGTAATAAATTACCTCAAGTGGGACCTATTTAATACTTGTGGATTGTTGTAACCTCTGGGACCCACCTTCGAGTGGGTATTTGTACGACTTGTTTCGATCGAGGTAACTGTTCGTGGTTGCATCGGGCTCGACCCGACAGACTGTCAGATTACCCCGATTTAATTGCGTGACGACCAATGGAAGGTTAGCGCACTTAAGCCGGAGTAATTTGAGCAGTTCTGCCACAGCTGGTATCAGAGCGAAAAGTCGTGCACCAGAGGTTCGCACGGTCCCAACACACTTGTTTCGGAATAAAACTTGACCAACTAGTACCTTGTGAAAACTCGTTGGATCGCTAAGGATTAACTAGACCGTGAAGCCCTAGAGGGAATTTCGGGTTGTTTCAGGTAGCTTGCTAATTATGGTATATTTGACTAACCTACCCAGCACACCCTTGCCCACGTGTTTTATACGTGCGCTGGTTTCCGTGCCCCGCGTGCACGAAGGGTGATAGGATCTCCATTCCAAGGAACCAATCATTACGGTTGTGTATGAGTCGCCACATGTTTTATATGTGAGCAAGGTCTCGATGGTATGGTTCTAATTCAAATGAGCCTATCATCCTGGTTGTTCGCCATGTTCGAGACATGTGCATGATGTCGCATCACGAGTTATGCGAAGGGTTGTGTGCTCTATTCAAAAGGAGCGTACGGCCTAGATTAGATGCACTGTCCATGCAGTGTGGAACGCATGGATGTCGTTTTTATAAATATTTCTCGAATCCGAAATTCCGGAGCTCAAAGAGATGGACGTCTACGAGCTAACTGAGATACCTAGTCCAGGTCCGGAGAGACCTAAAATGACCATTATCTAGGATAGATTTCCCTTTCTATTTTATTTTCCTTAAACTTTTTCTAGCCAAATCCTAAGAAATCTCTAGAAGAAGAGCAAGTGGAGCATACACAAAAATTTTCAGAGGCTCCCGGGACAGGTCCAGGGCGGCCGGCCCCCTTCAGGCCGATCGGCCTAGCCCGGGCTCGTCCCGGGACGCTCCTTGTTTGAAAAGGTCTCCCCGTTATCCCTTCCGAGAATCTGTGAGGTTTTGAAAAAGGAGCGTCGTTTTGAATCGAAAGGCTCCCCTCTCTTCTTCCCCCTCAGAACTCTCGAGCCTCCCTTCTCCAGAAACACTCCCACCTTTGAGAATCCAAGCCATGGCCTCCCAATCCAGCCACCAAGACTCAAACTCAGTGTCCCAAGATAGCCATTCTCCATCCAAGTCCTTGAAAGGGATGTCGAGCTCCTCCAACACCAGCAGCGTCAGGATCGTCGAAAGGGCGGCGTTCGTCGAAGCCAATGGCAGGCCGGCCGGCCGGCCTTCCCTCGCCACCGTTTTGGCTCCCCTTCGGGCAGAGCCTCCCTCCTGAATCCCAAGGAGGAGGGCCAAGGGAGTTCACTGCCGAAGATGCCCCGAAGGCCGACTACGGGGCTTTTGTCCCCAAAGAAGGCCATCGGGAAGTGCCTCGTCGCCTCCCCGTCCAAGAAGGAGATCGTGCCGCTCTTCATCTCCACCTTGCTGGAGTACTCGCCGCAGTACACCCCGCGGAGTCTTAGCCCTCCACGCCGGAGCGGCCTGGGCATTGGGAAGGGGCTCATCTCAGCCCCTATGAAGCCCGATGAAGGGAGGAAGCGCTTCATGGTGCCCCCTCCGATCCAAGGACCTCCCGGGCAGATGGAGTGGTCCGATGAGGAGGAGGAGGAGGAGGACGTGGAGGAGCTGAGCAGGAAGCTCGCCATGGTGCAGCTCAAGGTCAATAATATGGACGAGCGCGTGGCGAAGGCGGTGATCGGGCAGATGGAGACCGATGACAAGATCGAGGTCCTCCGTAAGGCAATGGCCTCTAAAGTCAAGCGCCTTGCGAAGGCCACCGGCAATGAACACCTCTATCGCCCGAAGGAGGAGTAGATAGGCTAGATTAGTTTAGTTTTTGGGTGCTTAGTTTAATTTCCCTTTCATTTATTTCTTTCAAATTTCAGTTGTATTCAGCACACACTTGTGTGCCAACCAAACCCTCGGACTAAATTTCTGGTGAAGCACGCAGAAACTAAGATGCACAGAAGGTCTTCTGGCCTCTAGACGAAGCAGGACGCAACCTGGCACAATGCCAGGCCGGCCGGCCTCCTGCTGCTGCACTTCGAGGAGATCCCGTGTCCGCTGCGTAATCCCGCGAATCACATACGCAAGGAACCTGAACCGGGGTGCCTAGCAACAAGGCCAGGCCGGCTGGCCTACACTGGGCCAATCAGCCTGGGCCTGTGGCCAACTCCGCCGGCTCGACTCCAGGACACGGTTTGTGACCCCTACCTTTGATCCTTGCATGATTTTGATTCATATGAAATTCCTGGCTAAATAATTTTAAAACTTGATCAAAATTCATGAAAGTGAACCCCTTTGAATGATATCTTGGATATACCTGTGATATTTCTTGAGAAATTATTTCATTGCCTTGGAACTTTTATAGGAAAGCCTGATTCTTGTTAATTGATTCCTATGATATGATGATTTGAGCAGTTGAACCTTCCGATTTGAGGTTTTGGAGATTGTTTTTTTGAAAATAAAACTTAAGGCTACCCTTGTTATCATCAACTTGAAATGTCCTATCCGAAGCCATATAACAAATTCAAGTTGAAGTTTCCACATAGCTACCTTCTAAATTTTGAGCTTGCTCGAATTACTTGCCTTCATGTTCGTGCTACCCTGTTCATCATGGCCATCCACGTACACGTGCATCAATAAAGTCCAAGTTGTCAAAGCTCTTCATCCCCCTGAAAAAAAGAGAAGAAGAAATGAAGAAGGGAATGATACAC
This sequence comes from Urochloa ruziziensis, assembly GCA_015476505.1. NCBI lineage: Eukaryota > Viridiplantae > Streptophyta > Magnoliopsida > Poales > Poaceae > Urochloa > Urochloa ruziziensis. The sequence goes on from CM027124.1 coordinate 42,292,207, forward strand.
TCCTTATCTTTAGTAAAAAAAAGAGAAAGAGAAGGGGAAAGATGAAAGATGCTAGAATAAGGACTCAAGCACCAAAATACACATGCACATGGCCAAGATTTATGAGTGGTATGAATGAATAAGACAAGCTTTTCGATCTTGCAAAATAAATAAAGAAGAGTGAGCAACATTGATCCCAAAAAGCTCCACCTTATAACATAGAAATAGGAGAGGCTTGATACTAAGCCAAGGTGAGGATCCAAACACTATGAGTGATCGAGAGATGTTAAGAAATAATAAGGGTATGCCTCGCTTTCTTTATAAAATTATCAAAAACTCCAAATACCATGAGGAAGAAGTGTTCGACCAATCAATGAGTTGTTCTAAGACTCAATTGATGAAGATGAAGGTGTTAGCCACCGGAATCCAAGGTATGAAAGAAAACTCAGAGATATGACTTGTGTATGCCTTAAGTTCATGACCCTGAGCTTGCTAAGTCCTGATGATTTAATTCATTCTTTGCTAACGGACTAGCAAAGTTAGGGTAGGGGGCGTGTTGGTGGTCGTTACGATACGATTTCGCCACCAAAATTCCGTCATATTTCAGGCTCATCCTGCTCACAACAAAGTAAAATTGGTTATTTCTAATGAGTTCCACAAGTTTTGTATAATTTGTGAGTGCAGGAGCAATCAAGCAAAAGATGAAGCAAATTGGGCACAGGGCCATGCCGGCCGGCCTAGGCTAGGCCGACCGGCCCCCTTCCCCATCTTCTGGCCATGTCATTGATCCACAAGGTTACAAACTTATCAAGGATGAACATGAGCCGTGGATTTGATGTCGGTTTGATCAAAAGATCCGTTAGGCCTAGAGTGGGATTAGCATGGATTAAAGGGCCCACAACCTAGGATTCTTGGACAGCTTGAACCGAACACAACAACTACCGACTTCAGGACATCATCCAGGCCGTCCCTGCAAAGGTTGGTGCCACATGGCACCAGGGCCAGGCTGGCCAGCCTAGATGAGGCCGACCGGCCTACCACCATGACATCCACGCTTCCCCCTTCGCGTGGATGCTAAGCAGGAGGTGTGCGTGACAACTACGGCGGCTTCTACCCTTGGGAGGCTATAAAAGGCACCCTTCACCCCCATTCAAGACACCATCCAAAGGAGAGAAGAGTAGCGTAGTGATTTTGCTCTCATATTTAGAGTTAGAGTAGGGAGAGAGTGGGTGAGTTGCTCGGGTGACAGCCGAGCTTTGTAGAGAGAGTCCAGGATTTCTTCCTCGGTCTTGTCTCAACATTTCCGCCCCCGAGGAATATATTCAAGAGTTATCTTCAGTAAGTCCTCGGTCTCTTGCCTTTAGTACCTCGCTAGTTTACAACTTACTTTTCAGCAAGTTATCCTATTTATTTGATCTGCGGGTACCTGAGTCTGCACGAGTGACAGCGACTCTTGTTTGGGGTTTCCTCTATAGCCCTTCGCGTTGGGTGGAGGTCAGTGGCTGAAAGCTTAGGAGTGGTGCCTGTGCTGGCTAGCCACCTCAGGTTGTGTTGCACCCCACGGAACTGCAGTGGTACGCGGCAGGTGGTGACAGTCCTGTCCGTCCTTTGTACTCCACCACGTTCGGGTGTACTCATAACAGTAGTGCTGAGCTCGGAAGAACCCCTCTCTCATCCCGTTCTGAGTTCTTCCCGTTCTAGCCATCGAAGCATATCAGATTAGATATAGATAGTTTGTCTGGGGTAACGAGTAGCTAACTAAAGTCAAGCTCTCTACCCGCTTACCTTGTGCTCCCTGGTGGGTCTAGTTCGAAAAGTTCTAGGCTAGTCGCGTCTACCATTCCTTGGATTCGATATCCAGGTTCTTACTCCCCTGGTGAAAGGCTACATCGTACTCCGTGCGCTTGCGGATTTAGTTAGGCTAACGAGTGCCAACAAGCTTTTCTGGCGCCATTGCCGGGGAACTGTAGCAACACTAGTGTAGGATCTTTTTAGTCGTACACTTTACCCCCATAACCATCTACCACATGGAGTTTTCTCCTAGTTATCCGACGGTTCCATCTAGCGAGTATTTGGAACCGCCTTCATCTTGCCACCCCATACCACCTCATGGCTTCGAGATCCATCCCAGTCTCGTTGCCATGGTTCGTGCACAGTCTTTCGGTGGAACGAAAGACGAAAGTCCCTATGCTCACTTGCAGGTTTTTGAAGAGAATTGCTCTCTTCTTATTATACCCGGCGTCAACCAAGACACCGTACGATGGAACTTTTCCCATTTTCTCTGATGGGAAATGCAAAATCTTGGTACGACCGGACTGCAAGGAGATTTAGCGAAGATTGGATCAAATTGAAGGACGAGTTTTGTCTGTTCTTTTACCCTGTCTCCAAGATCTTGAAGCTCAGAGTTGAGCTGATGACATATCAGCAAGGTGATAAGTCACTTGGAGCCACATGGGAGCGGTTCATAAAATTGGCCAACTCAGGGCCACCGCATAACATTTCAGAGGAAATGCTTATGCAGCATTTTGTTGGTGGATTGAAGCCGGAAAGTGCACAGTTCTTGAACATCACTTCCGCAGGGTCAGTGTTATACAAGACAGTGGACGAGGTACGAGAAATCTTGGAAAAGGTTCTCAGCTCTACCGAGTACACAGGAGTCTTCGACGACCCACCAACACCACCAACAACCCCCACAGACAAGCAGCCAATCCTTGCCCTTACATTTGATCCACCTCCTCCGATCATAGAGGAAGTGTTCGAACACCACAAGTCCTCAGACCAAGAAACTATTCTTGACGATCTGCCGCACTTCATTCCCGAGCTCTTTACAGAAGAAGAGTACTTGGAGATTGGCAATACATAACGTATGCCTGTGGAACAAGTGTGCGCAAGTTCAAGGTCTAAGGTGTTTATTCCAGAAGCCGTACCGCAGATCAAGGGTTTATCTGCAATCATGAGCAAGGAATGGATGGAGGAAATTGAAAGTTGCGAAGACATCATCCAAACCACCCGCAACTTCAGAGTACTCCATTGCTCTATTGAGGGAACTGACACTCAGGAAGTTGCCTACGACCCGAAGGTCGGGAGTAATATTATATCAAGTGCATTCGCAACATGAGTGCAACCAGACGAACCTCGGTCCTTCTCCCGTAAGTACCTCAAGTGGATCGACGGCCAAATGATGGAATGTAAAGGAATCATCCGTGTTGTGCCCGTACACATGGGACGCAACAGGATTTTCCTAGACTTCCACATTTTCGATGTCCCTAGAGGTTACAACTTCTTCCTGATTGGACAGCCAATAGAGCACCTTGCTAACCCGAACCACGATCGAGCAACAATACAGTTCAAAGTTGGTACAGAGATCATCCCGGTCAGTCTTGTGCGAGCGGTTAACACCATCACAGAGGCTCGATCGGAGACAGACCCAGTGGAAGAAGCAGTTAGCTCGGCTCAAGCAGAGCAAGCTCAGTCATCACAGGCTGAAGATGCTAACCATGTCATCCAAGAGGCAGAAACGGACGGCTTTATGAAACTCAACGAGGAAGAAAAGCCACAACACCCCCATCCTGAGTTGAAGCCGCTGCCTCCTGGACTCAGATACGCTTTCCTCCACAATGACCGATGCTCGCCAGTCGTCATCGGTGACAAACTGACAGAGAATGAGACTTGGCAGCTTATCACAGTCCTAGAGAAACACCGGTCTATCTTCGGGTATTCTCTACAGGACTTGAAGGGGATCAACCCTAGTTTATGCAGCCATCGCATACCTATGGAGCCAGACCATACGCTGTCTAGAGAACATCAACGACGGCTGAATGATGCGATGAGGGAGGTAGTCAAGAAAGAAGTGTTGAAGCTTCTGCACGCGGGTATAATCTATCCTGTGCAAGACAGTGAATGGGTCAGCCGAGTTCAAGTTGTGCCAAAGAAGGGTGGAATGACAGTTATCCAGAACGAGAAGAACGAGCTTATTCCTTATAGGACCGTTACTGGATGGAGGATGTGTATTGATTACAGGAAGCTCAACAAAGCAACCCGGAAAGATCACTTCCCTCTCCCCTTCATTGACGAGATGCTTGAGCGGCTGGCAAACCACTCATTTTTCTGCTTCCTTGACGGATACTCTGGTTATCACCAAATTCCTATCCATCCCGATGACCAGAGCAAGACTACCTTCACCTGCCCATACGGAACGTTCGCCTATTGGTGGATGTCTTTTGGCCTATGCAATGCACCTGCTTCATTCCAGCGGTGTATGATGGCGATATTCTCTGACCTGATTGAGCAAATCATGGAAGTATTCATGGACGACTTCACCGTCTATGGCAAAACCTTCGACCAATGTCTCGGAAATCTGGAAAAGGTTCTCGAGAGGTGCGAAGAGCATCACCTCATCCTAAATTGGGAGATGTGCCACTTCATGGCCAGAGAAGGAATTGTGCTAGGGCACAAGGTGTCAGAAAAAGGGATAGAAGTTGACAAGGCAAAAATAGAAGTTATCGAACAACTACCAACCCTGATGAATGTCAAGGGTGTGCGAAGTTTTCTGGGCCATGCTGGCTTCTACCGAAGATTCATCAAAGATTTCTCTTGGGTAGCCACACCTCTTACAAGCCTATTGGCTAAAGAAGTACCCTTCAACTTCGACGATGATTGCCTTCTCGCCTTCTACACCCTCAAGAAGGCACTTATCTCAGCTCCCATCATACAACCACCCGACTGGAATCTTCCATTCGAGATAATGTGCGACGCTAGCAACTATGCAGTCGAGGCAGTGCTCGATCAATGCAAGGATAAACAGAATTACACCATATCTTATGCAAGCAAGACATTGACCGGAGCTCAGTTGAACTACGCAACAACAGAGAAGGAACTCCTGGCAGTGGTGTTTGCCATGGATAAGTTCAGATCTTACTTGGTTGGTGCTAAGGTGATAGTATACATAGACCATGCTGCACTGAAGTACCTCTTGACCAAGAAAGATGCTAAGCCATGACTCATCCATTGGATTCTGCTCCTTCAAGAGTTTGATTTAGAAATACAAGACAAGAAGGGGACAGATAATTGTGTGGCAGATCATCTCTCAAGAATGCAAGTTCAAGGGTCGGACCTTCCGATCAATGATTATCTCAGAGATGATACTCTCCTCAAGGTCACCACATCCAGTCCGTGGTATGCAAATTTGGTAAATTTCATGGTGACTGGGTATGTGCCTCCAGTAGAAGACAAGAAGAAATTGATCTACCTTAGCAGATTTCCTTATGGGATGACCCCTATCTGTTCAAGGTTTGTGCTGACGGATTACTCCGACGATGCATCCCTCACGAGGAAACACACAAGATCCTTGATCGCTGCCACTCATCACCGTACGGAGGACACTACGGAATTTTTCGAACCCATGCAAAGGTCTGGCAAAGTGGATTCTTCTGGCCGACTATGTATGGAGACGCTAAGGAAATCGTACGGAGATGTGCCAGGTGTCAGACACACGGGAATATCAACGCCCGTGATGCTATGCCACTGCAAAATAACCTCCAATTGGAGATTTTCGACGTGTGGGAATAGACTTTATGGGTCCTTTCCCTACATCCGAGCAGTGCGAATATATCCTGGTGGCAGTTGACTATGTTTCCAAATGGTTGGAGACACTTCCTTGCACGGCAGCCGACTCGAAGAATTCAAGAAAGATGTTCGAAGAAGTCATCTTTCCCCGTTTTGGAGTACCCCGAGTCGTGATCAGTGATGGAGGATCACACTTCATCGACAAGATGTTCGGAAGTGCCTAAGCGACTTAGGAGTAAACCATCGAGTGGCTACACCTTATCACCCCTAGACCAGCGGGCAAGCAGAAACATCAAACAAACAAATCAAGAACATTCTGCAAAAGACGATCAATGCAATGGGAACAGGGTGGAAGCGAAAGCTACCGGAAGCACTATGGGCATATAGAACAACATTCAAGACACCGATAGGGATGACTCCCTACCAACTGGTATACGGCAAGACATGCCACTTACCAGTTGAGCTCGAATTCAAATCCCATTGGGCGATCAAGAGGTGGAATATGGATCTCCAGACAGCCGGACTCAAAAGAAGAATGTAATTGGCTGAACTGGATGAATGGAGGGAGAAGGCCTACCACAACGCCAAGCTTTATAAAGAAAGAACAAAGAGATGGCATGACAAGCGTAACAAGATCAAGCATTTCAAAGCGGGAGATCAGGTATTGCTCTTTAACTCCCGTATTCGTTTGTTTGGTCATGGTAAGCTTAGAAGTAAGTGGGAAGGTCCTTTTAAAGTCTTAGATGTCGCCGATCATGGCGCGATTACCCTCCAGGATAATGACGGAAATACTTTCAAGGCCAATGGCCAAAGATTGAAAATATTTCTCGAATCCGAAATGCCGGAGCTCAAAGAGATGGACGTCTATGAGCTTACCGAGTTACCCAGTCCAGGTCCGAGCGGGACCTAAAATGACTCTTATCTAGGATAGATTTCTATTTTCTATTTTCTTTTCCTTTTCTTTAAACTTTTTCTAGCCAAATCCAAAGAATTTTCTGGAAGAAGAGAGAGGGGAGCTAGCACGAAAAATTTCAGAAGCACCCGGGACAGGGCCAGGCCGGCCGGCCTCCTTCAGGCCGATCGGCCCAGCCCGGGCTCGTCTCGGGACGCTCCTTGTTTGAAAAATTCTCCCCGTTATCCCTTCCGAGAATCCGTAGGGTTTTGGGTGAGGAGCGTCGTTTTAAAACGAAAGACTCCCACCTCTTTTTCTCCCTTAGAATCCTCAAGCCTCCCTTCTCCAAAACATCCCACCTTCGAGATTTTCCACCCATGGCCTCCCAATCCAGCCACCACAATTCAAACTCGGTTTCCCGGAGTAGCCTATTGTTGGCACTCCTTAGCGTCACATTTTAGCAACGCTCAAGAGCGCATAGATATATGTCGTTGTATGCAAAATTAATTCTGCAAGCGCACAGAATATATCTCGTTGTAGCACTTCACCTCGGGAGTTACCCCAGGGTATCGTATTTATATTTCCGCAGGGAAGCAGATGGTTAAAGTGTATTGAAGAATGAAATGATATATCTTGCCAGAAATATCAAGCCACAAACCCAAGGGCACAAACTCTAGGTTTGGGTGGATAATGGTCAAGTTAATGACCGGATATAAGGTCTGAAAGACCAGCGACACACGGAGCACCTATTTCTAAAGAAAAGGAAAGACGTTGGGAGAGACCGGACCTAAACACTTTCTAACTCAGAGCAAAAGGCACTCTAGCCTTAGCCTAGACCCTAGCTTAGATACCGGGAACAGAGCTCGCTTCGACGGCTAGAACGGGAGAACCTCAGAACGGGGTGAGAGAGGGGGTTCTCCGAGCTCAGCACTACTGTTATGAATACACCCGAACGTGGTGGACTACGAAGGACGGACAGGCCTGTCACCACCTGCCGCCTACCACTGCAGTTCCGTGGGGTGCAACACACTTCCTAGTTAATCAACAAGCCAGACACCACGTCTGCACTCAATGATTAAGATTTCTCTTGAGGCCTGTCAAGAGAAATCCCCATCTTCCCTAAGGCGTCTTACGGCCCGGTCAAAGCGAGCAAACCCGCGAGATAAAACCCGGTAGAGCTAAACTAAACTCTACACTAAAACTAAAGGGGAAAAGGACTTTGCTCTAAAGAGAGCAAGATCTTTACTCTAAAAGAAGAGCAAGAAAGAAATATAAAAGATAACTTAAGCTCTGAAGTAAGAAAGTAATTATATAAATAAACTCTTTAAAAGAAGGAAAGGATACAAGAGCTTTACCAGAACTCCGAAGACTCCGAAGATCCGAGCTAAGCTCGACTCGACTCTACTCCCAACTCTAATCCTAATCTAAGAAATGAAAAAGATACTAGAGCTCCCTTCAAGTAAAGACTTGAGATATGTGGTGTGTGTCTTCCCAAGGTGAATGAGCTTCCTTTTATAGCCTCCAGGGGGTGGATGTCAGCGTCATTAGCACGCCAAGGATCTGCTTAAGCTTCACGCGAAGGAGGAGACGTGGCGGCCACAGAGGGAGGCCGGTCGGCCTGGGCTAGGCCGGCCGGCCTGGTCCTGGTGCCACTTGGCACCGTCCTCTGCATGAACGGTCCTGATGCTCTCCCAAGGTTGGTAACAGTTGCGTTTAGTTGAAGCCTGACCGAGAATCCTAGGATGTGGGCCCTTCAATCCATGTGCTTTCACCTCTAGGCCTTTCGGGTCCTTGGATCAAACCGACGTTGTTTGCACGGTTCTTGATTATCCTGGGCACTTGGCATGGCTTGTGGATCAATGACGTGGCCAGACCTGGCCAGGGGAGGCCGGTCGGCCTGGGCTAGGCCGGCCGGCCTGGCTCTGTGCCAGGTTTGGCCCTTGTTTCTCCTGGTTCATCATGCAAGCACAACTCATCCAAAACTTGTGGAATTTGTCAATAAAAATACTTTTATGTATGGAGTATGGTATGATCATCCTCATTTTACCGAAATGTTGACGGTCACTACGGGGTTATAATGGCCGTCAACACCTATCCCCATCCAAATCCTCCAAAGGGATGCCGAGCTCCTCCAATGCCAGCAGCGTCAGGATCATTGAGAGGGCAGCATTCGTCGAAGCCGTGGTTGCAAAGCCGGAGGCACGGCTGCCACCTGCCCAGGCCGATCGGCCTATGGCAGGCCGGCCGGCCTCCCCTCGCCGCCGTTTTGGCTCCGCTTTGGGCAGAGCCTCCCTCCTTAATCCCAAGGAGGAAGGCACTGGGAGTTCACAGCCAAAGACACTCCGAAGGCCAACCACGGGACTTTTGTCCCCGAAGAAGGCCATCGGGAAGCGCCTCGTCGCCTCCCTGTCCAAGAAGGAGATCGTGCCGCTCTTCATCTCCACCTCGTCGGAGTACTCGCCGCAGTACACCCCGCAGAGTCCTAGCCCTCCACACCAGAGCGGCCCGGGCATTGGGAAGGGGCTCTTCTCAGCCCCTATGAAGCCCGATGAAGGGAGGAAGCGCTTCATGGTGCCCCCTCCGATACAAGGACCTCCCGGACAGATGGAGTGGTCCGATGAGGAGGAGGAGAAGGACATGGAGGAATTGAGGAGGAAGCTCGCCACGCTGCAGCTCAAGGTCAATAACATGGACGAGCGCGTGGCGGAGGTGGTGATCGGGCAGATGGAGGCCGATGACAAGATCGAGGTCCTCCGTAAGTCAATGACCTCTAAGGTCAAGCGCCTTGCGAAGGCCACCGGCAATGCACACCTCTATCGCCCGAAGGAGGAGTAGATAGGCTAGATTAGTTTAGTTTTTGGGTGCTTAGTTTAATTTTTGCTTTGATTTATTTCTTTCCAAATTTCCCTTGTACGCAGCACCCCCATATTTGTTTCCCTTGATTTGAATAAAATAAATTTGTTTGAAAGAAGTAACTCTTATAAAAAAATGGTTGGTGCACACTTGTGTGCCAACCAAACCCTCGGACTAAATTTCTGGTGAAGCACGCAGAAACTAAGATGCACAGGAGGTGTACTGGTCACTGGACAAAGCGGGACGCGATCTGGCACAATGCCAGGCCGGCCGGCCTAGGCCAGGCCGACCAGCCCCCTGCTGCTACATCTCGAGGAGATCTCGTGCCCGCTGCGTAATCCCGTGAATCACAGACGTGAGGAACCTAAACCTGGGCGCCTGGCAACAAAGCCAGGCCGGCCGGTCTACACTGGGCCGACCGGCCTGGTTCTATAGCCAACTCCGCCGGCTCAACTCCAGGACATGGTTTGCAACCCCTAACTTTGATCCTTGCATGATTTTGATTCATATGGAACTCCTGGCTAAATAATTCTAAAACTTGATCAAAATTCATGAAAGTGAACCCCTTTGAATGATATCTTGGATATCCTGTGATATTTCTTGAGAAATTATTTCATTACCTTGGAACTTTTATAGGAAAGCCTAATTCTTGTTAATTGATTCTTATGATATGATGATTTGAGGAGTTGAACCTTCCGATTCGAGGTTTTGGAGATTGTTTTTGAAAATAAAACTTAAGGCTACCCTTGTTATCATCAACTTGAAATGTCGTATCCAAAGCCATATAACAAATTCAAGTTGAAGTTTCCACATAGCTACCTTCTAAATTTTGAGCTTGCTCGAATTATTTGCCTTCATGTTCGTGCTACCTTGTTCATCATGGCCATCCACGTACACGTGTGTTGGCACTCCTTAGCGTCACGTTTTAGCAACGCTCAAGAGCGCGTAGATATATGTCGTTGTATGCAAAATTAATTCTGCAAGCGCACAGAATATATCTCGTTGTAGCACTTCACCGTGGGAGTTACCCCAGGGTATCGTATTTATATTTCCGCAGGGAAGCAGATGGTTAAAGTGTATTGAAGAATGAAATGATATATCTTGCCAGAAATATGAAGCCACAAACCCAGGGGCACAAACTCTAGGTTTGGGTGGATAATGGTCAAGTTAATGACCGGATAGAAGGTCTGAAAGACCAGCAACACACGGAGCACCTATTTCTAAAGAAAAGGAAAGACGTTGGGAGAAACCGGACCTAGACTCTTTCTAATTTAGAGCAAAAGGCACTCTAGCCTTAGCCTAGACCCTAGCTTAGATACCGGGAACAGAGCTCGCTTCGACGGCTAGAACGGGAGAACCTCAGAACGGGGTGAGAGAGGGGGTTCTCCGGGCTCAGCACTACTGTTATGAATACACCCGAACGTGGTGGACTACGAAGGACGGACAGGGCTGTCACCACCTGCCGCCTACCACTGCAGTACCGTGGGGTGCAACACACTTCCTAGTTAATCAACAAGCCAGACACCACGTCTGCACTCGATGATTAAGATTTCTCTTGAGGCCTGTCAAGAGAAATCCCCGTCTTCCCTAAGGCGTCTTACGGCCCGGTCAAGGCGAGCAAACCCACGAGATAAAACCCGGTAGAGCTAAACTAAACTCTACACTAAAACTAAAGGGGATAGGACTTTGCTCTAAAGAGAGCAAGATCTTTACTTTAAAGAAGAGCAAGAGAGAAATATAAAAGATAACTTAATATCTGAAGTAAGGAAGTAATTGTATAAATAAACTCTTCAAAAGAAGGAAAGGATACAAGAGCTTTACCAGAACTTCGAAGACTCCGAAGATCCGAGCTAAGCTCGACTCGACTCTACTCCCAACTCTAATCCTAATCTAAGAAATGAAAAAGATACTAGAGCTCCATTCAAGTAAAGACTTGAGATATGTGGTGTGTGTGTTCCCAAGGTGAATGAGCTTCCTTTTATAGCCTCCAGGGGGTGGATGTCAGCGTCATTAGCACGCCAAGGCTCTGCTTAGGCTTCACGCGAAGGAGGAGACTGTGGCGGCCACAGAGGGAGGCCGGCCGGCCTGGGCTAGGCCGGCCGGCCTGGCCCTGGTGCCACTTGGCACCGTCCTCTGCAGGAACGGTCCTGATGCTCTCCCAAGGTCGGTAACAGTTGCGTTTAGTTGATGCTTGTCCGAGAATCCTAGGATGTGGGCCCTTCAATCCATGTGCTTTCACCTCTAGGCCTTCCGGGTCCTTAGATCAAACCGACGTTGTTTGCACGGTGCTTGATCATCCTGGGCACTTGGCATGGCTTGTGGATCAATGACGTGGCCAGACCTGGCCAGGGGAGGCCGGTCGGCCTGGCCTAGGCCGGCCGGCCTGGCCCTGTGCCAGGTTTGGCCCTAGTTTCTCCTGGTTCATTCTGCAAGCACAACTCATCCAAAACTTGTGGAATTTGTCAATAAAAATACTTTTATGTATGGAATATGGTATGATCATCCTCATTTTACCGAAATGTTGACGGTCACTACGAAGTTATAATGGCCGTCAACACACCCCCAAGCTTAGACTCTTGCTCGTCCTCGAGCAAGGCTAAAACTCTAGGTTCGGTAGGTCAGGAGTTGCTTCAATGTGTATACTCTTAAAGTACCCTGTGCTTAAGCCAAAACTCAATGAATCACCTGAATAAGTTGGCATAAAAGAGAACTCATACCATGGTTCCACGTGGGGCTGCATTGATTCACGTTTTGGGCTATTGAGAGCTTGAACGGTCATCTCTAAAGTATTTCCTGCAACTTTTCAGGTTCCATCTCGGAGATATGAATTTTTCAAAAGATGGTTGATTCATTCCCCGATGGTACTCTCGAGTCACTCAAGATGTTTTAATCCTCACTCTTGGTCGGGATTGACCAATGTTTCCCTATACTAAGGCTGAAGTGGAGTTGTAGGTAGGGTAAGAGTGGCATACCTTGGTTACTTCTGTTGTCGAGTCGAAGAGTGGTCCGCGAGTGATGGTACTCGTCAAATTCCGGTCTTTGGAATTCATGGGGTTTGAATGGAGAGGGAGAAGGTGTAATGTTCAAAGGTCTTTGGACTCCTTATTGTTTCTCTCTCATATTTTTGAGATGTTTCTTCTCTTTTTTTTCTTCAGATGGAGCATTTGTCTCCATTTTTTTCGAATACATCTCTTCTCTTACTTTGGTAACAGAGAGGGATTCAGCTTTGTATGGAGTAGTTGAGGACCTTTTGGGGTGAGCTTTGTGATGAGGTGAGTGTATGTCATCGACGGTGGACGTCAACCCTGGAGTGGGACTTTGACTAGTCGGACATTTTGAGGCTGAGGTGGATGGGAAGACCGGTGAATGTCAAGTACCTTCTGCAAGCGGACTTCCCCATTCGACAAGACTCAAAGCAACTCAAGATAGCATATGGTAGTTTCAACAAATATATAACTGTTTAGGCTCTGGATAGGACATTTAAACCATCGAGGAAGATTCACCATGTAACATTTTATAAAAACTTCCGAGAGGTTCCTTACTAAGCATGCAGTTATACCTCGAAACAAACCATATCAAAACTCACAATAACTTAAACAATGAACAAGTGCTCTTGCTCCCACAGTTTTATCATGGCGGATCCTTAAATGCCAACGAACTCAAATACTCAAGAGTAAAGGATTAAGTATGAGGCACTTAGAGGGCTTAAACAGAGCAACTATTCATCATTCCAGAGGTTCTCAACCATAGTTCCATACATAAAGACATCTTTTGGAGCTTTTATTTTATTTTGTTTTTATTATTATTATTTTTTTTAGCATTTCATCATGGCACGGCAAGGCAAGGCAAGGCAAATGGCAACGGCAATGCAAACGGCAAGGCAACGGTAAGGCAAACGGTAACGGCAAACGGCAACGGCTTTCGACATACTTGCGACTCCCCCAAGCTTCGATGAAGCTCACTGGTAGTTCTGGTTGGGGTCGTAGTGCATGTAGTCGAAGAAGCCGTGGATGTCGGTCTGGAGGGATGTGGTCATCCCCCAGTTCTGCTGCGTGAGATCAGTGTTGTGTGCAACTGCATCTCTGAGTTGCTGTTGTTGCAGCGTCATCGTCTCCATCCTGGTATTAAGATCAGCGATCCCCCGGGAAACCGGGTTCTCGTAGTCATACCTGGCGGAGGCGGATGGTCCGACCTGCGGGCCGTAGCCTGCTGTTCCTTGGTGGTAGTCGAATGCTTCCTCAAAGTTCATGGGGTTCTCTGTCGGCTGCTGGTAGTCGTACTCGGGCTGCTGCTGGTAGTCGTACTCGGGCTGCTGCTGGTAGCGGTACTCGTGCTGTGGCGCGGTAGAAGTTCCGGCTTCGTCATCATGCCTGGCCCGCCTGCCACGTGTTGCAGGGCCTGTAACACTGTGGCGAGCGGGTTCCCTCCTTCTGAGCTGCATGGTTAGACTTCTCGCTAATCTCAGCGACAAAGCTGGGCATGGAAGCTCAACTTCATCGATGAAACCAGGATAGCACATGAAAAGAGTATGGCCAGGGCCCTCGCACATCAAGTGACCCTGGATGAAATGGTATAAACCAATGCAGTACTGATATTCTTGTGTAGCTGGAAGGAAGGTGACTTGAGCGCCCTGCAAAGCACCAACATGGTTGGCGATGCGTGTGACTAGCAAGGTTATGTCAATTGTGGCTCGGCCACTGACTAACCTCTGCCAGTTCTCAAGCATGCTCATGACCGGAGAAAAGCGAATTTTCTTGACCATGGCATACAGGCACTCTAAATCAGGCAAGAGGCAAAGACGCAAATCAGCGCGCGGGTGGACCACCATAGCGATCCACTTCGCCAGGAAACGAAGAGTGGGGTTGTGGATGGCGGTAATGCTATTTTTCCCCGAGGATGGCTCCCCTGTGATGCTATCCCACCATGCGGCACGGTTGTACCGGTGGTTAGTCACCAACAGGTTGGCATCAATGATGCATCTCTTGTTGAAACCAAGAGCCTCACTGAGTTGTTTCAGGGTCAAAACAAAATCCTCATTGAAAAATCGAAAGCAAATGTTTGTCTCGTTGGGATGAACTTCGATTTTCAAACTCATCAAAAACTCCATAGTAAGAAAGTGCGAACCTGTTTCCGTGACGGGGTAGAAGTTTTGCCATCCGGCATTGTTGAACGCCCGTTCCATGTCTCCTCCGAGACCGGTCTTGATCAGCAACATGGGGTCGAAGTACTTGGCGTGTGTGAAGTAGCGGTTCTGGAGCTGGTCCAGTACCGTTCTCTCGTCTTCGGTCCGAGCAACGATGTGCTCGACCCGAGTCATGATCCTGATGCGGAGCCTGTTCCTCGGCACCTCCTCCTCCTGGGACTCTGTGTCATGTCGAGTTGAGTCGACAGACATAGTATCCCGGGAAGTAGATGATCCCCGAGAGCGGCGAGAGCTCGAAGAGGTGAGCTTGGTCACGACTCCACGTGCCTTAGTCCACATGATTCCTGCAAAAGATTAGTCTCACAATACCCGAAGGAAATCAAGGGTTAGACAGTCAGATGTTAGGCGTTCTTGTGGGAGATTAATCACCACAACTCGGTTAGTCATTCTTGTGGGGTAAGAACCACCACAAACGTTCTCGTTCAACCGGCAGGGGTTTGTTCTCACAAGGATTCAAGAATGGATTTTAGCAGAATTTCCTTGTGGTTTAAACTCTAACCTTACTTAGAGAATTTCGAAATTTAAGCGAGGGAGAAGGGAATTGAGCATGATGCACGCATACCTGTGTTTGGGGCATCTTCCTTCAGAGCTGGGCACTGGTATTTATAGAGGCGCAGTAGGGGGAGGTCGGCCGGCCTGAGGCAAGCCGATCGGCCTGCACATGGCGCCGGTCGTCTCCATCCCGTGCGTCGGTGGTCACTGCCCTGTGCTCGGTGCTCTGGTAGGTGAGGATGGGACAGCAACGGTGGTTAGAGGCCGGCCGGCCTGGCTGGGGCCGTTCGGCCAGAAGTTGTGCCAAATTTTCTCCATCCTCTCGTGTCGTGTCCTCCCACATGTTCTTGTTCCTTGCTTGCTGTGATCTGGCCACTGGAATTGACAAGTGGGGCCGGCCGGCCTAGGTGGGGCCGGCCGGCCTGCAGTTTGGCCGAAAAAATATTTTTTTTTATATGCTTCCTAATGCACAATTGAAATATAAATGCAAGCTTCGAAAATTTAAACATGCTGTGCTGAATGAAAAGAATTGAAATGAAAAACCTATTCTATATGCAATGCAAAGATACGTACCATATACCTTATGGCGAGGGCTCGAGTTTTTTGTCCTGAGCGGAACTCTCCGAATCCTTGTTCGGGACTGCTTTTACCCGCCATTCCTTTCGGGGTGGACGGGACTTGGATTCAACCTCCTTATCGCACTTTGCTTGCTCCTCCAGCGCTTTGGTTCTCGATATTCTTCGTCGTGCATGATAGCGATCATGCCTCTTCTTTTCTTTGGCGGCGAAGGCTTCCACCATCTTCATGAGCGTTTCTACGCTCGGCATCTTGGACTTTCGGGGCATGACTTCTTCGACCATATTGACTTGATGGGGGATCTCCTTAGGACGGAAAGAGAAACTCTCGGTCCCTCCGTTAATCCTCAGTTGAATGGTCCCACGTCCCACGTCAATGTTTGCATTCGCAGTACTTAAGAACGGTCTCCCAAGAATGAGAGAGTTCGTTGCTCCGGCTTCCATATCCAGGACGATGAAATCCACAGGGATGAAGAAATCCCTGATCTTGACCGGAACATTTTCTGCGACTCCATGGGGGTAGCGGATCGATTGATCCGCTAGCTGCAAACACATGGGTGTAGAGACAAGCGATATATGTTTAAGGTGGTCAAAGACTACCTTGGGCATTACGCTGACGCTCGCCCCCAAGTCACATAGGGCGTTGTCGAAGTCATGGCCTCCAATGGAGCATGATATTGTGGGGCAGCCAGGATCTTTCTTCTTAAGGTGGGGCCCGAGTATAGCTGAGCTACATTCCTCGGTCAGCTGTACCGTCTCCCTTGTGGGTAAAGTCCGTTTGTTGCTAAGTATATCCTTGATGTACTTGGCGTATGTCGGGACCTGCAAAGCATCAAGTAATGGTATGTTGATGTATACCTTCTTGATTACCTCGACGAACTTGTCGAATTGTTCGTCGGCCACGGGTCTTCTCCTCCGTTCTGGGAACGGGAGGAAAGTGGGATCTCGGCTGTAGCTTGAGGCTTGTGGTGCCTCGTTCCCCTCCTTTGAGACAGGGGTGGTTTCCTCGTCGTCTTCCTCTTCGGCGGCCACCTCGGTTTGGCTAGCTTCCTTCTGTCGAGTACCTGCATCCTGTGGATTGTGTGGGTCCTGCGTGGACTTGCCAGTCCTGCGTGGTCACCGCACTAACATTTTCCTTGAAAGGAACCTCCGGTTGCCCAGGTAACTTCCCCGTATTTGGGTTAGGGCAGGATGCAGCCAGCTGAGCTACTTGAGTTTCAATCATTTTGTTGAAGCTCAGCTGGTTCTTAACGACAGAATTAAAAGCTTCTATCTGGGAGGCCATTGACTCCATAACTTTATCATTAGCAAGAAATTTCTTGCTAATGCTATCGTTAATCTGTTTTTGGCCATACCAGATGTCCTTTAGCGACGGTTGAAAACCGTTGTTAGAGCCATTACCTTGCTGTTGGCCGAAGGGGAAATTGGGCTTGGAATTCCAACCTTGTTGAGGACGGAAGCCTGAATTGTTGTTATTTCCAATGAAATGGGCTTCCTCTTGTGTCGTCGGGCAAGTGTCGCCCGAGTGTCCTGCTTCTCCACATGTTTCACACGTGACTCTCTCCTCCATGATCTGATTCATCTCCTTGCCAGGAGATTCCATCTTCTTCAAGAGGAGGTCCATCTTAGCGGCCAGCATATCAACGGAGTCAATTTGATGTACTCCCTTGCGGGGAGCTTGTCTTTCTCCTATCCAGCTCTGATGAGTGGATATTTTCTCGATTAGCGCCTTTGCTGCATCTACATCCAACGAGAGGAAAGCTCCTCCCGCGGCTGCATCCAACATCTCTTGCGATCGTCGGCTCAGGCTGTGGAAGAAGTTCTGGGTAATCAGCCACTCTTCCACACCATGGTGGGGGCAGGCTGCAATATACTCTTGCAGTCGCTCCCAAGCTTAGGAATTGTTTCTCCGTCTAGCTGCTGAAAGCTAGTGATTTTTCCTCGGAGGGCATTGGTTTTGCCCACCGAAAGTACTTGGCCAGAAATGCGTCTGCGCAAGTCTGCCAGCGTCCATCGAATGATGCCTTGTTAGCATAGAACCACTCCTTTGCTTTCCAAGCAAGGAGAATGGGAAGAGTTGAAGGCGGATGTTGTTGATCGGTGTGCCATTGGGGTTGATAGTACTGCACACCTCCAGAAAATTCCGAAGGTGAGCGTTCGCATCCTCAATCGCCTTTCCGCAGAAAGGGCTGGCCTGAACCATGTTTACCAGGCCAGTTCTCAGCTCAAATGCACCTTCCTGTGCGTTCGACAATCCCGGGAAGTTGCTACTTGACGGGGCTGAGAACTCACGGAGCGTCTTCTTAGCTTGAGCCATAATCTCTGGGGACTCTGGGGCTGAAGAAAACGACGAATCTGATTCGACTCGGAGTCAGATGACGACTCGAGTATATTGCTTGAGCTGAGTGAAATCTGAGGAGGTACGACTCTCTTTCGCACTACTCTTCCAATGCGTTCTGGATTTGGATCAAAGTTTGATGGTAGGTTGAAACCAGTCATGCACTACCCTGCAAAACACATCAAAAATAGACGAGTGTTGCAGTAGGTGAGGTCACTAAGGTTAGTGGTTTGGTAAATCTGTAAAGATAATCAAATGATTCAACAATAACTTTAGCCAATTGCTTCCCCGGCAACGGCGCCAGAAATGCTTGTTGGCACTCCTTAGCGTCACGTTTTAGCAACGCTCAAGAGCGCGTAGATATATGTCGTTGTATGCAAAATTAATTCTGCAAGCGCACAGAATATATCTCGTTGTAGCACTTCACCGTGGGAGTTACCCCAGGGTATCGTATTTATATTTCCGCAGGGAAGCAGATGGTTAAAGTGTATTGAAGAATGAAATGATATATCTTGCCAGAAATATCAAGCCACAAACCCAGGGGCACAAACTCTAGGTTTGGGTGGATAATGGTCAAGTTAATGACCGGATAGAAGGTCTGAAAGACCAGCGACACACGGAGCACCTATTTCTAAAGAAAAGGAAAGACGTTGGGAGAAACCGGACCTAGACTCTTTCTAATTCAGAGCAAAAGGCACTCTAGCCTTAGCCTAGACCCTAGCTTAGATACCGGGAACAGAGCTCGCTTCGACGGCTAGAACGGGAGAACCTCAGAACGGGGTGAGAGAGGGGGTTCTCCGGGCTCAGCACTACTGTTATGAATACACCCGAACGTGGTGGACTACGAAGGACGGACAGGGCTGTCACCACCTGCCGCCTACCACTGCAGTACCGTGGGGTGCAACACTACTTCCTAGTTAATCAACAAGCAGACACCAAGTCTGCACTTGATGATTAAGATTTCTCTTGAGGCCTGTCAAGAGAAATCCCCGTCTTCCCTAAGGCGTCTTACGGCCCGGTCAAGGCGAGCAAACCCGCGAGATAAAACCCGGTAGAGCTAAACTAAACTCTACACTAAAACTAAAGGGGATAGGACTTTGCTCTAAAGAGAGCAAGATCTTTACTCTTAAAGAAGAGCAAGAGAGAAATATAAAAGATAACTTAAGCTCTGAAGTAAGAAAGTAATTGTATAAATAAACTCTTCAAAAGAAGGAAAGGATACAAGAGCTTTACCAGAACTTCGAAGACTCCAAAGATCCGAGCTAAGCTCGACTCGACTCTACTCCCAACTCTAATCCTAATCTAAGAAATGAAAAAGATACCAGAGCTCCCTTCAAGTAAAGACTTGAGATATGTGGTGTGTGTGTTCCCAAGGTGAATGAGCTTCCTTTTATAGCCTCCAGGGGGTGGATGTCAGCGTCATTAGCACGCCAAGGCTCTGCTTAGGCTTCACGCGAAGGACGAGACGTGGCGGCCACAGAGGGAGGCCGGCCGGCCTAGCCTCTAGGCCTTCCGGGTCCTTGGATCAAACCGACGTTGTTTGCATGGTGCTTGATCATCCTGGGCACTTGGCATGGCTTGTGGATCAATGACGTGGCCAGACCTGGCCAGGGGAGGCCGGTCGGCCTGGCCTAGGCCGGCCGGCCTGGCCCTGTGCCAGGTTTGGCCCTTGTTTCTCCTGGTTCATTCTGCAAGCACAACTCATCCAAAACTTGTGGAATTTGTCAATAAAAATACTTTTATGTATGGACTATGGTATGATCATCCTCATTTTACCGAAATGTTGACGGTCACTACGAAGTTATAATGGCCGTCAACAACGTGCATCAATAAAGTCCAAGTTGTCAAAGCTCTTCATCCCCCTAAAAAAAAGAGAAGAAGAAAATGAAGAAGGGAATGATACACTCCTTATCTTCATGACACAAGAAGAAGCCTATTTCATTGGGAATAACAATAATTCAGGCTTCTGTCCTCAACAAGGTTGGAATTCCAAACCCAATTTCCCCTTCGGCCAACAGCAAGGTAATGGCTCTAACAACGGTTTTCAACCGTCGTTAAAGGACATCTGGTATGGCCAAAAACAAATTAACGATAGCATTAGCAAGAAATTTCTTGCTAATGATAAAGTTATGGAGTCGATGGCCTCCCAGATAGAAGCTTTTAATTATGTCGTTAAGAACCAGCTGAGCTTCAACAAAATGATTGAAACTAAGTGGCTCAGCTGGCTGCATCTTGTCCTAACCCAAATGCGGGAAAGCTACCCAAGCAACCGGAGGTTCCTTGCAAGGAAAATGTTAGTGCGGTGACCACGTGGACTGGCAAGTCCACGCGGGATCCACATAATCCTCAAGATGCAGGTACCCGACAGAAGGAAGCTAGCCACATTGAGCCGGCCGCCGAAGAGGAAGACGACCCAGGCCGCTCGGCTCCACCCAGGCCGGCTGGCCTCTCTCCACCGTTGCTGTCGCGTCTTCACCTACCAACAGCACCAAGAACAGCAGCGTGACCACTGATAGCAGGATGGGCACGACCGGCACCATGTACAGGCCGATCGGCCTGCCTCAGGCCGGCTGGCCTCCCCCTGCCTCGCCTCTATAAATTCCAGAGACCAGCACGCTGAGTAAGTCGCCCCAAGTGTAGGTATGCAAACATCTCTAGCTCTGCACTTCTCTCTTGCTCTCAATTTCAAAAATCTCTAAACAAGGTTAGAGTTTGAACCACAAGAAAATTCTGCTAAAATCCATCCTTGAATTCTTGTGAGAACAAACCCCTGCCGGTTGAACGAGAACGTTTGTGGTGGTTCTTACCCCACAAGAATGACTAACCGAGTTGTGGTGATTAATCTCCCACAAGAACGCCTAACTTCTGACTGCCTAACCCCTGATTTCCTTCGGGTATTGTGAGACTAACCTTTTGCAGGAATCATGTGGACAAGGGCACGCCAGACGGCACGTGGAGTCGTGACCAAGCTCGGCTCTTCAAGCTCCCGCCGCTCTCAAGGATCACCTGCCTCCCGAGACACTAAGTCTGTTGACTCTGCTCAACAAGACACAGAGTCTCAGGAGGTGGAGATGCAAGAAGTGCCCCGGAACAGGCTTCGCATCCGAATCATGACTCGGGTCGAGCATATCGTCGCTCGGTCTGAAGAAGAGAGAACGGCGCTTGCCAAGCTCCAGGCCCGCGACTACACGCATGCCAAGTACTTCGACCTCATGCTGCTGATCAGGACTGGTCTCGGAGGAGACATGGAACGGGCTTTCAACAACGCCGGATGGCAAAACTTCTACCCCGTCCCGGAAACAGGTTCACACTTTCTCACTATGGAGTTTGTGATGAGTTTGAAAATCGAAGTTCTTCCCAACGAGACAAACATTTGCTTTCGGTTTCTCAACGAGAATTTTACCTTGACCCCGAAGCAACTCAGTGCGGCTCTTGGTTTCAACAAGAGATGCATCATTGATGCTAACCTGTTGGTGACTAACCACCGGTACAACCATGCCACATGGTGGGATAGCATCTCAGGTGAGCCATCCTTAGGGAAAAATAGCATCACTGTCATCCAAAACCCCACTCTTCGTTTTCTGGTGAAGTGGATTGCTATGGTGGTTCACCCACGAGCTGATTTGCGTCTTTGCCTTTTGCCTGATTTAGAGTGCCTTTATGCCATGGTCAAGAAAATTTGTTTCTCGCTTGTCATGAGCATGCTTGATGACTGGCAGAGGTTAGTCACTGGCCGAGCCACAATTGACATAACCTTGCTAGTCACCCGCATTGCCACCCACGATGGTGCTTTGCAGGGCGCTCAAGTCACTTTCCTTCCCGCTACACAAGAGTATCAGTCTTGCATTGGTATAGACCATTTTATCCAGGGTCACTTGATGCACGAGGGCCCTGGCCATACTCTTTTCATGTGTTATCCTAGTTTCCTTGATGAAGTCGAGCTTCCATGCCCGGCTTTGTCGTTGAGATCGACGAAAAGTCTAACCATGCAGCTCAAAAGGAGGGAAACCGCTCGCCATAGTGTTGCAGGCCCTGTAACACGTGGCAGGCGAACCAGGCACGACAGTGAAGCCGGAACTTCTACCGCACCTCAGCCCAAGTACCACCAGCAGCAGCCCGAGTACCACTACCAGCAGCAGACTGAGAACCCCACTGCCCATATGAGCTTCGAGGAGGCGTTCGACTACCATCAAGGAACAGCAGGATACGGCCCGCAGGTCGGACCATCCGCCTCCGCGAGGTATGACTACAAGAACCCGGTCTCCTGGGGGATCGCTGATCTTAGTACCAGGATGGAGAGAGTGACTCTACAACAGTAGTAGCTCAGAGATGAAGTCGCACACAACACCGACCTCACCCGGCAGAACTGGGGGATGACCACATCCCTCCAGACCGACATGCACGGCTTCTTCGACTACATGCACTGCGACCCCAACCAGTACTACTAGTGAGCTTCAGCGAAGCTTGGGGAATCTCAGGTATGTTCGAAAGCGCCTTGCCTTGCCTTGCCTTGCTTGCTATGATAAAATAAAATAAAATAATAATAATAATAATAAATATTTTTTTTAAAAACAAAAACATAATAAAAGCTCCAAAAGGTGTCTTTATGTATGGAATTATGGTTGAGAACCTATGGATTGATGAAAAGTTGCTCTGTTTATGCCCTCTAAGTGCCTCGTGCTTAGTCCTTTACTCTTTAAGTATTTGAGTTCGTTGGCATTTAAGGATCCATCATGATAAAACTGTGGGAGTAAGAGCACTTGTTCATTGTTTAAGTTATTGTGAGTTTGATATGGTTTGTTTCGAGGTGTAACTGCATGCTTAGTAAGGAACCTCTCGGAAGTTTTTATAAAATATTACTTGGTGAATCTTCCCCGATGGTTTAATGTCCTATCCAGAGCCTAAACAGTTATACATCTTATGAACTACCATATGCTATCTTGAGTTGCTTTGAGTCTTGTCGAATGGTGAAGTCTGCTTGCAGAAGGCACTTGTCATTTACCGGTCTTCCCATCCACCTCAGCCTCAAAATGTCCGACTAGTCAAAGTCCCGCTCCGGGGTTGACGTCCACCGTCGATGACATACACTCACCTCATCACAAAGCTCACCCAAAAGGTCCTCAATTACTCCACACAGAGTTGAATTCCTCTCTGTTACCAAAGTAAGAGAAGAGATGTATTCAGGAAAAAAAAGAGAAGTTGGAGACAATGCTCCATTCGAAAAAAAAAGAGAAGAAAGAAGAAGAGAGAAACATCTCAAAAATATGAGAGAGAGAAAATAAGGAGTCCCAAGACCTTTGAGCATCACACCTTCTGCCTCTCCACTTGAACCCATGAATTCCAAAGACCGGAATTTGACGAGTGTCATCGCTCGCGAACCACTCTTCGACTCGACAACAGAAGTAACCAAGGTATGCCACTCTTACCCTACCTACAACTCCACTTCAGCCTTAGTGTAGGGAAAAGTTGGTTAATCCGACCGAAAGTGAGGATTAAACACCTTGAGTGACTCGAGAGTACCTGTTGGTATTTCTTATGACCTACAGATAAATCCGCAAGCGTACGGATACCGATGTAGCTTTCACCCAGGAGTATTCCAGAGATCGATTTCCACGGGGAACGAGAAGTGCACTAATCCTTTAATTAGTTCGTCCGAAGGGGTAACATGGGGGATATGGATGACAACAAAAAGAAAAGAAGATATAAAAAGGCTAATGGTAGAGATGGTACTTGTGTAGCAATACTGCATATTTTGATAGATCAAGCAAGGCAGACTTGTTCAAGAGAGTTCACTTCAGGCGCCTTAGACACCACCACTCACAGAAAGGGATGAGAAGGGGAGTGGTACCGCCTACCCCTAAGTCCTACAGTCCAGAACTAACGTGGTGGATTACGTCGGCCGGACAGGGCTGTCACCACCTGCCGCCTACCACAAGTATTCCGTTGAACTGGGTGCAAACCAAGGTAACGACTAGTCTAGGCACCACACCTATACTAATAATTACTACTTCGCTTGATATCAAAGCAAAGCACCCACTACTAAGTAGTGAACTAGGAACCGGTGGACAAAAGCTAGCAAGTCTGAATGTTTAATAAATTAGAGGGAACAGGAATTACTAGACAAGACCTGGATGTTACTCAAAGTTGAGCTGCATCCGCCGAGGTACAAAGTGGAAGAGAAACCGGCAACTCCGGCTTCTCTCACGGACTCTCACCTCACCTCTCTCCCTATTTCTAAGTATGGGAGTGGTAGTACTTCACCCTAGAGCTTCTTCTCTTCTATCTTATTATGACTTCTCAAGGTGAGTGGGGTGTCCTTTTATAGGCTCCAAGGGCGGTTCCTGGCGCCATCATCACGCTAGCCTATTGCTTAACATCCACGCGAAGGGGGAAGCGTAGGGGCCACAGTGGTAGGCCGGCCGGCCTGGCTCTGGTGCCAAGTGGCACTGACCTTTGTAGGGACGGCTTGGATGATGTCTTGAAGTCGGTAACGGTTGCGTTCGGTTGAAGCTGTCCAAAAATCCTAGGTTGTGGGCCCTTCAATCCATGTTTATCCCACCCTAGGCCTTCCAGGTCCTTTGATCAAACCGACATCAAATGCATGGCTCATGATCATCTTTGATACATCAGTAAACTTGTGGATCAGTGTCGTGGCCAGAAGAGGCGAAAGGGGGCCGGTCGGCCTGGCCTAGGCCGGCCGGCCTGGCCCTGTGCCCAAATTGTTCCTTCGTTTCCCCATCTGCTCCTTCACTCACAAATTGTACAAAACTTATGGAACACATTAGAAATAATCAAATTCACATTGTCAAGAGCAAGATGACCCTGGAATATCGTGGAACGTTGGCGGTAAAATCGTATAATAGCGGCCGTCAACACACCCCCACACTTAGACCCTTGCTCGTCCTCGAGCGAGGAGTAGGGGCTAAGATGAGACATGACATCCAAGGAAATGGAACAAGCATACGAAATATTCCAAGCCATACCTTGTACTTGTGAATTTTGTAGTGTCTATCATGCCATCTTGAGTAGTTGAGGAATGGAACGGTCGTGAATCAAATCACTTTAACTCCATGTGTCAAGTAGCTTGGGATTTTTCAATAAGTTTTCAAAAACAAACCTTTGCATTGCTCCTCATTTGATTCTCTCGGATCTCTCAATGTGTATATATCCTCACCAAGGTATTAACTTGCCTTTCTTCATCCTACTTCTAATGATGGCTATATGTGGAGCTCAAGGTACCGTATTAAGACGAGGCATACTTGCATCACATGTATTGCAAAGTCAAAGAGCGGATCCAAGAAGAAATCAAATCATACTGTCAGATCAAGATGTGCACGTGTATGGGTATGATGGATGGTGGATGGAATAACAACTCCTTTGTGTGTCGTCTCTCTCCTTTACAAATCTTTTGAGAACATGGCTATCAGATTTTTTTCTTGGACCTTCATGTGTCCAACTTTTTTTTTTTGCGTGGACCTTCATGTGTCCATATATATTTTTTTTCCGATAGCCATGTCTCTTTTGTAACAATAACTGAGGAGTGAGACTTACACGTACATGATGGAGCATTTATTTTGTGGAATGGATGGATGAAAGATACAACGTTAACTTCCAGTGTAGAAGTATAGCAAGGGGGATATATGGCGTGCACGTGAATCTTGATCATGAAAGCATGAAAAGAATTCTCACAAGGGTCACAACAATTTGACAAAGCTCAATGCAATGACAAGTAGCATATGTGTACACGGTTTTCAAGATAACTCATCATATGGCTTTGGTAGGACTTTGGCATATCAAAGAGGAGCTTTGCAAACGGTTTTCAAATTTCCAAATAAATTTCCCAAGCACTCAAACATTAAGAGCGAAGATCAAATCATCAAACCATATCTCAAATGTCAACTACTTAGATGAACATGGTTCCCTAAAAATATTTGTTCACAAGCATCAAGACGATAAGCGAGGAATAAATCATATGCAAGCCAACCATGAAAGCATGGAGGGTAGGCATAGCACCCTGATTTATATTACCTTGAGATTGATTTAAATGATAGGATTTGAAATTCAATCAAAATTAAGGAGCGAGAGGTGGAGTGCACATACCATCGCTTTTTTTTAAAAAATCTGGTTGGGAAACCAGTTAGTTGATCTCTAAGAACTCGATGACATCTAAGTCTTCGAGCTTGGGTTGTTGAGGTTCCAGAAAGATTTTCAAACGTTGGCCATTAACCTTAAAGATGTTCCCGCTATTATCTTGAAGTGCGACGGCTCCATGAGAAGATGCATCGATGACATTATAGGGACCGTCCCACTTACTTCTAAGTTTACCCCTACCAAAAAGTTTAACGCGGGAGTTAAAGAGGAGTACCTTATCTCCTGTTTAAATTCCTTTATCTTGATGCGCTTATCATGCCACCGCTTGGTTCTTTCCTTGTAAATTTTTGAGCAATGATAAGCATTCTCCCTCCATTCTTCTAGTTCAGCGAGTTGGATTTTTCTTTTAATTCCTGCTGCTGGTGTAACATCCCGGAAAATTTCGTCCGGAATGTTAGAAATGCAAAAATGTGGATTTAAAAATTTTTCGTGGATTTGTTCCTAGCTAGCCAACTATAAGGGTGTCTTCTGTGAATTTCCCCCAAAATTCGTAGAAAATAATAGAATAAATTAAAAATTGGTTATTAGGGTGTGTTTGCCTTAGTGTGAATATTTGGAATTTATTGGATTTTATTTGGTTTTAATTGAGTGGCATTTGGATTTGAAATGGACCTATCAAATTCAAAATAGGAAACTAATATCTAACTCAGCTTGGGCCTTAAACTAACCCCTAAGTCTAATCCTACCCCCCCTAACTACTGACCAGCCCAGCTAACCGGCCCGCCAGCCATCGGAGCCCAGCTCCTCAAACTCTTCCCGTACGGCCCACCTTTTTCTCCCTCGGCCCATCTTCTCCCCGCTCGGCCCACAGCCACGCGAAGCCACTCGCTCGGCCCAACTCCTTGAGGCCCAGCTCCACCAACCGGTTACCCTCCCTCTCTCTCACCGACAGCGGGGCCTGCCTGTCATACCTTTCTCCCCCACCTTTCTCCTTTCCAGCAGGGCGCCGCCGCCCACCTGGCCTCCACCTCGCCCGCAAACCCTAGCTGCCGCCCCTATAAAAGCCCAGGCCTCTGCGGAAATTCCCCGACTCCCCTCTGCCGCCGCCACCGAGCCAATTCGGGGGAAAAACCCCATCTCACTGTGAGAGGAAAGCGCCGCCCTCGTGGAGAAGCCGCCGCCGTTCACGGAGACGAGGACCGCCAGCGCCAGAGGGGGAGGAGCTCGTGACGCCGCGGACGCCGACGCCAAGGACGCCAGCACCAGGACGCCGCCGCCGCTGCAGCATCGCCGCCACGGGTTGAAGATGACGCCGCGCCCAAGAGGAGCCGGAGCCGGAGCTGCACGTCGCCACCAAGCCTGCGCCGCCGAGAAGAACGGAACGCCGTCGCCGACGCCCGAAGCACCTCGACGCCGCCGCCGGCCCTGCTTCCTCTCCACTGCACTACGTCGAGCCGCCTCGGCATCGCCTCGCCACGGCCACGCCATCCTAGCCACCCCAAGCCCAAGGTGAGCACCGCCCCGTCCTAACCCTTTGCCCTCCTTTCAACGCTGTCGTGCCGCGGCCTCGCTCCGGCTTGTGCCTGCGGGCCACTCCAAGGCCAAGGCCAAGCCTTGGAGCGGCAGGCCTCGCCGTCGTCGTTTGTCTGGGGCCCGGCCTTCGAGCCGGGCATGGTCCTCTGCAGGTGCCCGCGCGCGTGACCGCCGCCGCACCGCCCTTCGCCGCGCGCGCGCGGCCATGTCCCCTTTGGGCTTCCAGTCGAACAGCTGGCGCGCAATTTTTCCCCGGCCGGCCACACGATCTGGCCACAGGGTGGACATCCGCACCGTGATCCCGTGCGGCTGATGACGCAAGCGCTAACGTCATCAGCCGCCAGCCGCATCACGCAACCCCTGCATTTATGCAGAAAAGCCCCTGGACTTTCTTTTAATCGCAGATCGGTCCTTCCACCCTTAGCCTTTTTACGGAAAACCCCCTGGCTAGTTTATTTGCACTTTAGCCCCTGTGCTTTTGCAGATACACCCTTGGGTTTTCTGTTAATCGCGTAAATGCCCTCCGACCTGACATGCGGGACCCACCTGGCTTGACCGTTGACCTGGTCAACGTTGACCGGTCAACACTGACGTCATCAGGGCCCACGATGACGTCAGCAAGACCCGGCCCCACTCCACTTTTGCAGTTTAGCCCCTGAAGTTTTCTAAAATTACAATTAGGTCCCTGGCAGTTTACAAAGAGGTCTCTGTCCCTTTTCTTTTTCGGTTTCGTAATTATTTATAAATTCAAAAATTGATTTAAACTTCAGAAATTCATAATAAATCAACCGTAGCTCAGAAAAATATGAAACCAGTTTCAGTATTTTTCTAAAATCATGACGAACACGATAGAATAGAGTTTGCTGCTATTTGGATTTCTATTGGTTCTCATTTGGAGTTCATTTGCTAGTAGTGATCGTTATTTATTTATGCATCCGTATAATAGGATCCCCGGAGGACCCGGACTACTTCAACTACCTCGACTACTTCGACGACGTCGACTACGCTAAAGTGAAGGGACAAAGGACCATGCTCCAGGTTCACGTCCATCCTGACTCTTTGACCTATTAGGCATTGCTGAGTAGAATGCTAGCGCTTTGCTTATTACATTATGATGATGATTGAGCCATGCATAGCCTGTTTATATATCCCGATTCCTTGATTGCCTACTACACTATATATATGATTGCTATGCTGCTGCTTGCATGTGTATGGGATATATTGTGGATTAGGATTCTTGGCGTGTGTGGGGATAAAACCGGCAGGAGAAGGTGTTTTTGGGAAACTTGGCGAGGGTGAGCATATTTTAACAACTTGGTCTTTGACCGAGGTGTCGGGAGGCCCCTGCTCTCGAGGGGGTCCCACACCATACTTGTGGCGGGTACATGGATGGATAGCAGCATAGGAGTTGGCGGTGGTACCTATGATGGGTACTGCGACTTGCGTTCTTCTTCGGAGGATACGCCTTTGGGACGATGACGCTCACCCCGGTCTGAAACCGAGTGGGGTAACCACTCTTTGGGCCCCACGTACTTACCGCTTACCCATATGAACGGGTTCCAGCCTTCCTAGCTAGCGCGATGCCGGCACTGCGAGAAGATCAGGTGGATGGTGTACGGGAACGGGAGAGGCCGTTTCCCCGAAGGACTATGGCCCCGTCTGGCCCTACGAGGGAGAGTTCGACACAGCTTCCGAAGCATTGGATTGCGAGCCGATGGATCGAGACAGTAACAGTAGGCGGGCATCGTTGCGGTTAGGGTCTGCGCTGTGGGTTGTGTCTCAGGTCGGTTCGCTACCGATCGCAGCCCGAGTGGGTCCAGTTGTACAAGCTCTGCAGAGTCTAGAATCTATACGTATAGCCGCGTCCTCGGTATGGACATTGCCCATTGCACTGTTACCTCTCATATTTTGGGATCTTCTACCTCCCCCTTTATTAGCCAGATTTGAGAGTGATTAAGGTCCGCAGCTACAGACGGGGAGAAGGGAAGTTTGCTCCCTTTCCTTTCAGGATCCGGTCGTAGTTGGTGAGGTGCGAGGGGAGGGAGCTCTCGCATCGACTTAGACGAGTGTGGAGAAGGTGATGCGATGTGAGGTGGGATTTGGGATGGTTTGTGAAGATGATACCTTGATTATTATTGCTGCTATCGCATAGGAAACCCCAACCTTTCCTTGAATTACTTTTATACCTTTAGATGTTAAGCCACTTAAAGCTTGCATACAGATGGTGACGTGAACCTATCCCACTCCTTGGGGATAGTTTGTGAGCATGCAGGTTAGAACTGGATTACAAGATCGATGCTTGAAGAAGGGTTGTGTGCTTCGCTCGAGTTGCCTGTGGTGTGATCGAAGATGAAGAATTGAAGCCTAGCTACCGCTACGCAGGATTTCCGCTTGTCGCTTAGCCCGACGGGCTTGTACTTTACTCGTATTTCCATAATGGTATGGATGTAAATCTCTTCTATGTAATCTAAGTTCATTGTATCGATATGATATTATGCTGAGATGAGTTCTGTACGTGATAGCTACTGATCCAGGGACTATCAAAAGGGTACAGAGATTCGGATTCTCGATTTTGAAAATCCGGGTCGTCACAGCTGGGAGATCCATATTCCATCTCTTGATTGCCCAATGAGCCTTAAATTCCAACTCAACTGGCAAGTGGTATGTTTTCCCATACACCAATTGGTAGGGGGTCATCCCAATTGGTGTCTTATAGGCCGTCCGATAAGCCCACAGAGCTTCAGGTAACTTGTCCTTCGATGCCTTACCCATCTCATTAACGGTCTTTTGTAAGATGTTCTTGATTTGCTTATTGGAAGTCTCTGCTTGACCACTTGTTTGAGGGTGCTATGGGGTGGCTATCTGATGGTTCACTCCCAAACCGGCAAGGTACTTCCGAAAGACGTTATCAATGAAATGTGATCCTCCATCACTGATCACAACCCTTGGAGTGTCGAAACGGGGAAAGATAATCTCATGGAACATTCATCTGGCGCTCTTAGAGTCGGCTGCTCGGCATGGCATGGCTTCGACCCACTTGCACACGTAATCCACTGCCACCAATATGTATTCATAATCTCCAGATCTAGGGAATGGGCCCATAAAGTCTATCCCCCATACGTCGAATATTTCCACTTGGAGATTGTTGGTGAGTGGCATAGCGTCCCTTGCATTGATATTTCCATGCTTCTGGCACCTTGCACATCTCCTGACAAACTCTCGTGCATCCTCATGCATGGTTGGCCAGAAGAAACCACTTTGCCACACCTTAGCATGTGTTCGGAAAGATCCATAATGACCTCCATATGGTGATGCATGGCACCGTTCCAAAATCTTGTAAGCTTCGCAAGCCGGCACACATCACCTTAAGAGTCCATCAGAACACACTCGGAATAGGTACGGGTCATCCCATAGGTGGATCCGGCTATCATATGCGAGCTTCTTCCTATTTTCTCCCGGAGGAACATATCCAGAAACAATAAAGTTCACTATGTTGGCGTACTAGGGGCCTGAAGTGGTTACCTTGAGGAGGGTGTCGTCTCGCAGGTAGTCATTGATGGGCATTGACTCTCCTTGAACTTGCAGCCGCGATAGGTGGTCAGACACCAAATTTTCTACTCCTTTCTTGTCCCGAATCTCAAGATCAAATTCTTGGAGTAGAAGTATCCAACGAATAAGCCTTGGGTTTGCATCCTTCTTGGTGAGAAGATATTTGAGCGCAGCATGGTCTGTGTAGACGATGACTTTTGCTCCCACCAAGTAGGATCGAAACTTATCAATGGCGAATACCACTGCGAGAAGTTCCTTTTCCGTGGTTGCATAGTTCAGCTGGGCACCTGTCAAAGTTTTACTACCATAGCAAATAGCATGGTGCAACTTATTCTTGGTTTGCCCCAGGACCGCACCTACGGCAAAGTCACTCGCATCGCACACGATCTCGAATGGGAGAGCCCAATCCGGAGGTTGTATGATAGGTGCTGATATAAGAGCTTTCTTGAGAATGTGGAAGGCAGCATAGCACTCTTCATCAAAGACGAAGGGAGCTTCCTTGGCAAGGAGATTGGTTAACGGCCGGGCTATTTGAGAGAAATTCTTGATAAATCGGCGGTAAAACCCAGTGTGCCCAAGGAAGCTGCGAACTCCTTTAACATTTATGGGGGGTGGAAGCTTCTCAATTACTTCCACCTTAGCTCTGTCCACCTCTATCCCGCACTCAGAAATGCGATGCCCCAAAACAATTCCTTCCCTCACCATGAAGTGACATTTCTCCCAGTTCAAAACTAGGTGCTTTTCCTTGCATCTCCCTAAGACCTTATCGAGATTTTCTAAACAGTCGGCAAAGGTCTTTCCATAAATGGAGAAATCATCCATAAAAACCTCCATGATCTCCTCAATCATGTCGGAGAAGATGGACATCATGCACCGCTGGAAGGATACGGGGGCATTACATAGCCCAAAGGACATTCGCCTATAGGCGAATGTTCCATAGGGGCAAGTAAATGTTGTTTTACTCTGGTCGTCTGGATGGATAGGGATTTGGTGACACCCAGAGTAACCATCAAGGAAGCAGAAGGAGTGCTTAGCGAATCGTTCTAACACTTCATCAATGAAGGGTAGAGGGAAGTGATCTTTCTTGGTGGCTTTATTGAGCCTACGGTAATCAATGCACATACGCCACCTAGTGGGGGTACGTTAAGGGATGAGCTCATTCTTATCATTGCGTACCACCGTCATCCCCTCTTTCTTTGGAACGACTTGAACAGGGCTAACCCATTCACTATTGGGCACAGGGTAGATAATTCCGGCATGGAGAAGTTTTAGCACTTCTTTCTTTACAACCTCTCTCATCGCATTATTGAGTCGCCGTTGAGGCTCTCTCGATGGTGTTGATCCAGGATCGATTGGGATGCGATGAGTGTAGAGGGTCGGACTTATGCCTTGCAAGTCCTGGAGGGAGTATCCTAGGACTGTTCGATGTTTCTCCAGAACAGAAATAAGTGATGTTGTTTCAATGTCTGTGAGCTTATCACTTATAATGACTGGGGTGTCTCGATTTCCAAACACGGCCTCAACTTGCATCTGCCGGCGGTGCTGGGGGTGGTGTGCCCAAGAAAGCCTCAACCCGTCCACGCCACCTCTCTGAAACTGCAGGTCCAATGACTGGCCGTCCTCTGATAGGCAAACCAAGTAGCATGGCTACATCCTGCAACGTCACCGTCATCTCGCCACAAGGAAGGTGGAAACTGTGAGTCTCAGGCCTCCATCTACAAAAAAACAAAATATGTGAGTCGTCAGTCACAATACAATATCATTAGTTGCCAACTAAAGTTATTCTGAACATTTTTATTGCACCTGTCAATAAGCGCAGTGAGAGCAGCTGGGTTGAACGTAGGCATGCCTTTACGAACTAGGTTGGCAACAACGTGGAGGCCGGCTTGCTGCAGCAGTGGCTGGTACCGGTGGTCGTACCTCATGAGCTGGAACCCATCATGAGTTCGAGGCCGGAGGATGGGAAGAACCTGACAAAAAAAACATTTAGCAACAAAAATGGGATTTTCTTGTCCTTCTCAATTCACAACTACAGCTTGGTGCACATACCTCGTCCTCCTCGACGATAAGCCTGGCACGGTGGTCTTTCTCGTAGAACTGGTCCAGCAGCAAGTACTGCTCCATTCTGTAAAAGATATACATACATATAACAAGTTATAACAAGTTAGTACATAAATCAATATGCAGAAAGTATGCTTGAGCTGAAAAATAATAAGCAAAGAAATATGGGTAAATAAAAACATTAAGAAACATAATTAAAATTGGACCTGTCTTTCACAAGTCCTTGCATTGTGGCCAAGGCGATTGCATTTCCCACCAGAAACATAATTTTCTTCTAACTACAACCATAATTTTGCTAACCAAATTATTTTTTTCTAACAGCCACCGAGCAATACCTAGCACTGATTAATTATGCATATGAAATGTATGGTTAGAATATTCAAAATAAGTAAACAAAACTATCAAACTTTCATGAACATGAACTCAGGGATTTAGACATGATACAAGCTGCGGCATAATAAGCAAACAGTTTAGACCACAAACTAGAAGTATGCAAAAGCTCACACGACAAACACTAACATCGTCTAAATCGTCTAAATCACTAAAAAAAATCTAAATCGAGCTATTACATTCACATTTGGCCTTAGGGTTCCAAACCAAAGATCCACAAAATGCGCTAAGATAAACATGAAAACCACGGGATTCTAAAGAGAGGGGAAGAGAGCTCACCTTTCTCGGCCGAGATTCGGAGCCGCCGTCGGCGAATCCCCCAAAACGTCGGGGATTTGGGGGAGGGGAGCGGCGGGCGCCTACCTGAGCCGACTCTGTTCTTTCGAACAGAAAGAGGAGGGGTTGGGCGGGGCGACCGGCCGCTCGTGCGGCTAAGTGTAGGGGCACGGCGCCACCATCCTTAGCGCCGTGGGTCAATAGCACGGCGCCATGACGTTTGGCGCTGTGCGATTTAGCCCGCGGCCAGGGTGCCGTCTACGTGGCAAGGCACAACGCCAAAGGTAAAGGCGTCGTGCCACGTACCCACGGCGCCATGACCTTTGGCGCCGTGCAAAGAGTCCATTTCGGGGATTCTTTCCGCCAGGGGTCCAAATGTAAAATTCTTACGCAAAAAGGACGAAATTGCAAAAATTATACGAAGAGGGAGGTAGGATAGAAGATGGCCTTTGCGGGCCCACATGTCAATTCTCCATGTCATATCCAGCGTGGCAAAACCACCAACAAAACCACCCGGGGTGTTTTAAACGGTTTTACATAATTTAGGGGGTATCCGGTTTTGTTTTTCCCTCTACTGTAACTGTGAGACAATGACAACCGTTACCGTGACAGACTCGGGTCAGACCCGAACCCAACACGCCGCCTTCCGAGTTCCCGACCCCAAAAACCCGCTGCCACGCCGGCGGCGGCACCCTAGCGCCACGGGAGATGGAGTCGGAGCCGGAGGCCGCGGCCGCAGCCGTGGCCGTCGAGCCGGATGCCGCGGCGCCTAAGCACCACCCGTCGAAGCTTGGTGAGCAGATCCCGATTTTGTCCTTTCCTTGCCTTTCGAGGGAATTGCATTTCAAAATCGTTGCGGATTTCAACTAAATCGAGGGCTCCTGAAGTCACCAGCTCCAAATTGTTTAGGGTTTAGGCAAAGTTCTCCGGGTATTGTGCCGCGGTATGAACTATGTTAACGCTACCTTGCAATTGCTGGGTTTATGGCACTGAATCGGTCTGAGAGGAACTTTAGTCCTTATCTCGTAGGTGGTCTTGTGCCGTTTTGTTTCTCGTGGTTAAGAATTCAAGAAGTTCTGATGCCTATGTTGAAAATGGGGATAATGACGTATTGCTTGCACTGTGAGCTATTTGAGTATGTTTTAGGGTTTTGTTAGTTGGTACAGTCCTCTCCACTATGTTTCTTCGTTTATTCTTTTCTTGAGCAGGAACAGTACATTATTTTTGTTAGGACATGATAATTACAGTTAGGTACATACCGGAAGATAAGTGTAACTAGCAATGTGATCAAGGGGGAAGGCTCAGCCTGCCAAAACCTCCTCCTGCTGCTTTTCCTTTTTTGACCTCGTGCAGTTTTCAGTGGAATGTAAATCAAATGACTAAAGGAAATTGTGGGTTATTGTTGGCAACAGAGGGTCTGTAATGATGATAACAAGGTAGAAAGGTAGCTAGTTATCAATTTTATGGATTATTAGGCTGTCAGAAATCTTCTTTCTCTGCTTGCAGTTTGGTACTGAATTTGCATATGAACAATGCATTGGACATGACTGTTTGACTCTGTACCAGATGTTTTCCAGAACAGAGTTCGACTATTATGTGATAGGAACATGGTCGATTTCGACGCTTGGGTATCATTAATCAGCGCTGCAGAGGGAACATCAGCAGTAAGTGGAATCTTTCTCATTGTTTCATTTAATTTATTTTCACAGTTTGATACTGCCTCTCCTTTTTTTCTCATGTCATGTCACATGATAGCATACCATAGAATGTTATGCTTTCTTCAATGCTTTTGAATGGTGTCACTATACGTTAAGCATTCATCTGGTTTCTGATGTTAGTGTTCTTTCAGGATGACATAGAAGTTATAAGCTTGGTGTACAGTAGCTTCTTATTGGAATTTCCTTTGTGCTATGGCTACTGGATCAAGTATGCAGCTCACAAGGCACGACTATGCATGAACAGAGATGTAGTGGATGTTTATGAACAAGCTGTCCAAGCTGTGCCTCATTCTGTTGATCTTTGGGTCAGTTACTGTGGCTTTGGTATGTGTGCCTATGAAGAACCTGCTGATATCAGAAGGTGAACAAAGCATTAGTGTAATATTTGTTTGGAATCAATTTTTCTTCCTTTTGACGCTGAAGTAAAAATTTTGTACAATATACTTTTTATTAATTCCTAAATATCATCCAGCAGATAAGTTTGGAACATTTGGAGCAGAAAGAACATTGATTGACCAATTCTTACTATAAAATAATGAGCATTTTCTTATATGGTGGTAAACTTCTAATATAAATAAGATCAAACTAGATAGGCTTTGAGCACAATGATAAAAAAAAAAGCGAAGGGAAGAAAAAACAAAGTAGTGCTGTAACCCTTATTAAAATATTCTAATAGTTCAAAACTTCAAATCTCGCTGTGCCCTTCCCGCGCCCACTCATCCACTCACTGATTGATGGAGTATGTATGTTATCTCAAAATTCAATATGGATATTGCCTGCAGCAAGTTTTAAATGCACAAAATCATTAAGAAACATCTTATGATCATTTTGATATGATGTTCACCCTTTCTGATGAGATCAGCCTATTGTCAAGTTCTATCATATATTACTTCTGTACATCTTACGCTTATTATTTCTACATTACAGTTTATTTGAAAGAGCTTTATCTCTTGTCGAAAAGGACTATTTATGTTATCACCTGTGGGACAAGTATATCGAATTTGAAAGTTCTCAGAAGCAGCTGATTCAGCTTGGCACCATTTATATCAATACACTGAAATTCCCAACAAAGAAGCTGCACATGTATTATGAAAGGTAAGTCATAGCATTTTACGATGTCTCCTTGATTTAACATCTGCATTTTCGGAATTATAGTACTCCAATTAGGCTATTCTCACTATTATTATTACCTATCAATATGAAGGATTTTGCTGCTGCTGTTGTTACACTTGCTTTTTTTACTCTTCTTACTGCTGGTGACTGATAGACATCATTCCCTTTTCATTTCGTTTTGACCGTAGGTACTAATTAAATAGTGTTCGTAGCACCTGCAATAACGGCCGCTGTAGCGATAGCGGTCCTCTATCGCTACCGCTACGAGGTAGTGGACTCGAGATAGCAAGTTTGGACTTAGCGGATGCTATTGTCCGCTATTGCGTATGCTATCGCTCATATTAGACCGCTATTGCTAATGTTAGGATGCTATTTCACTAAATTTAAGATTCAAGTGACATATGAAGATGGATCAAATTTCAATAAGAAAGTTTAAAATGATTGTTTAGACAATTATGAAGAATGATAGAATGATAAATGGTGTTTTTCTTCATTGACATTAGAATTTAATGTTAAAATGTATCTATACATCTTTATATTTATTCATTTATGTTTCTTTGTGATACTTACATGGAATGTAATGGTTAACTAAAAACTTTGATATTTTTTGAAGTAAACTTGATGTTAGTAAGCATATATGCTCTGAAATTTTGACTATATTTTGAATTCCGCTATTTGGACTTAGCACCTGCTATCCGCGATCCGCTACACCGACACTAATTCACTACCACACCGCTAAACACTATTTAGTACCCATGACTACCTGAGTAAGTCATATTACCAATATGATCTGGGGCCTGGTTATATAGTAGTAAATTGTTTTCTGAGTTACTGTAAAGACAACATTAAACTCCCACCTCCTCTTTATATGTGGAGACTAGCAAATAGCTAACCTAGCCAGTTACTAACAAAAATTATGCTAGGATGGTCGAGAGGTCTAATTCTTCTACTTCAACTTTAAAAGAATCTTTTGCAGACCACAGCAAAATGCTCCTTCTTGAGCAAGGTTATGATAGATCTGCTAGGATAGTCAAGAGATTTATGAGGCCCTTAGTTGCATACAAAGAATTGCTATGGATAACTAGGAGATGTTGATACTACAGAACTGTCCATGTCTTCGCGCTACAAATTTTCTTAATGTATAAATTGTTCGTGGTCTTACTAATGGGCCTTCTTTTTTTCTTTATTGGAATTGTAAATGTGCCAGTTTTAGAAAGTTTGTAACATTATTGGAACAAGAGGTGACAAGTTGTGCTGCTGGAATATTATCAGAAAAGATACATACTTCTGAGATGATAAACGCTGAAGATTCTGAATTGGATACATCGGCTATTATTGCTGACTTATTTGACCAAAAAGGCGAGCATCTTAGTCCTGAAGCTTTGAAGCATTACTTATCTGCTGGGGAGAGGCTCTACAAAAGGTCCAGCAAAATTTACAAAGAAATCTGTTGCTTTGAGGCATCCATAAAAAGGCCCTTTTTTCATGTCAAGCCACTTGATGATGATCAGCTTGAAAACTGGCACCAGTATCTTGACTTTGTTGAGAAGAATGGGGATTTTGACTGGGTATGTTTCACCTTGCCTCTTTATGCAGAAGGCTAGCTACATATCTTCTATTCTAGCATCTGATTACATCTCATGTCCTTGCCTTCCGTTTGCAGGCTGTAAAAC
This sequence comes from Urochloa ruziziensis, assembly GCA_015476505.1. NCBI lineage: Eukaryota > Viridiplantae > Streptophyta > Magnoliopsida > Poales > Poaceae > Urochloa > Urochloa ruziziensis. The sequence goes on from CM027124.1 coordinate 42,330,508, forward strand.
TCTATGAGAGGTGCCTGATCCCTTGTGCTAATTATTCAGAGTTTTGGATTCGCTACTCGGAGTATGTCGATGCTAGGGGTGGCCGAGAAATTGCTAACCATGCTCTTGTTCGAGCATCGTCATGTTTTGTCAAGGTATTGCTTGGCAACGTACTCGGCTTTCGACACCTTTTCATTGTTTTAAGCTTATGTAAGGACCCTATGTGCTTTCTGTGTTATCTGCTTCCGGTTACTCTCTGGTATGCGTACGGCACCTGCTGTCATATTACCACTAGCAAGGGCGCAGGGCTCTCCTATGTGTGGTTGAGAGTCTGAGGCATGGACGCATGGTTAAGGTTAAGCATGGAGAGATTAGATAACTTCCTGTTTATTCTCAACTATAGATACAAGACTCTGGTAGATTAGTCAAAAACTCGAAATAGCTGACTCATCTAACTCATACACTTTTGGTCACTAAAACGAATCCTTTTGGCATGGGCACGGTCTAAGAACTGTAACCTTTGATCACGGATTTGTAATGTAAATATATTTATGATATCATGAAACTACTTCTGAAGACCAATCTACTAATTACATTTTTCAAGTTCACCATTTTCTTGCACACACACATTTCGCTCACTCTTGGTACTGCCAGTAACAGCCTCTCAAGCAAATATTGATCAAGTATCATAAAAATATAAAATAATGCCGAGCACCTCCAATTAAGTTCATTGCCTTTCCTTTTGAGTATGAACTTCTGCATTCGAGTGCTTCCACATTATTGTGCTTTATACAAACATATCATATCAACTTGACATAGTTTCAGATTTTATTTATCTTTCTTGGCATGTAGTCAAGCAACAGATCAATGAGTTAATTTTACTAAATTTTATAAAGCATTAGAATTTTGTCACAAGGGTTTTAGAACCTCAGATAGATGGAAAGATTTCTTATGTTCATATTCACAAAATCGACATAGATTCTTAAAACAAACTTAATCAGTGTTCCGCCCCTACATCTGAAATAAGGGTTGTAACTTGATTTCTTATTTGGGCATTTGTGTTCTTACCCCCATTTTGCAGTGTAATTGTGATTTTGCTCTCATTTTCTTAACTTTGTGATTTTGCCCTTCGGTATTCACAAGTCAATGTGATTTTGCCCCTAGTCAATGGTCAAAACAAGGGCAAATTCACAAAGACCAAGGGCAAAATCACAAAGTTAAAAAAAGAGGGCAAAATCACAATTGCACTTCAAAATAGGGGCAAGAACACAATAAAAACCTTTCTTATTTATTTTAGAGCATGCACCTTTACCCCTAACAATACCAGCATCATTCTTGTTTCTCTTTTTTTTCCTCATCCAAGCAGGGAGTTCCAACTTTCTGCATGTACTACGCGCTGTTTAAAGAGCAAATTGGTGATGCATCAGCTGCACGCTCTCTTTTCGTTAAAGCAAGCAGTAACTTCAGTTCAGGTTTTTATGCTAATATTAATAGGCTGGCCAACATGGAAAAACGCATGGTATGCGCCAATACATTTTTGTCATATATGCACTTATCTTTGTCAGAATATCATCCTCTTCCACTGTGTTCATAGGGAAACACTGAAGCAGCTTCTGAGATATACGAGACAGCCATTGAGAATGCAATGCGGAAGCAGAACCTAGAGTTACTTCTGGACCTGTACAGCAATTTTGCTCAATTCATATATGCGGTAAGAACAAAGTACTCTGCCACGGACATCAAGTATCGTATGTCCATTTCAGTTCCACATGCATGCTTTCTGCAAAGACATCCTTCAGGTTACACATGAAATGATATGTGGAGATTGTAGGTTATTTATTATCTAGCAAACATGAATCCCATATCTGTAATGGACCGAATTAAATTCATATGCGCGTGATCAATGGGTGTAGCGATGGCTGTCTCATTCTACAGTATGGTGCAGGAAACTGTTGCCTTTTTGTCCAGTATATGCATTATCAATGTGGTAACAAGATTCTCCGCCTCTATGATAATATACAGGAAACTGTTGATTTTTTATTTAACATGCTCTTCATTGACTAGTATCTGTATCCACTATCTTTACATGTTCCTTTTCTTTTTTATTTTAGGCTGACATGTTAACCTCTACAGGCAAGTCGTAGCATTGTGGAGGCTAAAGAAATATTTGTCAAGGGAATAAATCGTGTACCCTGTAAACCACTGATTAAGGTGCATTATTTGTTGAGCACAGTTCCTACACTATTTACCTTTACTTGTACGTAAAGAAACCTTGGTAATTGTTATCTTTTTATCTGTCTAGGGACTCATACAGTTCATGATTACACATGGAGGACCTACAGAAATACCTCTTCTTGATTCTGTTATTTCAAATGCCGTGACTCCTGGATCTGCTGTATCTACAGCTTTAAGCCCTGAGGACCGTGAAGATATCTCATTGTTGTTTTTGGAGGTTAGAGAGTTTCCAATAGTTATGCCATTATTTTCTTTTCCACATGTGGATGTGGCCGTGCTGGTCAGTGATGAATCATGCATGCTCTTTCTTTGTTTATTTTGGTGGTCGGTGTTGGGGATTCGAAAATATGCATACAAATGCATTTAAATATTATACAGAATCACAATAGCCTTGAGCTGTAGCCTGTAGTATCTTACTGGTTGGTTGGGGGACCTGTAACCTGCTTATCAAATGGTAGCCTGTGGTACTGGGTTGTTCTGTCAACAGTCAGTGATTATATTATCGAAAATGAGAAATATTGTATATGTTTGTTTGATATTTTCCAGCCAGCATTACACCTTTATTTTAGTTAAGATTGACATTTGTTATCCTTTTCTTTAATGTTTGTGCCAAATGAAAGCCAGAGCCTTTATGCTGCTTTTGTCCATGTGCTCATAAAAACTTTGCTGTGTTTTGAAAAAGGCAGCCAACCTTTCTTACATCAAACTCTCCATACATGTACAGATTTAATTTTGCAACATCAAAAGTGTGTCTATCGTAGAAGTTTCTTATTTTGTAATGTATAATCTGTAAAGTTTTTTATGTCTATTGAATCTCAATTATAGTTGATATATTCAATGGTTAATCTTGAAGTGTCAATGTGTCGCACTGAGATAACTTAAAATAATTGTAGTACTTGCTTCATTTTGCTGGTCATGCTGAGAAAACTTGCAGCATTACAGCAGGAACTCATGGTATTTTATCTCCTGTGTATATGATATATTACATGCTTCATTTGTTTTCGTTCTCACAGTTTGTTGACCTCTATGGGGATGTTAAAGAACTCAGAAAGGCATGGGCTCGGCATAGTAAATTGTTTCCTCACAGCACTGGGAACATGTCACAGCGTTATTCTACTACAGGAAATCGTGTTCAGGAGAGTAACAAGAGGAGAAAAACAGAACCTTCGATTGTTGCTCATGATGATTCTTTAGAAGATACAAGGAAGTTGAAACAGCCATCCATTACTGACAACTTTTCTCTTATATTTGATAAAGAGGCTGAGTCACTAGTGGAAAGGGGCATTGTGGATTCAGGAAGGAGATATAGGGATGCAGGAGAGCATAAAGCTTTAGAGAATCTTGACTCACATAAAGAGACCAGCAGGATATCTCAGGAATGCACTGATATGGTTCACAGTCAGCATAACCTAGACAAACATGGAATGCAGAACCAAACGAATTCATATGATAAAGAAGAGACTAATCAAGATCTAAGTTTGCATGAGCAAAATGATGAGAAAACATCTGATGAGGTTCTAGGCGAAAAAGCCCGTGTAGCTGAGTCGGGCAACTGTGATTCTCCTTCCAAAGCAATTGCTAACAGCAATGGAGAAATGGTATGCTCCAAATCTGATTTGCCATCTGGATCAAGCATGCCTAAAGAAGGAAGTTCTTCTGATCCAGCTGGAATATCCGCAGAGCTTGAGGAAAGGCAACCTGTGGAGGTTCAGGTAAAGCTTGACACAGAGCCTGGTTTGTCTGTCGGTAATGCAAACCTAGAGAGGTTAATGATAGTCCAAACACAACTGACTGTGACAAGGTGAACACTGCTCTTGGTCATGAGAGTCAAGACCATGTCCAATCTTCACAATCACAACAATCCTCAGTCTGTGCAAAAGCTTCGAGCTCAGAATTAGCGAACACAAAAGCGGATACTCTGGGATTTCAAGTTCAACTTCAACACCAGGTGGCGAATTCTCAAACACATCAATCTAGTAACATTTCTCTGTCTGTACAAAACATACAACAGCAAGAGCTTTCTTATACAATGCCTCAGAATGTTCAAACATCCGCACAAACTCAAGATCAACTCTCTGCACAGTCTAATCAGGGAAATCAACAGTATCTCCAAATGACGCAAGGGTATGCATCACAAATGTGGCAGTATTATCAGCAACAACTCTATTACCTGCAGGCACAGCACAGTCAACAGATGCAGAACCTGCAACAGCAACAGCTTCCAACTGAGCATCTTCAGCAAAATTTCATGCAGCAAGTACAACAGCTGAACCAGCAAATGGTACTTTGGCAGCAACAAGTACAGCAGCAGCAGCAGCAAGTAGTACTACAACAGGCACTGCCTGTTCAGCAACTCCCTGACAAAAAACAGGGTCAACATCCTTCTTCAGGCGATACCAACCATGACCAAAGTAAACAGCAGCAACAAGCACCTCCAATGGATCAGCAAAGCCAACAGTTGCAGCAACAGCAGCTTCTTTATTTCCAGCAGCAGCAGCAGCAACAACAACAACAACAGATGTATCTTATGCAGCAGCAGCAGCAGGTGTACCAACAACAGCAAGCCCAGCAACAGCAGCTCTTTCAGCAGCAGTTAATGCAGCAACAACAGTTTGTACTGCAGATGCCACAGCTACAGCAAGACTCGGTTCAGCAGCAGCAGCAACTGTTTCAGCAACAGCAGCAGCAGATGATGCTTCTTCAGCAACAGTTTATGCAACAACAGATGCAACAGTACCTGCAACAGCAACAAAACCAACAAGGGCCCAAGGATCAGTACATGTCAAACCCTCAGGTACTTACCCTTGTACCAAATTCTGATGAAACATGATAGGTACCGTATGAGCACATTAACATAGTGATAGTCCATGCTTTAGTCTAAGTTTAAAATTTCAACAATACTTCAATACCAAAGTTCAATTCTCTAGTCATTCTTGTATGTTTACTCTCATCATATGAAATCATACTCACCTGGCTTTCTCCAAGGTGTTGTGCTTCGGGATGCCTTATTGTAAAAAGTTTGTCAAATCAAAGAAGTTTATTGTGTGAGCAAATCCATAATTTGTAGATATAAACTTTGGCTCTTCACCATATGGAAAAAGTTAATGCACATGGTTGAGGGGTCATTCAGCATAGTTAATTAAATTTTTTTGTTAACCAATCTGGCATATATTTCTTTTGTTCAGAGGGAGGGTAAATGGGAAATGGGTACTTCAAGATTCATGGACCTTTTTGCGAAGAGGACTACTGAACCAAACCTCTTGTTTAAGATATTTCTCCTTGTAATTAGTGACCACCAGATACATGATGGAATCATAATCTGAGTAATGCTACACCTGCAAAGGTGCTTTTTATAAAAACTCTACTTGCATGCTAACATGGGCAACAATCATGCGTGTGATTTGAACTTACCAAGTGAAAGGTTCACATGGTGGTGGTGGTTGTCCACAGTCCACGCCAGCCCATATGTAGAGTTTTTGTAAAACCTTATTTTTTGTAATTCTAAAAAGGGGTGTACCCAATGTGAAAGCTCCCACACAAGGTGTGGTCTGGTGAAGGGAATTCCTAGACAGCATTTTCTCATTTTCTGTTGGGTCAATCCAGCGCAGCACCATAGCACCTAATGGGTCTGGAACCTCAGTCAACTACCTCTCATTTTCTGTTGTTGCTTTCCAAGCTTGATCCTGATGGTATTGGGGCTGTCAATGATGACATCACACTTGCCCACACAAAAGGCCATAATGGCGGACATGGCAGCAACATTGGTTGGGGAGAAGGATCAGGACAAATAACATGTATGGTGCTGACTGTTGTGGCACTTGCCATAGAGCAAAGTTGGGGCTGCCTGCTGAGACTGCCACAGATCAGTTGTAGGTTCCTGAAGAATGGTCAGATTCTTGGTTGAGCAAGTCCTTGTTATGTTTCTATTTTTGAGGATAATTTTCATTGCACTGTACCAGGATCTCATGTCAGAATTTATGTTGTCTTGTTTTTTGTGTCTGAACTGAACTTGTGTCAGTTCATTAGTTTGTTGCTGTCTAGTTCAAGACTTCAATAGCAACCTTGTCTGCAGTCTGCACATGCAGAAGCCTATCTGTATCTTGTCTGGCATTTGCTCTAAGAAATTATCCATTTTTCAGGATGTAAGGAACAAGCAAATGGAGCACGGGCAACAGTCTGAAGCATCACAGGTAGATAAAATTATTAACTTTTCATTTCCATTTAAACAGTTTCAATCGTGCATAGTCGACTCTTTTGTCAGTAAAACGTTGATTATTCTTCTGTTCACAATTTCCCGTCTGGATTTCCCTTAAAAGTTTTTCTCAATCCTGAGTTAATTGCCTTCTGCAGAGTGATGGTTCCAAACTGCGGAGTGGTGAACAATCTGAGTTATCCTACCCGTCAACTCCACAGTCACAGCGCTCAAACCGCTGAATCATTTAAGATCACCGGTCTTCTAATCAAAAGACAATGGAAGATTTAAGTACCACCTGCCAAATGGATCCTTTCAAACAAAAAAAACGCGCGGGGGGGGGGGGGGGGGGGGGGGGGTGCGGGGAGATCCATGGACATACCCACATACCTAAGAAACATGGAAGGCCACATGTCTATTTTCTATCTTGCTGCCAGTAGATGGCCTTGACTCCATGCTGTGTCAGAATGGTGATGATGAGGCTGCCCCTGCCCCCTGGTAATGAGGAAACTTGAACTCTTACGCATGGATCCATGTGACAAATCTTATGGTGGTGTTACCTTACGGTAGACCGAATTCCAGCATGAACTACCGTGAACTAGATTCTGTCATAGTTTGGTATGAGATATGATCTTGCGAAAGGTCAGATATGATCGACATGATCGTCAGCTTGGTATGAGATTCTCGGTAATGTGCACATGTCTGGAAAAGGGGCATTGTGATATGTTGGAGATAAACTGTTGAGCCATAGTGAAGCACTCAAGCAGGAATAACTAGAATATATTTTGATATAGTTTAAGGTTTCCTGTCATAGCAATTATGTGTTGGATGATATGGCCCTCAGGTGGAACAGCAGCAAAAAGAAAGGAAAAAGAGGCTTGAAATTGTGCAGCACTGCCGTCAACTTGCTGCTGCATATTTACAATTTTTCGAACTGGGTTAAACTGCCGTCATGCTTCTGTGTTCTTTGCAGCGTCTCTTCGTGTATTTCGCAGTGTGTGGACATCATAGTTCATAGGTTAAGATGTTACCGGTGATTTGAGGTATTGAATCCAATTGTTAGGTATTTCAATCGTTTACTCAATTTTTTTTTCTAGAGAGTTGGTCGTGCTGCTTCAGCATATTGATTGAAGGAGTTGTAAATATTAGATTCTTAGTTTTTAAGATTTGTATCAGTGGTTATAGCAACATGTTATAGAAATATTGAAGGGAAAATGCTTCAGCATTTAGGAACAACTGCAGTATATCAAGTTCAGTGCCCTTGCGAGCTATATTTTGCCTAACGGACGTAGATGACAGCATTTGACGTGTGACAAGTCCATGGGCTTGTTTGGATGGAGGGGTAAATGGAGCAAATTTGTCTCAATTTATCTCAAATGTGCTAAACATGTAGGGGTAAATGGGTGGGACAAATGTTTTACCTCTCAAATTTCATTTACCCATAAGGAGTGTCAAATTGAGGCAGCTATTTACTCCTCAACCTAAACACCCCATGGGAGCAAATTTTTTAGAGGCAATAAAAGGGGCAAAACATTTGCCTTAAGGTAAATATTTACCCTTTCAATCCATTTAACGAATTCACAAAATACAACATCGAGTTATTTTCTCATCTAGCAAAAGGTTTCATTTCCAACCTTGTAGGAAGATAGCCGTTTGTTTGAGCTTATCAATACACTTCTGTTAAAGTTATGTAAGGTCGCTAATGACATGTGAGATAAGGCTATTCTTACTGAACCTTCATTGCTGCTGTCATTGTTTCCAAATACTTACTTACTCTCGCTTTTGAGTTTGAAAACGTCGACGCTTTTGAGTTTTGACTATTTTATCCGTTTCCAAATACTAGTACTTCACACTTCCCAGAAATATACTTTTTTTTCATTTTGCTCGTATAAGATTTATTTTTTTCTCCACAAATAAATGTTCTACATGTATTTATATTACTTCATAAGAGTGTTCAAATAGTTTTGCATTGGAAAAGTGCATCAACTAAGTATGTGTGCATTGGTCAAAATTGGCAAATATTCAGACATAGAGGATAGCACCGGTTTGTGGCGCCTCGCGGACCGGGTTCAAGACTTCATCGGTTGATGTTCTTGAGTCTTGATAGTCATGGTGGGTCTGCCCTTCGCGATATTTCTTTTTCTTGTGACGTCTAGATTAATAACACAGGAGTAAATAGTTTAAGTTTAAAAAAATCCAGAAAGATAGGGTGTCACGCGTAAAATGCATACTTCAGCGGTTCTGCCTAAACTACACCTGATCATCACTCGACCCGATAAACCCGACCCAATCTGTCCGAAAAAAAACCCGACCCAACCCGACACGACCCGAAAAATTACACGTGAAACCCGAAATCCGACTCGAACCCGACGCAACCCGACCCGACCTGACCATGCCACGAGTCGGACGCAGGTCAACAATTTCGACTCGCCAACCCGACATGACCCGACCCGAACCCGACGTGACCCGACCCATGATCGGTATAGTCTAAACCTCCCGGTACCACCATTTGCACGAAAGTCTACCGGATAGGATTTATCTCCCTCCCTCCGCGTGCTCTCCGTGTCCGCCATGGCCACGGCCGCCGCCGTCCTGCCGGCCTGCGCCGCCTTCTCCCTCCCCCGAGCACCCGCCCTGCTCCCGAAGCGCCTCCACTCCGTCCCTCCCTCGCCCTTGCGCAGTGGCATCTCCCGCGGCTGCAGCCTCGCCGGCGCCAGCGGCCGGCGGGCACCGACCGTTCGACGGAACGCCGCAGCGGAGACGGTTGTTCCGTACGTGCCGGGATCCGGCAAGTACATCGCGCCGGACTACCTCGTGGTACGCAGCAGCGTGGTTCACTTGGCTGGAAGTCCTGCCGCGCTTCATCGCTGAAGTCTGGCGAGTCCGAAGTCTGATTGGTGCTTTTCGTCGGTTGTTCGTGGTTGCAGAAGAAGGTGTCGGCTAAGGAGGTGGAGGAGCTGGTGAGGGGGGAGAGGAAGGTGCCGCTCATCGTCGACTTCTACGCCACCTGGTGCGGGCCCTGCGTTCAGATGGCGCAGGACATCGAGATGGTACGCTACGCACCCCTGCCAATTTCGCATCCTTTGATTTTGAACTGCTACTTTGAGCTTTTCGCCCATTGATGGGAATGAGATGAACTGGATTTGAACTGCCTACTTTGAGCTTTTCGCTCTTCTAATTTAAGAAATGTGTAAAGTTCTGACGATATTTGAAAACCTGCATTGGGTGATTTAGTCTATAATACTATCATACTGGACATCATTTTATAGCTTCTGCAGTCCGGTAGTGAACTTTATTTAGAAGAATTTTTTACAGTTTTGAATACCATCTGAAATGAACTGGAAATGGTTCTTCAGAGAAAAAAAGAATGAATAAAAATAAATTATAAAGAACTGTTTCCCTAAAAGATCTTGTTGTACTTGGCAATTAGTGATTATTCTTTCAGTGCTTTCGAAGAATATTATGAAATTGTGTGGTGTCTAAATGCATGGCTTCTATTAAAGCATGGTGAGTTATTTTAGGGATCATTGCTATTATCTTGAATCTTGTAGGTGGTAGCACTTCTATTCTGCTGTGAGTTTTGGAATTGGGACAAGAAGTTTCTTAGGCGTATCTCAGTTCAGTAGTGTTTCCTCAATGATCAGAAGGGCCTGCCCAAATAACAAATTGGGATGGAAACATATTTGGGAGATGGACACTGTTGTGAAGCCTTCCATAATACACCTTGCAGTATCCTTAGCATTTGTTGCAATCATTTATTGCAGCTTGCAGTCGAGTATGAGGACAACGCCCTATTTGTGAAGGTGGACACAGATGATGAATATGAATTTGCAAAAGACATGCAGGTATACCCATCCTGGCTAGCAATTGTTGGCTACATTCTTCTCAAGATTTCGTCATTTTATTCCTTGATGAATGGCTAAAGAATCACTGTTGATGAAACATTCAGGTAAGAGGACTTCCGACGCTGTATTTCTTCAGTCCAGACCAAAACAAAGATGTCATACGCACCGAGGGCCTAATTCCAATGGACATGATCAGAAACATCATCGACAATGAGCTATGACAGCTGATAGGTCGCATAGACATATAGGCAGTGTTTTCTGTTTGTAGCAGTCTAGCATATGAAATTTTGTCTTGAGACTGTGTTTTAGGTACTAATTTTCTGTGTTGTATTCGGGTCTTGCAGTGCTCCATTGCTGTGGTTTTCTTCATGCAAAATCTGCAGGTGTAGCATAGGATTGTCACTTGAGATTCACGACTAAGTTACTCTGTTGTTTCTCTATTTTGTTATTCGTCCTCATCGAAATCGGGTTAGTCCAGTGATGATCATTTTGATCCCTCAAAATGTTGGCTTTGGCTCAAGAGAACCAATTTGGTCCTTAAACTGATATTTTTGGGCTCAAATTTTGTTGGAGACTTAGGATTGGCATGGCAAAGTTCTCATGAACAACAACTTTTGTTCTAGAAAGAAATGAGGCGCGCCAGCCTCCTATGCACTATTATAAAGGGACCGTTTCCTATTCGATTTTGCAAGCCAAACAAGGATCAATAACTTGCGATTACAAGGACAAAAAAGCTTTCCATACTTCCATTGACCTTCCCCTTCTATACGACAATCTTCTCTAGTACTACCTCCGTTATCGTTTTGGCTTTATTAGATTAATAATCTTTGTCATGCATTTAGATAAACGTTAAGTCTAGATTCATAGCAAAATCGAATTTAGAAAAGCCAAAACGACATATAATTTGAAACGGAGGAAGTACTGTCTGGAATGACCCGTATATACTCTTTTAAGGAACTACTCCAGCATATAGTAGTGTCATCCAAGTTCATATATGCTTTAAAAATGCATATTTAGGAACTTATTGAAATTGTCATCTAGATCCAAACCTCACAAAATACTCCCATTAGCTTCTCACTTAAATATTTGAAAGAGTGAGATATTTAAATATTTAGAGTATGTATAAATTAGAAAAATTAAATCAATGAATTTGATTATCCAAGCACTAGCTTATTATGAAAGGTACAGCATCTAAGGTCTAAGGATGACTTGTAATTAACCGATAAAAAAGATAAAAAAGATATTAACGTTTTTTTAGAAAGAAAAGATATTAACGTTATGCCTGCCTGACTAGTATGAGCGATCCCATCCAGCCATCCTCATCTTTCTCCTCTTCCTCTCTCTGTCGGTCACTGTGCTGGCCTTCCTTTCCCGGCGGCGACGACTGGGAGAAAGCGGCGGCGCCCTTCGCCACATCTTCTCGGGGCCCTTCGCCGGCGACGAGCACCCCACCAGGTATGCCCGCCCCTTCTCTTCCCTTCCATGCGCGAAACGGAGCATCCGAAACCCTAATGTAGAAGCTGTTTGTATTCGGATCTTACCCCGTTATTACAAGTACTGTGATGCGTTGCGAGCTTGAGAATTCGGGTATCGATTTAGTACTGTTGGGTTTCATTGACCAACACTTCACCGCAAGTTTATATATTTATAAAAAACTGTGGATATTGTACCTTAAAATTTCATCTCACCTGTCCAATTACTTTTTATCTGTAATGAAATTTTGTTAGCCTGTTCTGGGCCTTAGGAAATCATAGTAATCCAGAACTGGACAATGAGCTAGAATCACACCAATCTTTCAGGTCAGCCTGCCAAAAGAAACTCTTCTCACTTTATGCACGAGTTTTAGATGTATCTTGGAAAGATATAACTAATCAGATACAGTAGAACCTTGGGGGCAACATCCTCTTGTTATCATCTATTTCTGATTTCTATGATGTGTTTTTCCCTTTGGAAGTCATCGACTCATCATAAAGATGATAAACAAACGAGCTTATTGGTTCTGTTATCAAGTTCAAGTGCCCCATTAGGAAAGTTTTGGTTTGTAGGCCAGCCGTGCTAGTAGGTTAGCAGTTCACTTCATTGCCTGTTTGCTGCTTTGTCACTTCATTTGTCATTAGTACCTTTTTAATCTATGAGTTTTTTTAGGAAACTTTTTAATCTATGAGTTTTTTGGGGAACTTTTTAATCTATAAGTTAGTGATTGCCATTCTTATTGGATCTTTTTATGAAGGTTTCATTTCTCGGTGATTGTGGCTCATAAAGCTGTTTTGTATGTGACGTGATGCTAAAGGATTTTCATTGTTACACACATGCAAGAAAATAGTTAATGCAATGCTAGTAAAAAAATAATGGCACGGCAGTAAAAGTACAAATTGATTTGTCGGTTTAGTTAATGGACACTTGGCTGATTACATGTAGGCTTAAATATTGCGGGTAAGGATGAATGAAATGGAAAATTTATGTTACAAATTGAAGGCAATGAAGATGTATGTTTACTCAAATTGAACCTTTGTAATTGGTTAATGGTATACTTATTCTTCACCTAAGCACATTTTATACGTTCTTGTTGCCCTGACTCTTGAATCACTGTCACAATGTTTACTGTTTACTGTCACTCTGCTCTCCCTTATTTTTTAAATATATTGGTTGATACTTTGATGTGTGTATATTTATTCCATTATAAATATTTTGTTGTCACGTTACTTTCAGTTCAGCAAAAAATGCAAAAATATTAACATCCAATTATTTTTTTTCCAAATCTTATATGGCAGCCTTCGAAACAATAAGGAGGTTTCCATTGTGTGTATATAAGGCAGTACATGAACACTTCACTAGCCATGTCTGATGTTTATGATGAGAAGTCACCAACAGAGGTTTCCACTGATCCGTCATGTTCAAGGAACAGCATTGATGAGGATGATGACTGGGTTATAGTCAAGAAACAGCGGATCACCATATTAATTCCTCCACCATCACCAGATGCTGCAAACCCTGATTCAGATAGGCCCACGATAAGTTCTAAACATTCCAGCTTAACACAGAGCAAGAGGGACTGGGATGCTGCTAGAAAGAGGCACCCTAAGCAGCTGCTTGCCGAGAAATCCAAAGGTTTCCCACCAGAGGATGGCAATACTGAGAAAGCTGAAGTAGGCCATTCTGAAAGTACAGTTCAAAAGGATGTTTCAAGAATGGTGGGTGACATACCGCCACAGAGTCTTGCTGCTCCTGTTGTAAAGTCAGAATGGACTGAAGGTGGATGTCATGCTGTTGAAGGACTGTTTCATCAAGGCAATGGGAAAGTGACAAATTCCTCTGGAATCTTGGATAATCCAAGGATGCCAGTGATTTCTTCACCTGTTGCGAATAAGATAATGCGAGCCCGGCTTCTTGAGAGGCGTGTTGCTCCGTTTGGAGGACTGAGAAATTGGCTTTTTGATTGCGGCCTTGGGTGGTTTGTCGGCATATTGGACAGTGAAAAGCTGGGGACTTACCAGCTAGTCTCCCTTACAATGACCCAGCTGAAAGAAATGGGCCTTGTTGCTGTAGGTCCACGGAGGAAACTGATTCATGCCATTGACAGTCTGTGCCACCCTCCCCATGTTGAGATGGTTTCTTGATCTCTAGCGCATTTAGTCGGCTAGAAATGTCTGAAAGCTATTGACAGGTAGGAATGTCTGAAGTGGTCTCTGATTGGAGTCAGTTTGGTGACTGAAGCCATACATGTCTCTTGTGTGGATAGCTGAAGGTTGACTCATGACCTAGTACCAGAAGCTGAAGCGAGTGCTGAACATTTTTGGGAATAGGGAGAATGATAGGGAGTTCGTCCTGCTTTGAAACATGCTTTTCTAGACTTCCCCCTGTAAGATAATCTGACGTGTGTGAGTTGATATGGAGGAACATTGAACAGCATTTCATTCTGTAAGAGCTGAGAACTTTTATGAATGTGCTGGGTTTCTCCCCCTGGCAAACTTGCGATGTATGAGTGGGTGGGAGACTGGGAGTCCGTGTATAATTGTAAAAGCTCTTGTGTTTGGACTTTGGAGTTGCAACTATTGCTGCAGTTTAAGAATTAAGAGGATCTGACATTCTGAAGGAAAGCAAGTCACAAGCGGACACGTTCGTGGGCTTTTCATGGAGTCGACACTTTGTTTCTAAACCGTAAAAGCTGGTTATGCATTAGCATCCCGGGAATACTGTTTTTTCAGCAGATTGGTAATTGGTTCATCAGTTTTAGTTTTACCTAGTGATATACTTTTACCGCATACTTGTCCAGATTTATATCTAGATTTGTATTCGTTTAGAACGGAAGACTAATATTTGCCCAGATTTATAGTTAGAATTGCATTCTTTTTAGGATGGAGAGTACAAATTTACGGTAGTAGCCAATCAAGCTCAGAAATCTGCTTAGTTCTTGTTGAGTTGTGGGGATCCGTCGACACTCCGATTTATTTGAAATGATGTCCGCCAAATACCCTTGTTGATATTGTGGAAAAGAACATTTGAAGCTCTTACTTAAAAAAATGAATCACATGATCAAATGAGGATGTTGATAAACATTGGCGAGATGTGATGCACTGTCAGCAATGACAGTATGAGATATCCAAATAATTGCCGCAAATCGAATGGTTTTTCCACGCTGCTCGTGCAGCCGCCACGGTCTACCCTCCACATCCATGTTAAGCGGACTAACTCTGGTGTGATAAATTTAAATTTTCTAAAATACAAGAGATGCTATAAAACAGATGCGTGTTTTTCCCCCAAAAATATCACCCCTCGACAGTCGATGCAAATTTAACCTTTCTAAAATACGGGATATGCAATAAAACAGATGCCTGTTTCTTTTTTAAAAGGTCAATCGACGGCAGTCGACATGCTACAGTGCCTCCATGAGGTGCCTCCAACGGCATGTTTCTTTTACGAGCACATCAGCCGCCTGGCCATGCCACCTAAGCCGCACCTCCGCTAATCCATCTGTTATAATCCAAATATATACTATAAAGAATAAAGAATAAGTAATTTGAAACCGTTTTTCATCCAAAGAATTAATCATATACCCCTCACAAAGGACCCACGAATCTGGAGTAAAAAGTAGACCCGGACGACCAAGCGCGGGACCCCCCCGTTTGTTTTTGTCCCCGGCGTCTCCTCTCACCTCTTTTTTTTTCTCACCACGCATTTTCTTATCCACCAATCGTACCCACACCCGATTACTTACCATAAACTCGCACCCGATTGCTTACCATAATGTCCGCCAATCAAGGATTAAGGTCCTTTCAAAAAAAAAGAATGACATCTATGCAATCAGGTGTCTGTTTCCTTTTAACACTTGATTGCTTACCATAAAGTCTGTCAATCAAGGTCAACGTTTCCTTTCGAAAAAAAGGAATGACATCTACGCGATCGGGTATCTCCTTCCTTTTAAAACTTAATTGCTTACCATAGTTGTGGACGCCAATTAATGATTTGATTGCTTACCATATGTGAGAGTCAATCAAGGAATATAGTCGTGGGCGTCCAGGTTCATCTCCTCCTCAAAACACAACATCTGTCCCTTCATTCATATTTCTTTGTGAGGGCATCGGCGCCGAGTGCGGCGCAAGGGTGACCGCGGCACTCATAGTGTCCAAGCTCGTCGGGTAGAAGCATAGCGTTCTTCGCGTTGTGGCAGTGCTCAACGCCGTCGAGTGCATGACGTCGTTGCTCCATGCCGTCGACGACGAGGAGAGCAATCTTCTCGGCCTCCTCATCATAAAGAAGTTGGCTGCGATGTCGAGGTGCTCACGGATATCTATATTGTGGAAATTTCTTTCTGTATATGTTACTCATTGTTTAAGATTTGATCCTACAAATTTTCCTTCTTTTTTCGCCGGAGGCCCAAGGCTTCTGATGTATTCATATATAATTTTTAATTTGTGATGCTACTAATAATTTTAATGTGTGATGTTATTTGTGAGAATTTGAATCAAATGTAATGGTTTCAATTTATTTCTTTTTAAATTCAAAATTTTTATTCTATTTTCTTTTTTATCACGTGCCTGGCACATGCCACCCTACTGGTTGTTGATGGCCATTATAACCTCATAGTGACCGTCAACATTTCGGTAAAATGAGGATGATCATACCATATTCCATACATAAAAGTGCTTTCACTGACAAATTCCACAAGTTTTGGATGAGTTGTGCTTGTAGGACAAATCAGGAGAAACCAGGGCCAAATGGCCAGGCCGACCGGCCTCCCCTGGCCATGTCTGGCCACGTCACTGATCCACAAGATATGCTAAGCACCCAAGATGATCAGGAGACGTGCAATCAACGTCGGTTTGATCCAAGGATCCGGAAGGCCTAGAGTGGGAAGCACATGGATTGAAGGGCCCACATCCTAGGATTCTCGGACAAGCTTCAACTAAACGCAACTAAAACCGACTTCAGGAGAGCATCAGGGCCGTTCCTGCAAAGGTCGGTGCCAAGTGGCACCAGGACTAGGTCGGCCCGCCTAGATGAGGCCGACCGGCCTCCTTCTGTGGCCGCCACGTCTCCTCCTTCGCGTGAAGCTTAAGCAGGTCCTTGGCGTGCTAATGACGCTGGCATCCACCCCCTGGAGGCTATAAAAGACAGCTCATCCACCTTGGGAAGACACACACTACATAACTCAAGTCTCTACTTGAAGGGAGTCCTTGTATCTTTTTCATTTCTTAGATTAGGATTAGAGTTGGGAGTAGAGTCGAGTCGAGCTTAGCTCAGATCTTCGGAGTCTTCGGAGTTCTGGTAAAACTCTTGTATCCTTTCCTTATTTTGAAGAGTTTATTAATACAATTACTTTCTTACTTCAGAGCTTAAGTTGATCTTTTATCTTTTTGTCTTGCTCTTCTTTTAGAGTAAAGATCTTGCTCTCTTTAGAGCAAAGTTCTATCCCCTTTAGTTTTAGTTTAGAGTTTAGTTTAGCTCTACCGGGCTTTATCTCGCGGGTTTGCTCGCCTTGACCGGGCCGTAAGACGCCCTAGGGAAGACGGGGATTTCTCTTGACAGGCCTCAAGAGAAATCTTAATCATCGAGTGCAGACGTGGTGTCTGGATTGTTGATTAACTAGGAAGTGTGTTGCACCCCACGGAACTACAGTGGTAGGCGGCAGATGGTGACAGCCCTGTCCGTCCTTCATAGTCCACCACGTTCAGGTGTATTCATAACAGTAGTGCTGAGCCCGGAGAACCCCCTCTCTCACCCCGTTCTGAGGTTCTCCTGTTCTAGCCGTCGAAACGAGCTCTGTTCCCAGTATCTAAGCTAGAGTCTAGACCAAGGCTAGAGTGCCTTTTGCTCTGAGTTAGGAAGTGTCTAGGTCCGGTCTCTCCCAACGTCTTTCCTTTTCTTTAGAAATAGGTGCTCCGTGTGTCGCTGGTCTTCTAGACCTTCTATCCGGTCATTTATTTGACCATTATCCCCCCAAACCTAGAGTTTGTGCCCATAGGTTCGTGGCTTGATATTTCTGGCAAGATATATCATTTCATTCTTCAATACACTTTAACCATCTGCTTCCCTGCGGAAATATAAATACGACACCCTGGGGTTACTCCCGAGGTGAAGTGCTACAACGAGATATATTCTGTGCGCTTGCAGAATTAATTTTGCATACAACGACAAATATCTTCGCGCTCTTGAGCGTTGCTAAAACGTGACGCTAAGGAGTGCTAACACTGGTCCTTTTAACTCTAGCAACTATGGGTTTCTTCTTCTTATGGTTATTTTATTGACCATACTTGCCACCTAGCAAAAAATAGTCTGATTTAATCATTGATCAATACGAGGCATATTTATTAAATTCAAAGATTTTCTTATCCTTTTAAAATTTGTTAATTTAAGCATTATAAGCAAGAAAATAGAGTGACCCTAAACCCTGTTTTGAACTTGAAACCCTTTTTGGCCAAACAAAAGGAAACTTGAAAACCCCTACAAATTCAAGAAATGAGAGAATTCAGAATAAAGGACGAACATAACAAAGGGTTAATTGGCTACACATCATCGTTATTTTCAAATCTTTGACAGACGCCACTACTGTTACGTTTATAGCAACGACGCCATTACAATTCGGACGCTGTTTGATTCACGCCAATTTGTACGTTTTTTTGGTTGTTGGGCCCACGCACGGGTCACCGCATTTCGTATGGACTAAAATGCCCTCGATCTCTACACACTGACGTGCGGGACCCATGGCTTGTCTCCTTCGACTGTCCTCTGAGTCCATCCCCTCCATCCTGCCCGACGCGCAGAGGTTGGAGAGAGCTGTGGCCGGCGGCGGTGGCCAGGAACACGGAGGTCGGGGCGCGCAACGGTGGCAGAGGAGGCGTGCGGCGGCGGCGCCGGAGCCGGACGCGGGGTGTGGAGGAGCCCCCGCTTGTTTCCTCCGACGCACCGGAAGGCGGGCGGCGGCGGCCACGCCCGCGGAGGTCGGGGCGCGCGGCGGTGGCAGAGAAGGCGCGCGGCGGCAGCGCCGGAGCTGGACGCGGGGGGTGGAGCCCCTGCTCGTCTCCTCCGACGCGCCGGGGGCCAGGCCCGCGGAGATCAGGGCACGCGGGCAAATCGAGCTCGTCCGCCTTCAAATCGAGCTCCACGTCAGAGCTTCGTCGCGGCTGTTTGTCCTCTCGTTCGTGCTCTCCGCCGCCGCACCAGCCTCCCTGCACCCGTCGCCTGCCCGACTGTTCCTTGAATTCCTCGGCTCCGAGAAGACGCCTGCCAGGGCGAAGGGGAAAGGGGAGGATGCGATGGTTGACGAGAATGGAGGTGTCAGGGACGTGGTGTGGAGGTTCGAGGAGGAGGTCGAGGAACTGGAGCGGATGAAAGGAGGGAGAAGGGTGGGAGGAAGAAGAAGGATATGACGCGCAGGGCCCACATGTAAGTGAGTTGGAGAGACTGAGTACAGAAGGGCATTTTGGTCCATACGTAAATACGATGGCCTGCACGTGGACCCAACAGCGAAAAGACGTAGAAAATGGCGTCATTCAAACATCTGAGAAATTGTAATGGCCTTTAGGTTATTTCTGTACAGTAGCGATGTCCGTTAACAAAAAATAAAAATAACGGTGGCGTAACACCGTAACAAACCCTCGCCCAAAAAAACCCCTCCACCTTCAGTCCTCCCGCGCCGCAATCACCCATGGCGGCGGAAGCTGCGCCGCCGCCGTCCTCACCGTCGGCCGCAGGAGCAAATCCCGGCCGCAACCCGAAGAGGAAGCGGAAGCCCAAGCCCAAATCCGCGAGCCCCTCCGCCCTGAACCCCAACTGGGCGCAGCTTCAATCCAAGCTCCCACAACGCCCCGCCGCCACCCACCTCGGCAAGCGCAAGCACGATGCCGGCCCTCCGCCGCAGCCTCCCGCATCCTCAGAGCCTTCTCCCGCAGAGGTGGAGGTGAAGCTCGAGCCGACCTCCGACGACGCCAGGTGAGCGTGCCCTCATCTCAGCGAGATGCTTGGATTGCCGGTTTCAGATGTTTGGTTTTTTGACCTCGTGATTTGGGAATGGTGGTGGGTTGGGTCAGCTTGACGAAGGCGGTGGCTATTGACTGCGAGATGGTCGGGGTAGGTTCCGATGGCAGCAAGAGCGCCCTCGGCAGGGTCACCGTGGTAAGCATCATTTTTTTTACTTAGGCAAAGCAATGGTCTGTATTTGTTCAGTAAAATTGAACCTGAAGGGCCACGATGTGCCAAAAGCTTTTAATAATGAAGCAGGAGTGTAATGCCCTGTTTTGTGAATGGAATGAAATTGCAACTATTTTGTAGCTGGAATTTGTTGGATGTGGAGATGTTTTCAGATTGATTTGGGCAATCCACAGTTGGAGGTTGGTTATTCATAGATGTATGGTTTAATAATTAGGTGGTTTCAATAATTCAATGACTTGAACAGATTGACTTTCTTGTGGTTTCATAAAAGTGGTGGTTACAAGCTTGCATTTGAGACTGATATCAAAGTGTTTGTTTCAAAAAACTTGTGGTTAGCTTACGTTTGGATTTGGCAGTACCGTAAACCAATTTCCTATCTTTGTTGGTTTCTACTGCTTGTTTTAATTACTTGATGTTAAGCCCAGAATTATGCTAATAACTTAGCATGTACATTGGCTTTATTTAGATTATGTTTAGCAATTGACTAGTGCAATGTTTCATTTTCCCTTGTAATGCGGTTTTATCTATTAAATTGTTTTGTGGCTACTTGATAGTTCTGTGGCAACGTTATAAGATACTGTTTTAGTGTAATTCCTTAGTGATCTATAGTTCTTGCATGAATTTCAAGGTTTACCGTAATACAATAGAATGTGTACATCATTAAAAAAATCATGCAATGTTTCTGTGATTTTGTGTATACTTGATTTTCTGTGCCCCTGAATCTGGAGTTAAAATATGAGATCGGTTTGTTTTTTAAATTCTTAATGCCGAATGCTTTCCCTGTGACCTGTGTGAGAGGGACTATTATGTAGAGTCAATAACATTTATTGTAGGATAAGTGCAAAAATTGTAGTGTTGGTTCTTTATGACGTCCTCTGGTAATTCAAATGCATTTTCACATAGGTACTTCCACATCGATGTTATGTACATGATTCAAGGCTTCAAACAGTGAAGGTTATTCTTGAAGTTTGTGAATTACATGCTTAAGTTTGATAGGAAGTTATAAGTGTAGGCCATGTTTGCCTAGCCTTGCCCTCGCTTTAGGAAAAGAGTGGGCAAAGATTTCTTTCCTGTTGAGAGAGAGCAAGGGAGGAAGAGAACTTGCTCATCCAACAAGAAGGATTTCTGGACCAATAGCAATGCTGTACAAGGGAACCAAACATTCTTGACTGCTATTTAATCAAAATTATGTAGTACTTTATATATTCTTTAGTATTTGCAATACAATAAATGCACTTGATGAAGTTTGTTTGAAATGTCCAAACATTTGGGCAACATAAATGCATTCCTACCTTTGAAATATCATCCTCTAATCTTAATTGCTTTTTGTCAGGTTAATTCCTTTGGCAATGTTGTGTATGATGAGTATGTTCGAACAGTGGAGCGAATTGTGGACTACCGTACCCGTATTAGTGGGATTAGACCCAAGCACATGAATAAAGGTAGAGATGTCACTACATTTTCAGTCTATCACTATATGATATTTTTGTTCTGCAGAGAGTGATGATCTATGTGGGTTATGTAACTGTCTCTGCAGCCAAAGAATTCTGGGTTGTGCAGAAGGAAGTAGCTGAGCTGATTAAAGGAAGAATTCTTGTTGGGCATGCACTGCACAATGATCTAAAAGTTGGTGGCTGTTACTCCAATTTTTATGCACCCTGTGTTCTTTTCTAATTTAATTCACATTTTCTAGGTTTTGCTACTAAGCCACCCAAAGAAGGACATTCGGGATACATCAGAATATGAGATTTTCCGAAGGTTAGATGGTCTGTGACATATTATTCTTGCTATGGTTACCCAAACTGTATTGACCTGTGAATTTCGATTCACTAGGGAGAGAAAGAGGCGGTCATTGAAGGATCTTGCCGCTGAAGTACTTGGTGCTAAAATACAACAGAGTGAACACTGCCCCGTATGTGTGATACGTGATTACTGATTTGTCCTTTGCCTAATACTTCCATATTGGTGTCACTCTTGCTCATGATTACTTGCATGGCCACTATTGATGCTTTTACAGATTGAGGATGCCCGTGCTGCGATGTTCATTTACAACAAGCACAAGAAAGCATGGGAGAAGAGCATGAAAGAGCAATTCAGGTTCAAAAAGAAGCTTAAGAAGCGAGGCAAGAAGAAACCTGCTGAGTCCAATGCAAACGACCCCAATGTGCCCACTGTTCTTCTATAGAGACTAGCAAAATATAGCTGGGGACCTGTGCGAACAATTTCTCTAAGGAGTCTTTCACTCTGACAAGTGGTATGGATATGAAAAATCCTACTGGGACTTCGTCTCAAGTCAGTATCTAACCATTAAACTTTCAGAGAATACTTGATGCCAATGTCATGGTTCAAATCTCATAGTTCTCTATGTAGCACTTGTCCTAGGGAAACAATATTTGTAATGAAAATTTTGTAGTTCAACATTCATGTATTGTAGTCTAGTGTGTAAATTCACACTTGCAATCAGGTGTTTGTAACAAACGTTTTCACCATCAACTGAAAAATGTTACAGGTGATAAGATGGGGTTGCTGAGAATTGGATTCTGAGGACTGGGCTGCCTCGCAGCAACCGTAGCAGGTGTGAGACCTCTCAGCTGCTCATGCCTTTTCCTAACGGTGAATTGGTGCTGGTGCAGGGGCAGGGAGTTGGTGTCCAGCATGTGGAGGATGACCACCATCAGCATCGAGCAGGCGAACATCGGAATCGGCCCGAAGATCCACATGAGCAGCGTGGTGGCAAAGTAGAGCGCCCTGAGCCCCATGGACCAGAAGTTGCCGCCCCGGATGACGGCGTGCTCCACGTAACCCGCCGGCACGTCGGAGTCGAGGGTGGTGATGAGGAAGCTGGCCTGGACGTAGTACCTCGCCGAGTGGATGAAGCAGGTGAAGGATGCCAGGAAGCAGACGAGGAGCGAGATGTACTTGACGGTGGCCGTGGCCTGGCTGCGGTCGCCGTAGACGAGCTCCGTCATGAACACCTTGGTGGTGCTGCTGATCCAGGCGCCGATGAGGGAGCCGAGCGCGATGGAGAGCGAGGCCAGGTTGGTGGACGCCGAGATGTTGCTGGAGACGACGCTCAGCGCCAGCGACGTCTCGTCGGGCGACGACCGGACCATGCGGCGCACCCAGGCGACCTTGTTGTGGTTCTCGTAGCCGATGACGGTGGTGCCGGGGTGCCGGAGGATGCGGTAGAGGAGGAGGAGGTGGTAGCCGAGCATGACCACCAGGCCGCAGGGGACCAGCACCAGGTCCAGGGACCCTTTCTCCAGCTGCATCTCCTCTCCTCTGATCTTGTTGCTGTTCTTGTGCTCTAGGATTGGAGGCTTCGTTGTTTCTCGTCTCTGCAGCTCTGTCGCATTTTGATGCTGTGTCGTTGGGTGAATTCTGTGGAGGACCTGAGATCGTTGTGGCTTGCGGTTGGTTTATTTGGATTTTGTGCGTTGTAGGCTGCTAGTGGATGGGTCTTGGGCTCCTGGTTGCTTATGAATTTTGCATTAGAGTTGCGGTCGTAGTACTGACGGTGTGGCTTGTCGCTTGGGGGCAAAGACTGCGAGCACGGGAAGCAAAATTTTTTGAGCTTGCTTCGAAGAAACGCCGGGAGATGTAATTGCTCCACGGGAACCAATATTTTGGTCTTTTAGCAAGCAGGAACACCACTCAATTCTGTCATCCAAGAAAGGAAAACGTTAATTTTACTCCCCTCACCTATTCACTTTGTCCACTTAACCTCCCGAACAGAATTTAGGCTCACTTTGCTCCTCAAACTATTTTTATTCGTCCAATCTACCCCTAATTAGATTTCTCTCCTTTATTTCTTCGTGTACAAGTTGAGTTTTAATTTCAGATTTTGTCAGTTGACTTATAACATGATGCCCTACATTAGAAAATACATTAGGAATTTTTCATGATTACTTTTCATACAATTTTGTATATTTAAGATCAATTTCGTATTAAATATTGTAACCTATGAAAATAACCATAAAAAAATTAGAATATTTTTTTAACATAAGGCATCATGTTATGTACTTACTCACAAAGTTTGAACTTAAAATTTAACTCATACATGGAGAAACAAAAATCCAAAATTACATTAGGGGGTTGATTGGACCAATTGAAATAGTTTGAAGGAGTAAATTAAGCTTAAATTTTCCTTAAGGGTTAAGGGGACAAAGTGAATAGGTGAGAGGAGTACAATGAACTTTTTCCTCCAAGAAATAGCATAAAACGCTATGGCAACATTCAACCAATGTGCTAGTTGAAATGTGCCTTTGCGCTACAGTGGTAGTGGAGTGTTTTCTTTAAAAACCAAAATCAGACCCATTTTTTTCTACTTGGCAAACATTTCATTGGTACACATCCTCTCGATGTCAAAGACCTTTATGTTTTGCGTCTGGCATCACTCCTCAGTCGAAAGTTCTAAATGAAACTAGAGTTAAATTAAAGCTCCTGGATAAAGCGTGGATGCGTTTACTAATGCAAGTATGCAACCTTGTCATAAGCAATCTGCAGTTCAGAATGGCTAATTTCAGAAGGTGAAACAATAATGTGGTTGGCGAGCGGGTACCGGGTATAGGAGGCCACGGGCCAGTTACATCACGCCCTGTGTGTCACGCGTGTACCACCATTGTGTTTGCTTGCACTCAAGAGCCACGAGCCTATTTGAGCGCATCGTATAATTGACTCCATTAGGTCAAATCCAAAAAAATAAAGCAATAATTCGGTTCTCACATACTGTTCGTATCAGCTAGCCTACATATGAGCTGAAGAGCGTGCTTAGATCGAGAAAAATTGGGTGAAATGTGAATCTAAACAGGGCCAAAGTTTGTTCGTGTATGGACCTCTGGAACTCCGTCGCCGCCGGCGCGGCCACGTACGGCCTGGCCAGACCGCGCCGGGGCGACGCCGCGCTCCCGCTCCTCGTCACGCCGCAGGCTTCGCGGCCGGGAATCGCCGGCGCCTATTGGGCCGTCGAGTCGTGGCATAGCCGCACAGCGGCCTCATTTGGCCCATCACCCCACGCCGGACGACGGGGCAGCTTTGGGTGGGATCCAGAAGGCGGATTCACCGAATACAGGTGAAAAACAAGTGTTTCTGTTCGATTTTGCTCGTACCATTTGATTAGATGTTTCGTACCCCTTTTTGCGCCATTGTTATGTGCCATTGTCCCATGATAGCAAAGTGGACAAGATTGTCATGTTGAGGCAGATTTTGGGTTCAAACCAAAATGACCGATCGTTAATTGTGGGCTGGAAAAAAAAAGGTGGATCCGGAATGATAAAATGGCTCACAACTATCCGTGCGTCTCCATGTTATTCGGGCAAACAATCGGCGGTAACAGGAAATCGCATTTATTCGGGCGGGGATTGAGTATACGGCAGGCATCCTCTCTGCCAAATCTGACAGAGAAATGCATGGCTTCCAGACGAACGCTAGCCCAACGGCACAAGGCACCGAAGTCTCTGGCAAGCACCTGCGTCGGTTGCTCTTAAACAATTCCCCGTTTGTTTAGTCGAAATTTAAAAGAACTAAAATTTAATAATAAATTATATCATGTGGCTTGAAATGTCACATTTCACAAGTTTTCAAAGCTTACAAATAAATATATCCTAAATTAATAGAGTGTGAGATGGAAATGAATTCCATAGGATGAGAGATAAAAAGACAGGATCACTATATTATTAATCATAGGATGAGAGATAAAAAGATATGATCACTCTATTATAATCATAAGGTGAAAGATAAAAAGATAAACTTATTCATAAGGTGAGAGATAATATAATCGTACCAATTACAATTCCTCCGATTCGCCAAAAACAAACGGGTCCTTACTATCACATCGGTGAACAGTGAGTCAACGCCGTGCTAATTATGCAGGAAAGCTCCCATGATCAACGGCATCTTCTTCCTCCCAAATTAGAGAATCATTGTGCTAGTGACAGTACGGTCGAGCAGAGGTTTCTTGGTTCCTTGTCCTGCCGTGATGCGGAGTTTTACCAGAATTAGAGTTCATGATTCTTTTGAATAAATTCTGCGTTTCAAACAGGCTCGACATTGGAAAATCACTGAACCAATTTGAAACCACCAGATGCTCAAATAGCGTGTACATTATGCTCAGGATCTATGCAGTCGACGGTGGGTCTGTTTATTTCCCACAACTTTACAAAAAGTTTTTACCATTTTTTTCTGTGCACGCAGCCCAATGCAAAAAGTTTGCATTACTTTTTATCACTTTTTACCCATTTGAACACGTGTGTTTTATTTTACAAAAAGTAAAAAAAAAAAGAACGAGCTTCTGAAAAGGCTGTACATGTTAAAACAAACAAGAACATCCCCTACTACACTAGCAAATTACCAGTAGTCATCAGTTGATCACTTTCCCTAAGAATTCGACAGATTTGGGTTCGCATTCACACGGGAGGCCGGAGCAGCATGTGCTAGTGACAGTACGATCGAGCAGACAGCAGGGGTTTCTTGGTTCCTTGTCTTGTAACCAAGCGAATTTTTACCGGAATTCGCATAAGTTCACTAAAAATTTTGAAACCATACGATGCTCAAATAGCCTGTACATTATACTCATGATCTATGCGGCGACTGTACTTTTCTTAAAAAGAAAAGAAAAATGGATGAGCTTCTGAATAGCTGTACATGCTCAAACAAACAAGAACATCCCCTACTAAACTAGCAAATTCTCATTAGTCAACAGTTGATCACTTTCCCAAATAATTCAACAGCTTTGGGTTTGCATTCACACGGGAGGCCGGAGCAACATGTCCGCCTTGTGGACGCTCCGGCTGGGTCCCAGAAGGCATCCACTGAGCCGCCCCTCGTCGCCGTCTCGGTCAACCTCCTCGTCCTCGCCCACCGGCGGCGCGCCGGCGCGGCGCCGGTACGCGGCCTCGACGTCGCTGAGGATGGCCGACACCTCCGCCATCCCTGGCCGGCTCCGCCCGTCGTTGCCCACGCACGCCAGCGCCACCCTCGCCGCCCGCGCCAGCAGCCGCGCCTCCGCCTTGTCCGCCGGCGCGCCCGCCCGCGACACGTCGAGCACCTCCACGCCACCGCCGGCCAGCGCGTATCTGCGGCAGCGCCCAGTCCGCCAGGCGGCCGCCGTCCCAGCGCCGCCCCGTGAGCAGCTCCAGCAGCACCGCGCCGAACATGTACACGTCGTCCTCCACGCGCGCCTCGTCGCCGTCGCGGCCGTCGAGGAAGCCGGCGAGCCCGTAGTCCGTGATCGTAGCCACGCCGCCGCCACCGGCGCTCACGAGGACGTTGCACGGTCGCACGCGGCCGTGGACCACGGCGTGCGCGTGCAGGTGCGCCAGCCCGCGAGCGGCGCCGGCGGCGACCGCGGCGCGCTGGCGCCACGACAGCGCGGTCGCGTCGCCGCCGGCGCCGAGGAGCCTGTCGAGGCTGATGGCGCCGGCGGGGGCGCGTTCGACCAGGAGGACGCGCTCGCCTGGGCCCTCGGAGAGGCCGACGAAGGCGGCGAGGTTGGGGTGCGGCGGCACGGCGAGCGACCGGGCGGCGGCAGCCGGGAAGCGCCGCCCGCCGGGGTCGCCGAGGACGAGGTGCGGGTGCATGCGCTTGGCAGCGATCCCGGGCGCCGCCGCGTACACGGCGAAGTGCCTCCCCTGCCCGATGACACGGCTCGGGTGGAACCCGTCGGTGGCGCGCTCGACGTCGGCGAGCGGGACCACCGGCAGCGGCGCCGCCGCCACCATCGCCGCCGCCGCAGCCGCGGAGCCGGGGCGGGCAGCGGCACGCCTCTTGCGGCGCCAGAGGAGGAAGAGCGCGACGGCGAGCGCGAGGAGCGCGGCGGCTACTGCGGCGACGAGGGCGTGGTGGACGGCGGCCACGGCGGCGTCGTGCATGGCGCGTCGGCGGCGTGGCCAAGAACGGTCGTGGCGCGCCGCAGCCGGAGTGGGAGCGCGTTCCGGGGGTGCACGTATGGGATTAAGTAGCACGTACGCAAGGATAGGCCACACGTGCGCCGTGCAGGTGTAGGTCAAACCAGCTATGCGCACACCGTGAAGGAATGGATTTGTCAGTGGGATGTGTCGCAGCTGTGTTAAGCAGCTCACATGGTTTGGAGCATCTCCTTGGTTTTGGTTTTTTGTTCAATCAGCAACTCTGGGAATTTGCTGTGGCATTTCGCTGTTTTCCTTTGTCACTTGTCCGGCCGTTTTGAAATGAATTAATTGTATTCTAAAAAGTTATCGCATGCAATTTTTTTTAAACGAACCATGCAGAAGAGCTGCCGATTATATTAAAAAGAAGAACAAGCCCAGACTGGACAAAGTAACAACAACATCGACCGGTTGGATTGGGACATCAACCCGCGCCGTACAACGCCAACGCACTACTCAAACTCAACTCAACATCACAATATCGCCCGGTTGGATTGGGACATCAACGGGTCTCTCTCAACTCTGCTCGGTCGGATTGAGACATCAACATGAGCCTCAATGAAACTCTGCCCGGTCGGATTGAGACATCGACCTGAGCCTCCACAAACTCTACCCGGTCGGATTGGGTCATCGACACGAGCCACCACGCCACCATCATGACAAACTTGACTTTTTTTTCTTTTTTCTAAAAACAGGAAAAAGAAAGAAATGAAAAAGAAAACGAGACACCTCTTCGCCGAAGCATGACACCATGCCGGAATTGCCTCGCATCGCCTTTAAGAAGGACATGACGTTGAAGACGTCATCGATGCCAACCCAAACTGGGTTGGGTTCTCACCCGCGTCATCCGACAGGAGTCAAGATCTGCGCCATAGATGCCCGACGTCGCCTTCAGGAAGGACACGACGCTAATAACGTTGTCGACGCCGTCCCATGGAGGGATAGGTTTTCACCCGCATCATCACCGTTGTGCAACAACACCAGGCGCTCCAGCCTCACCACCTTGGAGCTGCCGGAGAGCCTTGGCCCGGCCGTAGCCAACGTCACCACCACGGCGACAATCGCAAACGCCCGAGCAGACCGTTGTCGGCCATGCCACCGTGGCGTCACCGACACACCGTAGCACAGATCAAACTGACGTCGGCACTTTGGAGTATGTCGCCGTGCAAGCCACGATGTCGCCGTTGCTCAGGGGCCGGCCGGGACACCGCAGGATTGCAGGGCCGCCGAAGGGCCTGACCGCAGTCCAGCGCCCCTTGCCGCACCGCTCCACGGAGCCATAGCCGGGCACCGCCGCTGCTGCCTGGAGAGCAGCCGCCGCGTGCCGGCTGCGGATGCCTCCGCCGCACGCCAGAGTCGGTCGCCGCCCTTGTCGGGAGACGCAGTGTGCCGGCCGCAGGCTCCAAACGGAGCCGGGCCAGGGCGCGCGCCTGAGCACCGCTGCCGCATGTCCCCACCACCCCTGAGACCTCGCGGAATCAGATCCGGCAGCCTAGGGTGCGGATCCGGCCATTCACTGGGCGGACCTGGTGGGGGACGGCCGGAGCAGGCCACCGCCGCCATTGACGAGGACCACCACCAAAAAGAGGTCGAGGGGGAAAGGAAGGAGAGGAGAAGGCGGGCGGAACCCCGCCGCCGCCTTCCTTGCAGCCGCACGGGCGACGGCGAGGAGGGGGAGCAGCGCTGGAGGGGGCAGGCGGCGCCGGGCGCTCGGGTCCGCCCGTGCCGCCCCAAGGTGGAGCGACGCGGGGGCAGGGAAAGTTTTTCTTGCTTACTCGTTATCTAATGCAATTATTCCCTTAAGATTTACTCGGCAGCAATTGATTTTAATCTGTGTGTATGTTTAGGCTAAAAGTTGATGTCATCGATAGATTGTATTTGGAAGCGTGAAAACCCCTCTAAAAATTATATTGGAAAGTTTTTCTAAAAAAATGAAACGATGCACATTCATTGTGTATGGATAGATTTACTTTGTTGTAAAAGTTGAGATGCAAACTCAATGTGGAAAAATTCATATAGAAATAACAAAGTTCAAGTGTTTGGGCACTAGAAGACAACATTCATGGACATGTTTATTCTAGTTCACATGCACCTGAGTTTTGTCATTTTTGTATGATTTTTTCTACATTGAGTTTGCATCTCAACTTTTGCAACAAAGTACATGTATGTATGGATTATAGATGTGCATCATTTCAAAATTTTTAAAACTTTCAAATGTGATTTTTGGAGGGGTTTTCACAATTCACAAAAGAGGTGGTTTGCACCAAATATTTACCCAAAAAGTAATATAGTACATTGATTTCGTTGGGGTTTTTTTTTTCAGCTACGATAGATGCTTTGGTTGATAAGCTATCCTCTGCCGCCTCGTCATCTCGCCCAGCAATAGCCTCCAGTCCTCCACCGTTGAACCAACGACCATCCTTTGATCATATAGCAGTTCCAAACAAATAACACTAATCCACAGGTTTTGGGTAACCGAATTTACGTCACCCTACGAATAAATTAAACCAAGTTAGCCTAGCCAGGCAGGTTGGAATTGGAAGCTTGTACTTTTTTGTCTGTAAGCATCCAAGAGCACTTGAACAGGTACAAGTAGTTATAGCTAACGTGATCGTTGGAGTTTTAAAATGCGGAGCAGGTTATTAGGCTGGTCTTGAAAAGCGCTTCTCAGACTAAATTTGTTATTAAATAAAAGACATGCTGTATCAAACGACCGAGACACATCCAGGTTACAAAACATGTGTTTTTTTTAAAGAAAGTAAAAACTCAATTCCCTTTACAAAGCAATACCAATGACGCGAAAGTATGGACGACCTAAATAATGAAAGAGCACTAGATCAGTTAGTTGAGCATACTTTTGTATCGCCTCATGTTTGTGGTTTCTTGCTTCGAGTTCTGTACATGAAAGTTTTGATCAAAACAATTTTACATTCACCTAATGTGGGGGTAGTTGGGGAGTAAATAAAAAAAATGTGACGTAGGGCCGTATGGGAGAGTGAACAGGCGAAAAGGCGAACGAGGGTGTCGCTATATGTATATAACTTTAAAACAAGGGTATCATCAAAGGGTGGTGCTCTAATAATCACTTAAACCTTTGTTTGTCAACTCGAAATAATTCCAACCCTCTTCCTCAATAATTTAATTCCTATATAGACGGCAGGGTAAGACAGTTTAGATGAGCCATGTATCATCCCTGCTGGTAAACTCTCTTCAATAGTGATTGTCTTCCGTGATTTTTTCCCGTAAGTGTTTTTTCCACGTTAAATCGTGTCTCGTGTTTGATCTTGATTATGCATTATTTGCTAACACAGTGAGCAGAGAGGCCCATTTCAAACTTAATTACACCGGTCGGATAGTTGTTGCTCAAATGTCACATTTGTAGCCGCAATCCCAATATTACTCTCGGGCGTAACATCCCGAACGCACGCGCGCCCCACACCACACACGCGCTTCTATCCTCTCGGGTGGCGGGACCCACAGCTCAAGCCCCATCCACATCCATCCCCATCCTCGTCTACTGCCGCTCGCCGACGACCTGCGCCCTCGCATCCTTGCCGCGCGGGAGGAGCTCGGCCCCACAGGAGGGGGCGCGCTGATGTGCCCATGGGAAGATAAAACATATACATTAGAATGTAACTCGTCACTGGTTACGTCAAATAGTCACGGGTTAGACAAGTTGGAACAACATGCAGCATAACCATTATACTTCGTGGATTTCTGGCACTAATCTGCATGGTTTCAGCATTCATATTCCACATCATTGGAAAATGCTCTGAGTTAAGTTTCCAACGCATTAAACGGGACATCTTTTGGACTTTCAAGTCGGGAGTTATGATCGTTTTAGTAGAAGGTGTGCAGGCTGCCAAGAAGTTGCGCGAAAGTCCAAGACTAGTTAGCTTCTTCATTATGTGTTGGTTT
Source organism: Urochloa ruziziensis (assembly GCA_015476505.1). Lineage (NCBI taxonomy): Eukaryota > Viridiplantae > Streptophyta > Magnoliopsida > Poales > Poaceae > Urochloa > Urochloa ruziziensis. The sequence continues at coordinate 42,362,229 of CM027124.1, forward strand.
TCCAAGAGTCATGTATATCTTATAGTCTAAAAATATTAATTAGAGAGTCATTTTCTAAGGGCAGTCCCAACCCACAGTGTCTATAGGTAGTTTCTATGTCGCCACATAAGTAAGAAACTACTATAGAAACTACACTCCACAACCCATGATTTCTTGATGTGAATGGTTAATAAATGCATCATCTGTTCTCTCTACCAATCATATTTGTTCTCCATCTATCATGAAGAAACTATCATGTCCCAATGCAAATTTTGGTAGTGTCTAGTGCATAGGTTCTAGTGTAGAAACTTGGTCTCATGCAAGACCCAGTTTCTTCCTCTCTCTACTCTCTTTCTTATTTAATATGGTGCCACCTAAGCTAAAAGTCCTATGTGGCACTCTAATCAATGCTATAGAAACTATCCTAGTTGGAGGGTTGGGACTGCCCTAAGTGTCCTTTAGTTTTTCTAAGAGTTCATGTGTCTTTCCCTCTCTATATAAAGGGATGCTATGTAATCTGTTAGGAGAGATGATTGATATGATATGAGAATGGAGCGTTGCTCTTCTTTGTGAAACCCGTAGAGTAACCTCCGGTGCTAGTTGATTCTCGTCGAGTAATCTCCGAGTTATCCTAGTTGAGAAATCCGTCGAGTAATCTCCGGTGCTAGTTGATCTTGTTGAGTGAGCTCCGAGTGATTCTAGTGTTATCCAATCCACCCACCACCATGTTTCTGTGAGAGTATCAAGTGAGTTGCTATCACGCGCAGCGGCGGAGCTCCGCCCCCGCCGGGGGAGGGCCTGAGGGCGGAGGTGCTTGGCCCTCGTGACCTGCTGGCGGCCTCAACGAGGGATTTGCGATGGAGACCTCCCGCAGCCAGCGAGCCCGCGCGGAGCTCCCACGGCCTCTCTCGAGTCCCGACTCCTCCATTTGCTTTTCCCCAGATCCGGCGCACTTGGGGCCTCGGCCACGGCTGCTCGGCGGCGGTCGGGGGTTGCATCCCAGGGGATATGGCAGTTCGCCAGCGTTCGGATGCTCCTTCGAGAGCGGCGGCACGCAGCCCCCAATGGAGCTCCTGCAGCCCTGCATCATCGGGAGCAACGGCGAGCTTCGAGGCAGGCCATCGGCGGACCCCGCGGGAGACGGTGCGGAGGCGCTCGGCACTCCGCCGATGAGGGCGCGGGCGGTGCGACGCGGCGGAGCTGGTGCCCCGCGGCGAGGGCACGGGCGGCGCAAGTGAAAGCCTCGTCGGCGAGCTCGGCGGGGACGACACATGAGTTTTTTTTTCAAAAAACTTTTTTATAAACTTTTTTCAGTTTTTAGTTTGCTTCTTTTCTTTGAAAAATGTTTTTGTGAAAAATTTTCTAAAACTTTCCTCTTCCTTTTACTTTTTTTTCAAAACAAAACTTTTCGGAAAATATATTCTGTGAAAACTTTTATTATTTTTCGTTAAACATTTTTCTAAAAACTTTTCTGAAAAGATTTTCTAAAAAAATTTCAAAAATATTTTTTGTTGAATTTTTTTTCTAAATTTTTTATGAATATATCCCCCGCCGGCGGACGGGAAAGGAGACGGGCGGCATGGAGGTGGTTGGGCGTCATGGAGGTGCTTGGGCGTCAGTGGGGCCTACCCATGTGCGGTTGCTGGCTGTGAGGGGAGCAGGGTGGGGGGACTAGCCGCTTTGTTTAGTGGATCGCGCTGTAGGAAGCCACCTTCCGGGCGCGCGTAAATTAGTCATCCCCCATTTGTAGCTCTTATTGCTGTAGCGTCGTCTCACACAAGAGATAATAGCTACGCCCGTTTGCCGGTATCTCAGCGCTCCAGATCACCCGAGCTGCTTAGCTGCAGGGTTTTTTTCCGACCGCTACCGGTCCGGATACCGCGGTAACCGGTCAAACCGGTCCGGACCGGTAGCGGTACCGACCGGTTGGAAACCGGCCAAATTTAAAATTTAAAATTTAAATTTAAAAAATTGAAAAATGAAAAAAAATCTTAAAAATACTTTAAGGTGAGTAGATTGTAATGGTGTCAAAATTTTTTCAAATATTAGTTCATTTAGTATATTTTTGTTTGTATTAGAAGTTCACAAACAGCCTACTAAATCAGCACGTTAAACTTCTAATGCCCGCAAAAAATATTAAATGCATTAATATTTGAAAATTTTTGCACCATTAGATTCTACGCACCTTAAACTTTTTTTAGGAATTTTTTAGAATTTTCTTTTATTTTTCAATTTTTAATTAAAATTCAAAAATTTGTCAAACCGCTCAAACCGGCGGCTAACCGCTCAAACCGGCTGGCTTACCGGTTGAACTGCATATTTAATTTGGTTTTTAAATTTGTCCGGTTTCTATCGGTTTCCGATCAAACCGGTCCGGCTAACCGCTACCGCCGGCCGGCGGTTTGGCCGGACTGGTCGGGAAAAAAACCTGCTTAGCTGGTGGTGTCGGGCCCCCTTGATCCTTTATGCGTTGGGCTGCTCAGTTGCTACGTGGAACAATTGGAGCAGAGGAGCGCTGCCAAAACAGAGTATTTTGCCCGCTGTTATGTCAAGGAATGCACATTTTTCTAACATATATAGAGGCTAGCCCATTGTAGCCCAGCTCCACAACGTATCAACAAAGCAGGGGAAGGGGCATATACGCCCTCGGATCCAACGGTCGCAATTCAGGCACATGTTTATTGCAAATCGCATCAACAATAAGAAAAACTATTAGATCGAGAAACATGATCAATCAGCCGGAGTTGTAATTAATCAAGCCCGGAACTTAGCTCCGATCCTTTGGGCCGTGCCGACATCTGTGAGGAACGCCTTGGCGAGGAGGTCATCGGGGAGGCCAGAGCCAAAGAGCGCGTCGGCGAGGAGCACGAGCCCGGGGTTCTGGCTGCTTAGCGTGGCGTAGAGCGACGCGGGCTCGGTGCCGTTGTTGTAGAGGAAATGGACGAGCCCCTGCGGCACGGCGAAGACGTCCCCTTTGCGGAGCACCTTGGCGTAGACCTTGTTGTCCGGGTACGACGACACGAAGCCGAAGTAGACGGCGCCGCCCAGCACCACTGCCGTCTCCGACGCCCGCGGGTGGATGTGCGGCGGGAACACGGCGCCGGGGGGCACGTCCACGCGCGCGTGCGATGCGCCCAACGTGTTCAGGCCAGGGATCTGCACGGCTAGGGCCGTGAACCCGTAGCGGCGGCTCGCCGTGCCGGCGCCGGCCCGGTCGACGCCGGAGAAGAAGAAGTCGTCGGGAGTCACCGTCGCTGGGTCCTTGCACGGGATCCCGTTCACGCGCACTGCGTGCGGGGCACGCATGCAGTTCGATCGGTCATCCTTGTTGTTGTTGAGCTAGTGGCATGTTAATTAAGTACGTAGCGAGATCAAAGTATATATATCTAACCTTTTGATGTGGTGTCGGCGACGCAGAAATCTTGGAGAGGGTTGGGGTCGAAGGCGGCGCCATGGCCGGCAACGAGAGCAATAACGGCAGCGACCACCAGCAGCAATGCGCTAGCCCTAGCCATGATGGATTGTTGAAATGCTGGTTTTCTTTGTTGACGAGTATCGGGAGTAGCTTCTTTGTTGGGGTTGCGTTCAGGCCTTGTGATTCAGCAGAGATATATAGAGGCGACACTATGGCAAGGACAAGCGAATGGTCAACGCCATACAAGGAACGAAATAACCTCCATGGCTGTATGTATGGCGATTCTTGTGGAAGAAATTAACCTCCGAATCAATGCGCCAGTCAATGAGGATATCCCATCCGTGGCATCTATCTCTCGAGGTAAACATTTTAATTTTTTTTCTCACGAAACATGCATGTGGTAATTAATATATCAGATTTCACTGTGAAGAAGAAAGAATTCAAAGCATATTGACTCACGTCGGTGAGCAAACATTGAATGCACACGGATATGGATTTGAGTTGTTTCCTTCACCTCGTGTATCATTTCGAGCCATAATACACAATTTATTCATTTATTTCGTCACCACAACTCACTTACAGGACAGTACTATATCTGACGATTCTCAAGCCATTTACTGTCCAGGATATGAATAAGAATCCATCCATACATTTTATTGTAATTATATTTTTTTCACCTAACTAATGAGTGGTGTGTTGATTTTAATGAGGCACATATGCCGGTATTAAGTCAAAGACAAAACATATATAGATTACCACTTTAAAATCCAAGTTAAATTCACCCATTGTGAAACTAGACAGAGCATTCCTTGGAACAGCAGTTGTGGTCTCGTGGCTTTATAGGTGGATTAGAAATTGGGTTACAACGTACACTAACTTTCAAGTGATGTGATCATAGCATGTACATTTATGCTCATGGTTTCTATATGATTCTAAACTTAGAAATGCGTGTGTATGTGCACCATGTGCGCACCAAATCCACACAAACTTATACTCCACCCCTATTGCAAAGCTCACTCACTACAATAATTAGGTAGTTTGTCTTTGTACTCCACTTTATACGATCTTGTCTTTTAGTCCACTTTTAGCTCACTTAAGCATGAATCCAGGCTGTGTTTGGGACACAATGACCAGTAACGAATAAGGAGCCATGCCAACAGATAAGTTAACAAGACGCTCACTCTTAGTTGGCAGGTATTTTCTGAGCATTTTGTTATCTTCTTCTGGTGTGGTGTTTTTTTTTTTTTTTGGCAGAAAGGGGAGGCCGGAGGCATCATGTGGTAAATGTTAGGAAGCTGGCTAAAGCGAAACCTACTCTCTGATTTGTGCGGCAAAGGCAGAGAATAGTGAAGCTACAGAATTAATGGGGAATGCAGTCTAACAGAAACCAAAGCAAATACCCGCTCAAAATTTGGACCAGTTCACTTCACATTTAAATAGTTTCTCCAAGACTCCAAGCAGAATGGCGTGAATAGATGGAACTAATTTTGAACACAATGCCGGATAATCCTGATTATTTCCTAAAAAGTGACATACTAATTAGAAAGAGCATGTCATTCGTGATATGGTTTACCTCTACCAGAAAAAGAATCTATAATCCAAGAAGTTGGTCTTTACCATTTAAAAACTTATAAGCAATGACAAATATAACAATCATTCTGTTATTTCAATTCAGTATTAGGGAGGTACGTACCACAGACACATATGTTAAATAATTTAATAAAATCCAATGTTAGGGAGCTTTTTCAAAATCCAATTTTAGGACTAAACCATCTTTCTTTGTCAGTTTGGTGTCATGAAGGATCTCATGTAGACTCAACACCCCATCCATGATGTTTCTGCCTTTGATTAAGGTCATTTGATTGTGATTAATGATTCTGCTCATGCTATGCTTAAATCTCAGCATCAAGGTTTTGGTGATGATTTAATAACTCACATTTAGCTGACAGATTGGACGATATTGTTGGATTCTGCTAGCCTCTTTTAATTTTGGAAACAAGATTGTTACTCCATAGTTTAGTCTTGATGTGTCAAGTTTCTGTTCACCAATTTCTATTATCATATCCATGAGGTCAGCCTTAATAATTTCCCTCCCCGATTGATAGAATTCAATTGGGATGTGATCCCGGAGCCATGATGGCGCCAACAGAAATCAGAGTGCTCCATGGGGCTAAAACCCTTGTTTGTTGATCATCCTTTTGCGTTATCGGTTTTATATTAATATATAATTGTTGACGCCGTTTTTCGACACGTCTTAGGGCCGGCGTCAAAAGGAGAAGAGGAGAAGACTTTGAATCGAAATCGGATGTTGGGATCTAGGATTAGAATCGGAGCAAGCAAGATCGGGAGATGTCCGATTCGAACGATGGAAAAGTTGGTTGTCTCGTGGGCTTAATTGGGCCAGTGATTGGGCCGTTTCATGTATCTTTTAAGTAACAGTCTTTTAGTTCGTTACAAATAGTAATCTTTAGAGAGTTTCTTTCTTTTATGTCAAGTTTGGTAATGTCGTAATCGACTAGGAGTTTATAATTCCAGGATATAAATATAAACCCTGAGGGTCGTGAAAAAGGTTCATACACATCAATACAACAAAATCATTTACTACTTGCATTTACTACTCGCAATTTACTTTCATGTCGGCGACTTCGCCAAAGCTTTTCCTTTCACGAGTTCTTCTGGGCAAGTCGAGGCGATCTTGATCTCCAAGGTCTGCTCGTGAGTTCCGCTTCTACTGAGTAATTTCTAAGCTTTAGCATCGAGCGCATCGCTGTTGCTTCGTTTAGATTTATTCGTCAGTTATCGATATTTGCTAGGTTTATAAGTCTTCTCTTGTTATTTTTAGTTTTTATCACCATCTATCCAGCTTAGAACACGATCTAATCGGCTCTATCCGACACTGTATCACAGATTTCATCTAATAGTTGTTTAACTTGTTCTAAGTGTTGTTCTTTTAAGCTTTATTAGATCGCTTCTCAGTTATCTTTTATTGCTTAGTCAACAATCGGCTCTTTGCTGTTTGACCATCATAATCGGCTTTTCTAGCTGTTTCCCTGCTTATCGAAATCGGTCATCCATCGTTCGATTTCAATAACGAGAGAATCGGTTTTCTAGCTGTTTTTTAACGTCCGATTTTATCCTTGTCAATCAATAGGTCAGATTGACTGGAACGCCCCAGTTTTCAAGGCCACGCTTTCGTTCGTGTGTTTGCGCGTCTGTCTTCGCCCGATTTTTGCGTCAACACACTTTTGGCGCACCTGGTGGGACACGAAGAAGGAATCTCACAATGCCTCCAAAGAAGCCAGTTGATCCTAAGGATAACACCTTTGAAGTGAGCCTTGATAACGTAATCCCTGCGACCTATGATGATCTGAATGATGAACAGAAAAGATCAGCAACAGTACCGTGATGAATGCTTAAAATCATACAATGCGATGAAGAGAGGAGAAGATGTGAAGAAAGCTCCGCTTCCAGGTCCACGTACGGTTACTATTGCTGAGTCACCTGGACAGTTACAAGGGATGATTGATTCGGCTGTTCATCATGCACTCATTAACCAATCAGATGTGATGGCCAATACTGTGCATAATGTCGTAGTCAAGACTCTACGTGAAGATATAGGGGACCGACCTACATGTCACCTTCAAATATGTTTGGTCATTCTCCCTTTGGTTATGCCCCGATGTATGGGTCTGGGACTTCTTTTTCAACTGGGTTCGCTACAGGATTTGCTACACGTGCATCAGGATCTTCTACTGCTAATACTACCAGTGCTTCAGCCCCTGGTTCATCTGCAACCAATGCATCAGCTGCGGCAACTACAAACATGTCTACTGCGGCAGGCTCGGGCGCATCGGCAGGGATTACACCTGAATGCCCTACTCTAATTCAGAGCCAATCGGCTGGACAACCGTCTGGTTTCAGTCAAGGATTTTCTTCAACTAGAGCTCCGTTTGTTACAGATTCATCAGGACATCTCTTGTCACAGATAGCTCCTTCATATTCATCTTCACAATCAGCACCAAAGAGTTCCTTTGGTACTGGTACATATAACCCCAAGACAGGATTTGGCATGCCACCAAATTTTGGCAAAAGGTTGCTAAGGAAAATACAACTACTTAGAAGGAAGGAGTTGCTTGGGTCAAACATGATGATGGGGTAACTTGGTCTTTGGTTGACAATAATTATGGGACTATACAGTAGATAAAGGTGCCAACCAATTTTACTCCACCTAGCGGTATGAATCAGTATCTATCCAGTTTAGAACACGATCTAATCGGCTCTATGAGACAATGTATCACAGATTTTATCTAATAGTTGTTGTTTAACTTGTTCTAAGTATGGTTCCTTTAAACTTTATTAGATCGCTTCTCAGTTATCTTTTATTACTTAGTCAACAATCGGTTCTCTGCTGTTTGACCATCAGAATCGACTTTTCTAGTTGTTTCCCTGCTTATCAAAATCGGTCATCCATCATTCGATTTCACTAATGAGAGAATCGACTTTCTAGCTGTTTCTTAACGTCCGATTTTATCCTTGTCAATCAACAGGTTAGATTGACAGGCATGCCCCGGTTTTCAAGGCCACAACTTCGTTCGTGTGTTTGCGCGTCTGTCTTCGCCCAATTTTTACGTCAACAATAATAAATCATTTACTTCTGCTAAAAAGAACCAATATATTGACGTTTTGCATGGACGGACACGGTCGTACAGTATCTGACTCTGAATTAAGTGGCCCCTGGCGTGTAGCTGAAAACAGAGTACGCCGCCTGCAACACCGGGCAAACCAGCCCCGACGGCAAGCCACTTGGGCCTTGTTTATTTCCGAAAAGATTTCGGGTTTTGATTTTTATCAATTTAGAAGTAGTAAATGTAGACGAAAAAGGTGGAAGGTTATATGGATAGGTTGAAAATCTCGAGACGAATCTAACCATAGTAATTAGAGGGTAATTGATCCATAATTAGCATACGGTACTGTAGCATTACTGTTGCAAATCATGGATTAAGTAGGCTCATTATATTCGTCTCGCGATTTACAGCCTATCCATATAACCTTTTTCATCTATGTTTAATACTCCATGCATCTAAGATTCTCTTTTCAGAGAGGATCTTAGATGCATGGCTTTTCAGAGAGGATCTTAGATGCATGGTGTGGCAGAGTCGCTCAAATTAATCCGGCTTTAGTGTGCTAAACATCGCATTAGACGCGATTAGACACTTAAACCGAACTAAAGTGACAGCCTGTCGGGTCGAGCCCGATACAACCACGCACAGTTACCGAGATCGAAACAAGTCATGCATTTACTCACGCGAAGGAGAGTACCAGAGATTACAACAATCCATAGATAATTTAAATAGGTCCCATTTCGGTACTTTATTACAAACTCAGTTCATGCATATAGTAAAGATAATTCAGAGTTTAAAATGCAGCGGAAAATAAACTATTTATTCGGAAAGGTAGTGACGTCACGTGAAGCCGTCGTGACATCACTCGGAAGCATCCTCGTCCCAGACAACGGTCCAACCCGGAGGAAGGGTGGTCGGCCAGGTAAGACCTACAACCATCTCCTCGAGAGTACTACCTGAAAACAATTCAACAAGCAAGGCTGAGTATACTAATACTCAACAAGACTTACCCGTCGGGTGAAAACTACATCACCAACTCCTAGACATGCAATACCTTTGGCTGGTGGGTTTGTTTTGCCAAAAAGCGACTAAGAGTGAGTCCTTACTTTCAGCATTTTAGCATCAAGTTCTACTACTTTAACCGTTCTTGGTAAGCAGGCTATACTAGTCAAGCAAGTTGAGCAAGCAATTAAGCAAACATCAAGTTTATCATCGTCATGTTCCACTTCCATTACTCAGTGCGACAAGAGGTCAAGTAGTCTCATTAGCTGCGAGAAACAGACAGTTCGAACCGATTTTATAACCTTGCAAGGTGAAAACTAAACACACGGAATTGCGTCCAGGTAACCAGGTAGTTCCCATCAATACTCGAATTGCGTCCAGAGCCAAACTCCCCCTGGCATACGAGGTCTAAGGCCGGCCGAACCGAACACTTACGCCCCTCGTACCCATATGTACGTGGCATGGGGAAGAAGTTCCCGGAAGGAGCAGGAAAAAGTCCACACATCCGGTACTAAACTTACCGGTCCCATGCCCAAACAAGTGCTTAGTGCTTTCAAACACTTGACCAACATCGCCGACACACTTCGACCTTAGCCAATTCTTAATAAACAGACGGGGCATCTACATGACAAAATCCCCGTCCGTCATCCTTATGATTCCAACATAAGTAAGGCATGTGATCCCTATAATCTCGTGAGTGACAGGAAATCACTCGACTTTTACCGGGTACTTATAGCATAGCAACTGTCGACCTGACATACTAGTATTGCAAAGCATAGGTACCTGGGATCATGCAACTAAGGTTTCAATTCAACTCCTGAACGTAAATGCACAAACATAACTTAACAAACATAGTTGCATAATTTCAGAACATAGGTTATGCTCTGGGGCTTGCCTTCGGGCACGTGGTTAGTTTGGGATCCTCAGCAGCGGGGTTCGGTTCATCCTCCACCTGGATCACGTTCACGTCTCCCGAGGCATGTCCTTCTTCTCCGGTCGGCACCAATTCGTAGTCACCGTCTGCGAGTGCTTGTTCTACACGAGATGCACATGCATAAGTGGTGATCTTATATCGAGTCATCATACTTGCATAATGATAGACCCGTAGTGTATGAAATGACACATTCACCTGGACAATATTGGTCTGACCTTCCCTTTCTTTAATTAAGTTTGTATTTACTCATAAAAGAACTTGGGGCGTTCGATGGTGATTGTGTACACATCTAAGATTATTTAATTTGCTTTCAGCATAAAACGACAAGTGTGGTGTTGTGGGGTGGTTTATTTATTTAAAACACTTAAAGGTGATTTGCTTTTTATTTAACTCATTTAAGCATTGAAATTTTGATAATTTATTCTGGCAGTTTGGTGTATGTTTTGCATGTGAAAAATTTACAGGGTGCTCTTGGTTTGATCCTTGATTTACTTTCCAAAATTCAGATCAAAATCATGAAAAGAACCACCGGGAAAAATCATACAAGTCCAGCACACTAGCATGAAGAATAGATCCTAGAAAATCACACTATCAGTAATTGATCCTAAAAGTTTTACCAGGGCTACATCTAGTTGAAACAAGCTGCCATGCCAAGGATGAGCTTAAAAAGATTTAAGGAACACGCTGATCAAATTATTTGATTTAAACACTGATAAATTAAATGAGCAAGTTAACAATGCCAAACTGAGCTTCGCTTTTTATCACAGATGCATCACATCACTATAGAGCTACTTGAAAAAGATTGGATTAAAAAGCTTAACAGAGTATTTTAAACAATTTCTAAACATAAACTGCATAGATGAGTTTAAACAAATCATAACTCAAAATCTAGTGCAGTTCTGTGTGCCAACTTTTTACAGCAAGTCACAAACTACTCAGACAACAACATAGCCAAAAATCAATACAAACTAACCTACAAATTTTAAACTGTGCACAAACTTGTATTTGAACAGATTTGAATCTAGTTTGCAATCTACACAGAAAACTCCTATACATGCTTTCTATAAAAGGTAGTACACATCGCAGAAAGTTCAACAAAATTGGGTTTGCATTTTTCCAATTTTACTGTGATTTTTTAATCGATTTTTGACGTTCTCAGCTTTTGAATCTAGATCTGAAAAATCTATTTTAACTTAACCCCCTGGACTTTCTAAAACTTCACAGATAGGCCCCTGTTTTTAGCGCTAAGGCCCCTGGGAAAACTCTGGGCCTTGCAATGTGGTCCCTGGCCATGGCCGGCGGCGGTGCGGCCAATTCCGGTGAAGTCGGACCGCGGGGCTGGACGAGAACATGGGGGATCCACTCACCGGCTTACCTAGCGTCGTTCTTGTGCAGGAAGGAGGGCGGAAGAAGGTGCGACGGCGGCGGGCGGTGAGCGGCGGCGGCGGTGCTCTGCCTCGGCTCGAACCGGCGGCAGCGGTGGTGGAGCGGCGCTGCGAGTGGCCGGGGAGCTTGAGTGGAGGTGGTGGAGCACGAGTGCAGGGGAACAAGTGGACGGAGTGGCGCGGCGGCGGGTGCTCGGTGGAGCAGCCTGGCGGCGTCAATGGCGGGCGCGATGGAGCTGGGCAGGGGTGCGGGGAGGGCTATTTATAGGCAGGGAAGGGCCTTGGCATCGAGGGGAAGCCAGTGGAGCGGGGCAGCGCGGGCAAGGCAGCGGGCAGCTGGCCGAAGCAGCGGCGCGGCGCCGGTCGGCGAGCGGCGAGCACGTGGCGGCCGTCGACGTCGGGCTGACGAGGACGCGAGCTAGCCGAGCGTGCTGTCGCGCTTCACTGCTCGAGGCAGAGCGCGGCAGGCGAGGCAAGGCAGGGCAGGCCGCGCTGGGAGAGGCCGAGCGGCCTGGACGCCGGGGCGGAGGCCGAGGTGGGCGCGCGGCGCGGTTGGCCGGGCGAGATCGTGCCGCGAGGGAGGGGGATTGCGCGCGCGCTGGTTGGGCGAGGAGCGGCAAGTGGTTGGGTCACGGACAGGCAGCCTCGGGCGCGGAGCGCGGCGCGAGGAGCGAGTGCCGCGTGGCGGCGGGTGGCTGAGCGCGGCGCGACCAGCGACGCGAGCGCGGGAAGCAAGGCCAAGGCGCCCGGGGTCAATGGCCGCTCTGTCCCATCGCCTTGATGGCCCTTGGGCCTCGGCGTCCGGGTTAGAGGACCGGCGACACGTGGCGACGGCCGCGGCGGCGTGAACGCGACGCGCTCGGGAGTGCCAGCGTACTCGGGGCTTTTCGTCGAACAGGTGCCGTGCGCACATTCAAACGGGGGGTTCTTCAAAAATTTGAACTAAAGTTTAAATTCTCCAAAAACCAAAAGTGTGTCCCAAACTACCAGCTACAACTTTCACAAAGGTTGACCAAAGAAAAAGTGCCCGGATTAGTGGTGAACGTGAGGAGAAGTTGGGTGAACTTCGGCTGAACTTCAGGGTGAACTTCTGGGTTTGACTGGCTTTGACCAAGTTTTTAGGCATGAAACACTCAAAATTTTGAAGTCCACCATTTGACAAAGTTGCGTCCCGCTAAAAAGTGAACAACTTTTATATTGGTAGATTTTTAAGTGTTCAAGTGAAATTTGGAATTTGAACCATGCCAACGAGGAAGGGTTAGGAGTTCACCGAGGAACTTAGGGTTTTTAGGGAGGTTTCCTTAAGTGAAAATCTAGGTGGGGCTAGGATACACCTGAGTAAGGTTAAGCCAAGTGATTTGCAGGTGATTAAGCTAAATAAACCCCTAGATTGTCACACATGGAGTATTAAACGTAGATGAAATATCAATGCGAGTATATTGTCTCTGGATATCAATGCTTTGAATGAAATTCTTGGTTGGCCTGAAAGTGAGCAGCAGGCGGTACCAATTGAAACAGCTCCTTCCTCTAGCAGACCAAACAACGAAAGATCAAAAAAAATTGTGAGGAAGATAAAATGTTGGTGTCAGCTTGGCTAAATATATCTCTAGATGCAGCCCAAGGAATCAATCAACCTCGCTGTACTTATTGGAATAGAATTCATTCTTTCTTCCATGAGCACAAGAAGTTTGAGTCAGATCGTAACGCAAGCTCTCTCCAGAATCGTTGGGGTGATATACAAAATGCTGTCAACAAGTTTGCTTCTTGTGTTGGTGATGTTGAGCGTAGAAATCAAAGCGGGGTAACAGAGAGAGACAAGGTTAGTGGGCAATTGCTTCTTGAAATTTCTTCTATATAATGTTCATATGATATTCAATTTGATCACACAAATTTAATAAGACAATCTTGTTTTTCTTTCAGATTGTTGAAGCCTGTACTATCTACAAGGGCAAACACAAAGGCAAATTCCAGTTCTTGCATTGTTGGCCTCTTTTGCAGCACCAACCAAAATGGGTTGATCTGTTATCCTTAAAAAAACAGAAGACAGCATCTGAATCATCTCCAGGACCATCCATTCCTCTTGGTGCCGGCTTAACTAGCCCAATTAATCTGGAGGAAGACAACACTACACAAAATGACCACATGAAAAGGCCAGGTGGTAAGAAGAAGGCAAAAGCTAAAGTTGTCAAGAAGATAACTTATACATAGAGGCTTTTGATAGTTTTTGGGAAAAGAAGGTACAGGTGGAGAAAGAGAAAGAGGAGCGCTTTGAAAGAGCACATGCACAAGAAGTGAGGATTGCATTAGAACAAGAGAGGATTGCAGTAGAGAACAAAAAACTTGAGGTTCAGAACAAAGAGTTGGAGTTGAAGAGATGGATGGAAGAGGAAAGAATTATGGGGCTGGACACTAGTGTCATGGCCGGGCCACAACAAGAATATTACATGAACTTGCAGAATGAGATCAATGCTAGACCACGCAGTAGCTCAGCATGAGTCCAGTATGTTGCGTGGACTTTACTCTGCTAGACCAGCATGAGTCCAGTCCACGCAACATACTCTGCTAGAATGAGATCAATGCTAGACCACGCAGTAGCAAATCGGGATATGGAGGGTCAAATTTAGCCGGTCTGTTGGAGATGCTCTAAGAGCATCTGCAACGGACACGGTATCTGGATGGCCATCGCCATTATGGCTATTGTGCAGCAAAACTTGCAGTCCAGCGGAATGGCCAACAGGCACACCAATCCTGTTGGCACGCCATCGGGCCAGAGAGAGCTGCCAAATCTGGCGGGTGCGCTTGCCTCACCATCCCTTCGTCCTGTGTGCCTGAGGAAGGGACCCACTGTTCAAGTGCTACATTTTGCTTCAAGTCTACATTCCCTTTTCTCTCTTTCGTAAATTCAAAAGTCACTATATTGAGCTCCTAAAATAATGCCACTTTTATGTAGATAGAGCAAATAATAGGGAACCCATTTTAACAAGGTTTGACTTAAAATCTCTAATAGATTTTAAATTAAAATTTTCTAAAGTTTTGATTTTTATTTTTCAAGTTTTTGAATTAGGGTATCAATTTAATTCCAAAAAATATGGGGAAAATATTTTAATTAATGTAATTAAGATAATAATAAAATGCAGGCCAATTGGGTATAGAGGGTGGAATTTGGCTGGTCTGCTGGAGTGGATTGAAATATGGAGAGAGAATCTTTTGAAGTGGATAGCCAAATGGAGATATGGAGAGTCAGATATGGCTATTCTGCTGGAGATGCTCTTAACTCAAGGACATTCTACACCCACCGCACGATGAGATCTCCTTTTTGATGACCGTTGCTGCTTCCTCATCAATCAGAACAAACAAATTTGACATTACTCATCACACCATCCCGAACGTCCTGCATCTGCATTCCACCATCATGCTCGCTACCTACATGCCACCATATAGATTTATTGGTCGTCTCCTCTTTGAGCGGCCATACCTTCAAGCTTGTCGTGATTAGCCACCCAACTCAAGGCAACATCGATTTGGATTAGAGTCCTGTTCACCACCCCCCACCACCCCCAAAAAAAATATTATTGGAGACTTTTTTGTTCGATCGCACGATTTCCGTATATCCAGAGATGAATCGACTACTCATCAAATTAAAATAGTCTTTTTAGTTTTCTTTCCAATTCAAAATCTAGGTATTCATTAATTACATAATTGACATGAAACTCATTTGTTAATCTAAACCGTTAGATCTTCATAAAATCCGACGGTTTATATCCTTCTCTTTTTTAGATTAACGTGGGATATTTTTAGGTCTTCTCGACAAACGTGGTGACTCTTTTTGTTCCTATTATATTAATATATTAGATTATTTTATGAAAAAAGAGTGTTCAGTAACTTTGATATGCTTAATTATTTTTGGCTACTACAATATACACGATCTCGTGACATGAATTCCCATGACACAAAGCTGTTCACCTACAAATCAAATTAGTGTAACAATATGGAAGCATTTTACAGCTACATATATTCCAACCACAAGTGTATTAACAGTCTATTCTTTACCCATTTTTCATCTATCCGCCAACATTTCTACACATACTTGGCATATTTTACAAAAGGGCAAAATGTCCAAATCATGTGTTGGTGAAATGTAATTTTAGAATAGAAATTTATTACATCATGGATAATCATTGTTCCTTTGCATCAACATGAATTTTGAGATATGTTCTTATCTTTCTTTTCAAGTGTGTTACTATAATTGGTTCACAAATCGTTTAGAAATTTGAATCTAACTATATGCTCTCTCAAAAAATATCCAATTAAATCATGTGTGTCTTGCATCAGTATTTTTCTAATACGCCAGTAGTTGAAATATGTTTGTTATTGATTTCATACTATTATGGCCCGTTGATATTGTGTATTGCATTATAAATATTTTGCAACCAGTGTGCTCTGTTTATCCTGTTTTTCGTACCCGTAGCTAGCCAGTCTAAAACAAATTTCTAAGTCCACCCCTGTTTGTCATTGGATTGCCAAAGCAAACATCAACCAGCTATGCACTATTCTACGATAGAGGCTCGTTCATTGCAGCTTACTCGAAAGGCTATCAATAGTGCACGGAAGGGGCATATGCCCTTAGACCCAAATATAATATTGAGTTATCTACCAATTTATTTTCCACAGCCTAACAGAAAATCGAGCTATACATAGGGGTGTCACTTGATGACCTAGGACAAATGAGCTCATTGCTAATTGTTGGTACGGACAAGAATGAGAGTTTAGCATGAGGAGTGAAGTCGCATCTCTAATGGATAAGTAAGACTTTTACTTCGTAAAATTTTTAGCTGACCACTTCGATTTCTAAACTTTGTACATAATTCCAGGATGTGTGCAATATCAACCCGTTGCTATTTAAGAGAGACCATGTGTCCCTAGGGCTGGTAATGACCCAACTTTTTAGCCTAACAAATTTAAAGATTGGGTCTAGATTGTGCCGAAATTTTATACAAATTTAGTCTACAAAAGTTTATTTAATGTGTGAAGATGGCATAAGTGCCGTGGCCCATTACCACCCCTATGTGTCCTACATGTAAAAGAGGCAAGGAAGGTGTTCATAGGGGTAGGGTTTGCGTACGTGTATTCGTAGGGGTGAGTGTGCGTGCGTGTTGTGAGCGTCTGCGTTGTACTGTGTAATTCTAAAAAAAATATATATTTCTTTAATGTGTGAAACTAACAAATTTATACCATATATTTATTCAAATTAAGTATAATACGCAGCAGAGCAGTCCAGCTCGACTAGGAAGAGTATATAATACACAGCAGACACAAAATTGCCGCACCGTTTGATATCATTTTTTGATATTTATGATATTTTTTCCTGCCACCTTTATACCAGAAAATCATAAAAGTTCTCACTTCATCAACTGATTTCCTGTTTGCTGATTTCACAAATATAGGAAAACATAAAAGTGCAAGAGGATCGTGGCCCTGTTTGGATTGAAGGGGTAAATATTTATCCTAAGGCAAATGTTTTGCCATTTTTTTATTTGCCCCTAACAAATTTGCCTCATGAGGTGTTTGGATTGAAGAGTAAATAGTTGCCCCAATTTGACACTTTTTAGGGGCAAATGAAATTTGGAGAGAAAACATTTGCTCCACCCCATTTACCCCTACATGTTTGGCACCTTTGGGATAAATTGAGGCAAATTTGTGTGATTTACTCCATTTACCTCTCCGTCCAACCATGCCCCGTGTCTCCTCGATTCCACTTGTAACAAATGCTTTGGTCATTGACCTCAGGTCAACCCGACGCTAGTGGTAGTGGGTCTGTGGGCAAGATTGGATTGGACATATCCATTTGTTAGTTTTGTACTGACTGTCTCGTGCACATGTGCAATTCACGCAACCGCCCAAGCTCGAAAGCGATAAGCGCACCTTCGTCCTCCCCTGCGCCCGTCTCAAAAAGGTAAAAGAGACCAAAACCTCTAGTGCTGACCGACTTGTGTCAATGTGTGAGGCTGTGAGCTCTCAAAGGCTCAAAGCTAGTAGTATCTTTCTTCCAAAATTTGTCAAAAAGAGTTCCTTTCCTAATGTCCCTTTTCGAAATCTCTTAAGATCCGTGAATCTCCCGCCTCATCAGAAATGGCGTGCCAGCGCTCAGCAGGGCAGCAGCAGAGCAGAGTGACACAAAAGAAGGTCTCCTGAATTCTGACACATGGCTGATTCGCATGCCGTGGACATCGCTTCCCTGGCCCAGCAGCTGCGGGAGGACCTCGCCGCCGCGGCCCCGCCGCCGGCGCAGCTCGACACCGGCTGCCCCATCATGATCGCCCAGGTCGGCGAGCTCACCCGCAACGTCGACCCGCCGGAGTACGAGCCGCAGCACGTCGCCATCGGCCCCTGCTACCACCGCACAGACAGCACGCACCTGGCCAGGGACGACGAGAAGCTCCGGTGCCTCGCCGCCGTCCTTGAGAAGGCGGCGACCGCCGGCGGCGCGACGCTGGAGGTCTACCTCGACGAGGTCGCCCGCATCGAGGCCCGAGCTAGGAGATGCTACGCCCACACGTTCGACCACCTGGACGGCGTGGAGTTCGTCCGCATGCTCCTGCTCGACGCCTGCTACCTGCTCGTCCGGTTCGCCCGCCTCGCCGCACGACAAGAGAACGCCATGGCCGGCGGCGCGATGGAGGCCGTCGCGGTGGTGCGCGACACCCTGTACCTCGCCGAGAACCAGATACCGTTTTTCGTCGTCGACATGGTGTACCGGCTTACCGCTCCGGACGCCGGCGTCTCCGCGGCGGACGCCATCGCCGCGTACGTCCGCGAGCTCCTGCGGCGGCAGCTGTACTCGGTCTCCACGCCGGCGGTGGCGGCGCCGCCGGGGCCAGGCAACCTCCTGCACCTTCTTCACATGCACCTGACGCCCGTCGCGCTCTCGCCGCCCTGCACCACCGTCGCTGGCGCCGGCAGCGGCAAGCGGCGGCGGTTCGGGCGGTGGCGCACGGCGACGGAGTACCACTGCGCCGGCGTGGGGTTCAGGCCACGTCCCCTCGGCGGCAAAGGCGGCGGCGGCGCCCGCTCCATCCTCGACGTGAGGCTGGACGCCCGCGGCGGCGTGCTGGAGATGCCTCGCCTGAACCTCGACGCCGAGACGTGGCGGCTGCTACGGAACCTGACGGCGCTGGAGCAGAGCAATCCGGCGGCGGCGGGGAGCCACGTCACGGTGTACTGCGTCTTCGTCTCCCAGATGGCGTGCACGGCGCGGGACGTGGAGCTCTTGTCCCGGCGCGGGGTCATCGCGCACGGCATGGGGAGCCACGGCGAG